>CM077079.1:230538780-231138780 GCA_039513925.1 Platanthera zijinensis
GTTTCCTCAGTTCGGAAAGGTGGCTCAGAGAATTATTTCTCTGGATCAAATCATCAGTCATCCACAACCTTAAAATCAATCTGCTAAGAGTTCGTTGAACAAAAGTTGTGCCTGATTTATAAAGGGGAGTAGGAGCTGAGCTCTCTGAGTTGTAGGATATGTTTAGGATCTGAAGCCCAAGGAGCTGTGCCGAGGTAGGAATCTAGGTAGCTAATCTGATATCTCGAAGTGTAGGGCTTGTCTAGTCCGAGGTTCTGAGATATCGGTGGATAAAAGGATCTGAACTTATGGCAACAGAAATATGGAGTTCCTGGGGAACATGAGTTCGAATTTATTTTGTGCTCGGGTAGGGAAATGCAGTTGCGGATGCGTGAATCGATGGGACTACCACCCAAGCCAACTGGTTGTCGGTTCATGTTGAGATACTGACCCGGGAGTTGGAGACATTAACTATCTTTTGTGTTGACAAGTAGACTAGCGTCGAAGCGTTATTGAACTGGTCGGAAGTTCAGTATGACCTGGCTGATCGCGTTCGACAGGCATTGGAGTTGGATGGCACCATGAATGAGCTTATGGATGCAGCCTTGGATGGGTCAAATTCCCAGTTTTCAGTTGAGGATGGCTGTTAAGGAAGGACCATCGTTTGTGCGTCCCAAGCGAGGGAAATCTACGGGCGGAGTTGATGTACGAGGCTCATAATACCAAGTACTCAATCCACCCAGGGAGCATGAAGGTGTACCGGGACCTAAAGAAGCTGTTTTGGTTGCCAGGGCTTAAGAAGGACGGGACACTGTTTGTGGCTAAGTGTCAGACGTGCGCCTTGGTAAAGGTGGAGTGCCAAAAGCCGGTAGGATTCTTAAAATCCTTGCCTATTCCGGAATGGAAGTTCGACGACATATCGATGGACTTTGTGCACGGCTTGCCAAGGTCGTAGAAAGGAAACGATTCCATCTGGGTGATCGTAGACCGGTTAACAAAATTGCCGCACTTCGTTCCGCATAGGAAGGATGAACCGGTGGAGAAACTGGCAGACGTTTGTGGATAACATAGTTAAACTGTACGGTGTGCCCCGCAACATCGTGAGCAATCGAGATGGGAGTTTCACGTCCAATGATCAGAGCTTGGAGCAGCAAATGCTGGGGACTAAGTGTAGTTTAGTACAGTCTTCCATCCGCAGACGGATGGGCAGACCGAGAGAGTTAACAGAACTATGGAAGACATGCTCTGCATGTGTGTTCTAGACTTCGGAAGCATTGGGAAGACCACCTGTATTTGGTGGGGTTTGCATACAACAATCAGCTGTCAGGCGAGTATTCAGGTGGCGCCCTTCGAGGCCCAGTATATAGGAAGTGTCATATGCCGTTGTCGTGGTTAGAAATAGATGACGCGAAGTTGTACTTAAAGCAAGAGGTGTTGAACGCTACCCCTTGGTGCGAAGCATACGAGAACTTTCGCTAATTGCTCAGGAGAGGCAAGCTAAGTGATTTAATGCCACGCATCGAAATGTGGAGTTCGCAGTTGGCGCATTGGGGGTTATAGCCGTTCAAGAATGTTTCACGGGTGCGACGCTTGTCGAAGCTGAACCCGAGATACCTTGGACCACTTGAGATTCCTGGAGCGAGTCGGTGCAGCGGCTTATCGCTTAAGGCTATCTGTGGGGTTGAGTAGTCTACACGTTGTAATCCGTGTAGCAGTATTGCGAAAGACGGTGCAAGAGCCTTCGAACTTGATCACTAGTGATCAAGTGACGATGGATGAAGGGTTGACTACTAGGGTCAAGCCCGTTCATATTGAAGGCTTTGAGGTTAAAAGACTCTATAACAAGGAGATCTGGATAGTCAAGGTCCGGTGGGACTATTGCGGTCTGGAGGAGCTCTCTTGGGAACGGGAGCAAACTATGCTGGAGGAGTGCCCGGAGTTATTCAACTCAGGTACTGCTTAAAGTTTTCCGTTTTCTTTCCTTTAGTAATTTCGTGGGAGAAATTCTTTTAAGAGGGGGAGAGTTGTAACACCCCGAAACTCAAAAGAGGAACATGTGACATTTTAAGCCAAGTTTGGGATTTGGAGCAGGTGACACGGGCGTGTCACGAGAGTGACACGGGCGTGACACGGGCGTGTCACGGGCGTGTTCGACCTTGGGTTGTGTGGTCGATGTTTTGGCGATCGACGGTCGTCGGGGGAGGCACACGGCCTGGGACACGGGCGTGTCCCAGGACGTGTCCCGCTCGGGAGGTTTCTGAGTTATGCACACGGGCCATGACATGTGTACATACACGGGCGTGTCACATGTGACACGGGCGTGTCTGATGCCGTGTCTAACTCGGGACAATCCAGGCTGGTGTACACGGGCGTGACACGGGCCCTAACACGGGCGTATCACATGTGACACGGGCGTGTCGGAGGCCGTGTCACAGGCCGTGTACTGGTCGGGTTGTGGGAGTGATGGCGAATGAGTGACACGACCATGCATACGGCCGTGTTGCAACCCGTGTTCGGCCCAGATTTTGTAATTTTGGGCTAAATCGCAACCGTTCGATTTCTTGATTTGGGATCCGACGGCTCAATGCTGTTGTTGGTATGTTATATCCGGGGAATAGGGTTTGAAACCCTTATTTTCTTCTAAGACTTCTCTTTCTAAAACCTAGAGAGAAGGGAGAGCAAGGAGGAGGAAGAAGGCCAAGATCCGTTCACCGACGGAGCTTCGGAGCTCCAAATCGCGATCCGAGTCCGGATCCGTGAAGGCGAGGCCGATACCGTGCTTTCCATCCAGCTAGATCGTCATGGCGCCGATGAGAAATGCTAGGGTAACGATTCTCATCTTGAGCATGTGAAGCTCTTCTTCCTTTGCATGGGAAAACCCCTCTCCCGCGAGTGTGCGGCGAGATTGAGGTATTCCTTGGGGTAGATATGTAAAGTACCCCTTGTTAGAGTCCAGAATCGTAGTACGGACATAGGCATGATGTGTGAAGCCTACCCGGACATGTTGGTCTGGATCGGTGATGATTTGCTATGCATTGTTAGCCGAGAAGACTCCGAGCGTTTTGATTGTTTTCGGGTTGCTATGCGGTAGAATGCATCAGGGAATCTTGGGGATTAACCCAAGGTGCACCCAAAAATCTGGACGGAAACGCATTTCTGTCATATTGGTGGCCTGGGAGACAACCGGGTACGTAGCGGGGCTATGTACCGTGTTTGATCGATAAGTTGGGACTGGGGAAGCTTAGCCCGCGTCAAAGGCCAAATGGTAATGGCGGGGTGAGCAACGGGCTGGTGGACCCCTACCCGCTCCATCTGCTCGGTTAAAGCAACCTAAAGTTTTACGTGGGACTTGCTGAGGTTTGGAGAACGAGTCTAGGCTACGGCTGAAAGGACTAAATGCTCACGAGGTTGTCACCCTATGGGGGTGGTGGCAGAGTCAAGGACCGGACGGGGTTCGGACTGGCTTCGCCGAGTAAGTGCCCTGAGAGCACGAGGTGTACGGCCTTGTGCGCGTGTACCTGTGATGTGATGTTTCTTTACTATATTGCTTGTTTTGCTAACAAGTGCAGGGAAGGAGCTTTGTCGCCCCGGTCTGGGGCGGAATCATTATAAATTGGTCAGCTTTAGCTGACCGTTATTTTGTTTACAACCGTGCGGTGGATTGTTGCTTGCAGGTGCCGCGGAGCCGAGTGCTAAATAGCAGGCTAAAGCCCAAGTTGCTGTGTCGGCCCTCGAAGGCCAATTTTTTTGTGTTTTCCTTATGTACTCATGTGTGACCGGCCTGCGTGCCGAGGTTTGGAAGACACTTTTATTAAGCAAACTCTTGTAAGGCCATAAGTCCATTTCTATTAGTGTATTAAACATTCCTTTTGGTTTGAGTAGTGGACATTCATGATTGGCAGAGTTCTTTATTCTTTGCAACCATAATAAATGGCTTCCACTAGATGCTCTGTGTCGGACGTTGTGATTGGTTGAATGGTTTCAATGAGTAACCAACCAGTTTGTCCGTAGTATATGGCGTTGGGCCCCGACCGGACCTACTGCTATATGCTATGTGACGGATATGGATGTTATAACTAACACTAACAGGGGAAGGGGTCCCGACCAATTGTCAAGCAACCTCACTCTGATACCAACTATCACGACCCGCATTTTCTCAACAATTAAATTATATCAGAGTAAGAGAAAATACGCGTTATGATGTCACGTCATGCAGGGGATAACTGCAGACGCTCAGGCAAGACTCCAAACTCTACAGCTTAAAAGAAAATCATAAGTTATTATGAATGAAATCCAGTTAATTTAGATGGTCGTATCCCTCGGCACAGTGGATCAACCAGTACACGAGTAAAATATATTTATACACTGCAGAAAAATACTTTGATTAAGGTGATTTGACATCCTACATGAGTGTAAACGTCCCCGAAGGACAACTCATGGTATGCAAGACTCTAAATTTAGTATAGTATGAAGATAGTCTTTACGTTAGTTAGAAGATAGCATTTTAGTTTTAGAAATATGCCATGTATGAAGTAATAACGGTAGGGGTTTTATAAGTTAAAATATCTAACATGCAACCTAGCATAAAACATTCCCAGAGAGTAAGTAAAACAACCTCCAAAATAGGTAAACTAGCAGTTTAAGCACAGTACTTAGTATCACAAAAGAAAACCACCAGCGGGCGTCAACAACCTGACACGAACCCGCTGGCGAGTATGTATGTCTGTACTAACAAAAACAATAAAAAAAACTACCTCACTAGAATGAGGGAAACCTCAGCAACACCACGACCACAGCGAGGCCAACTCAGCCGCAAAACCGGCTACTTCCCTGAACCTGAGGCATTCAAAGAAAGAACACCTCAGTAAAGAATTAACAATGCAAGTGGCAAAGGAACATTATATGGTAATCAATGAAAGAACAAAAAGGGTTACCAAACCCTGCAAGAGTAATGCTGTCAACCTCAGCCAAAGAAACCAAAAAAATTGCGAGTAAGTATAATACTTATCATTAAAATAAGAGAATTGCACCAAGTGCTAAAATTTACCAAGCTTCGCTTAAACTTGTAGAAGCAAAAGGAAAGCCAACATGTGCCAAACAAAAAGGAGGGAAGGAACCAACATCCCTACACCCGTGGATCACCCGCACTGGTAAAACCATAGATCCGTGTCGACGACAAAATTAGTACCAAACCGAGCCACCATATCTAATTGTCTCAAGGACACGCGGGTGGTCACCACGGGGTCCGACGCACCAAAACAACCTCTTACAGAGACCCAACCTATCTCAAAGTCAATACGGTGGCGGCGACAGGGTAAAGCACACCTAAAGTGGCCCCTCTCAGAGACCCAAACCATCACGTGCAATGATCCACGATACGACATTCAAACTACTAGCCGAAAGCATCACCAAACCAAAATAAAACCCACACTAACAAACTCGGGAGAAAACACCAGCCTAAGGAAAAAGCGTCGAGTCCACTCGACGCCGCGTTGAGTGAGTACCACTCACTCAACGCCAAACACTAAGCAGGGAAGGCGTCGAGTTTACTCGACGTCGCGTTGAGTGAGCTCCACTCACTCAACGCCAAAATACTTAGCCGCAAAAACCCTCACCGGACGACGGCGTTGAGTGAGTTCAGCTCACTCAACGCTGTCAACGTAAAACGACCTATGCATTGAGTGAGTTCACCACACTCAACGTTTTTAACTTAGAGCTAAACAAGGCCGGCGACGTTGAGTGAGTTCATCAAATTCAACGCTTTCAACACTAAAAAGCCAATGACGTTGAGTGAGTTCACCACACTCAACGCTTTTGACTTAGAACTATCTAGGCAGACGACGTTTAGTGAGCTCACCTCACTAAACGCTGTCAACGCTTTTAACTTAGAAAATAAAAACCAACTAAGCTGGCGGCATTGATTGAGCTTAACACTCAACGCTGTCAATGCTAACAGCCACACCAGACGACGTTGAGTGAGTTCAGCTCACTCAATGCTGTCAACGCTTTCTAACTTAGAAAAATATGCCTAGCTGGACGGCGTTGAGTGAGTTCAACTCACTCAACGCTGTCAACGCTTTCTAACTTAGCCTCCAGACCGAAGAGCTAGGCGTTGAGTGTGCACAACACACTCAACGCTTCTACACTTAGCCTAAAAACTGGACTTCTGTGCTAAGATACACTCGACGCTAAGGGGCAGAGACCTGGCAGAAACATTGCTCTACCCAAACCGACCATGCTAGGCCTCAACCACTAGCCCAAAATCAAAATATTTCCTTGGAATAAAAACCTGCTATTGCTAACTATCTTGATACAGACTTATCTTATCCAGCCAGAGCCATACCAAAACAAATCTAACCAGACATTTTCTACCTACAGCAAGCCAAAACTGGCCAAAAACTACAGCACACCCAAGATCTATGACCGTAAATGCTACAAGGAAAACAAGAAATTACTTGGCAAGGATGGTAAAAGCACCACTTTCCTCAATTCCAGAAAAAAAACTCGGCCAACTCCTCTCCTTCTCTCGGATCTGGCAGCAAAAACACCTAGCCATAAAATCTGAAGCTTTAGAGGGAAGACAAGCCAACTCGCAAAACTCTAACTTCAAAGACCAACCTAGAACTTGAAATACTTACCCTAGGGAGGTAGATCTGGGCGAGAGCAGTCCAAATCTGCCTTCAAATGAGAAATCCGGGCTCTAACTAGCAGGAAATCGGTGGCAAGAAGCTCCAGGTTTTCCGTCGCACAAGCTCCTTCTGTTGGAAGCTAGCCGTCGGGTTTGGGGAAGAGGAATAAGGTTTCTAAAAAAAGAATGCTATTTATAAAATCTATTATAATACTATTATAAAAAACCCCACTATTATAAGTATTATATTAACACTTAGCCACTATTATAATAATAAAAAATCAGTCACACACCACCACCAATTAACATGATATAATTTTATACCAGTTAATTAAAATAAAATGCCAAAACGACGCGAAAACCGAACAACCTCAGAATCCGACGAAATTCGCACCGTAGCTAAATACCCATGCTACGAAAATAACAGCTAAGTCAAAATCAACATCCGACGAACAAAACTCGGGCTAACACCTCTCGAAGACAAAACACAAGCATTCCCGAAGAGGCTCCACCGAGTCACCAAAACAGACTCTGGCTCGCTAGAGAATCTTGCAACAGGCTACAACACAAGCCACTGAGAACCTAAAGAGCTAAGACCATGCTCTAACAACATCAAAGGCCGAAAACACGCCAACGTAACGCCAAACAAAGATTAAACAATCACAGAAAAACTGGGGGCGTTACACGCATAAACAGTCAAATTAAATAAAATCAAATGGTAAGAAGCTTTTTTGACGTGAAAAACATAGAAAGGGTAAAAACCACATGACTAGATCTGTACCGAGCCAAAATCCACTAGTTGCTTTAAGTTTACAGGGATTGAGATTTGATCTCGGAGGGCGACAAACCACTTCTCTGTTATAATTGCAAAGTACAAAATAAGGGTATGAAAATAAGTCTTCGGATCCTTGATGGAAGCACTATGACCTTAGAAAAATGCTAAGTCCACGGAACCTTGATAGAAGCATTTCGGCCTGGGAATTCAGCTGAATCCACAGAACCTCGATGCAAGCGTTCCGACCTGGGAATTCGACTGAGTCCATAGAACCTCGATGGAAGCATTCCAGCCTGAGAATTCGGTTGAGTCCACGAAACCTTGATGGAAGCATCCCAACCTGGAAATTTTGCTAATTCTATGGAACCTTGGTGGAAGCATTCTGACTAGGAAAATCTCTATATCCACGGAGCCTCTGTGTAAGAAGAGGAGCAGAGCAAATTCCTAAGTTGAGGCTCGACCTAACTCCACAATCACGCCAAAATTCCCTAAAGCTCTCTCTTGCCCCTGGAGTTTCCTGTCCTCAAATGAAGGCATGTCAGCCTATTTATTATATTCTGGAGGGTCGCATCGATAATTGCATTGGGGTGGGATCTGTGCTAGATAATGATGTTGCTCCGTTTCAGTCACATGGATCACCAATTTTAACGAATGATGAATGTGCCCTCCGAGCAGTTTGGGTGGCCCAGGTAGGTTGCCCGATGATGGCGGTGGTCTGTAGTGGCTGGCAGCGGCCGAGGGCAGTGAAGGCAGCTGGAGGTAACAAAGGCGGCCGATGGTGTACGCGCGCTTGCGCGCTATGCACCGCGCACATGCGTTGCACGCTTCATATTGCGCGTGTGCGCGAAAGGCGCATGCTAGTGGACTGTGCGCTGCGCGCAAGTCGCGTGCTAGTGCGCTGTGCGCTAGCGCTGTGCGCTAGCGCTGTGCTATGCGCGCGCGTTGCGCAAGGAATGCGCTAGCGCCGTGTGCTGTGCAAGGCGCGCGTTGTGTAAGGTGTGCGAACATGGTACTAGCGCTGTGCTCACATAAGACACACATTAGTGCAGCATGCACGAGCCTGCTGCATACATGCAAGATGCACATGATCGAGCTGCATGCATGCAAGTCGCGTGCGAGCGCCTTCGTGCCTTCGAGGCGCATGTTTGGCTTTGCTCTCTTCTTGGGTGTTTTCGAGCCTTCGGGGGGAGCGCGGTTTTTTGCGCGTGACTTGTTCGGTCGGGCTGGTTTTCCCCACATGTCCTCGGTTCGAGTCTTTTTGGTTTGGCTCAAAAGTTTTAGGGGGAACCCAATCAAGCTCCAATGCAGCTTCTGAGGTTCTGTGGTTTAGAGTACTACCGAAAGCTGCATTGATTGTTTGTTTGTTGCATTTAAACCATTATATAATACCTGGACTAAAAGCCAGGTGGGTAGTGCATGGTACAGACAATAATGTAAAAGATTTTTAAAACACTCTTATGTATCGGGCCTAAAGAGTTTTGGGATCAATTTGAGCAAACGAGGAAATTTCATTTATTAATTTAGCCGTCTTTATGGGCTGAAACTATTTTGATAAATTTTTTTCAAGAAAGTTTGGCCAAAGTATAGATAGATCGTCTAGGAAGAGAATTTAGCCTTTTATTGGCCTTAACACACATCGAAAAAGGAAAAAGTCTCAAGCTAATTGCATCATCATTCATGCCTTTTATCTTAAACATGTTACGAATTTCGATACAACTAGAAATAGGTAAATTTGGGTCTTCATCCTAAAGACAATCAAGCTGTATGTACTGTTGCACAATTTGTATTATAGCAGACTTCAATTCAAATTGTTGTTCACAATTGCAGGGTGAACAATACTTGTTTCTATACCCTTTAGGTTTGGTCGGGCATTATAAGACATTGTCCTTTGCCGGGCAACATCTAGATTGGGCTCACCCATATTTTTTGTACTAGTATCTCCGATCGACTATTCGAAGTTAAACTCAAAAGCTTGATCACGAGTTCGGAGGCGCTGCAGAAGAGTGCGCTTGACTCTGGATCAAAATGAATATCATGGCAATTCGAAGAGCTTCCTCGGATCATACATGCACTAAAAGAGAAGAAAAGAGAGAAGGTGAAAAGAAAAAATAAAAGAAATGAAAGAAAAGCTAAGATTTTTTTCTTTTTTGGCGATTTAAGTTAGTCCCAGACTTCCTGAGGTTTACCCTGTGAGGGGTTCGCACCAGTGCTAGGAGATATGCTGGGGTGATATCCCAAACCTCTCTTTCAAGGAATATATTTGCATCTTAAAAATTTTTTTGGAGATAGATGATAAATATAATAGTTTTGCGCTTTCAAAATATCGACAAAAGAAAAGCTCCCCGGCATCGGGGCCAAAACTTGATGTGAATTTTTTGTTTTACAAATTATTCAAACTAATATCCTGATGTAGGCAAGTATGCCAATCAAAATATAGTACATGAATATGTTGTATATGCCCAGGTCCTATCGAGTAATTGTACTCACACAAAATTCCTATTAATTTACCGAATAAAAAGATTGGATTTAGAAAAATAAAAGTTCACAAATAAAAATTTCTTAAGAGAAAACTCAATCTGAAAAACCTTAGAACTTGATTAGGAGTCATGGGAATCCAATTATAAAAGAAACATTCTAACCTTTAAAATTTCATTTTGATTGAATGATTGAAAAGTATGGTAGCCACTAGCTAGAAACGACTACCGCCTAATTTTAAAATGTTTCAAATAGAATTTCTTCAAATTGGAAATAAATCAAAATCGCATTAAGATTAATCTGAAAACCCAAAAGAATTATATTTTGTTTTCTCAAAGAAAATATAAAACACTATTTATTTCCGATAGATCTAAAGTATCCATAAGCTTTTCGGCTACTTGGCTGCCAATCAGAGCACAAGATT
Source organism: Platanthera zijinensis (assembly GCA_039513925.1). NCBI lineage: Eukaryota > Viridiplantae > Streptophyta > Magnoliopsida > Asparagales > Orchidaceae > Platanthera > Platanthera zijinensis. The sequence continues at coordinate 230,549,062 of CM077079.1, forward strand.
TATACTCCGACAATATAATATCGCAACCATAATTAATCGGAAATAAATCGAAATATAATTTTAAAAATTAGAGATGAAGGATTATGATTTAATCATCATCATAATACTACCAAATGAAAAACTAAGTAGAGAATTAGTAATGCATAGTAAGAATAGAGACAATATAAAAAAGAGAAGTGATCATTTTCATTAATAAAATAAATAGAAACAAAAAAAGGACATGAAAAACTTGAACTCTTAAGAACTTAGAATAGTCTAATTATATTACAAAGCTCAAAAAAATCTCCCCCAAAAATATGTCCCTAAAACAACAAGGGACAAGCCCTATTTAGAGGAGAAAATGATGTACATATAACAACTTTAATCTTGAAGTAGGGGAAGAATCAGGTGGCAACATTTAAACGGATTATGATGACAACATTATTAAATGGGAGTTTGATGGCGTGAATGGATAGGGGAAATGATGGGTTTCAGCAATATAAAATCCTGAGGTGGCATACATAGATTTACGTAGAGGATTAAAGCAAAGGTGGCGGGGTGGGCATGCAAGAATTGGAGTTGGGCAATAACAATTACGTGGTTTTGCATGGCATTGGAGGCATGAAATGACAAAGATGGCGTGGATATGGCTGTGATTTAGGCTCCGTTTGGGAGGTTTTTTTTTACCGGTCAAACGGTTACGACCGCATGAATCAGACCTTAATTATGGACCGATTCATGCGGTCGTAACCGCTTGACCGGTGAAAAAAAGTCCCCCCAAACGGGAGGAATTATTGTGTCCGAGCCCCGGTTTCAAATCTGGATCCGGGAGCTCTGGATCACCATTAAAATGCATGTGGAGCCCACGCATTTTGGGAGTGTGACATACATTTTTGCGCGGGCCCCATGCATTCACCTCTTTCTATTGGTTCCAATTCCATCCGAAAACCCGGACAGAAAAATTTCGCCCCAAACGGAGCCTTAGAATTATGGTGGGCTACATGGGAGTGGAGATGATAGGCTGTAATTGTATGAAATGGAGGTGGTGGCAACACCTTGAATGGCAAGGGCCTCTTGAAAATTGTGAGTGGCACCATGGAATTTACGTGGATAGTGGGTGGCATATGATGGAAATTGCTTGATTATTTTTTCACGTGGAAATAAGGACTTGTATGGGGGTGTTCACATGAATATGCATGGGTTAAATGATGAGTGGAGGGAGAGGTTCAATAATGTTGCATGGGAGCGGTTTGAATGGGATTTGCATGAGAGTTTATGTGGTCGGGCAGCAGCTTGGGTGCGGGTAGTAGGAAACTTGGCGGGCAGCAACTCGAGCAGAGTCGTGATTGTCGACTAGATCGAACCATGAGTGTACTTAAATTATTCAAGATTCTACTAGATGACCCCTATCGACGAATTAATTTGTCAAATCAAAACTTGGCAGCGGGCTTTTACTTCAAAACGTGCAGGAATTCCCCTAGGACTGCATAAAAAAACAACATTAGTTCAATTTTAAAGGAGAAACTACTTAAAGAGCAAATTAATAAATTTTAAGAAGAAAATATATTTTTTATACATGAAAATTAATATTTTATTTATTATAATTTAAGCTAAAATATGCATTATCAAGGATCTACAAGTGTTATGCAATATATTAAAGAACATGTTATGTAAACATACTTAATCACTTCTCTATGTCGACATAGACCTGACCACTTATTAAGCGAGCATCAAACCATGCAGGCCACGCCGTTATGGCAAGACGAGAACAATAGAATAGTCAACTCCACTTCTAGGTGTAACACTCCAGTTTTCCCACCATTGCAAAACAATAAGTTTCTAGCTATTGACACAATCACCTAGCGATAGTGAGATATCGGCAACGATAAAGATCAATCCGATTTAGTTGACAAACTTATGTAGTCGACAAAGTAATATAGTCGACAAAATAATGTAGTCAACAAAACTATAGACGATACGCTAACGCCAGCGATAGTGTGATATCATCGACAATAACATGCCACATGCCACCTGGTTATTAAGTGACAATGCGGTTGTTAAGCGGCTATTGAGAGGGTCCACCGCTACCGCCTAAGCTAACGCTAGCGATAGCGAGTTATCATCGATGATAGCTCCTGCGATAGGAGTCTCAATTTAAATTGTGGCCATCCAATTCTATTAGATTTTGGATCTAAGGGTCTAAATCCACTCCATGTGACTTAAGCCAGCTGAATGAGGGGAGTATAACTCTCATTTCTTTTACACACACACACTCTCTCTTTAAATTAATAAAAGAAAGCAAAGAGGAAAGGGAGGAAGAAGAAGAGGGCTAAATTAACCCTTTGGGGGAGCCTCCGAGCTTGGAATCTTGAGCTGAGTTTAGATTTGTGGAGAGGAACGCGAGACGATCCTTCTAATTTGACTCAAATTCTGATTCATGGTGCTGAAGCGATCATCAAGGGTAATGATCCTTGAAAGTCTTTAGTTTCAAGGTAGCTAAACACCTACAGAGGGGGGGGGGGGTGAATAGGTTTTCTAGTCTTTTATTATTATCGTTTAACTTACTGTATAATTAGTTAGTAGTTAGATGCTTTCAAGACAAATCACAAAAAACACAGAATTTATAGTGGTTCCCTAGATTATGGGTACATCTACTCTCCTCCCACATTTCCAACTTCTTGTTAGACAAAACACTTCTCCAAAAACTCAACTCCTAAGATCTTACACCACAAATCCCTCAAGATCTCTCAGTCTCCTCTAAGACTTACAACTCAGGCACAAAGCCCTACCTCAGAGAAAATTTGCTTATAAACCTCAGTGATCAAATGATCACCTACCTCAGACTTGAATCCAAGTCCTACTGCTCAGGCTATGGAGGATAGCCCTACCTCAGAGAGAATGACTCTCCTACAGCTCAGGCAAAAGTGCCTACCTCAGATCCAAATCTGGATCCTACACTCATACCCAAAGGTCCTACACTCAGAGAGGATGACTCTCCTACAACTCAGACAAATAGCCCTACCTCAGACACAAAGGCCCTACAACTCAGATCCAAAAGGATCCTACCTTAGACCCAAAGGTCCTATAACTCAGATCCAAAACTAGATCCTACACTCAAGCAAATCTTCCCTACCTCAGACACAAAGACCCTACAACTCAGATCCAAAAGGATACTATAGAAATGAAAGGGGTTTTGTTTGTGATGATTTGACATAGAGATATTTCTCTATGTCTGCTTCCTGAGCTGAGTTATCTCAGCCCTAACTTTCTTCTCAGCACCTATAACCCGATCTTCAATAAGGTGTTGCTAGTGCTGGAAGTATCTATGAAATTTGTTTCTGATCTTGCTTAAGAAGACTGAAGACTTGACAGATCTTGAGTTCTTCAAACAGCTAACCTAAACCTGCAGAAAACTGAAAGCTCCGCTTCTTCTTATTTATCAGAAGCTTATCTGACCTTGCTATAGCAGAGGAAATTGCTACAGCTATTTGAAATGAACTTTTATATCAGTTGAATTGACTTTAAGCTTTTAGCTCGGTAACAATGACGAGGAAGATGAAGTTCAGCCGCAACTTTATGAAAAGTATAAAACCCAACAAGTTAAGTTCTTCCTTCTGAAGCTGTCCCTTTTATCTTTCGCCGATTAACGGCTCCAAGAAGCAGTGGGGACCACCTGCAGTTGACAGTTGTAACTTGATTTAACAGAAGAAGTCGTACAGTAGGCCTCCAACACAATTTGGCTTGTTCTGTAGCTTTCCTGCTAGTAATTTGAACACTGTTGACTTTTATTAACTTTGGATGACGTCATCAGTTATGGACTTAACCAATTTCTTAAATTCACTCAAGGCATTGAGTGTGTTGAGTGAATGACCTTCACTCAACGAATATGGACTTAGACAAATTCTCTATACTGCCAGACATTGAGTGCGTTGAGTGAATTGGCTTCACTCAACACCTCTGGACTTAGTCAATCTTTTCTACACTGCCAGACATTAAGTGCGTGAAGTGAATTGGCATCACTCAATGCCCCTGAACTTAGCTACAACTCTTTATCTGCTAGACATTAAGAGCGTTGAGTGAAGCTTTATCACTCAACGCTTTTATACTTACCCCTTCTCTGAAGTCTGCCAGCTTGCTGAGGCGTTGTGAGCGTTGAGTGAAGCTTCATCACTAAACGCTTTTGTACTTAGCCGCTTTCTGTCTTCTTTCTTCTTAGACTTTGACTACAGCAGCATGACTTAACGCTTTTGCTGTTTAGTGTTGAGTGAACTAGCTTCACTTAATGCCTTAGGACTTAGACAAACTCTGAACTCAGTTCGATGAACTCAGAACTCAGTTCGACTAACTTAGATCTCAAACTCTGAGCTTAGTTCGACGAACTCTGAGCTCAGTTTGACGAACGCAGAGCTCAGCTCTAGGAAAGTAAAATCTCAGTTTGTAAAAAAGATCAGTTCGACGAAAGACAAACTCAGTTCGACGAAAACCTTGCTGAGTTTGACGAATCCGACAGTTTCTCTATCAACAAAAGGAAGAATGATTTCAAAAGTTTGGTAACTAAAACTCTAATATTTAATGCTAAATATTCTACCGAATATAACCATTTAAGGCAACATTAAATATGGATTTATCACAGAGTTTTAAATCTAATTAATTCCAAGGCAGTTAAAAATTCTCAAGGGATTCTTCAGACGTTTCAAGAATCAATTATTTCAAATATTGAACTCTTCCCTAACAAATTATATATATACAGAAGATTGCTGCCTAAAAATATGACTGATACTTATAGAGATAGAGATATTGATACATATATTCTGCTTCAGACTCTTTTAGTGACACATCTTCAATCAAACATCTAAATACAGATCTGTTTGGAATATCTACTGGAGAGCAAAATCATACAAGAAGGCCCACACCCTGAAGAAAAGTCTCCACCCTTGATCATAATCTCTATTCAAATCACGGGGAGCTTTTTGCAACATCATCCACTAAGTCTTTTCAGAGACTCTTGATAGAGAAGACAACATCTAACTTTCTTTAGTTTATTCTTAAACTGTGTACAGGTTTCTAACTCCCTACAAAAGTTAAGACTTGGTTCTTAAGTCACCTGATCAAAAGACTTAGGTTTGGTTTTTGGGTACCTGGTCAAAAGCCCAAAGGGTTGCTAGATCTCCCTTAGAAAATAGATCTTCTGGTGGCAGGGCACCTGGGCAAAAACCTATAGTGGATTCCTACCAGGGTGGTAGAAGAGTAGATGTACCCAGATTTATTGGGGAACTACTATAAATCCTTGTGTCTTTTGTGTTTGTTACTTTCTATTTTTGTGCTGTGCATATTATCTATATATATCACTAATTTTCAAAACCATTGTAAAAATAAATTAAAGTTTTTAATATACTCTATTCACCCCCCTCTAGAGTAAATTTAGATCTATTCCTTCGCTTTCAATTGGTATCAGAGGCAGGTTGGTGGTTTTACAAGCAAACAACTAAACCAACAGATCCTGATAGATCTTATTTTACCTAGAAGTCTGATAAATTTATCATGGAACAAAATAAGGAGTACTCAAACACTAGACCTCCTGTTTGCAACCTTAATAAGTTTGCACTATAGAAACCAAGGATTAGGTTATATATGAATTCTATTAATGAGGATATCTATAATTCTATTTTGACAGGTCCACCTCTACCACTAGTAGCACCAAGTACTAGTGTTATACCTCCACCAAAATGGATAGAGGCTCATAGAAAAGCAAAAATTATTGATGTAAAGGCTATGAATATACTAGCCCAAACAGTGTCAGATGATATTTTCTAGAAGGTTAATGAATGCACCTCAGCAAAAGATATCTGGGACTCCCTCACTACAATGGTAGCTGGATCAGTAGATGAAAGAAAAGACAGAAGATCTCACCTGATTTCTCAATATGAGAATTTCAAAAAGGGAGAAACTGAATCTGTTGCTGATATGTATACAAGGCTCAGTCTCATAATCAATGAACTGAAAACCTTGGAGAAAGATATTACACTGACAGTAGTTAATGAAAAAATTCTCATGTGTTTTCCTAGCACATGGGATTCAAGAATTTGGCCAATTAGAGAAGCCAGAAGTGTAAATGAGATTTCAACAGAAACCTTGTTGGGCAAGCTCAAATCCTATTAGCAGCTCATCAAAACAAGGGAAGCTGAACAAATGACCCTATCTTCAGTAAAGAAGGACAAGAGTATTGATTTCTAAGCAACTAAAGAGGAAGAACAACTTCTAGAAAAGTAATAACTCATGAGTCTATTGGCTAAAAGATTTTACAAAATAGATAGGAAAGACTTCAGGAGAAGATTTTTCAATAACAAGGACAAGCTAAGGTATGACAAAACACCTACTAAAGAGATTGTTTGCTATGGTTGTAGGAAACCAAGACACATTCTTCCAGAATGTCCCGAGAGTCAGAAGAAAGATAAGAAGAAGGAAAAAGATTTAAAGAAGCATTCAAACAAACCCTCTTTTAGTAAACTCAGATAGAAGGGGAAAGGCTTTGTGGCTGAAACATGGAGCGATACAGACACTGAATCTTCATCCAGTTCAAGTGAAGAAGAAGAAGAATCAAAGGCTAAATAAGTGTGTTTGATGGCAATCAATGCATCAAACAATAATTCTGATGCTGAATCTGAGTCAGAAGAGGACAAGGTAATATCAACTTTTGATTTTACATCAGATCAATTCAAAATGGATTTTAAATTACTTTGTAAAGATCTGATAAAATCTGAGAAGGAAATACAACTTCTCAGAAATAAGTTAACTGAATTAAACATCTTATCTTCAGAGAACATTAAACTTAAAGAAGAATTAGAAATTTCTAAAGAACAAATAATTTCTCTAGAAAACAATTTATCTGAGGCTAAAAAGTTTGAAGAAACTCTTAATAGGAGAAGTATCAAACTGATGAATATTACAAGCACAGTCAATGCCAGATTAAATGACAAACTAGGCCTGGGAGCTTCATCCAGTCAACCTCAACTTCTTAAGAAAGATATTTTAATAACTTCTGTAAAATTCATATCTGCTAAAAGAAAAGAAGTATTAGAAATCACAGATAAAGATACTGAAGTTTTTCAATCAAAATCTATTCTAACACAGATTGAAAATTTCAGGAAAAATAATGTTCAACAGAATTCGTCGAACCGAGATCGACGAAATCACTATTATTCGTCGAACGGCGATAGACGAATGCTGAACACAGGAAATGAGTATAACTTTTCATTGAATGGTGATCGACGAAATCACTATTATTCGTCGAATAGAGATAGATGAACGCTGAACACAGGAAATGAGTATAGTTATTCACTGAATGGTGCTCGACAAAATCACCACTATTCGTCGAATGGAGCTCGACGAAATCAGATTAATTCGTCGAACTCAAATTTTCCAAACAAAAAATTTATTTCTTTTCAAAAGAATAATCAAACTAAAAATTTGATAAACCCTTTACTGAGTGGATCATTCCTCCCAGGAGATATCATCCACTTGGATATAAAAATCAACCCGAATATTCTTATATTTCTACTAATAATGTTAGAAAAATAGGACCCAAGGTAATCTGGGTCAAGAACACCTAACTTGTTTTTTATACAGGAAAAGAACAATCCTACCATAGAGGAACAGTGGTATTTGGATAGTGGGTTCTCTAAACACATGACAGGTAGAAAAGCTAATCTAAAAGACTTCAAAGCAAAGCTTGGACCAAAAGTTATATTTGGAGACTCTTACTGTGGCCAGATAGAGGGCTATGAAAATATCAAAGTTGGAGTAGTTACCTTCAGGAAGGTAGCTTATGTGAAAGGTCTTAAGCATAACCTAATCAATATCAGTAAACTATGTGATGAAGGTTATCAGGTATCATTTAATAAGTATTTATGCTCTATTATATTTAGTGAAAACAAAATTATTTTATCTGGAGTTAGACAAGGTAACATCTATCTAGTTAATTTTAATTTTGCTAAATCTGAAATATGTTTGTTTAATCAAAAAAGTAAAGCAAATGAACTTTGGCATACAAGATTAGGACATGTAAACCTTATAACTATTGTTAAATTATTTAAGGATAACCTTATCAGAGGACTACCCTCTGGATCTTTCAAGAAGGAAGGAATTTGTAGGGATTGTCAATTAGGTAAACAAACTAAAAATAGTTTTAAATCCATATCTAAGAGTGATTCACCCAGAATTTTGTATTTACTGCATATGGACTTTTTTAGACCTATTACAATACAAAGTTTAGGAGGAAAGTCATACATTTTAGTTATTGTTGATTTCACTAGATTCATTTGGGTGTTCTTTCTTAGGAACAAGTATGATAACTTCAAAATTCTTACAAACTTTCTTAGGAACATCAAGATTGAGTATTCTACTCAGATTGCATTGATCAGAAGTGATCATGACACTGAGTTTGAATATCTTCTGATGATAGAATTCTATGAGAAAGAATGAATCAGGCAGTGTTTCTCTGCTCCTAGAACCTCTCAATAAAATGGGGTGGCAGAAAGGAAAAATAGAACCCTAATTGAATCTGCCAGAATATTACTTACAGATGCTCACTTACCCCTATCCTTTTGGGCAGAGGCAGTAAGCACAAAAAATTATGTTCTTAACAGAAGTCTCATTCATAAACTCAAGGGTAAGACTCTCTATGAATTGCTTAAAAATAAGAAACCTAAAGTAAATTATTTTAAAAAATTTTAGTGTAAATGTTATATTCATAATAATGACAAGAAATATTTAAGAAAATTTGAAGCCAAAGCTGCAGAATGAATATTTCTTGGATATTCTCTTGTCAGCAAGGCTTATAGGGTTTATAATAAATCTACCATTAAAATAGAAGAATCCACACACGTATCGTTTGATGAAACTAACATATTTTACAAGAAGAGGAATACCTCTACCACAGATTTTTTCAGGAACAAATTGCTGAAGACAGTGATGAAGATAATTCTGAAATTTATGTTGAAAAAGCTATAGCTGATGAAATTCCACAAGAGGAATTAACAACACAAGTCATTGAAGAACCAACTCCACCTGTTGATTATGTCACTCTTAGAGATCACCATAGATCTCAAGTGATTGGAGACATATCAGCTGGTGTGCAAACATAGAATCAACTCAATCAAGATCAGATGCATACATGTTTTTTTATCTCTGATTGAACCTCAATCAATAAAAGATGCAGAACTAAATCCTCATTGGATCATTGCAATGCAAGAGGAACTCAATCAGTTTGAGAGAAGTAGAGTTTGAGACTTTTTTCCAAGACCCAAAGACTATCCAGTAATTGGAACCAAATGGGTCTTCAGGAATAAATTGAATGCTCAAGAAGTTATTGTGAGAAATAAAGCTAGGCTGGTAACTCAAGGATACCCATAGGAGTAAGGAATAGATTATGATCAAACATTTACCCCTATTGCAAGATTAGAAGCTATCAGGATATTTCTTGCTTTTATTGCATTCAAGAAATTCAAAGTATACCAGATGGATGTAAAGAGTGCTTTTCTGAATGGAGAAATCAAAGAGGAAGTATATGTGGAACAACCTCCAGGTTTTATCTCTTTAACTTACTCTTCTCATGTATTTAAGCTTAATAAAGCTCTTTATGGTCTTAAACAAGCTCCAAGAGCCTGATATAATACCCTTGCTAATTTTCTATTAGAAAATAAATTTTGTAGAGGCAAGATTGATAAAACTTTATTTTTAGAAATCATAAAACTGAAATTTAACTAGTTCAAATATATGTTGATGATATAATTTTTGGTTCTACTAATTCCAAACTTTGCAAAAGGTTCTCTGACTTAATGCATTCCAAGTTTGAAATGAGTAGCATGAGTGAATTATCTTATTTCCTTGGTTTGCAAGTGAAGCAAACATCAGATGGCATCTTCATATCTCAATCTAAATATGCTAAAGAGCTTATTAAAATATTTGGGATGTCAGGTGCCTCTTCTATGAAAACACCCATGCCTACTAATGCTGTAGTTGATAATGATGATCATGGTAAACCTGTTGATCAGAAAACATATAGAACTATCATTGGGTCTCTATTATATTTAACAGCAAGTAGACCAGATATTATGTTTGCAACCTGTATGATGTAGGCTACTAGATTCGACACGGTGACGGCTAAGGGATTCACACGTACACTTCTCGACTATCACTTTTACGTCCACACAATAACAAAATGCAACAACTACGCGATAGCAATAATTAAAATATTTAGGTGACGGGGGGTTCGCTAAGCCCCTCAAGATAATTCCAAGGCTATAGGCCAAGGTCCTCTCAAGCAAAATGAACCCACACGGTTCGGTCGAGCGTCAGTTGTACCCAAAGAGACACCATCGAAAACAAAGATTAGGATAATGGGTGGTTCTCTCCCAACAAAATAAAATGAGGGCCGCCACGCCTCACGAATGTAAACGGAGATAAGAGACAATAACAAATCTAATATGAAATCAACCACGAAATTTCAAAACCATTCACAAATAACGCGCTACGCTTATGCCACGAGAATTGTCTAAGAAAGGAAACGCTCAAGAGTGGAGATGTTCGTTGCCCAACCGGAATGAATGATTCCGGCCTTCCTATCCTTGAATTGTTTCTTTCCGAATCCACCGGAAGCACACCGATTGGAGGGAAACACGTTGTCCTTTGTTGCCTTCACGTCGTCGTTGAAGATCCACAAGATTCACCTCTTAGCCTTGGCCGAATTTTCTCTAGGAAATAAAGGGGGATGTTTTTGGAATCTTTCAAGAGGGATCAGGTTTTTTTTTGTAATGGAAATGATGGTGGCCGAAATATTGGAGATGGAGTTGAGGGTGGTCTGCTATGAGATGGAGGTGGTGGTCGGCTATGTGAAAAGAGGAGGTGGTCGGTTTTTTTTGGTGGAGGAAGAGGAGGCTCGGGTGGACAAGAGAGGTAAGGAGAAGAGGGAAGGAGAGGGTAGAAACCGAGAAGGGGGTGGGAGGAGAAAGGAGGGCCGGCAGCCAAAAGGGGAAGGAGAGGAAGGGGGCGGCGCCCAAGGGGAGAAGAGGAGGAGGCAAAATTTCAACTTGAAATTAGGTTTAAGTTTTTTTCATTCATTATACCGGATTATGACAAAACAATGGCTATATATAGGCTACAACACAAACAAGAGGCTACATGCAGCCCACTCTAAAGAGAAACAAAATTTGGCTAAACATAGGCCAACATGAAATGAAAATGAAAGTGCTTAAATAATAATTAAAATGCTGAAATTAAATATTGGAATTAAACAACAATATTATTATTTAATGCGTAGATGCGACGGAGATGTTTACGCGGCCTTGGCGGAGATGTTGACGCGGCCTTGGCGGAGATGTTGACGCGGCCTTGGCAGAGGATGTCGCGGTCAAGTCTCAACCTTTAAGTTTGCGGCAACGGTCATCATAATCTTCAAACTCCACATAACGACGAACAACGACACCAAACATAACCGAGTCACCATAATCATTCGGAAGGGGATCTTCCTCAGCAACGTGACACAGGTCTTCAACATGTACCGAATCACCATCGTCGTCCGGAGGGGAACGCTCCAAATCAACATGCCGGGGATGATGGCTCCATCACTATATTTGTGCAATGTTTCATGTTAACCCTAAAGAATCACACCTTATTTTTGTAAAAAGAATTTTAAGATATATAAAGGGTTGTCCTAATTTAGGACTATGGTATCCTATTGAGTCAGGATTTGAATTAACTGGATTCACAAATGCTGACTATGCTGGATGCAAAGTTGATAGAAAAATCACATCAGGAACTTGTCAGTTTCTTGGTGATAGGCATGCGTCATGGTTTTGCAAGAAGCAAACCTCTGTGTCTACTTCAACTGCTGAGGCTGAATATATTGCAGCAGGTAGTTGTTGTTCACAGATTTTGTGGATTCAAAATCAGTTACTAGATTTTGATTACAACTTAAATAATTTAATTATTTACTGTGACAATACCAGTGTAATTTCAATTGCACAGAATACAGTCCTTCATAGTAGGACTAAACATATAGAAATTAGACATCACTTTATCAGGGATACTGTGGATAAAAATAAAATTAGCCTTATATTTATACCTATTGATTTACAAAGAGCAGACATTTTCACCAAACTATTAGATGAAAAGAAACATAATTTCTTTTTAAATCAGTTAGGAATGATTGATGGAGTGACATTAAATTGACCTTGGACGGAGATCGACGAATTATGAACCTTTCGTCGAACGAAGATCGACGAATTGTAAACCTCTTGAACCTTTCGTCGAACGGAGTTCGATGAATTGTGAACCTTTTGAACCTTTCATCTAATGGAGATCGACAAATTGTGAATATTTCGTCGAACGAAGCTCGACGACTTGTTTTTCATCCTTTTAACTTCTAAAAACTTATATTTAGGTTTTCATCGAGCTCCGTCCCGCGCATTCTCCATTTCTCTTCTCTTGCACTTGATCTTTTTGTCATGCATGATAATGGCGGTGTCGCAAGCGATTCTCACAATGATGAAGTTCGATGTAGGATTCGATATCGACATGGACTCTTTTCGACATCCAGATCAAATCTTTCAGGACATCTTGCAATTATTTGAGGCACATCATCTGCATAATTTTATGTCCACCTGTATCAAGCTCCCCATCACAGAAATAAAGGAATGGGTTCACACCTCAAAGATTCATGATCACACAACCGTTACTGGATCAATCTCAGGTCATCAGGTTTCTCTTACACCTGTAATTTTATCCGAAATTTTTGGATTAGTGAATGAATAAGATGAATTAGAATTGTCTAGTACAGGATTTGATATCATGCTAGATAGAATGGGTCACTCATAAGGAAACCCTAACCACTTATTGAAAGAAAATTTCTCTGTAGAATATAAATTTCTTGCCGATGTGGTTAGGAAAGTTCTTTTGGGCAAACATTCAGCCCATGACTTTGTTACTAGGCACCAATTTACATTGATGAGTGCTCTGGTTTACCCAATAAACATTAACTGCGGGACAATGTTGTTTGATTCTATTAAGAAGAAAATTAACAAACAGAATGTATGTTATGGGGGGAATTTTGGGCATTTTTCTCTAGACCAAATGTACAGAGGTTTTGGTCTCATAGACTATATATATTAATGCATCTAAGAGGATCACCTCTGCTCTGTTTGGTAAATGGGATAGGGTGATTCCTAAGCCATCCAGGGTTGAATCTTCTAGGGTAGCTTCTGAAAGCACTAGGGCTATCCCAGCTTCTCTCCCTACTCCACAATAAGATTCTCACCTTATATCTTCCACTCCACAATATCCACATCATTCTCCTAGACCTTCCACACCACCTTCTCTACAGTCTAATTATTCTGAAGAAGTTCCATCCTCAGTCTTTCATGTAGACTCCCCAGCTCATCAGTCACCTCACTCATCTCCACCTCACTAATCTCCACCTCACTCATCTCCACCTCACTCATCTCCACCACATTTATCTCCACCTCATTTACCTCCATCTCACCTATCTCTACCTCACACACCCATCCAGGAACCAATTCCTGCTGACATTCCCCCTATCATCAATCCTTAATTTATACAACAGTATTCCTATATCCATACAAACTGTACTAACAGATCAACTCCCTCTTTATCTACTCAGAATCCATCCTCTGCATCTACTCAGAATCCACCTGAGTTTATGTATCTGGACTTCTCATCTATTGCTTCTCAACTTCTTGATTTCATTACTCCTACACTAAAGAAACTCTTAGATGAGTCTTTTGCTCCTGTTATTACTTCTCTTTCAGAAATCTCTTCTAAAGTTGCCTCCTCCCATTTTGTCCCTTCTTCTGGGGGCCTAAATTCTATATTTCCTGGATTTAGGCAGGGGGAGATGCTTGATGAAGAAGCTCCAAATGTAGAAGCTCCAGTTGTAGCAGCTGATCTTATGGAAGTGCCTGATATTGAAATGATAGTTGAGGATGAGTGTTCAAACCCTCCAGAGATTATTACTGTTGGTGATCTCATCATTAATCCCACAATAAATATCTATTGTTTACTATCAGATTTTAATTTACTGAATAGTCATATTCCCAGCCTACTAGATTTTGGATAGGATCTTTCTAAAGAAATAGTTTGTTATTCTGATCCTATTGATGCTTCTATTTTAGAATAGCTTTTAAGAGATATTTCTACTAGTTTTGATCCTAATACATAGACTATGATGATTGTTGATCCAGTCCCACAGACTATTATGATTAATGAGATAGTAAATATTTCAGAGCAGGCTTATTCCCCTCCTAAATGGGATGAATCTCCCATGCCCAATTTTGATGATTTGTTTAATGAAGATATGGAAGAAGAAGATAAAGTAGATAAACTAGTTAAACATTGATGAATTATATGAACAGGCAGAGGAGAAGTCTGATGATAATACAGATTCTTATGAATCAGAAAATTCTATTTCTAAGAAAAGGAAAAGCAGGAAAAAGGCTCAAGCCAAGGTTGCTCCTCAACCTTCTTCTACTACTGATATTCCTTACTACATTCTGCATGTAATAACTCTTACTCCAGACCATCCAAATTGGATGAGGTACTCTAAGAATGAGCAGAAAAAAAGGAAGAAAATGAAAAGATTTCATTCTTATCCAAAGTCTTGGGGAGGTCCTCCTTCTCCTCCAGCAGCAGGATCTACAGGTATTCTACCTTCTTATTAGAGGCCTACTTCTCACTATCCTAGAACAACTCAATCAAGGCAAGAAAGACCTCTAAGACAAGATACACCTAAATGGTCTGAGACTTATGGCAGACAGAGCTCTCAGCAATATTCTAGCCAAGACATGCCAGCCTCTCTAGTAGTTGAACCAGAATTAGATCCTGTGTATAGAATGGCTAGGTTCAAAGAACAAGTTGCACTTTCACATATAAGGAAGGCAAGAACTGAAGGTAAGGATACCTCTCAGTTTTCTACTATGTCTTCTTACATGCAACAAGAATTGGACAGATATTAGAAGAAAAGCATGTTTAATGTTAGTGAATATATGAGCTTGCATTTAGAGGCTGTTGTTCCTACAGTCTCCTCCCAGAAGATTATTGGCTCTCAAGATCTGAAGCTAAGCAAAAGGGAGTCAGATAATCCAACAAGAAAACTAATCTTCACCAAGTCTTCTTCAGATCCTTCAGCTGATGCATCTCAAAAGGATTCCTAACTTTAATTCTATTTTTAAACATTATTGTTATAACTTAAATTTTTATATATCTGTTGAAATTTATGTTTCTGCCAGATAATTGTTTATGTCTTTTGTTTTTCTTATTTGATAGTATCCTCACCCAAATAGGGGGAGATTATTGGAACTCCTTATTATTGATTTGGGTTAGGATTACTATTAGGATTTTTATTTTGACCCAACTTGTATAGACTAGGGCCATATTTTATTTCCAGAGTTATTTCAGAAGGAATTCCAGAGAAGCTCAGTTCGATGAACTCAGAACTCAGTTCGACGAACTCAGAACTCAGTTCAACTAACTCAGATCTCAAACTCTGAGCTTAGTTCGACGAACTCTTAGCTCTGTTCGACGAACGCAGAGCTCAGCTCAACAAAAGTAAAAATTCATTTTGTAAAAAGATCAGTTCGACGAAAGCCAAGCTCAGTTGGACGAAAATCTTGCTGAGTTCGCCAAAGTCGACAGTTTCTCTATCAACAGAAGTCAGAATGATTTCAAAAGTTTGGTAACTAAAACTCTAATATTTAATGCTAAATATTCTAATGAATATAGCCGTTTAAGGCATCATTAAATATGGATTTATCACAGAGTTTTAAATCTAATTAATTTCAAGGCAGTTATAAATTCTCAAGGGATTTTTCAGACGTTTCAAGAATCAATTATTTCAAATATTGAACTCTTCCCTGACAGACTATATATATACAGAAGATTGCTGCCTCAAAATATAACTGATACTTATAGAGATAGAGATATTGATACATATATTCTACTTCAGACTCTTCCAGTGACACATCTTCAATCAGACATCCAAATACAGATATGTCTGGAATATCTACTGGAGAGCAAAAGCATACAAGAAGGCCTACACCTTGAAGAAAAGTCTCCTCCCTTGATCACAATCTCTATTCAAATCAGGGGGAGCTTTTTGCAACATCATCCATTAAGTCTTCTCAGAGACTCTTGACAGAAAAGAAAACATCTAACTTTCTTTAGTTTATTCTTAAACTGTGTACAAGGTTCTAACTCCCTATAAAAGTTAACACTTGGTTCTTAAGTCACCTGATCAAAAGACTTAAGTTTAGTTTTTGGGTACCTGGTCAAAAGCCCAAAGGGTTGCTAGATCTCCCTTAGAAAATAGATCTTCTGGCGGCGGGGAACCTGAACAAAAACCTATAGTGGATTCCTACCAGGGTGGTAGAAGAGTAGATGTACCCAAATTTATTGGGGAACTACTATAAATCCTTGTGTCTTATGTGTTTGTTACTTTTTATTTTTGTGCTGTGCATATTATCTATATATATATCACTAATTTTCAAAACCAATGTAAAAATAAATTAAAGTTTTTAATATACTCTATTCACCCCCTTAGAGTAAAGTTAGATCCATCCCTTCACTTTCACCATTCTCACTCAATGATTATGGACTTAGCCAGATTTTCCTTGACAGAATCTTTAACTGATTGATCTTATCTCAACACTTCTTGGTATATGGCATTGAGAGCTGTGATCACACGATGCCTGTGGACTTAGTCAAATTTCAGCTTGCCAAATACTAAGGCTTTAACTGACTCAGCTATACTCGATGCCTTTCTATATATAGTGTTGAGTGAACTTCCATCACTCAATGCCCGTGGACTTAGCCGCAGAATTGCTTTGCAAACTACTGGACTTTGAATGTCCACACCTTACTCAGTGCTTTTTCGAATCTAGCATTGAGTGAATTGGCTTCACTCAATGCCTGTGGACTTAGGCGATTTTCAGCCTACCCAGCATCCTCCCTTGCATCTGGTATTGAGTGAACTGACTTCACTCAACGCCTGTGGACTTAGGTAGATTTCTGTCTCTCCATATCTTTACTTTGTGACCACCTGTCACACCACTTGGAATACATGTCCTATCAATGTTACAAGGACTATCCTGCATGCATGAACTTGAGTATACATTAAATACAACAATGTGTATATCATTAACATATTTAACTTCTTCAAATCTGGGACATTGTGGGCAATGGACCCAAAAATCTCCCCCTATTTGAAGAAGTCAAAACCGTCAATCAAAATCCCGAGTCAATGACGTACACTAACATATGCATCAATAAAACCTTAAATAGGAAGACTTATAACAAGATAACAAGTTATAGGTTACCATCGTTTCCTTGCCTGCAGGGTGATCATCATCACTCCCAGCTCCCCCTGAATTACTGCTACCTGCCCTTGATCATTTCCTTCTCATTTCCTTTTCTCCCTTTTTTGAATTCTGTAAATAGTCAGGGAGGTGTGCTGCTCCTTCTTTTCAGGAAATTGAATATATCTATGCAAGTGCTGGACTTTCTTCCCCTCAACTAAAGCATCCTCTCTCATACTTCCTAGTAGACACTCTAGTTTATACAAGTCTGGATAGCACTTGAACCATTTGAAAAACATGATACCACTGAAGGTATATGTTGGGTATTGCATCCACAATAACCCTGATTTGAAGGTGGGTCCAGTCAAACGTTGAATTGAGTCTGTATTTGATATTACTTTTTAGTTGTGTACTTGCAGGTTTACGTTTCTAAGTACACACCAATGTCAGATTACAGTGGGTCAGTAAATACAAGACTACACAATGTAATCCCTCATTGTGTAGGTTATCGTATTGACTCACGTATAATCTCTATATTGGGGTGTACTTTTATCCCAAGTACAGGAGAAGGATCAAGAAAAGCCAAAGACCAGGATTCAGAATTAATGAATTTTACCTAAGTAAAATTCAGCGAGTATGGTGAGTCATACACGTCGAATTCGTCGAGTATCCCCTTGATACTCACCGAATTCATCGTGTATGCTTCTCGATACCCGTCGAATTCATCGGGTAAATTCTCTGGAATTCCAGAATTTGACCAAGGCAAATTTTCGAGTATCACTGGTGGTACTCGCCAAATTCGTCGAGAATCACTAGCGGTACTCGACGAATTCGTCGAGTATCACTAGCGATACTCGCCGATTTGATGAGTATCCCAAGCGATACTCGCCGAATTCGACGAGTATCCAAGACGATACTTGTCGGGTATGTCGAGCCATATGTCGACTTTTCTGAAATTCTGTCCAAGGCTTTTTCGGCGTATATCATCATCTTATTCGGCGAGTATCAATTCAATATTCAACAAATTTTGCCGAAAATGACTTATCATTTTTTTTCTCCGATTTTTTCTCTGGTTCTATTTCCGTCGACCATGCACAGTAAAAGCTAGGGTTCATTTTTGGAAAATATTTTATGGCCGTTATTGCAAATCCTCCTATATATATAATGGGATGATTTTATAAATCTCAAATCTTAACTTAATTATCATTTCAAAATCTGCCCGAAACAGATCCCGTAAGCCACACGCTACCGTTTTCATGAAATCCTTCCATTCAGCCGCAACTTCGTCGATCGTCTTCTTATCCGACTTTTCAATTGGATTATTTCATCTTTAAAGATTTATTCTACTCCATTCCAAGTTGGTTGAAGATCCAAGGGTCAAGATCCAAAGATTTCAAGTTTTCGAGTTCCCCGAGATTCAAGATCAACCCTTCCAAGAACGTAGGATCAAGACTTGTAATCGTGTGTTATTGTTGTAAAATTATTTTAAATTTTGTAGGAGTTTTTTTCTGAGATTTGTAGATCCGTTTGGGGATCGAGAAAGTAGATCCAGTTGTGGATCGAGGTTGTAGATCCGGTTTGTGGATCGAGTCATAGGAGAGTTTGTTCTCCGAGTTGTAGTAGCATCATCTAAGAGGTATAGGAGTTGCGACTCCGAGGTGTAAGATTTGACAAAATCTGAGTTTGGTGAAGTAGCTGAATCTACCCTTTGTGGGAGATAGGCGAGGTGGGATAGTGGACGTACCCAACTCAGGGAACCACTATAAAATTTCTGTGTTTGTGTGCTTGTTATTTAAGATTAATTTTATTCCGCAAAAAGACGCAAACATCACCTATTCACCCCCTCTAGGTGATTTAGGTAGATGCTAGATACTTTCAATTGGTATCAGAGGGGCGTTTTGTTCGATAAGGCTAACACCTTGAAAAAGATCCCTGATCTACATTCAGAGATTCCGCATAATCACCATGGATCGAAGCAGTCATATCATCCATGAAGCTACCGGTATGCACCAAGGAAAACTTTCCCATGTGGAAAGAACGAGTACGGTTCTACATGGAAGCTGCTGATCCGAGAATTTTTCAAATTGTGGAAAAAGGACCACACATCCCTACACAGCCTTCAACGATAAATCCAGCGATCATGATTCCAAAGAAGATAATAGATCTTACTAAGGATGAGATTGCCTTAGTCTCCCTTGACAAGAAGGCGAAGAATATCATAACGGGTGCAGTGGACGATTCAATGCTCCAGAACTTATTCCACTACAAATCTGCCAAAGAGATGTGGGACTGTCTTGTTATCCTGATGGAAGGTACAGAAGAAGTGAGAGACGATCACAGATCATTGTTGAACTAGGAGTAAGAAGCCTTCAAGCAAGGGGCCAATGACTCTATAGCTGACAGTTTTGAGAAGTTCTTCAAGATAGTCAACGACCTCAAGAACTATGGCCATGCATTCACTCATGGCAAAATGAATGACAAATTCTTCAAATCCTTTACAAAGGACTAGGATACAAAATTTGTTGCCATTAGAGAGTTTGAAAAGTTGCTGAAGATCGACCCTCAGAATCGTTTCTGCAAATTGCTCTCCTACGAACTCCAAATGAACACCAGAAAGAAGGAGGTGCAAGCCAACCGATATTCAAGCAAAAAGAAGTCTACAGACCTAAAGGCTGAAGGTTCAAGGAAGTCCAAAGCTACGTAACCCATAAGGACACGAGCTCTAGACACTCTTGAAGACTCTGAGCCTAGCACATCAGGCTCCGAGCTATCGGACAGATAATTCTCCCTCATCTCCAAGCAATTCAAGAAGATGCTCAGCAAGAGGAGACAAATGAAAAATAAGTCATTCTCTTCAGATTCTAGGAGATCACATCGTGACGGTGATCGTGCTAAGAAAAGCTACAACAAGGAGGACAGGTATAAATCTAAACTGAACAAACAATTTTCCTCTGACGTTGTTTGCTACTGTTGTAATAAAACAGGTCACATAATTGCCAAGTGTCCTTACAAGAAGAAGGACAGCTCCAGGAAGGACGAGAAGAGATCCTTCAAAGGGAAGAAGAGAGAAGAAAAGAGCTTCGTCACGAAGAAGTCAAAGACTCTCAGTGACAGTGACTCGAGTGAGTCGAGCTCTGACAACGAAGAAGCTTACTTTGGGCTTATGGCTCAATCTGACGAGGAAGTGGGCGACTCCGAGTACCATGGGAAGGTAAACTCGCACACTATTCTCTCAGAATCTGAAACATCCACTAATGGTCATGCAGACTACTCTTCTGATGAGAACGAATCAGAGTTGATGGCTCAACACGAGAGTCTCTTAAAGGCTTTTGAAAAATGCCATAAGGTAGTCAAAAATCAATTAAAAGAGATTGTCTCCCTCAAGGCAGTGGAAGAAAATCTGAAGGAAGAAATTGTACAACTAATTCCTCTCAGAGATGAAGTCCACTCCTTGAAAGAGGAACTCAAGGGATTTGCTGAGACGTTAAATCTAAAAGAAAAAATATCTTAATGAGCTGGAAGAAAAGCTCGCGATGGAGAGAAAACTTGTTGAGAGTTTCTCCAAGCCGAAGACTGTTCTCCCTCTTATTGATGGGTTTTCAACTCAGAAGAAGGGTAGTGGTCTTGGCCACGTCGGTGGAAAGGGTAAGGCTACTAAGAAATCCTCTGCAAAAGAGAAAGGGAAGGCCCCTCTTGGTCAAACTTCGTTCAAGAAGATTATCTTCCCAACGATCAAGTTTGATTTTGAGTCATCCTATGGGCACTACACTCGGCCTACTTATGTAGAGCCTAAGTCGTGTTATCAAGGATGGAACCATCCCCGGAACTATGGTGAGAGTGTGTTTATGGCCATAATAATAAGAAGGCACCAAAAGCCAAAACAGATGTGCCTAAGGCTAAGGAGATAGGAAGCCCCTATATATAATACAACCAGGAGGCCTCCACCTCCACAAATGTTGCCCCTGCTAGACCTCACGTGCAAAGGGTAAAGTAGGAGTACAAAAGGAGGTACAACATATTTGACTGTTAGTGTTGCGACAAAGTTGGTCAGTTTGGCGTAGATTGTTGCTACAACCCCACCAATTTTATAACTCCATGAGTAAGCTATGCAAGGCCGACCACTCACAAGGCTAATGTTCCTAGAGGGAGTATGCTGACCAGGAACCAAGGACCCAAATACATTTGGGTTCCTAAGGTAAAATGATCTATTTTTGCAGGAATGTCCAAAGGCCAATAGAACTCCAATCTGGTATTTGGACAGTGGATGCTCTCGGCACATGACCAGGACAAGAAGCATTTTGCGTGACTACACCCCAGCCAAAGACGGACCAGAAGTCATCTTTGGAGGTTCAGACAGGGAAACAACAAAAGGTTATGGTATGATTTCCAACGGCGTAGTCTCTTTCACAGACGTTGCTTATGTTGAAGGATTGCACCATATTCTCATAAGCATAAGTCAACTATGTGACAAAGGCTACATCATTGAGTTCTGCAAGGATAAGTGTTTGATAAAGTCATCTGTAAATTTGGAGACGGTCCTAATAGGCACTTGGAGCAGAAACATTTTCAGTTTAAATTTCCTTTGCTTAGACAATTCTACACCAGTGTGTTTTATTGCAAAAGATAGTGCATCTCTCTGTGACCAATGGCAGAAGAGATTAGCACATATTAATTTCAAAACATTAAATATGTTATTTTCTCACAACTTAGTGTGCGATGCCCCCGACATTAAGTTCCTTAAATAGAGTCCATGTCACTCCTGTCAAATGGGTAGGCAGACACGGGCTACCTTCAAGGGTATTGCTGAGAAAGATTCTTCTCGAAGCTTATACTTGCTTCATATGGACTTATTCAGTCTTATGCCTATTCACATCTTATGAGGTAAGGTCTATACGTTAGTAATTATTGATGACTACTTGCGTTTCACTTGAGTGTTCTTTCTGAAACACAAGTCAGACACCTTCGAGTCTTTCACTAATTTTGTTTGGCAAATTCAGAATGAATTAGACTGCTCAGTGGTCAAAATTAAAAGTGACCACGGAACAGAGTTTGAGTCTAGTGCCATGAAAAAATTCTGTGAAAGCCAAGGTATCTTTCATGAGTTTTCCTCCTCGTGCACTCTACAACAAAATGGAGTTGATGAGAGAAGGAATAGAACCCCTAATTGAAGCTTGTACAACCATGTTGAATGACTCTTCACTTCCGGAGTACTTCTGGGCTGAAGCAGTCAACACGGCTTGTCATGTGCAAAACAGAGCACTCATCAACAAAAACTATCGTAAGACCCCCTATGAGTTATTGAAGGGTAGAAAACCGACTGTGTCCTATTTTAGAATCTTTAGAAGTAAATGCTTCGTACATAATAATGGGAAGCATTACAGAACTAAGTTTAGTGAAAAATGTTTTGAAGGTATTTTTATAGGATATAGTAGCCATAGTAAGGCACATAGGATTTTCAACAAGAAAACTCTGGTGGTAGAAGAGTCGATAAACATTGTATTTGATTAGACTAGCTTGTGTTGGAACCCCAGTTTTGATTTGGGCTAGGATTACTATTAGGATGTATTAGATTGACCCAAAATGTATAGTCATGGGTCATATGATTATTTCCAGGTTTGCTCCTTCAGAAAAATTTCAGAGAAGTTTAGATTTGAAGTTCAAAAATTCAGCTCAAAGAAAATCTCTGAGCTCAGTTCAACGAACTCTGAGCCCAGTTCAACGAACTTTGAGCTCAGCTCAAAGAAAGCTTTAAAACTTAGTTCAACGATTATGCAGTTCACAATCTCTGAGCTCAGCTCAACGAACTCCGAGCCGAGCTCAACGAACTCCGAGCTGAGCTCAACGAACTCCGAGCTTAGTTTGAAGAAAGCTTTAAAACTCAGTTTGACGATTTCCTTGCAGTATGCAAGCAAAATTATTTACAGTTGACCGAATTAATTAAGGCTTAATTAAAGGCGATTATAGCAATCAGATTTAATGTTATATATTCTTATGAATATAGCTGTTTGGAGGCTGTATTAATTATGGATTAAATCAAGATTTAATGCTTATTGATTCCCAAAGCAATTACCATTCTCGGGAATGATTCAGCCATTACAGTAAAAGAAAATTAAAATGTTTGAATTTGGTTCAGGAAATATATAGATATTATTCTACAGAGACAGAACTACAGAAGGGAAGAACAAGAAGCAGAGAGTGAGAAAAAAAAAATATACAGAGTTCTTCTTCTTTATCTGCTTCAGGCTTTCAAGAGACAACAAATATATATCAGTCTAAAAGCTTGCAGGAAAGCAACATCACTTTGAAGGACAATACCCTGAAGCAAAGCTTCCATTCTCCTGAACTATTCTACATCTCAGGGGGAGCTTTGACATCATCAAATCCACTAGTCTTCTCTCAGAGCCTTGAGACAGAGAAGACAACATCTTTCTTTCATCCCACTGTGTACAGGGTTATAGGTCCCTTCAAAAGTTAAACTCTTGGTGGCAGGACACCTGATCAAAAACCTGTGTGTTGGTTTTTGGGCACTTGATCAAAAGCTCAAAAGGGTTGTTAGATCTCCCTTGAAAAAATAGATCTTGTTGTGGCAGGGCACCTGATCAAAAACCTGTAGTGGATTCCTACCAAAGTGATAGAAGAGTGGATATACCCAGGTTATTGGGGAACCACTATAATCCTTGTATCATCTGGATTGTTTGCTTAGCTTTCTTTTCTTTTGTGTCGTGCTTACTCCTTTATTATATATATATATATATATATATATATATATATATATATATATATATATATATATATATATATATATATATATAGTGTAAACTTATTAAAGGGCAGAAAACCGAGTGTGTCCTACTTTAGAATCTTTGGAAGTAAATGCTTCGTACTTAATAATGGGAAGCATTACAGAACTAAGTTTAGTGAAAAATGTTTTGAAGGTATTTTTGAAGGATATATATAGTAGCCATAGTAAGGCACATAGGATTTTCAAGAAGAAAACTCTAGTGGTAGAAGAGTCGATAAACGTTGTATTTGATTAGACTAGCTTGTTGGAACACCCTATTACTAATTTGGGTAAGGATCACTATGTGATTAGGTTTTTGTTTTGACCTTGTTGTATAGTCTGATAGGTCAATTAGAATGAGTCTTAGGGTTAGTACTTAGGTTTGAAAGCTGCCCTCAAGACCTTCTACAGATCAGGATTTAAGTGCTGAGACAAAGACAATTTTCGTCAAGCTCAGGTCGACGAAACGTCAAACTCAGTTCGACGTTCTCTGAGCTCAGCTCTACAAGTCGTCGAACTTCGGTCGACGATCGTTGAGCTCAGATCGACGCTCTATCTCTAGCTGTTTTCCAAGTCGCTGAGCTCAGGTCGATGATCGTAGAGCTCAGGTCGATGTTTTCTGTCTCTAGTATAAATCCAATCTCTGAGCTCAGGTCGACGATAGCTGAGCTCAGATCGACGATTTTCTGAGAGGTCGACGTTTTCAGAATTCAAATTCAGGAAAGTTATGGAATTCATTCAGATTTATTATCAGCATTTATATCAAAAGGATTCTGTAGCCGTTTAAGGCAATCTGGTGCAAGTTTCAAGGAAGAATAATTGGAATGTTACTTAGGACTTTCCCCAGACACAGTTGTCAATTATGGAAGTCATTTATGACTGAGTAACGACCATCTAAAGTCAGGATCTGATATACTCCCTAGGGAATTATTCTGAATACAGAGCACAGACAAGTTTTGAAAAAAATATACAGAAGAGAGAAAAAAGAAATTCACTCATCAAGAATTCATCTTCTGAGAATAGATTCAGTAGACAAAAAGCTTACAGTATTACTGAGTCAAAATTCTTCAAGAACACAAGGAACATCATTGTGAAGGAGATCATCTGCTGTTCTACTCCTTCAAGCTTCAAGTGTTCAAAAGCTTCATTATCAAGGACTCCAGACAACACACATTTCAGCATCTGCTGAAATCATCTATTGCTGGAGATCTGAAGCAACTGAAGGCCTATCACCCTAAGCAAAGCTCATCTTCCTGAACCCTTATAGATTTCAGGGGGAGCTTTGACAACATCTTCCACTTGTCTTCTCTCAGATTGTTGATAGAGAAGAACAACTCAACTCTTTTTCCTTTTCCTTTCTCTCTTGTAAAAGGGTTTCTCAAAACTCCCTTCAAAAGTTTTGTGGTTGGTTTCTGAGACCTTGTCAAAACTCAGTGGTGGCAAGACACCTTATCAAAAAAATCTTGTTTTGGTTTTTAACACCTTATCAAAAGCTCATTGGTGCCCAGGACACCTGATCAACTATTCCTACAGTGGATTCCTACCTAGGGTGGTAGAAGAGATGATGTACCCAGGTTGTTGTGGAACCACTATAGCTCCTTGTGTCATCTGGTTTGCTGTGCTTTTTTACTTTGCTGTGTGCTGTGTGATTTCCTATTTCTTTCTTACTTAGTTTTTTTTTTGCAAGCACCTTATACATATACATAAATTAAGTCTTCCACTGCTTTACAGTTTTTAAATTGTAAATTATTTTAAAATACTCTATTCACCCCCTCTAGAGTTAAGGTAGATCTTTCACTCACTTTCAATTGGTATCAGAGGGAGGTTGGTTATTCAACATCTGAATTTTCAACAGATTGGTTGAACAGGCTAACACCTGAACCAAAAGATCCTTGATAAGATAAACCTTCTATAGAGGATAGTTATTACTTTTTGTATTATATTTATTTTCAAACAAAACCATGGCACAGAACAAATATTATGCTAGCACCAGACCTCCAGTGTGCAATCTTTCTAAGTTTGCACTTTGGAAGGCAAGGATTAGGCTTTACATGAATTCTATTGATGAGGACATTTTCAATTCTGTTTTGACAGTCTGTCCAAGACCCCCAGTAATCACAAGTACAAGTGTTATTCCACCTCCTTCAGGAATAGATGCAGAAATAAAGAAATGGAAAGTTACAGATGCAAAGGCTATGAATATCCTTGCTCAGACTATGTCTGATGAGATATTCCAAAAGGTGGCTGAATGCAGTTCAGCAAAAGAGATATGAGACAAGTTATCTGAAATTGTCTCAGGAACTGCTGATGAAAGGAAGGACAGGAGATCCCATCTCATAAGCCAATATGAGAACTTCAAAAAGGGAGAAACTGAATCAGTGGCTGACATGTACAACAGACTCAGCCTAATAGTTAGTGAATTAAAAACACTAGACAAGGAGATCTCTCTAACTGAACTAAATGACAAGATCCTAATGTGCTTCCCGAACACTTGGGACTCAAGGATCTGGCCAATCAAAGATGCCAGAAACCTTACTGAGATTACTACTGAAGCTTTGTTGGGCAAGCTCAAGTATTATGAGCTGCTCATCAAGAACAGAGAGGAAGAACAAAAGGTTGCTTCTCCAGCTATCAGGATGGAGAAGACAATAACATTCAAAGCTACAGAAGATCTGCCTGAAGACAAGGTCACAGGAAATTAAGAATTGATGAGCTTGCTGGCCAAAAGATTTTATAAGATGGCCAGGAAAGATTTCAGAAATAGGTCATCCAGAGGGCATAAGAAGCCAAGGTATGACAAGTCAAATAATAAAGAAATAATCTGTTTTAGATGCAGGAAACCAGGCCATATTGTGCCTGACTGTCCAAAAAATCAGAATAAGGATAAGAAGGACAGGAAAGATAGGAGAAAAGACAAGGACTCTAGGGGAAACAATTACAACAAATCCTCCTCCAGCAAAAATAAACATACAAGGAAGGGATTTGTAGCAGAAACTTGGAGTGAAATTGAAGAAGAATCAGAGGCTTCATCAAGCTCAAGTGATGATGAAGATGATGCTGAAGAAAAGGAATTCTGTATGATAGCTATCAATGCCTCCCAACAAAATTCTGATGCAGAACAAGAATCAGATTCAGAATCTGAAACTCAAACTGAAGAAGACCAGGTAATAGACTCCTTTGATTTTGATTCAGAGGACTTTAGATCTGAATTTAAGGCACTTTGTTTAGACCTGTTAAAGTCTGAGAAAGAGATTATCTCTCTCAGAAATCAATTATCTGAACATAGCACCTTAAAATCAGACAACCTCAAACTCTCTGAGGAGTTAGAATGCTGTAGGGAGGAGATAGCTTCACTGAAAAGTGAGCTATCCTAGGCAAAGAAGTTTGAAGAATCCCTTAATGTGAGAAGCATCAGACTGATGGACATCACAAGCACAGTGAACTCAAGATTCAACAGTACACTGGGCTTGGGTGCTTCATCCAGCCAACCTATAGTATTAACAACCCCAATTAAATTTATTTTTGATAAAGGAAAGGGTGTTGTAGAGGTAGCTAGGAAGAATCCTGATTTACCTAAGGAAAACAAAGTTCAACAGAAAATGTCGAACAATGCTCGATGATCGTCGAACATAGCTCGGCGATCCAAGGTTGAATCGTCGAACTCAGATCGACGACTTCTGAACTCTGAACTCTAGTATAGTCGATCTTCGAACGGAGCTCGACGATCTAACCCAAGATCGTCGAACTCAGCTCAACGATCGTCGAACGGAGCTCAGAGCTTTGAACATTCTTTCAGAGGTAAATCTAAAATCAATCCTAGAAGTCCCTCATCCCAAAGCTTCAACCCTTATACTGAATGGATAGTGCCTCCTAGGAGATACCATCCTGAAGGATATAAGAGTCAACCAGGGATGTCTTTTATTTCTGAGTTTAAAGGTTATCAACCTATACCTAAGGTAAACTCGGTCAAAAACATATAAATTATTTATGTGCAGGTGAAGACCTATCCAGTAATGAACCAACAATAGTATCTGGATAGTGGGTGCTCAAAACACATGACAGGGAGCAAGGAGAATCTAATATCCTTCAGAACCAAACTTGGACCCAAAGTAATATTTGGAGATTCAAACATTCGTCAAACAAAAGGATATGGTGCTGTTCAGATTGGCTCAGTCACATTCAAGAAGGTGGCTTATGTGGAAGGACTGAAGCACAACCTAATCAGCATTAGTCAACTCTGTGATGAAGGCTATCAAGTGACATTTAACAAATCCTTATGCAAGATCAAGTCAGAGGATAACATAACAGTGTTAACAGGTAAAAGGAAAGGTAACATTTATCTTGTAGATTTCCTTTCAACCAATATAGATATCTGTTTATTTAATTCAGTTTGCAAACTAAATGATCTTTGGCATAAGAGACTAGGGCATATAAACCTTAGAACCATTGCTAGGCTATCCAAGTACAATCTTGTTAGAGGACTACCTTTTGGCCCCTACAAGAAGGAAGGACTTTGTAGGGCTTGTCAATTAGGCAAGCAAACTAAAAATAGTTTTAAGTCACTTAATAAGAGTGATTCACCTAGGATTTTGTATCTGTTACACATGGATCTTTTTGGACCCATTACAGTACAAAGCTTAGGAGGGAAATCTTACACTTTAGTGATTGTAGATGACTTCTCTAGATTCACATGGATATTCTTCCTGAGGAAGAAGTCTGATAACTTTAAGTGTTTGACAGTTTTTCTCAAATGCATACAGATTGAGTTCAATACTCACATTACACTGATCAGAAGTGATCATAGGACAGAGTTTGATTCTCTTTTTATGCAAGAGTTCTGTTAGAGTGAAGGGATCAGGCATACTTTCTCAGCTCCTAGAACTCCTCAACAAAATGGGGTAGCTGAAAGGAAAAATAGAACCCTAATTGAATCTGCTACTACATTGTTGACAGATGCTCACCTTCCTCTATCTTTTTGGGCAGAGGCAGTGAACACCTCCAACCATGTGTTGAACAGAAGTTTGATACATAAACTGAAGGGCAAGACCCTCTGGGAATTGCTCAAAGGGAAGAAACCTAAAGTAGACTATTTAAAAATTTTTGGTTGCATTTGTTATATTCACAATAATGACAAGAAGTATTTAGCAAAATTCCAAGCTAAAGCTGATGAAGGAGTGTTTTTGGGATACTCCATGATCAGTAAAGCTTATAGGGTTTATAATAAAACTTCTCTTAAAATTGAAGAATCTATTCATGTAACTTTTGATAAGACTAACATGTTTTATAAGGAGAAGTCTACTTCTACCATAGAACCATTGTAAGTACACTCTCTTTCAGAAAATTTGGACAGATTGCATATTGTAGAAATGGATTCAATACATTCACCTACCCAACAGAGAGAAGAAATCAGTGAAGATGAAGAGGATGTTCAACATCTTGGAGAAAACCATCTTGAAGAGCCAGTTGTTGTTCCACAAGAGGAAACAACAACACAGGTTGGTGAACAATCAACACCTCCTGTTGATTTAGTAACAACAAGAGATCATCCAATCTCCCAAGTGATTGGAGACATCTCAACTGGTGTGCAAACCAGAAATCAGGTCAACCAGAACCTGATGCACACCTGCTTTCTATCTCAAGTTGAGCCTCAATCCATTCAAGATGTAGAACAAGATCCACACTGGATCATTGCTATGCAAGAGGAACTACATCAATTTGAGAGAAACAAAGTTTGGGAGCTAGTAGCAAGGCCTAAGGATCACTCAATTGTTGGAACAAAGTGGGTGTTCAGAAACAAGTTGGATGATCAAGGAGTTATTGTAAGGAACAAGGCAAGGCTAGTTACTCAAGGTTATTCTCAAGAAGAAGGAATAGACTATGACCAGACCTTTGCGCCAGTTGCAAGGTTAGAGGCCATAAGAATATTCCTAGCTTATGTAACTCACAAAGAATTCAAGGTCTACCAAATGGATGTGAAGAGTGCATTTCTCAATGGAGACATCAAAGAGGAAGTCTATGTTAGACAACCTCACGGTTTTATCTCCTCAACTTATCCTGACCATGTTTTCAAATTGCATAAAACATTATATGGTCTCAAGCAAGCTCCTAGAGCATGGTATGAGACCTTAGCATGCTTTCTTCTAAAAAATGATTTTATAAGGGGTAGAGTAGACCAAACTCTTTTTATTAGAACCCATAAGTCCCATACCCTACTAGTACAAATATATGTAGATGATATCATATTTGGGTCTACTGATTCAAATTTGTGCAAAAGATTTTCCAATCTGATGCATTCTAAATTTGAAATGAGTAGCATGGGTGAACTTTCCTTCTTTCTAGGATTGCAAGTCAAACAACATGCTGACGGCATTTTTATTTCTCAAGCCAAGTATGCAAAAGAACTGGTTAAGAAATTTGGTATGTCTGAAGCATCTTGTATGAAAACACCTATGCCTACCAATGCTGTATTAGATGCTGATGAACATGGAAAACATGTTGATCAGACAACATATAGAGCAATGATTGGCTCTCTATTGTACCTTACAGCCAGTAGACCTGATATAATGTTTACTACATATATATGTGCTAAGTTCCAAGTAAGTCCTAGAGAGTCACACCTAACATTAGTTAAGAGGATTCTTAGGTATGTGAAAAGTTGTCCAAATCTAGGCCTCTGGTATCCAAAAGACTATGGATTTGAATTAATTGGATTTTCAGATGCTGATTATGCTGGATGTAGAGTAGACAGGAAAAGCACCAGTGGAACTTGTCAGTTCCTTGGTGACAGATTTGTCTCCTAGTTCTCTAAGAAACAGACATCTGTGTCCACTTCAACTGCTGAAGCTGAATACATGGCAGCAGGCAGTTGTTGATCACAGATTCTGCGAGAGGACTTAGCGCAACAAACTCGACCAAAAGCCCGGACTGTTGGAGGACGGCGCAACTAATCTTTATAACAAAGATTTCAACCGGGGACGGGGCAGCCAGTTAAGCCATTACCGTATAGCACCGCAGCGCGGGGGCGATTTCGGATCGCAGCCCCAACAACCCCCCCCCCCGGAAACGACCCCGGGGTTTCGAACCCGTACCCCGCATCTCCACCACTTGAGAGGACTTAGCGCAACCAACTCGACCAAAAGCCCGAACTATTGGAGGACGGCGCAACTAATCTTTATATCAAAGATTTCAACCGGGGATGGGGCAGCCAGTTAAGCCATTACCGCATAGCACCGCAGCGCGGGGGCGATTCCGGACCGCAGACCCAACACCCCCTGACTCTCATCCAAGAGGCCCGCTGTGTAATACCCCTTTCCGTCACATAGCATATAACAGTAGGTCCGGCCGGGGCCCGACGCCATATACCACGGACAGATCGGTGGGTTACTAGATGAAATCAATCAACCAATACACACGTCTTACACAGAGCATCTAGCGGAAGTAATTTATTAAGTTGTAACAATAAGAACCCAGCCAACAAACATGAATTTCCACTAACAAACAACACATGAATGAAATACAAAGTACCAAAGAGTATTGGCCTTATGGCCTTACAATAGTTCACCAATATTGAAACAGTGTCTTACAAACTTCGGCTCGCAGGCCGGCCACACATGATTTAAACAAAGTAAACAAACAAGGACTTCGAGGGTCGGCTCAGACAACTTGGGCTTTGGCCCGCTATTTGTCGCTTGGCTCCGCAGCACCTGCAAGCACAAATCATCGCAATGGTGGCAAACAAGAATAACGATCAGCTAAAGCTGACCAAATTATAACGATTTCGCCCCCAAACTCGGGGCAGCAAAGCTTCTTCCCTGTACATGTATTAGCATAACAAATAGGATTGTGAAAGTACAATTTAAGCACACTTCACCACAGGTGTAGGCACGCACGACCGCACACCCCGTGCTCTCAGGGCACTTACACGGTGAACTCGGTCCACCACCGCCCCAAGGACCGCAATCTCGTGAGAAATAAAGTCTTCATGGCTTAAGCCGAAGACCCTCCCTCTATGCCCTCGGCATGCCACTAAATCGAACCATATAGAGCAGGTACAGTTTCACTCAACTCACTGCTCACACTGTCACGACACTAAAAATCATCGGCGCGAGCTAAGTTTCCCCGTAACCCGTAAATCGATCAACAAACGTACATAACCTGGTTATGTACAATGATGGCTCCCGGGCCACCAATGATGGCAAAATCACACTTCTGCCCAAATTTCCGGGTGCGCCTTGGGGTTAATACCCAAGGATCCCTGCTGCAATCTACCACATAGAAACCCGAGAATAACAAAAGGGCACGAAGTCTTCTCCGGCTAATAATGCATAGTAAAACATCACCGATCCAGACCAACTTGTCCGGGTAGGCTTCACACACCATGCCTATGTCCGTTTCGATTTCGGACTCTACATGCAAACAAGGGGGACTTTACATATCTACCCCAAGGAACACCGCAACTCACCGCACACTCGCGGGAGATGGTTTTCCCTATGCAAAATAAGAAAAGTTTCACATGCTCAAGATGAGAATCGTTACCCTAACATTTCTCCTCGGTGCCATGACAATCCAGTTGGATGGAAAGCACCGTATCGGCCTCGCCTTCGCAGATCTGGACTCGGATCGAGAATCAGAGCTCCGAAGCTCCACCGCCGGCCGTAGTTGACCTCCTTCTTATTCCTAGCTCTCCCCTATCTTAACTTTTAGAAAGAGAAGATGAAGATGAAATGAGGGTTTCTAAGCCCTATTCCCGGGTATATCCCAGCAAGAACAGCCCTGAACCTTTTGATCCCAAAATAAGGAAACGGACGGCCATGATTCGCACTTAAAATGAACTTCCTGGGCCGAACATGGCTTGCAACACGCCCGTATCCATGGTCGTGTGCCTCGATCGACACCGAAACCGTCGCGTCCCAAAAATAACACGGGCACTCGACACGCCCGTATCTGGATTGAAACGCCCGTGTCACCCTGTACACGCCCATGTAGCTGGGCGTGTTCCTCTAACGACACAGGTCCAAAACGTCCAGAACACGACACAGCCATGTGACACGCCTGTGTCACATGCCGTGTGCTAGACACGCCCTGGGACACGCCCGTGTCCCAGGCCATGTTGCTGCCTTAGCACAACTCGCCAAATGACCCGAGCAGGACACGGATATTCGACATGCCCATGTCGAATTTGACACGCCCGTGTCAGACATGAACACGCCTGGGCTCAGGCCGTGCGTCCTCACTCAACGATCGTTGAGGGAAAGGCTTTGAGTGTCTGACATGCCCTAGGACACGCCCGTGTCCCAGGCCGTGTTCACTGCCCTAGCGATCGTTGACTATAATTTTGTCGACCACGCGACCATCGCCGAACCCGAGCACGCCACGCCACTGGGACACGCCCATGTCCCAGGCCGTGCCACCTCTACCAAATCCCAGACTTGGCTCAAAATGCCACTCGTCACTCTTTTGAGTTTCGGGGCGTTACAACTCTCTCCCTCTTAAAAGAATTTCGTCCACGAAATTACCAAAGGAAAAGACAACAGAAAACCAAAAGCGGTACCTAAGTGAAATAACTCTGGGTACTCCTCAAGCATGGTTTGCTCCCGTTCCCAAGAGAGCTCCTCACGACCGCAATTGTCCCAACGGACCTTGACCATTCTGATCTTCTTGTTACGAAGTCGCTTGACTTTAGAGTCCTCAATACAAACGGGCTTGACCCTAGTTGTCAACCCTTCGTCCACCAGTACTTGACAACCTGCGATCATATGCGAAGGCTCTAGCACTGCCTTCCGCAACACTGAAATGTGAAATACGTCGTGTAGACCACTTAACTCCACTGATAGCTTTGGATGGTAAACAGCTTCACCGATCCGCTCCAGGACCTCAAATGGTCCAAGGTACCTCGGGCTCAGTTTCTTCAAGCGTCGTACCCGTGAACCACCCTTGAACGACTTTATCTCTAGATACACTCAATCACCAACCGCGAACTCCACGTTTCGGTGCTTGGCATTGTAGTATTTAGCTTGTCTATCCTGAGCGATCAGCAAACGCTCCCGAATGGTTCATACCAATGAAGTAGCGCTTTCAACCTCTTGCTTTTTGTACAACCTTGCCTCACCCGTTTCTAGCCACGACAACTGCGTACGACACTTTCTACCATATAAGGCCTCGAAGGGCGCCATTTGTACGCTCGCTTGATAGCCATTATTGTACGCAAACTCCACCAAATACAGGTGGTCTTCCCACTGCTTTCTGAAGTCCAGAACGCACATGCAAAGCATGTCCTCCATCGTCCTATTGAACCTCTCGGTCTACCCATCCGTCTGCGGATGAAAGGCTGTGCTGAATTTCAACTTAGTCCCAGTATTGGCTGCACCACCCTAAGTCATTGGATTTAAAACACCCATCTCTATCACTCATGATGCTGTGGGGGTACACCGTGCAGTCTGACAATGTTATCTACATACACCATCGCCAATTTCTCCACAGAATTGTCCTTCCTATGTGGAACGAAGTGCGACACTTTTGTTAACTGATCTACGATCACCCAGATGACGTCGTTTCCCTTCTGCGACCTTGGCAAGCCATGCACAAAGTCCATCAAAATGTCGTCGAACTTCCACTCTGGAACAGGCAAAGATTTCAAGAAACCTCCTGGCTTTTGGCACTCTGCCTTCACTAAGGCGCAAGTCTGACACTTCGCCACATATAGTGCCACATCCTTCTTGAGTCCTGGCCACCAGAACGACTTCTTCAGATCTCGGTACATCTTCGTGCTCCCTGGGTGAATTGAGTACTTGGTATGATGAGCCTCGTACATTAACTATGCCCGTAGATTTCCCACGTTTAGGACACACAAACAACTGTCCTTCCTTAGCAGTCCATCTTCAACTGAAAACTGGGAGTTTGACCCATCCGAAGCTGCATCCATGATCTCCTACATGATGTTATCCAATTCCATAGCCTGCCGAATCTGATCAGCCAGGTCATACTGAACTTCTGTCAAGTTCAACAATGCTTCAGCGCTAGTCTGCTTGTCAACACAGCAGATGTCTAACGCCTCCAACTCCCGAATCAACCGCTCATCAAGAATCGATAACTAGTTGGCTTGGGCGGGAGCCCTGCGACTCAACGCTTCCGCAACTGCATTGCCTTTCCCGGGCACATAATGAATTTTGAACGTATAGTCCCCCAGGAACTCCATCCTTCTCCGCTGCCTCATGTTCAGATCCTTCTGATCCAACAAGTATTTCAGGCTCTTGTGGTCGGTATATATATCGACCTTTACGCCATACAAATAGTTCCTCCAAAGCTTTAGCGCAAAAATCACGGCCGCTAACTCCAAGTCGCGGACCGGATAATTCCTTTCGTGCACTTTCAGCTGACACGAGCCATACGCAATAACACTACCATGCTGCAGTAGCACGCAGCCCAAACCACTGTCTGAGGTATCGCTGTATATCTCAAAACGTTCGGTCCCACTCAGCGAACTTAGCACTGGCTCCGTGGTCAACCGACTCTTCAACTCTTCGAACGCTTGCGTGCACTCCTGCGTCCACACAAACTTCTGATCTTTCCTTGTCAACGTCGTGAGAGGTAACGCTATCCGCGAGAAGTTCTCCACGAAGCGTCTGTAATAGCTGGCAAGCCCCAGAAAACTCTGGACTTCCGCTACCGATGACAACACAAGCCACTCTTGTATCGCAACAATCTTCGCCGGATCTACCGTAATCCCTTCACCACTGACTATGTGACCAAGGAATGCCACTGAGGACAACCAGGACTCGCATTTGGAGAACTTTGCGTACAGTTCGTTCCTCCTCAGCATCTCCAAAACAAGATGCAGATGCTTGAAGTGATCTTCTTCGCACTGCGAGTACACAAATATGTCGTCAATGAAGATGACCACAAAATGGTCTAGGTACTCCCTGAACGATCTGTTCATCAAATCCATGAACACTGACGACACATTAGTAAGCCCGAACGACATGACCGTAAACTCGAAATGTCCATACCTTGCCCCGAACGCTGTCTTTGGGACATCGCTTTCCCTTATCATCAGCTGATAGTAACCATACTTAAGATCTAATTTTAAGTATACCAATGACCTGACCAACTGATCAAAAGATCATCAATCCTTGGGATCGCGTACTTGCTCTTTTCTGTTAACTTGTTCAGTTCTCTGTAGTTGATACACAGCCGCAAACTTCCGTCCTTCTTCTTAACAAAGAGGACCGGCGTGCTCCAAGGCGACAAACTTGGATGCACATAACCTTGCTCCATCAACTCTTCTAGTTGAGCCTTTAGATCCACCATCTCCTTAGGCGTTAACCGATATGGAGAGCGTGGCACAGGTTTGGCACCTGACACTAGCTCAATCGTGAAGTCAATCTCTCGCTATGGTGGGGCTCTAGGGAGACCATCAGGGAAACACATCAGGATATTCAGATACACCCGAGATACTATCCAATGTAGGCTTAGGCTTCGATGCCTCCTATGGTGGCAGTAACGATGCTTGCAAGTCGAACTCTTGACTCCCAAACTGTAACCTTGCGACATAGTCTCTCTCTCCGCGCGCATCAAACGACCACTGAGCAATAACACATCCAAATTGTCCTTTACCATCGAAGGATATACTCCGATGCGCAAAACAAATCCTTCGGACAAAAGGAGTGCGAAGTTCCCGTATCGAAACTATGCCCTCGCCGGATTACCAAAAATCAAAAACAAAGCCTTGAACTTCCAGTCCTAAGCAAACACGCATAAGGTAACATGTATAAGAAGCTAAATTACTATTAATTAACCCATGCCTGTTAACTCGACAGTCGGCCACATGGCCTCCTGCAGGCCAAGGATGTCCACTCTTCGTTGGAACGGAGTATACTGCGATGCGGTTGACTCCACCGCCTTGCCCTTCTCCTTAGATGTTGCCCCCGACTTCTTCTCGGATATTGGGCGTCCGCTCCAACAATCCCGGGCATAATGTCCCGGCTTGCCACAGTTAAAGCATGCGCCCAGTGCACGACCTGTAGTCACCCCCGAAGCACCAGATAAAGGGGCTGGACCCGAAGTCCTAGCCTTTTTATTCCACCTTCGGAAACTGGACTTCGAAGTCAGAACCTTGAACTCTGACTTCTTAGCACCAGAGTCTTCAACTGCTCCTGCCGCAGCTTTCATTGTCTTTTGAGCACCCTCCTGACAATCTCGGGCAAAGTGCCCTTTCTTGCCACAAGAATGGCAATTGTAAGTAGTCTGGCTAGTAGATTGTCTAGCTTCTTTTCTCAGCGTTCTGCGGTAGGCAGTTCTTATAGGATCTGCAGGGTTTGGTATCCTATTCACTGGTATTTGATGAGTTTTGCTCAACTCTACTTTCAAAGTTCTAGCCGACTCCACCAAGGCTCGGAATCCCAATAGCTTTGGTCCTAGCAGTAGGATACGCAACTCGCTGCGTAGACCATTATAAAATCTATCGACTATGGACTGCTCGCTTTCCCACTCAAAGCCTGGGTAGCGCCTTATCATAAGGAACATCTGCAAATATTTGTCAACTGAGTGCGCTCCCTGCAACACAATCATGTTCATTTGCTGCCCTAATGGGCCTCTAAATGCCATTTGTTCCATCACACCGCCCAGTGTTGGGGCCATCTCAGGGACAGAGGGTTGCACATTTCTTCCATGTTGTGCGGTTGTCATAGCGAACACCGCTTCAACTACCCCTCTTATGGTTTCAATAGAAGTAGGGGTCTCAGGCACGTCACTGGGTGCAGTACTTTTCTCAGAAAGTGTGCATTCAGACTGCCACGCACCACTCCCGGACACCTATAGTCATACGAAACACCAATAAGTGACCGAACAAAATTGCAAAAAACAATTATAGGAACACGCAGGTTCCTCAAATATGTGTATTTTCATTCTTAAGTGGACATTCATGGGTTCTTTTCATGTTATAACGATGACGCACACACATGTGCTCACCACCCCTTAAAGTGAATTCGTCCATGAATTCATTTAAGCCTGACTGAAACCGGTAGTCTGATACCAAATTGTAACACCACTTTCTGTCACATAACATATAGCAGTAGGTCCGGCCGGGGCCCGATACCATATACCACGGACAGACCGGTGGGTTACTAGATGAAACCATTCAACATATACACATGTCCTACACAGAGCATCTAGCGGAAGCAATTTATTAAGTTATAACAATAAGAACCCAGCCAAGAAGCATGAATGTCCACTAACAAACCACACAGGAATGAAATACAAAGTACCAAAGAGTATTGGCCTTATGGACTTACAATAGTTCACCAATATTTAAACAGTGTCTTACAAAATTCGGCTCACAGGCCGGCCACACATGATTTAAACAAAGTAAACAAACAAGGCCATCGAGGGCCGGCTCAGCAACTTTGGCTTTGGCCCGCTATTTGCCGCTTGACTCCGCAGTACTTGCAAGCACAAATCACCGCAACAGTGGCAAACAAGAATAACGGTCAGCTAAAGCTGACCAAATTATAACGATTCTGCCCCCAAACTCGGGGCGAAAAAGCTTCTTCCCTGCACATATATTAGCATAACAAATAGGATTGCGAAAGTACAATTTAAGCATACTTCACCACAGGTGTAGGCACGCATGGCCGCACACCCCGTGCTCTCAGGGCACTTACACGGTGAACTCAGTCCACCACCGCCCCAAGGATGGCAATCTCGTGAGCAATAAAGTCTTCATGGCTTAAGCCAAAGACCCTCCCTCTATGCCATCGACAGGCCACTAAACCGAACCACATAGAGCAGGTACGGTTTCACTCAACTCGCTGCTCACACTGCCATGACACTAAAAATCATCGGCGAGAGCTAAGTTTTCCCGTAACCAGTAAATCGATCAACCAATGTACATAACCTGATTATGTACAATGATGGCTCCCGGGACACCAATGATGGAAGAATCACGCTTCTGCCCAAATTTCTAGGTGCGCCTTGGGGTTAATCCCCAAGGATCCCTGCTTTAATCTACTACGTAGAAACCCAAAAATAACAAAAGGGCACAGAGTCTTCTCCGGCTAACAATGCATAGTAAAACATCACCGATCCAGACTAACTTTTCTGGGTAGGCTTCACACACCATGCCTATGTCCGTTTCGATTTCGGACTCTACATGCAAATAAGGGGGACTTTATATATCTACCCCAAGGAACACCGCAACTCCCTGCACACTCGCGGGAGAGGGTTTTCCCTATGCAAAAGAAGAAGAGCTTCACATGCTCAAGATGAGAATCGTTACCCTAGCGTTTCTCCTCGGCGCCATGACGATCCAGTCAGATGGAAAGCACCGTATCGACCTCACCTTCGTGTATCTGGACTCGGATCGAGAATCAGAGCTCCGAAGCTCCACCGGCGGCCGGAGTTGACCTCCTTCTTCTTCCTAGCTCTCCCCTCTCTCTTAACTTTTAGAAAGAGAAGATGAAGTTGAAATGAGGGTTTCTAAGCCCTATTCCCGGGTATATCCTAGCAAGAAAAACCCTGAACCGTTGGATCCCAAAATAAGGAAATGGACGGCCACGATTCACACTTAAAATGAACTTCCTGGGCCGAACACGGCTTACGACACGCCCGTGTCCATTGCCGTGTGCCTCGATCGACATCGAAACCGTCGCGTCCCGAAAAGAACACGGGCACTCGACACACCTGTGTCGGGATTGACACGCCCGTGTCACCCAGTATACGCCCGTGTAGCTGGGCGTGTTCCTCCAATGACATAGGTCCAAAGCGTCTAGAGCACGACACGACCATGTGATACGCCCGTGTCATATGTCGTGTGCTAGACACGCCCTGGGACACGCCCGTATCCCAGGCCGTGTAACTGCCTTTGCACAACTCGCCAAATGACCCGAGCAGGACATAGGTATTCGACACGCCCGTGTCAGACCCGAACACGCCTGGGCTCAGACTGTACGTCCTCACTCAACGATCATTGAGTGAAAGGCTTTGAGTGCCTGAAATGCCCTGGGATATGCCCGTGTCCCAGGCTGTGTTCACTGCCCCGACAATCGTTGACTGCAATTTCGTCGACCACGCGACCATCGCCGAACCTGAGCACGACACGCCCCTGGGACATGCCCGTGTCCCAGGCCATGCCACCTCTACCAAATCCCAGACTTGGCTCAAAATGCCACCCATCACTCTTTTGAGTTTCGGAGCGTTACACGCTGACTCGCCCTATCGGCCAAAGAGTGCGAAAATGATTTAGCGGAACCCTATGGGGGAAGAGTTTGCGTCTCCAACGCCAACCCCCAATCGCGAGAACCCTACCCTCCTCGCAGAGGTATATTACTCGCATCTGGCAGAAATCTTCAAGTTCTTTGACTTAGAGTTCTAGGCCCATTGGCAGTGACCCTGCTAGAAAGCGACACCGGTGCTGCCCCGGCGAATACCGAGACCCTCTGGCTCCCTGAAGAGAGCGAACAGGCGGCTCCGGAGACGGTTCCCCAAGTCACCCGGGCCGAGACTACAGCTGCTCCAGTTATGACTGATAGTTACCTTCTCGCATTCTTCTAGCTGAATGTCCTCTCGCTTATATCATTCCCTGCAGCTCATCCCTTTGGAACTACGGGCCATGTGCACGCAGCGCCCCAAACCCCGAGTTTCAAGATACCCAAAGAACTGATGTCAGGCTCCCGCCCATCGACCGGGAAAGCTCCTAAAGCCTCTCCTCCTATCAAGGCCCACCTGCTGGCACAAATGCCAACCCGTCCAGGAAGGGGAAAAGCAGGCCACAGCCTGTATGCAGGATCCTTTGAAGGAAAACCTGGTCCTTCATGCCTGGCTCTAGGCAGCAGCTCCATTCCAATGCCAGGTAAAACTGTTGATCCTTCCTAATCGCCTGAACCTTCTGATATTGACCACAATTTCTCGCCAAGTTACTGGGACACCTCTGCGGGGGCTCCTGAAGTCGATGTGGAGGATTTATCTCCCCCACCATCTCCTAGCGAGCTCACCAACTTCCTTGGAGATCCCGGGGATGCCGAGACACTCAAGGTACGGATGGTGGAGGTGCTAGCCAAGATGATCTGGATGCAGCGAGATGACTCCCGTCGGGCGGAAGCATTCCAGGCTGCGATAGAGCACTGACTAGGGATCATCGAGCAGGACTATGGGCACCTTGTCAGGTAGATGGAGCGGAAAGTCGGCAGATGCAAGGAGACTTCCCCCGGGAGGCACATCGCACGAGCCTGGGATCAGATGCGCTTGGTTAACCAGGAGCTGACATCCATGAGCGCATACTACTACCCGCGTATACCCCCGCGGTTGGGTAGGCGAGGTCGGGGTCGTTGGCAATGGGTCCAGTATTAAGCATGTCGGCTCCCGCCTCTTTTTTCTTTAGCTTTCCACATGATTGTAATAAACATTTCGATTTTTCCCTCCCTCGACGAGTTGCTACTTGTATGAACAAACAATGTTCTCGTTTGCTGTAATATCTGTTCTGCCGAATGCTCGCTTCTCTTTTATTCTACGCTATGCCATTCGCTTACCCAGGGAATGCTTGGAGGCTTTCACCATTCGCAGGTAAGAGAAGCGAAAGCGGGGCCGGGAGGATTACGAGGCGTCAATATATTTAAATAAGCTATCTGCACCCCACCGCCTTTAGGAAAATGTCATGATTGCTGAAATTTCTATAAATAGGCCAGACCAACCAACTGCATTTAATCCATTCAATCCTGAGCCTTCGTCTTCCTTCCACGCACTCTCCTTCCTGAGATCTCGCTTCCTGCGCAAGCCCTAACCCCTTCTAGCACTCGCCAAGATGCTAGGAGAGACCGACGGCCGGACTAAGTGTGCGCAAGGCTTCATCGACCATGAATTCCTCCCTTACAAGCTGACGGAGGAGTAGTATGTTTCCGCGGTGTCCAACTACATCCTGCCGGGGTTCATCGCGCGGCGTCCCGAGAGCAATGAGAAACTTAACTTCCTGACGGAAGGGGAGCTCTCCATTCCCCTGGAGCATTTCGAGGTGGGGTTCCACCTCCTCCTCTGGCCGGAGGTGCGACAGACCCTCTGCTACTTCGGAGTGGTCACGGGGCAACTCAACCCAAACTCTGTTGCGCTCCTGGTTTCCTTCGCCTGCTATATCCGCGCAGAAAAGATCGAGTTCAACCTCTATCTTCCGGAAGCTATTCAACTTCCAGGCCAAG
Source organism: Platanthera zijinensis (assembly GCA_039513925.1). Lineage (NCBI taxonomy): Eukaryota > Viridiplantae > Streptophyta > Magnoliopsida > Asparagales > Orchidaceae > Platanthera > Platanthera zijinensis. The sequence goes on from CM077079.1 coordinate 230,591,364, forward strand.
AGCGGGATCGTCTTCTTCTCAGGCCAGACGATCAAGACCAACGGCCTTGCCAACAAGAACCACCACTGGTCCATGAAGTTCATGTTTATCACGGGGAACTTTAGGAATGTGCCCCTCTCGCCCGTATAGTATGACAAGACTGTTGGTTCTACCATAGTGATCTGGAAGTGATCAAGCATATAGCCTCACTGCAAATGCAGTATTAGCCTATGGGGTCGCACATAAGAGCTCTGGAAAAGTTGGATAGGTTTTTTTTAGCCTTGCTCATATGTGATATGAGTGAAGGACCAAGCTTATGACGATCTGGACATGGTGGAATTTCATTTCGGGACCTGCATTGTGAATGTGGATCGACCGGTATGTAGTCGACAGAAGCTAAGGGAAATTTGTCGAGTATGGATAAGGGGTTTCGACGAATAGGCTGGATTCGTCGAGTATCGTCGTGATCATTCAATGATTCGTCGAGTATTGAAGTATTACTCGACGATTCGTCATGTATCATCGTGACTACTCTTTGATTCGCCGTGTTTCGTCATAAACATTCGCCGATTCGTCGTGTATCGACTAGATACTCGCCGAATTCTGCTTCGGCTGGTTTATTCCTTCTTAGTCTGGTTCGGCGGTTCTTTGCTGGCTTTGGCCGGTTCTGTTCGTTTTACTGTTGAACCGAAGTACATGAAACTGTTCATTCAAACCTAAATCGCGAAACCGACGGCCTCCTTTCTACGCGACGAAACTGTTCCGCTTGCGCGATTGTCGTCACCGCTTCCATCGACCGTTGCTAGTCACTGTCGACTGTTCGCCGTACCTAGCCGCCGCCAGAAACTATTTCCTAGGCGTCGTCTTCATCATTGCCGCCTCTCCTTGAACGGATCTAGTACTCCATGGAGACGTTGAGGGCAAGCCTCTTTCTGACCTAGATCTTGTGCGACAAGTGTCTAGGGTTCTCCGTGCTCGTGTGGATACCCGTAGAGGCGTGGACACTGTTCTACGCTCGAAACTCCGGCCATTGTCGTTCGTTGGAGTCAATCAGAGCACCTAGGTTGAGTATTGACTCAATCCCGCGAAGGTATTTATTTATTTATTGCAGCATTACTTCTTGATTTATGGTCATCGTAAGATCGACAACATCTTTTGGGTTTTCCTTGTTTCCTTATTTCGCTGCGCACAAATGTTGTGACGATTAGCAAAACCCAATATAGGCGACCTATAAGACTCCCGTGCTTGGGGGGCACAAGACCGACCTCCTCAACTTCTTTGGGACCAAAAACTTCGACATCAAGTTCTTGCGGCGGGATATAGACTCCCTCCCGCTATTCCTCGCCGAGGAAGGTACCGTCTTGCCTGCCTTATTTGATTAATGCCTTGATGTTCAGCAAAACTAACCCTTATCTCCTGCACAGGTGAGCGGGAGATCCCTCTCCACCAGCCGTATGAGGAAACAAGGGTTCTCGCCCAAGCCTATCCCTCACGCAGTCAGCAGCTTTGGCCTGCCGGAAGGAGCCGGGGACCTTGTCTCAGCCGAGTGTACCAAAGTGGAAGTCGGATGCTCCTCCCCCAGCTTTTGCAAAGAAGTCCATAACATCTATACTGAACAAGGGCAAATCCATCGCCAAAACCCCGGTCAAGGCCCCAACAGCGGCTGGTTCGGCGAGCACTGTCACAAAGGTTGCTGCCCTTGTCGAGAAGGCGCCCGGGGGACCGATGCCGAAAGGGCATCAGAACTTCGGGCTCGGCGAGAGGCACCTGGATGAAACGGGCCAGCCGCTGCTCCAATGGGACCCCGAGGTCAACCGCGCGTCCATCTCAATACTCCTGCCAACCTGGATGGAGCAGGAAACTACAAGCGGCGAGGCCTATGCACTTGCCTTTGGACTGTACAGCTGGGAGGACGCCAGCCTTTATGATAAGGAGTCCACCTGGAACCTTGCGCACGAGATCGTGCGAGCCCAGCTGCGTGCCCTAGAGCTTGCGCACATGGCCTCCCGCCGGAGCCTCAATGTCGAACGGAACCTGAACAAGGTTTAGAAATCCTGGGATCTCGCCGAGGCAAAGATGGTTTCCCTGAAGGAGAAACTGGCAGCCTCGGAGGCACTCCTCACCAGCAGGCTGACGCAAGAGGTAAGTGAATCATTTGTTATCTTCTCGCAGCTTTGCCTTCTTCCCGGTTAACTTTCCCCAACTATCTTCTTAGGATCCTGCAAGTGCTGATAAGCTTCACGCGTAAGTGGAAGGCCTCGAGCGCGAGGTCTCCAGGCTGAAGGCTGAGAACAAGCGCCTGCGGGATACCCTCCTTCCACCGCCTCCGGACAAAAAGGTTAAGCATCATCAATATAGTAATTATGAAATCAAAGTGATAATGCAAGAGAACGCCCAGGGGCGGCCAAGCACACGATCGAGGTGTTGTGGAATGCTAGTGATGGAGACGACGACCCCCAACTTGTGGAAGAAGATGAAGGCACGCTCGTTGAAGATCCGTCTCCAACAAAGGATTTGCGTCGCCATGGTGATCGTGTGGAGTGGCGCTACAATCTCCGCCCTCGGCGCAAGACTACTTAATATCATTGGGTTGCATAAGTTTAATATTATTTAGTTGAATTAATTATGCTAGTTGTTTTGAGCATTTTATTATTTCATTATGCTTTTAAAAGACATTAGAGTTATTTTTATTTTTGGGCTGCATGTAGCCTATTTTGATTGTAAGCCTATATAAGGCCTTGTGTTGTTCATTTTGGATTAAGTTGAATGAAGATTAAACAAACCCTAACTCTCTCTCTCACATTTCTCTCTTTTCCTCTCTGGCCGCCAACCCCTCTCCCTCCTCTCTCCCTCTCAAATTTCGGCCAGAAACTAGCATTTTTCCCTCCTTCCACCTCCTCTCCATTACCCGCACAGCCACCTCTTCTCCACAACCCGATCAGTCACCCCTCCTCCATAACCTGAGCAGCCACATCCCTCCTCAACCCGAGCAGCCACCCCTCCTCCACAACCCGAGCAACCACTTTCCTCCTCCACCCGAGCAGCCACTTTCCTTTTCACCTCTCGGACAACTTTTTCCCTCAAGCCAACTGACCAGCCCCCATTAAAGCAAGACTCGGCCAGCCACATCTCCTTGGTGGAAATCCGACCAAGGGGACTCCATCCATCCGGCATGAAGCGAGGAAGGCAGAAAATGTTCTCTCCATCCGGCGCGACTCCGGCAGAATCGCGGAAGAGTGATCCACGAGTGAATCGGAATCACCTATTCCGATTTGGGTAACGATACGTTCTACTTTGTGTGTGATTCCCTTTCCTAGATTTTTCTTGTGGTGGAAGTGATTTTTGCGTGATTTTTGAAACGTTAATTTTTCCGTTAGTCTCTCCGATAGTATTTTGTCGTTCATCCTTTTTGAATATTTTCCGAGAGGATTTGGCAAACCCTCGTACTTTTATTGGGAGAGATCTACCATTTTTGAATCGGACTTTTCGGTAGATCCCTTTTGGTACAACTATTGCTCATTCGAACCGGGTGGGTCATTTTAGCTTGATAGGACAACGGCCTATAGCCTATTGTTCGATCTCAAAACGGCGTGGCTACCATACGTTAGCATTAACCTGATAACTAGCCCTACGAGTGTGCTGCGTTTGAGTTACTGTGCGAGTGTAGAAGCGGTATTTAGAGAGATTCACGTATTATTTCATAAATCTATTCGCGTAGGCGCTATAGCCTACATCAATTTGGTATCAGAGGGAGGTTCACGTCAATTTCCTAATTGGCACCCCTCCCAAATTTTTTTTTAGGACGTCAACACGCACTTGTCTCGCACGTTTAGTGTCAAAAATAATCAAAAAAAAATTCTGGTATGCCAATAGCGGTTTAAATCCTATTTTCAGCAATAATAAAAAAAAAAATTTTAATTAATAATCCTCATATTTTTTCCAGCAAGAAAATCTATTTTATATATTCATAACCCTAGTGGCTAAGCGAGAACAATTCCTTCTATCCTAGTTTATTTGGGCCAGAAGAGTTTCTCTTTGCACGTGCTTAAAATCCGGGTCGGGTTTTCTCTCCATTTCTCACTGAAATGGCTTTCGACGTTTGTCCCCTTCCCTCACTTTCCTCGGTTAATGTGTTTCGCAAGGAGATGAAGCGCCAATATGATGAGATTAAGGGTTTAATAGCACAACTTAGAGGTCAGCTCCCGACGCCTCATCTTGAGGCCCCTAGGCAACCCAACCGTCATGATGTGATTGCAAGGAATGTCATGAGCCCGCGGGGTGAGAGTGTTCCTATCAGTATGGTTAGTCAGGCGATTATGACATGTGAGGCTAGTGATATATCTTGCATTGGCACTAACGTTTGTCCTATCCCGACTATGCCCGTAGTCTCTTTAGAGTCGCCACCTAAGCTGTCAGATCTAGCTGTTGACTATCTGGATGAGTCTGACGTAGTGTCTAGGATTGACCCGCCGCTGAGGCCGATGACGTTTTTAGTGAAGAGCTGAGTGATGATGAGGATGTCGGTTATCCTAGTGACATGGAAGAGGAGTTCCCCTCTGAGAGTGAGTTAGGTGATGACGATCCGAATGAGTTTTCTGTGAGGGTGAATCCACTGTTTGATCTTCCCGTTGATTTTGATGGCTTACCGGAGGATTTTTCTTGGACGTTAAATCCGTGTTTTAATGGTGAGTATGACTTAGACCCTCCTCCGGAATCGACCATGTCGACTCTCCCTCCGGTTCACTTGACTCGATTAGATGACTTGTTAGGAAACGAGCTTGTCATTTCTAGTCCGAGAAATTTGGAGATGCGTATTTATTTGGCTCCCCCGCCAGACTTACCTAGACGGATGTGTGTGGGCGAATTGTTAGATGTCACGTTCGGTCTTTCCATTCCATTTCGTAGATCAGACTATGCTTTTCCTAGGATGGACCGTTCATTTGACCGGTTGGCATTGGGTAATGTTTCATGTTGGACTTCTAGTGATTCCTTGGCTATGGCGCTTTTTGAAGTGGTGTCCCCTAGACACACTTATTTGCCAAGCCCGGTCGCACACATTTATCCTCTGCCTTTTGATGATCTGTGCATGCACACGTTAGTGAACATAGTTGGGTATGCTGAGTTGTGTCGCACATATTTCCTTTCAAATCCGGGAGCGTCCAACTCTATAGTTGGTGATGAGCGTTTTTCGCTGACATTTCTTTATGACATTTTAAAATCAAAATATAAATCAAAATTTTAAACTACGACGTTGGACTCCACGGAAGTCATTAATGAATTTAAAGAACCCGTGCCACCTGACTTAGTCCCGTTATTTTCTATTGTTGATTCAAGTCATGTTGCACATGGGTTCACCCCTCACGGTTTTAATTTAATTGGGCGCATTCTTAATTTTTTAATCAATCAAAATGCGTCCTTTAAATTATTTGCTAGTTTGTATCGAAGAAACTCCCACCGTTATGTGGATGATTTGGTTTTGGCTTGTCTCGCCCCTGAACGGATGCCCCCAGGCACCTTAAAAATATTAATGAATCGGTAAGTCCTTCCTTTGCGAATCTTAAGGGAGTTTGGTAACATGACATTTCTTTTAGCATTTTCCACTGATTGGGGCATAGCTCCTATTTTCATCGTTTCATATTTTATGCTTCATGTTTCTATGCCACTTCAAATGTTTACCTCTCCGTATATATTTTCCACTATGCTTTCTATTTGGTTGGGTGGTGACAGTTTCCCAGGATCGTTCTCTTTCTCGGTCTCCATCGGAGGTATGTTGGTTGATGTTGTGGAAACTATTTTTCCTTCTTTGGCTAATGCGTTTGTGAGGTCCCTCCAAGACCACTTTTTGCCTTGCAGGTTCTTCTTTCCCGTCGATGATTGCCCATACGAGTACACACAGGCTTACTCATCAGTGATGAGTATTTTTGAGAGGGGGAGGATTGATGGAGCCGACTACCCCCGACATGTTGATATGGAGCGTCCCCCTCCTGTCGACGATGGTGATCCGATACATGTTGATAGGAGGCTCCCCTTCTCGATGATTTTGGCGACCCGGTTTATGTTGGTGCCGGCACGCGACTGTTGATACGTCACCACCACCAGAAGATGATTGGCTATGACATGTTTGGTTCGTTGCTCGCTGCCACTCCCGCCGCTACAATGTTCGCGACCATTCTCATTCGTGTTCACTTTTTCTGCATGCGCACAAGATTGGGAACAGTGTATTCCCTCTCTTCCTCCCAAATGGCGGACGAGCAGGAAATAGGTCACATTCCCGCAACGATTGAGGAATTTCGTCGGGAGTTTAACGATCAGTTGGCGGAGATTAGGGAATTGCTACATGGATTACGAGTAAATCCAGCGTTTACCCAAAATCAAGCCGCCAACCCATGTGTTGAAGGGAATAATAATCCAAACCACATTATTAACAACGAATGAGCCCCAAGAGCATCGTATGAGTTTGACATTACTAGAGCCGTCTGGGTCAAACCCCCATCATATGATGGACTGGGTGAACCCCAAGTCTTCCTGGACTGGGTTATGGAACTGGAATGCAATTTTGAGTGATAAAACTTGACTGACGCGGATAGGGTGCGAGTGGCGAGAATGAAGTTGCTAGGTAGAGACAAAATATTTTGGCTAAATGAGGAACGTCGTCTGAGAGCTAATAATGGTGAATTACTTATTGGTTGGGCTGTCATGAAGGCCATGTTGAAAGACCAGTATGTCCCTTCATACCATCGTACTCAGATGTTTGATGACTTGGCTACCCTTAAGCAAGGGCATAGGTCGGTATCATAATATATGAGTCTTCTCAAGGACATGATGGTTTGGTGTGATGTGAGGGAGATGCCTGAGATCACCCTCTCTAGGTTTCGCAAGGGGTTAAACCCCGACATCCAAGGTAAACTATTGTGTTATGGTCACACCGACCTAAACACCACCTTCAATGCTGCACTAGATATCGAGAAGCACAACGTTTTTAAGAATAAGTCTCGCACGTATCAGAAGGGCAAGTCCATCTTAGGACCGCCTCCCACCTCTACTTATAAGGATAAGGGTAAGTTCCGGTCCACTGACTCGAACTCCATAGTAGTGACTGCCAGGAATATTAGAAACCCAACGGGTGAGAGAGTTCCTGTAGGTAGGGTCAACAAAACAAATGCTACTTGTTTGGCTTGCGGGATTCAAGGTAACTATGCTAGTGAGTGTCCCACTAAGCACAAGCCTTTAGCCCTGTTAGATTCCACATGCGAGTCCGGCGACCTTATATATGAGGCAGGAGAGGATAGCGAGTCGGAAGGAGTGCCCAGTGATATGGTGAAAAGTTTCCTCCTTTATTGCCTAACGTTTTTCACAAGTTCCCCGGGACCAATTTTCAGCCAGACAGGATCCTTCAAGATGAATGGCTCACCTCTCCAAGTGGAGGTATACGTCGTTACTTGATTCGATGGCGTGATCGTCCGGCCTCCGATGATTCTTGTCTTTCGGAGTCAGAGGTGGCTCTTTTGGATGATGCTCTTCTGCGCCAGTACCTGCATAACAACTCATCGGCGATGAGTACTTTTGACCGGGGGAGGATTGATGGAGACGACGGCCCCCAACTTGTGGAAGAAGATGAAGGCACGCTCATGGAAGATCAATCTCCAACAAAGGATTTGCGTCGCCATGGTGATCGTGTGGAGTGACGCTACAATCTCCGCCCTCGGCGCAAGACTACTTAATATTATTGGGTTGCATAAGTTTAATATTATTTAGTTGAATTAATTATGCTAGTTGTTTTGAGCATTTTATTATTTCATTATGCTTTTAAAAGACATTAGAGTTATTTTTATTTTTGGGCTGCATGTAGCCTTTTTGATTGTAAGCCTATATAAGGCCTTGTGTTGTTCATTTTGGATTAAGTTGAATGAAGATTAAACAAACCCTAACTCTCTCTCTCTCACGTTTCTCTCTTTTCCTCTCTAACCGCCAACCCCTCTCCCTCCTCTCTCCCTCTCAAGTTTCGGCCAGAACCTAGCATTCTTCCCTCCTTCCACCTCCTCTCCATTACCCGAACAGCCACCTCTTCTCCACAACCCGAGCAGTCACCCCTCTTCCACAACCCGAGCAGCCACCTCCCTCCTCAACCTGAGCAGCCACACCTCCTCCACAACCCGAGCAGCCACTTTACTCCTCCACCCGAGCATCCACTTTTCTTTTCACCTCTCGGACAGCTTTCTCCCTCAAGCCAACCGACAAGCCCCCATTAAAGCAAGACTCGGCCAGCCACATCTCCTTGGTGGAAATCCGGCCAAGGTGACTCCATCCATCCGGCATGAAGCGAGGAAGGCGAAAAAAGTTTTCTCTCTATCCGGCGCGACTCCGGCGGAACCGCGGAAGAGTGATCCACGAGTGAATCAGAATCACCTATGTCACAACCCGCATTTTCCCCGAATTAAATAATTATCAGAGTATGAGAAAACACGCGTCATGATGCCACGTCAAGCAGGGGATAACTGCTAACGCTCAGGAAAAACCAACTGCTACTCTTTATGAAAGAAAATCATGAGCTTAATGATTAGAAAATCAGTTATATTTTAGAGGTCGTATCCCTCGGCTCGGTGGATCACCTAGTCCACAGTTAAAAACTATACTTACGCGCTGTGGAAAAAATACTTTATTCAGGTTTAGCATCCTAAAGGGTGTATAAGAGTTCCAAGAGAACCACTCATACTATGCAAGACTCTACATTTAATTGATATTATATATAGGAAAATGATCTTTATACGCTGCTTGGAAAAATAGTGATTTACTTTTATAAAACATGCTGATCATGAGCTTACTTATAAGAATAATTATGGTTTAAAAGTAACTAGCAATCTAGCATAAATCCTTCTCAGAGCAAGTAGACTATCTCTAGAAAACGGTAGCAGCATAAGTAATATATCCAGTACAAAGGTAAAACTACCAGTGGGCGCCAACAACCTGACACGAACCCACTGGCACATATGTATGTCTGTAAGAAAGTACTGAAAACTACCTCACCAACAAGGCAAACGGATCTCCAAAGTCCAAGAGACCACCAACACCACCACTGCAAACTAGCCACCCAACTGGCTACAGCTCAGATCCTGAGGCATTCCAAAAGAAAACAGAATACCTCAGCAAGCAAAACAAGGTAAAAAACTGCATGAAGGAGTCAACCAAAAGGGGGAAAAGTAACTAAAAAACATGCCGTAGAAAGAGTCACAACTGTCCAAAATAGGATGACAAGAAATGCACTACGTGCGAGGAAACATCAACAACCCAGCCCAGGAACTACATCCTGCAGGGCCTACTAGGCTACCAAGAGCCCAAAGTGCTGCAATCTACCAAGGAAGAAACTTCTAACACCCTAAGCTGTGGGAGATGGTAGTAGCAAAAGAACAGCATGGATCCGGGTTGGAGGCAAACTCAGTCCCCCAACCACCAATTTCCATGCCAACAAGCTCAGGGGTCTACATGATAAAGCACAAGGGACCTTCCACCCCCTTGCCCAGCCCGTACCTGGAGCAAGATAGAAGAATAAGGGTGGCCTTGGCTAGATTACACAACACCTCCCCCATGAAGAGCTTCAAACCACCACTACTATCCACATCCCACGATTCAGCCTTTAGGAAAGAAAACATGGCCGACAAGGAAACTACAAATATAATCAAGGAAACTCACTCGGAAACATAAATCGAGGAAAGAGAAACAGTGTTGAAGCTACTCAACACGGCTCGGCGTTGGGTGGAATCCACTCAGTGCCTAACCAGACCTTGGCGTTGAGTGAGTTAACCTCAATCAGCGCCAGAACAGCCATGGCGTTGAGTGAGGTCCACTCCCTCAACGCCTTCAGCAAAACCACAAAACCTAACAGCGGCATTGAGTGAGTCTACCTCCCTCAACGCCAAAATAGCTTTGGCGTTGAGTGAGGTCAACTAACTCTACGCCAAAGTTCACTTTCGTAGGAGAACCCTAAGCCAACGCCAACAAGAGAAGGTCGGCGGGAATGCCGACTGATTCTCGCCGAATCGGCGAGAATGCAGGACGATTCTCGCCGAATCGGCGAGAATGCAGGACGATTCTCGACGACCGGCGGGAATCCAGAATGATTCTCGCCGAATCGGCGGGAATCAAGGATGATTCTCGCCGAATCGGCGGGAATCAAGGTTGATTCTCACCGATCGGTGGGAATCACTGACGATACACGTCGAAATCGGCGGGAATCACTTGGTGATTCCCGTCGATTTTGACTTAGACGAAAATTTCACTCTATCACCCCACCACTCAGCCGCAAAGTACAAACCGAACTATGGCTTTGAGTGTATCCACCACACTCAACGCCAAGTCCGGGCGGCTTTTGGCTTTGAGTGTGTGCACCACACTCAACACCAAAACCCGAGAGTCTACCAAGACTAGTTCTAACCAGAGCCCTACCACAACAACCTCCCTCACTCTCTCTCTCGGCTCCACCCGCAAAAGCACCCAACTAGAACTACAAATCTGGAGTCTAAATGGTGAACACAACTAGCACGAGGAGCAAACAGCCCAAGGAGGGGGCTCATAGGAGAATCTAAGCCCTAAAACTTAGCAAGATAATAAGTGAATAAGCATGGTTTCTACCCTAGGGCTAACCGGGAAACATTCCAAAATTCAAAAGAACAACAATGGCAAGGGCAAGAATACCACTTGCCTCGATTTCCGGCGAAGCTTGGTCGGCTTTCCCTCCTCTTCGTTCTGCACTAGAAGGAGAAGCACCTAACAAGCAAACCGTACATTAATGGCGAAAAACCACAAGAATCGGAAATCCAAGTCTCCTAAAACTCCACGAAAATCAAATATCTTACCGTCGAAATGAAGATCTGAGAGAGAGCAAGACAACGCCGCTTTCGGAATCGAAATCCATCCACGAACAAGCCCGGAATCACCGTCCGAAGGGGAAGCAGGCCGGCGGTTTTCCTCCGTTTTCCACGAACAGGAGGGGCGACGGTTTCGGTCTGGTCTAGGGAAGGAGGAAGGAGAAGTGGGTCCGCCACTTCTTAACAAGGCTTTTATAATAAAAGGACACGCCTATTCGGCCCTAACCGCTGCCTAAATTGCCGGTTCACTTAATTTAAAAGGGTTTCTAATTAGTTTTTACTAATAACACACCCAAAATGACTCGAAAACCGAACCACCTCGGAATTCGATGAAATTCGCACCGTAGCTATATATCCACGCTACGAACACAACGGCGAAGTCAAAATTAACTTTCGACGAACAGAACTCGAGTTATACCCAAATAAAGCCAAACACAAACATTCTCGGCCCCGAGAGGCCACACCGGGTCACCCAAAACGACTCGGCTTGCTAGGAAGATATTGCCAACAGGCTACAGAATAGGGCACTCAGTTCTAAGGAGTTAAACCACACTCCACAAATGACACAAGCCACGGAAACACGTCATCGTAACGCCAAACGACAATTAAATAATCGCAGAAAAAAATCAGGGGCGTTATAGTCACTCCCCCTAAAAGAAAGTTTCGTCCCGAAACTTTACGCACAACACTTCCACTAAAGAAGGAAAGTAATAAACCAAACATTACAAGAAGAAAAACAAACCAAACTAATCAGGGAAACAGCTGAGGGTAAGCCTCCCTCATAGCCGACTCTAACTCCCAAGTCGCGCTCTCCAAATCCTGATTCCTCCAATGAACTTTCACCATCGGAATAGACTTCTTTCGCAGCACCCGTTCCTGAGTATCCAAAATACGGACTGGCACTTCAACAAAAGAGAGGTTGGGCTCCAACTGGGGCACAACGTCCAAGACTTGCCCACTGCTGCGCACACACTTCCGCAATTGGCTAACATGGAAAACATTATGAACACCTGGGAAGTTTGCTGGCAAATCCAACCTGTAAGCTGACACGCCAATTCGTTCCAAAATCTTAAATGGGCCCACATACCTCGGGTCCAATTTCTGATTCTTACCAAACCTCTTTACACCCACCATCGGAGAAACCTTAAGAAATACAAGGTCCCCTACAGAAAACTCCAAGGCAGACCTATGCCGATTGGCGTTCTTCTCGTACCTCTCCTGAGCTATACGAAGCTTTTCCCGAACAAGCTTCACTGCAACTTACATTTCTTCGAGCGCATCAGGACCTAACAATGGCCTCTCACCAGCCTCAGCCCAAAACAACGGAGTTCTGCATCGCCTCCCATACAAGGCTTCGAACGGAGCCATCTGCAAGCTCTCCTGATAACTATTGTTGTAAGCAAATTCCATAAGTCGCAGCCGCTCATCCCACCCTCCACCGTGGTCTAAAGTGTAGCATCGGATCATATCCTCAACTATCTGATTCACCCGCTCCGTCTGCCCATTAGTCTGTGGGTAGTACGCAGTAGAATACCTCAGATCCATACCCAAACCCTCCTACAGACTCTGTCAAAAACGAGAAGTAAACCAGGAGTCTCGATCAGAAATGATGCTAACCGGCACACCGTGGAGTCGGATGACTTCATTCAAGTACAACTCTGCTATCTTCTTCATAGGGTAATCAATCTTATATGGCACGAAGTGAGCACACTTCGTCAATCTATCCACTATAACCCAAACAGAATCAAATCCCCTCGGGGATCGCGGTAAACCCGTGATGAAATCCATTGATATACTCTCCCACTTCCAAGTCGGAATCTCTAGCGGAGTCAACTTACCACCAGACCTTCCATGATCGGCCTTCACCCGCTTGCAAGTATGGCACTCCGCAACAAATCGGGCTATATCTCCCTTCATGCCATACCACCAGGCAATTTGCTTTAAGTCACGATACATCTTCGTTGATCCTGGATGATAGGCAACGCTGGATCCATGAGCCTCTCTGCAAACCATACCCCGAATGTCCCCAACCGCGGGGATGCAAAATCTGCCACGGTACTTCAAAGTTCCCGCATCATCGATGGAATAATCCGGCAACTCTCCTCTCTCAGTCCTGGAGTACAAGTGAAGAAGATCCGGGTCGTCCTTCTGGTGAAGTCTAGTCAAAGAAATCCAAGACGGCTCTGCCACTGACAAACTACTCTGCAGGCCACCGCATTCCACTGATATATCCATAAGGAGGAACTCTTCCACTAAACGGTCGGCGGAGAGATTAAAGATTTTACCCGTCCTCCGACTCAGGGCGTCGGCCACCACATTGGCCTTGCCTGGATGATACTGGATCTCTACATCATAATCGACCACATACTCTAGCCACCGATGCTGGCGCAGATTTAACTCCTTCTGCGTGAACACGTACTTCAGGCTCTTATGGTCGGTGAAGATCTTGCACTGAGCCCCATAAAGTAGGTGTCTCCACAGCTTCAACGCATAAATAACTACTGCGAACTCGAGGTCATGCGTAGGATAATTCTTCTCATGAGTCTTCAGTTGCCTTGACCCATAGGCAATCACCTTACCCACCTGCATTAATACACATCCCAGACCCACCTGTGAAGCATCCACGTATACATCATAATCCATGCCCTCGGTAGGCAGGGTCAGGACAGGAGCAGTGCACAATCTCCTCTTTAACTCCAGGAAGGCTTCTTCGTACTTCTCGCTCCAAACAAAAGCCACGTTCTTCTGAGTCAGCTTAGTCAGAGGTGCAGCTAGGGTAGAGAAACCCTCCACAAACCTCCTGTAGTAGCCGGCTAACCCTAGGAAGCTCCTAATCTCTTTGGGCGTGCCCGGCCTACTCCAATCCATCACTGCTGCGATCTTTTCCGGGTCAACCGAGATCCCATCCTCATTCACCACGTGGCCTAGAAACGAGACCTGAGGCAACCAAAATTCGCACTTGCTTAACTTAGCGAATAACTTATGGTTCCTTAACTCCGATAGAACCAAGCGCAGATGCTGCTCATGCTCCTCAGCACTGCGAGAGTAAACCAACACATCATCGATGAAGACCACCACGAACTTATCTAGGAAATCTTTGAACACCCGGTTCATCATATCCATGAATGCTGATGGAGCGTTGGTCAATCCAAACGACATCACTAAGAACTCAAAATGTCCGTGCCTTGATCTAAATGCAGTCCATGGAATATCTGCATCACGGATCCTAAGCTAATGATAGCCTGAACGAAGGTCAATCTTGGAGAAGACCGTGCTACCGCGCAACTCGTCAAATAAGTCATCGATCCTCGGCAGAGGGTACCTGTTCTTGATTGTGACCTTGTTCAGCTCCCTATAGTCGATGCAAAGCCGCATTGACCCATCTTTCTTCTTCACAAATAGAACAGGAGCACCCCAAGGCGACGAACTCTGCCTGATAAAACCTTTCGCCAACAACTCATATAACTGAACTCACAACTCCTCTATCTCTCGAGGGGCCATCCAGTACGGCGCCTTAGCAATAGGGCACGTACCCGGCTCCAAATCGATCACAAACTCAACATCCCGCTCGGGAGGAAGACCAGGAAGGTCATCAGGAAAAACATCGGCGAAATCAACCGCCGAGACCAAACAAGCAGAACAGTCCTAAAGAAAAAACTTCTGAGCACATACCGCAGAGATGACAGGAGAATCCTGGCTCAGATCCGCATACACGCTTCCTGGCTGACCGTCGTCCCTGATGAAGTCCAAGCGCTTCCCTTTGCACTGAATGACTGCATCATACCTGGATAGCCAGTCCATGCCCAAAATAACATCGAAGTCCTCCAGATCAATCATCTTCAGGTCTGCCTTCGCAAGGAAGTCCCCCAACAAAACAGGGCAATCCAACATGCCCACATCTGACAACACAGATTCACCAGAGGGGAACTTAACACGATAGGTATCCCGAACTCGATCTAAAGTCAACCGATGTCGCTCTACAAAGGCTCTAGCCACGAACGAGTGGGTAGCGCCGGAGTCAAACAGAACACGCGCCCAGCGGTTCTTCACCTTAAACTTCCCTATAGGAACATATATAACTAAGGAACTACCACAACAATACTACAAACATTCTAGCAAGACAAGAACAAAACATTCAGGCTGGAAAGACAACTAACCTGAGATGACCTGAGTCGAAGCTTCAGCCTCCTCGAAAGAGATCACGTTTAGCTTTCCCTTTCCCTTGTCCACACGCTGAGGTGGAGGTAATGCTTGAAGAGGCACTGCTTGAAGGGCAGGCTGGACCTGAGGACACCTAGACTTGATGTGTCCCTTCTGCCCACACTGAAAACAGACCTTATCCTTGGACCAGTACTGGGCAGCATCATGCCCGGGTCGCTTGCAAACAGAACAGGAGACATCTCTCCTCGGAGCACCCTGAATCGCATGAACCTGATCCTTCCTCTGAGCTGCTGCTCTCTTGAAACATCTCTCGACAGGGTGGCCTGACCGGCCACAGAAACTACATACTACTTTGCTCTTCTTCCCCAGAACTGCATCCGGTACCCGGGGTTTCTTTTCCTCCACAGACTTCCTCTTATCCTTTCTACTTTGCTGTCCTCTACTCTTCGCGGTCTCAATAGCCTCCACATTTAGAGCAGCCTCCACTACTCCTGCGTAATTTTCTGACCCATAAGCACTAGTCAACTGCTGAACCTCACTCCTCAAACCACCGAGAAATCGCTTAACTCGATCAGCCTCAACGCTGACCAATCCAGGGGCAAAACGGCTCAACTTGCTGAATTCTATCTCATACTCACCCACCGTGAGCTGCCTTTGCTTCAGATGGAGGAAGTCATTCATGAGGCGGTCACGCTCGACCGAGGGTAAGAACTTCCTCAACAGCATCTCCTTGAACACTTCCCAAGAGCATCCAGCTACTAAACTCTCCTTCTCTCTCAGCCACCAACTCTTAGCCAAACCTTTAAGCTAATAGGCGGCTATCATCACCCTCTGATCGTCTGCAATCCCTGAATACGAGAACATCTCCTCCATGGAGATCAACCAGTCGTCTATCACCATGAAGTCTGCCTTCCCGTCATAAGTGGGAGGGCTCAGCCTCTGAAACTGCGAGATGAAGGCCATCTCCGCTGGCACCACCACTGGAGGTCTTAAGGGTGCAGGAGGAGGAGGCATAGCTAATCCTCCTGCAGGGACTTGCACTCCCTGAGCCTGTCCTGCCACAACTGCCACCAAAGACTGTATCTGGGCTCGCACCTCCTCCAACTGCCTGCCCATGGAATCGCTACTCTGACGCAGGCTCTCGATCACCGCATCGTTCTGAGCTCCAGAAGACTCACCCTCAGACAGGGGAGTTGATCTAGTCGAAGGACGTCTCGCCATCCTAAAGTCATAGCAACACTAGTTAGATCCTAGTACAATGGCTAGACTCAACTACTAGTACAGACAATACATATATAGATATGAACTTAAAGCTGCTAAACTTGCTCTGGGAGTTTATCTTTTTAATAAAAATTTATGTTATGCCCTAACCTAGAATGGTTAACCACCACCATACTAATTCTTGTGCCTAGATCGGGAATGCATGACTTTATATTATTTTTGACTCGAAAACTTATGTGTGTACATATGTCATCCTGCCAGTCTTTAGCTTGGCACGTTGTGCTTATGCTATGTTATGCTATGCATGTTTGTGCTATGCATTCTAAAAAGGCCCTAATGCATGTTATGAGCGGCGTACACATGAAAATGTTATGCATCCCATACTACATAACATTCGCATGCTACGAAAAAGCAAACGTGCTAGTCGCAACCATGTGGTGAGGTTATGCATCCCATACTACATAACCCTCACATGTTGCCCCTATGGTGGATCCATATATGAACACATATTATGCATCCCATACTACATAATATGCCCCGTATACTTCATGTTATGATATGAGTGTAGTGTTCGTGCTTTTGCCAAGACGTGCTGATGACATATCGGTGTGTGAATGACATGATGCTGAACTACTAAAACAATCAAAGAAAGGTTGCCCGACTAACTTGTCAAGCAACCTCCCTCTGATACCAACTGTCACAACCCGCATTTTCCCCGAATTAAATAATTATCAGAGTATGAGAAAACGCGCGTCATGATGCCACGTCAAGTAGGGGATAACTGCTGACGCTCAGGCAAAACCAACTGCTACTCTTTATGAAAGAAAATCATGAGCTTAATGATTAGAAAATCAGTTATATTTTAGAGGCCGTATCCCTTGGCTCGGTGGATCACCTAGTCCACAGTTAAAAACTATACTTACGCGCTGCGGAAAAATACTTTATTCAGGTTTAGCATCCTAAAGGGTGTATAAGAGTTCCAAGAGAACCACTCATACTATGCAAGACTCTACATTTAATTGATATTATATATAGGAAAACGATCTTTATACGCTGCTTGGAAAAATAGTGATTTACTTTTATAAAACATGCTGATCATGAGCTTACTTATAAGAATAATTATGGTTTAAAAGTAACTAGCAACCTAGCATAAATCCTTCTCAGAGCAAGTAGACTATCTCCAGAAAACGGTAGCAGCATAAGTAATATATCCAGTACAAAGGTAAAAACTACCAGTGGGCGCCAACAACCTGACACGAACCCACTGGCACATATGTATGTCTGTAAGAAAGTACTGAAAACTACCTCATCAACAAGGCAAACGGATCTCCAAAGTCCAAGAGACCACCAACACCACCACTGCAAACTAGCCACCCAACTGGCTACAACTCAGATCCTGAGGCATTCCAAAAGAAAACAGAATACCTCAGCAAGAAAAACAAGGTAAAAAAACTGCATGAAGGAGTCAACCAAAAGGGGGAAAAGTAACTGAAAAACATGCCGTAGAAAGAGTCACAACTTTCCAAAATAGGACGACAAGAAATGCACTACGTGCGAGGAAACAGCAACAACCCAGCCCAGGAACTACATCCTGCAGGGCCTACTAGGCTACCAAGAGCCCAAAGTGCTGCAATCTACCAAGGAAGAAACTTCTAACACCCTAAGCTGTGGGAGATGGTAGTAGCAAAACAACAGCATGGATCCGGGTTGGAGGCAAACTCAGTCCCCCAACCACCAATTTCCATGTCAACAAGCTCAGGGGTCTACATGATAAAGCACAAGGGACCTTCCACCCCCTTGACCAGCCCGTACCTGGAGCAAGATAGAAGAATAAGGGTGGCCTTGGCTAGATTACACAACACCTCCCCCACGAAGAGCTTCAAACCACCACTACTATCCACATCCCACGATTTGGCCTTTAGGAAAGAAAACATGGCCGACAAGGAAACTACAAATATAATCAAGGAAACTCACTCGGGAACATAAATCGAGGAAAGAGAAACAGTGTTGAAGCTACTCAACACGGCTCAGCGTTGGGTGGAATCCACTCAGTGCCTAACCAGACCTTGGCGTTGAGTGAGTTAGCCTCAATCAGCGCCAAAACAGCCATGGCGTTGAGTGAGGTCCACTCCCTCAACGCCTTCAGCAAAACCACAAAACCTAACAGCGGTGTTGAGTGAGTCTACCTCCCTCAACGCCAAAATAGCTTTGGCATTGAGTGAGGTCAACTCACTCTACGCCAAAGTTCACTTACGCAGGAGAACCCTAAGCCAACGCCAACAAGAGAAGGTCGGCGGGAATGCCGACTGATTCTCTCCGAATCGGCGGGAATGCAGGACGATTCTCGCCGAATCGGCGAGAATGCAGGACGATCCTCGACGACCAGCGGGAATCCAGAATGATTCTCGCCGAATCGGTGGGAATCAAGGATGATTCTCACCGAATCGGCGGGAATCAAGGTTGATTCTCACCGATCGGTGGGAATCACTGACGATACACGTCGAAATCGGCGGGAATCACTTGGTGATTCCCGTCGATTTTGACTTAGACGAAAATTTCACTCTATCACCCCACCACTCAGCCGCAAAGTACAAACCGAACTATGGCTTTGAGTGTGTCCACCACACTCAACGCCAAGTCCGGGCGGCTTTTGGCTTTGAGTGTGTGCACCACACTCAACACCAAAACCCGAGAGTCTACCAAGACTAGTTCTAACCAGAGCCCTACCACAACAACCTCCCTCACTCTCTCTCTCGGCTCCACCCGCAAAAGCACCCAACTAGAACTACAAATCTGGAGTCTAAATGGTGAACACAACTAGCACGAGGAGCAAACAGCCCAAGGAGGGGGCTCATAGGAGAATCTAAGCCCTAAAACTTAGCAAGATAATAAGTGAATAAGCATGGTTTCTACCCTAGGGCTAACCGGGAAACATTCCAAAATTCAAAAGAACAACAATGGCAAGGGCAAGAATACCACTTGCCTCGATTTCCGGCGAAGCTTGGTCGGCTTTCCCTCCTCTTCGTTCTGCACTAGAAGGAGAAGCACCTAACAAGCAAACCGTACATTAATGGCGAAAAACCACAAGAACCGGAAATCCAAGTCTCCTAAAACTCCACGAAAATCAAATATCTTACCGTCGAAATGAAGATCTGAGCGAGAGCAAGACAACGCCGCTTTCGGAATCGAAATCCATCCACGAACAAGCCCGGAATCACCGTCCGAAGGGGAAGCAGGCCGGCGATTTTCCTCCGTTTTCCGCGAACAGGAGGGGCGACGGTTTCGGTCTGGTCTCGGGAAGGAGGAAGGAGAAGTGGGTCCGCCACTTCTTAACAAGGCTTTTATAATAAAAGGACACGCCTATTCGGCCCTAACCGCTGCCTAAACTGCCGGTTCACTTAATTTAAAAGGGTTTCTAATTAGTTTTTACTAATAACACACCCAAAATGACTCGAAAACCAAACCACCTCGGAATTCGACGAAATTCGCACCGTAGCTAAATATCCACGCTACGAACACAACGGCGAAGTCGAAATTAACTTTCGATGAACAGAACTCGAGTTATACCCAAATAAAGCCAAACACAAACATTCTCCCGAGAGGCCACACCGTGTCACCCAAAACGACTCGGCTTGCTAGGGAGATATTGCCAACAGGCTACAGAATAGGGCACTCAGTTCTAAGGAGTTAAACCACACTCCACAAATGACACAAGCCACGGAAACACGTCATCGTAAAGCCAAACGAGAATTAAATAATCGCAGAAAAAAAATCGGGGGCGTTACAACCTATTCCAATTTGGGTAATGATACGTTCTACTTTGTGTATGATTCCCTTTCCTAGATTTTTCTTGTGGTGGAAGTGATTTTTGCGTGATTTTTGAAACGTTAATTTTTTCGTTAGCCTCTTCGATAGTATTTTGTTGTTCATCCTATTTGAATATTTTCCGAGAGGATTTGGCAAACCCTCGTACTTTTGTTGGGAGAGATCTACCATTTTTGAATCGGACTTTTCGGTAGATCCCTTTTGGTACAACTATTGCTAGTTCGGACCGGGTGGGTCCTTTTAGCTTGATAGGACAACGACCTATAACCTATTATTCGATCTAAAAACGGCATGACTACCGTACGTTAGCATTAACCTGATAACTAGCCCTACGAGTGTGCTGCGTTTGAGTTACTGTGCGAGTGTAGAAGCGATATTTAGAGAGATTCACGTATTATTTCATAAATTCTATTCGCGCAGGCGCTATAGCCTACATCAGCATGGCTGTTGAACGAGAAGGGCGTAAAGCTAACCGCGCGTAGCGTCGTACCGTGGACCCATCGATATTCCTATAGGAGAGGATGATGCGCAACGCGAAGACGATTGGGATGCGCTTTTGGGCGAGGAGTTCTCAAGTGAGAAGTCCAACGATTCATCTTGAAGGCTTTCCGGCTCACATTTTGACTTGTATATTTTTCTTCTCTTATATATATATATATGTAATTGGCGGGATCCCAATGTACTTGTACCTTTTTCATATATATATATATAAGATCTTTTTTGGCATGTTTTGTTTTTGTATAGATGTTCTTAATTTTTGGCTTTTTTTCTCGTAACCATCCGTGCGCTCTTTCGCTCATTTGCGTTTACCTTAGGCTCTTAAGTGATGACCGCAACGCTAACCACGACTTGCACTTGTGAACCACATTTGGGGGGAGACTGTCTTAATCCCTCACTACGCGGGGTAGATTCGCTAAGTAATTATGCCGAGAGAGCTATGCCGAGAGGGTCAAGCCGAGAGGGATATGTCGAGAGAACTAGGCCGAGAGGGCTAGGCCGAGAGGGCCAGGACGAGAGGGCCAGGACAAGAGGGCCAGGCCGAGAGGGCCAGGCTGAGAGGGCCAGGCCGAGAGGGCCAGGCCGAGAGGGCCATGCCGAGAGGGCCATGCCGAGAGGGCAATGCCGAGAGGGCCATGCCGAGAGGGCCATGCTGAGAGGGCCATGCCGAGAGGGCCATATCGAGAGGGCCATGCCGAGAGGGCCATGCTGAGAGGGATATGCCGAGAGAGCTAGGCCGAGAGCGTTATGCCGAGAGGGCTATGCTGAGAGGGCCATGCTGATAGGGCTATACTGAGAGAACTAAGCTGAGAGGGCCAGACCGAGAGGGCTATAGCGAGAGGACTAGGCCGATAGGGCTAGGCCGAGAGAGCTATACTGCGAGGGATATACCGAGAGGGCTATGCCGAGAGGGCCATGCCGAGAGGGCTATATTCTCAAAGCATCGTTTCTTGGATTAACTCCTCGAACCCTCGGGGGCCCAACTATTCAGTCAGCTAGATGAGAACCTGACAATGGGAGATGCGTACTAACCATGCTCTTTCTAGCCAACAACCGGGCGCTACCACCGGCCCCATCAACTAGTTGGAGCCTGACGGCAGGTGTTGAGCATCAACTAGACTTTCCTTTTAGCCAACCATCAAGCGCTACCACCGACCCAATTAGTAGGAGCCTGATGGTGGGTGTTGAGCATCAACCAGACTTTCCTTTTGGCCAACCACCGGGCGCTACCACCGGCCCAATCAGCTATAAGAGCCTAACGACGGGAGTTGAGCAACATCCGGACATTCCTTTTGGCCAACCACCAGGCGCTACCACCGACCCAATCAGCTAGTAGGATCCTGACGGCGGGTGTTGAGCATCAACCAGACTTTCCTTTTGGCCAACCACCGGGCGCTACCACCGGCCCATTCAGCTAGATGAGAGCCTGACGGCGGGCGTTGAGCATCAACCAGACTTTCCTTTTGGCCAACCACCGAGCGCTACCACCAGCCCATTCAACTAGATGAGAGCCTGACTGCGTGCGTTGAGCATCAACCAGACTTTCCTTTTGGACAACCACCAAGCGCTACCACTGGCCCAATCAGCTAGTAGGAGCCTGACGGTGGGTGTTGAGCATCAACCGGGCTTTACTTTTTGCCAACCACCGGGCCTAATCAACTATATGAGAGCCTGACAGCGGGCATTGAGAATCAACCGAACATTCCTTTTGGCCAACCACCAGGCGCTACCACTGGCCCAATAAGCTAGTAGGAGCCTGATGGCGGGTGTTGAGCATCAACCGGACTTTCCTTTCGGCCAACCACCGGGTGCTACCACAGGCCTAATCAGCTAGTAGGAGCCTGAAGGCTGGTGTTGAGCATCAACCAAACTTTACTTTTGGCCAACCATCGGGCGCTACCACCGGCCCAATCAGCTAGTAGAAGCCTGACGGCGGGTGTTGAGCATCAACCAGACTTTCCTTTTGACCAACCACCATCTATATCCCTCCCGTTGAGTAAGTGAACCATCAGTAAGTAAGAATGCAAAAAGATATTGACTTATTACTTTCATGGGTAGAAGCGCTTCAAGTCATCGCCTCTCTAGGCATGACAGAGGAGTTCCCCCTTCATATTCTAGAGATGGTAACCCCCTAACTTCAATGCCTCTTCGATTACATAGGGAACACTACTAGAAAACTGACTTTTAGCCACGGCAGATTGCCGTGGCTAAAAGTCTAAAACCGTGGCTAAAGACTTTTAGCCACGATCTGCCCACGGAAAATGGGCGTGGGCAATACGAGCGTGGCTAAAAGTCCAAACCGTGGCTAAAAGTCCAAAATCGTGGCTAATACTGGACTTTTAGCCACGGTTCATTGCCGTGGCTAATAGTGGACTTTTAGCCACGGTTTAATTGGCGTGGTTAAAAGGCCACTCATAACATAAAAAATTCAGGCCGCCGCCGCCCGGCCGCCACCGCCCGGCCGCCGCCGCCGCCGCCCGGCCGCCACCGCCGCCCGGCCGCCGCCGCCGCCGCCCGGCCGCCGCCGCCGCCATATTTATTTCAAAGGCTAATTGAAATAAATTCCTTATAAACCCAAAAAACTCATTTTGTTTTGGCGGTGTGGGACTAAACGATGCCACGACCTTTCGCCACGGTTCAGGCAAACCGTGGCTAATACTAGACTTTTAGCCACGGTTCAGGCAAACCGTGGCTAAAAGTCCAGTATTAGCCACGGAATAAAACCGTGGCTAATACTCACTATTAGCCACGATTTTTCCCCGTGGCAAAAGAAACCGTGGCTAAAAGCCATTTTTCTAGTAGTGGAACGTCCCAATTAGGATTCAACTTGCCGACGACTGCCGACCTTTCGACATCGTCGACCTTCTTCAAGACCAGGTCCCCCTTCATGAATTGCTTGACCCTGACGTGCTTGTTAAAGTACTTGGTCATTCGCCGCTTGACCTCTTTGCTGGGTATTGTCTCCACAATAACCCAGATTTGCATAAAGTCACCCTTTTCACTAAGATGAATTAAGGTGTATTTGACATGTGTACTCTAGTTGTGTGTTTGCAGATTCTCAGTTCTAAGTGTAAACTAATGTCAGTCTACAGTGGGTCAGAAACACATGACCACTCAGTGTAATCCCTTACTGAGTAATCCAAGGTGTTGACTCATGTATAGCCTCTCAATTGGGATACACTTCATATTCAAACTTTGGAACACAAGATGGAGACAAGACCAGAAAAAGATCTTACATGGAATTCTTAAAGAAATTTTTCTATGTCCATCTCTCGAGAAGTACCTTCAAAGTTCTCGAGAAGTAGTATATAGTTCTCGAGAGGCTCAGACTTTACTTCTCGAGAAGTCAGGACAGCTAGAATTCCTCTAAGTAGAAATTTTCGAGAAGTTAACAAAGTTCTCGAGAACTACTATAGAAGTTCTCGAGAAGTACTCCTTAGCTCTCAAAAAGTTCTGACTTTCTCTTCAGGATTGGACTCTAGCTAAGTTCTCGAGAACTAGACTAGAAGTTCTCGAGAAGTCGATAGAGTTCTCGAGAACTGGTTAACAAAGTTCTCGAGAAGTTCTCAGTTCGGAATTTTTTCTCTAGCAATTGACTCTAAGTAAAGTTCTCAAAAAGTTCTGACTAAGTTCTGGAGAAGTGCTAACCAAGTTTCCGAGAAGTTTTCTTTAAGCTCTCGAAAAGTTCTGTTAAGTTCTCGAGAAGTTCTACATCAGTTTTCGAGTAAGTGTTTTAATTCTCGAAAAGTCAACATACTTCTCGAGAACCATAATTCCAAGTTCTCGAGAAGTCCAAGGCCATTTCTAGAAGTTCAGTGATCGAGAACCTGCCATAGTTTTCGAAAGGTCAGTACATAGTTCTCGAGAACTATTTCGACCTCTCGAGAACTAAGTACCTCCTTTTCCTGAAAATTCTCTAAGTCCAGTTTTGACGGAGATTTCAAAATAGTCTTTTCTGATTGGTCCACGTGTCATCCTTAATTATAATTATGACCGTTGGAGATCGACTATATATAGATCCTTTCATATTTGACTAATTACATAAGTTATTACAGAGAAATCTCGTCCGTCCTTGTTAAGAAAGTATTCCTGAAAACCTAATCTCTCAATCATTCGGCCGCCACCGCCATTAGCGTTTTATGGAAGAAAGTTTTGGATCGTCGTTCTCTCAAGCGCTGCTACCTAGATCGATCCAAGATCAAGAACAATCATCTGATCCGATCGTGCTTCAACGACTTGTGGATTTCTCGTTGATCGTGGTGATTTCAGAACTCAGGTTCTTGGAAAACAGTCCAGCCTTGTTCTACCTCTTCTGATTAAGCTTAAAGTTCTCAACGAAGAAGACGAAGACCAAGATCCAGATCTGAGATATTTTTGTTTGTCACTTTTATTCAAACAATTTTCTTTGTAGGAGATTTATCTCCGAGTGGTAGGAAGTTTTATATTTCGAGTTTAGATCCGTTTGGATCGAGTTTGTAGGAACGTTGTTTCGAGGCGTAGGATTGGTTTGCAATCCGAGATAGTGGAGTAGCCGGATCTAGTGATTTGCTAGAACGGTGAGGTAAAGTGGACGTACCCAAGGACGGGGAACCACTATAAATATTTTGTGTCCTTCTGTGATTACTTGATTGTGTGCGCTAGATCTCTAAATTTTTATTCCGCAAACAAACGCACGATTCACATATTCACCCCCCCTCTAGGTAATTTAGGTCAACAACTTTCCACTTTCAATTGGTATCAGAGGGAGGTTGATCGTTAAAAGGTTAACACCTTGATCAAGTTCCTATTTCTGAAAGTTGTTACTCAATCTAGCAATGGACAAAGTCAAAGATTTCGCCAAGCTTCCCCTTTGCACAAAGAACAATTTTCCCGTGTGGAAAGAAAGAATTAAATTCTTCATGGAAGCTGTGGACCCCCGGATCTTCATGATTGTCGAAGAAGGTCCCCATGTTCCTATGACTGTCTCCACCATAGATCCACCCAAAAAGGTTCCCAAGAAATTGATGGACCTGGACAAGGACGAGATAACACTTGTCTCTTTGGACAAAAAGGCTAAAAACATTATAGCAAGTACAGTCGATGACTCAATGTTGCAAAACCTGATTCATTGCCAATCGGCTAAAGAGATGTGGCAATCTCTAGTTACTCTTATAGAAGGCACTGAAGAAGTGAGGGATGATAGAAGGTCCCTTCTGAACCAGAAATATGAAGTCTTCAGACAAGGACCAAAGGAGACCATTGCTGACACCTTTGAAAATTTCTTCAAGATAGTGAATGGCCTAAGAGTGTATGATAGAGTCTTCACAAATGGAGAGCTGAACGATAAATTTCTGAGATCTCTCACCAAGGAATGGGACAACAAAGTCTGTGCCATTCGGGAGTTTGGGAGACTAGCAGAGACAGATCCACAAAATCTGTTTGGGAAGATGATGTCCTATGAACTGCAAATAAACTTCAGGAAAGCTGAAGAAGAGAAAAGTCGCTTCTCGTTGAAAGAGAAGCCTACTGCATTAAAGGCTGACAATTCAAGGAAGGGCAAAGCTACCCAACCAGCACCAACTCAAGAAGTTAGTGAAGAAGAAAGCTTCGAGCCAAGCACCTCAGGATCAGAACTATCTGATGGAGAGTTCTCACTACTTTCACGATAGTTCAAGAAATTCTTGAACAAGAAGAAGCAATGGAGAGGCAAGGATGACTCATACCGAAGATCACGACACGACAATGATCAAAGAAAGAAAGGCTCGGGTGGCCATAACAAGTATAATTCTAAACAGAACAAACAGATTTCTACTGATATCGTTTGCTACTGTTGTAATAAGCTAGGTCACGTCATAGTTGACTGCCCCCACAAAAAGAAGGAAGGTGGCAGAAGAGAGGAAAAGAAATCCTCATACCATAAGAAGAGAACTGAGAAAAGCCTGGTGGCCAAGAAGGGCAAAACTCTCAGTGACTCGGACTCATCTGAGTCAGGTGAAGAAGAGGAAGCCTACTTTGGCCTCATGGCCCAATCATATGATGAATAAGAGCCCCAGTTTACTGGGGAGGTAAATTATCATACTCCTCTCTCTGAATCTGAAAGTTCTAACCATGAACATGAGGACAGCTCTTTTGACGATGAGTCTGAACTTATGGCCCAGTACAAGGAGTTAATCATAACTTACGACAAGTGTCGTCGAGTTGTGAAAACTCAGGCCAAAGAGATTATGTCTCTAAAGGCTTCTGAGAGCAGCCTGAGAGAAGAAGTCGCTAAGACTAACACTCTTCAGGAGAACTTCAATCTTGCTATTGAGGAATACAATCAGGCTCTCAAGAACCTCGACCTTAAAGATGAAATCATCAAAGAGTTGGAAAAACAACTCGAGGCTGAGAAGAAACTTGTTGAAAGTTTCTCTAAGCCTAAGACAGTTCTTCCACTCGTTGCTGAATTCTCAGCAAAGGCCAAAGGAGCTGGACTAGGCCATGTTGCCGCTCCTAGTAAATCTTCTAGGAGAAACAAGGCCAGGAGAAAGAATAAGAATGCCAAGAAGGCCTTAGCCGAGGAAAAAGGGAAAGCTCCTTTGGAGCTAGTATCGTTCAAGAAAGTTATCTTTCCTACGAACGAATTCGACTATGAGTCCACCTATGGACACTTCTCTAGGCCGATCTCGGAGAAGTCTAAGTCTCGGTACCAAGGATGGACTCTCCCTCATAACTTTGGCGAAAGTGTCTTTAAGGCACCTTATGAAGAAGTGATTCTTCAGAGCTATGGTCCCTATGTTCATGGTCACAACTTCCAGAAACCACCAAAAGTAAAACCTGTTGTGAAAAAGCCTATGAAGGAGAAGACTTCATGTAACTGCCATCATCATGAAGCCTCCTCCTACAACAATGCTAACCCGGCTGGACCTCCATCCAAGAAGGTCAAGCAGGAGTTTGGAAGGCAAAGAGACAACAGATTCGACTGTTGGTGCTGTGGTAGAGTTGGTCACTATTCCACAGATTGTTGGTTTAATCCTAGAAATGCTGCAACTCCTCAAGTTGGCAACATAAGAATGATCGCTCATGAGGCTAATACTCGTAGGGGGAGCAATCTAACCCGAGACAAGGACCCAAATATGTTTGGGTTCCTAAGGCTAAGTAAATATGATTGCAGGTATGTCCAAAGACCACCAAAATGCTAATCTGGTACTTGGACAATGGATGCTCTCGACATATGACCGGGACGAGGAGCCTACTCCAGAATTTTTCACCGGTGTTGAACGGACCAAAGGTCATCTTTGGAGGTTCAGACTGAGTAATTACCAAAAGATACGGTATGATTTCTAACGGTAGCGTATCCTTTTCGGATGTAGCCTATGTTGAAGGATTGGAACACAATCTCATCAGCATAAGCCAACTATGCGACAAAGGATACGTAGTTGAATTCTATGCTGACAAGTGCTTGATAAAATCTGTTGACAATATGGAAACAATTCTATCAGGCGCTCGAAGCAGGAATGTGTTTTGCTTAAATTTTATTTGTATAGATTCTTCCACACCAGTGTGTCTTTTGGCTAAAGATAGTGCGTCTCTTGTTGACCAATGGCACAAGAGACTAGCACATATTAATTTTAAAACTATTAATAAATTATTCTCCTAAAACTTAGTGCGTGATGCCCCGAATGTCAAGCATGTCAAAGAGAGACCTTGTCATGCATGCGTAAAAGGCAAGCAAATAAGGGCTACCTTCAAAAGCACTATAGGCAAAAACTCTAACAGATGTTTACACCTGCTATATATGGACTTGTTCGGTCCACTACAAGTTAGAAGCTTAGGAGGTAAGGATTATACGTTGGTTATTGTTGATGACTACTCGCATTTTGCGTGGGTATTCTTTTTGAAACACAAGTAAGATACCTTCGATATCTTTACTAATTTTGTCAGGCAAATCTAGAATGAATACAACTATTCCGTAGTAAAAATCAGAAGTGACAATGGAATGGAGTTCAAATCTGGAGCCATGACAGAATTCTGTGAAAGCCTAGGTATCTTTCATGAGTTTTCCTCTCCCTGTACTCCACAGCAAAATGGAGTAGCCGAGAGAAGGAACAGAACACTCATAGAGGCCTGCAGGACCATGCTAAGTGATGCTTCACTACCAGAGTACTTCTGGGTTGAAGCGGTCAATACTGCATGCCACGTACAAAACCAAGCCCTCATAAACAAGAACCATGATAAGACACCGTATGAACTTCTAAAAGGCAGGAAACCAACAGTTTCATATTTTAGAATTTTTTACTGTAAATGCTTCGTGCTTAACAACGACAAGTATCATACTACCAAGTTCAGTGAGAAGAGTTTTGAAGGTATTTTTGTAGGATATAGCAGCCATAGTAAGGCATATAGGATATAGCAGTTTTGAAAGTATTTGATGAGACGAGCTTACTGCAAAGCGAATCGTCTAGTGTGCGTGTTGAAGCTGCAGGTACAAGAATTAAGGAAATCAACTTGGATGAACCCACCAAAGATAGAAATGAACAGTTCATCGAGATCACCTCTCCAAACCCCATTGAAGAGGCAGCTGATCAAGATGAGGAGATTGTCCAAGATGATGAAGTCACAAAAATGGCTGAAGAACTTCCAGATACCAGAGATCCTGAGCTCAGACACCTAAAGGATCACCCTATGGACCAAATCATAGGAGACCCCCGAGTTGGTGTCAGAACTCGTCGAGGTACAGCTAACGAGAATCTTTATCTAAGCTTCCTCTCGCAGGTTGAACCAAAGAAGTTTGAAGAAGCAAACGTATACGCATCATGGATCTTGGCCATGGAAGAAGAGCTAAATCAGTTCAAACGTTGCAAAGTTTGGACACTTGTTCCTAGACCCAAAGATAAAAATGTCATCGGAACAAAATGGGTCTATAGGAACAAGATGGATGAGGATGGGACGATCATAAAGAACAAGGACAGACTCGTTGCTAAAGGATATCGTCAAGAAGAAGGGATCGATTTTGACCAGACCTACGCTCCAGTGGCAAGGCTGGAGGCCATCAGACTGTTTCTAGCATATGCTGCACTGAAGGGCTTCACCGTCTACCAAATGGACGTGAAGTCCGCCTTCCTGAATGGTAACATAAAGGAAGAAGTGTATGTGGAACAACTCCCAGGTTTCGTTGATTCTAACCATCCTGATTATGTTTATTTATTATCGAAGGCACTGTACGGTTTGAAACAAGCCCCTCGGGCTTGGTACGAAACGCTGTCTAGCTTTCTCCTCGAGAATAAATTCATGAGGGGAAAGATAGACAAGACATTTTTTCTCAGGGAAATTAAAGGTAAGATTTTGCTAGTGCAAATCTATGTCGATGACATCAAATTTGGCTCTACTGACGACAATCTCTGCAAAAAGTTTTCCAAACTTATGCAAGGGAAGTTCGAAATGAGCAGTATGGGAGAGTTGAAGTATTTCTTAGGACTTCAGGTGAAACAATCTGAAGATGGGATCTTCATCTCTCAGACCAAGTTCACAAAGGAGTTACTTAAGAAATTCTGAATGGAGAGTGCAACCTCTATGAGGACTCCAATGGCCTCAGCTATGTCTCTGGACAAGGATGAGAAAGGGAAACCTTTCGATGAAACCAAGTATAGAAGCATAGTTGGATCCTTGCTCTACCTTACTGCAAGTAGATCAGATATAATATTCTCCACATGTGTCTGTGCTAGATTCCAAGTGAACTGTAAGGAATCTCATTATGCTGCTGTAAAGCGGATCTTGAGATACCTAAATAGTACACCAAATCTTGGCTTATGGTACCCGAGAAGCAATGACAGTGAACTAATTGGTTTTTCAGATGCTGACTTTGTAGGAAGCAAAGATGACAGGAAAAGCACATCAGGGACGTGTCAGTTCCTAGGAAGAAGACTCATCTCATGGAGCAGCAAGAAGCAAAACTGTGTCGCAATCTCAACGGCCGAGTCAGAATACATTTCTGCTGGTAGTTGTTGTGCACAGTTTCTTTGGCTGAAGCACCAACTAGAGGATTACAACATGAAGATCAAGGACATTCCCTTGTTCTGTGACTCCTCCAGCGCCATCGCAATCGCAAACAACCCAGTCTCACACAGCCGAACTAAACACATCGAGCTGCGATACCACTTCATCCAGGAGCATGCGAAGCAAGGGGATGTAGATCTGAGGTATGTGCCTATAGACCGGCAGGTTGCAGATATCTTCACCAAGCCGCTGGATGACACCAAGTTCAATTTCTTCAAAACTGAACTTGGGTTGCTGAATAAGGAGGACTAAGCTAAATTAGTCAGCTCAAAGGCTCAAGAATCAAGGATTCACCTTAAAGGTGAGATTTTACTAAGTAGACGGGAGTTCTCGAAAACTCACTTAAATTTCTCGAAAAGTTGAAGTCACTTCTCGAAAAATTAAGTCAACTTCTCGAGAGGCAGAAAATTCCTCTCGAAAAGTGTCTTAAGTTCTCGAAAAGTCCTTTAAATTCTCGAAAAGTTCACAGTAAGTTCTCGAGAACTAGTTCTCGAGAAGTCCATCAGTCTTTCGAGAACTCTGGAGGCCAGTCTTCAAAAAGTCAATTTCTGTCTCGAAAACACTGGACCCCAGTTCTCGAAAACCTTCTAAACTTCTCGAAAACTTCTCGGCCACTTCTCAAAAAGTTAACCCTACTTCTCGAGAGGTGGACCGACCTTCCGCCAAAATTTCTCAACTCTGTAATTTCGTAAATTTCATGATTTCTGCCCTAATTTACGGCTAATTAGACTTATAATTAACTTAATTAGGATACTATATATATATATATAAATCCCTTTAGAATTGGAAATCAACCGTCATTTAAAAATTTCTCCCGCACCTCTTCATCTTCCGCCGACCGAAACCCCCGTCTCCGCCGCTGTCTCTCCGCTCAGTTCGTCGCCGTATTCATAGCAAATGGCTTACAGTTCTAAGATAGGGTTTGGGAGTGAACTCGTGGTTGCAGGCATGGCCGACATCTCCGACGACTTCAAGTATTTGTTGTTACTTCTCGAGACAGCAGGTCTCATGTTCGTTCTAACAGAGCCAGTGAAGATAGTATTTCCATATGTAGAGGAGTTCTTCAAAAATGCCAAGATAAGGAGGAATGGAACAATATTGAAGACTAAGGTCAAGGGAATCAAGATCAAGCTTGACAAGCATAAAGTTTCTCAACTTCTGAAATTACCTATTGTGGATGAGGAAGTTGACCTCACTCTAGAAGATTATAATAGAGCCTATTCCATCTGTGGAATTTCAGAGGAATACCACTCGTTCAGGAGAAATTTGCTAAATGATGTGGGCAAACTCCTCGTTGATATCATTGGGAAAATTCTATGGTGCATCACAGGTTCTGTAAGTTTCATCTCACATGATTTTTTTGGAGTTATGACAGCTATAATCTGCAGGAAGAGTTTTCAGTTTGGAATGATGATCTTTGAAATGATAAGGGATAGCATTCATGAACCAAAGTTTGCAAGGATAATCTCATTGCTGTTGAGTGAGATTGATCTAGTAACTTTCAAAATATCCAAAGGTACACCAGTCCATCATCTGAAGAAAATCTCTGTTACCTCAATCCAAAGATGGGAACTAAAGTTGAAGAACCCTAGACAGCTAGTCAAGGAAGTTGATGCTACTATCGCCGAGGTCAGGACTCCATATCCTCCTCAACATCATGTTGCTGAACCATCTGGTGCAGCAACAGAGGGGGAGCCTACACCTTCTACCTAAGTCCTAAGGATACCTACTCCACCAGAGAGCCCCAGGGAGGCTTCTCCAATGTCTACCCACTCAGAACTACCATCTCAAGAGGTACATAAAGATACAGATGAAGCCATAGACAGAATGATCGAGGAACTCTCAGCTAAAGACCCACTTCCTCCTCTTCAAAAGGATGTCACTACTAATCTACCAAAAGATACTCCATCCCCCCACTCTTCACCTAAAGGTACTCCTTCTCCTCCTCAATCCCCTGTACATGTATCCACTTCTCCAGAAACCATTCTGTTATCTGGAGAGGATGCGCCAGCTCCTGAGGAGGTAGAACCACCTCTCAGGAATCTAGACTTCAACCTTCCTCGGTTCATTGATGAGGAAGGTGATCCAGTCCTTCACTCTGTAAGAGCTAAGAGCTCTGTTGTTCTAGCAGAACTGCCCCCATGGCAAGCCCCTCCTCCTCCAGCTTCTCCTACCCATGCTTCTGCCTCCACCACCTTATCAGTTCCCCCCCAGCTCAAATTTCTTCCATTCCTCAAGCTACTAGTACTGCTGTTGCTGTTGTGATGGTGAATACAGATATTCTTTCCAAGATCGAAGAAATGCTCTCTGAACAAAGGAAACATTTTGATGAATCTCTTAAGGACATTCAGAAGCAAGTCACTGCCTTGGCACAAGAGATGAGCAGAGGCTTCGCAGAAATTCAGGTAAACACTGATCAGCTTAAAGAACTATTCAGAATAGGAGGAAAGGCTCTAGATCATACTATCACAAGTATTGGACAAGTTATGGACCAGTCAATTACTCTTGCAAACAATCAAATTCAACTGGACAAAAGAGCAGAGGAAAATGTTATGAAGGTATGCAATGAGGTTGGCACCTTCAAAGAGGATGCAATAGACAAACTAACTGTAGAAGTCAGAAAGGGGGAGGATATTGTCAAACAGCAAGTTGCAAAGCTAAATGATGAAGCAAAATCTGTGGACTGCAAAAATTACTGAGATCAATAAAGGTGTTCTTGAACAGATTCAGTCTGTAAAATTCCACACTTATGATACAGCAGTATGGATGCATAATCAGATATTTCCATACTTTCAAGCAAATCCAAATGTGATTCCTCACAACCTCAATCCTCTTGCTGAAGGCACTTCTAGCCAAGTGGCTCAACCCCAAATGCCTCAACCTCAGTATCCAACCTTCTCTCCTAGGCCTGAAGATCAGGAACCTCCTCCATCTTCATACTCTCATGTCTGGGATGATGTAATACCTGAAGATCTTCCAGAAATTCATATCCCAAAGAAAAGGAAGTATGGGGAGGGACCTTCTGCCAGCAGATCAGCTCCTCAGCCAAAAGCAGAAAAGAGAAAAGCCCAAGAATTTGCAGAAGTATGGATCCTTACATCAAAATATCTAATTCTTGATACACTGAAACTTGTAATGGATCTGAATGAAGAAGGGAGCCTGCATTACAGCTATTCAGAATGGGAATTATATGAGAAGTCATTGACTAAAAGGAAACTATATGATAGAGAATATGGTAAGAACAATCCCAAAGCTCCTCCAAAGCCTCTAAGGTACTATCCCAAACCATTCAACTACTACAGGAGACAACAGGCTTAGCAGGACAAGCAACACGAGACCAGAAATGATTCTTGATGATTATGGTGTTAAGAACTATGAAATGAATGTTGATTAAAACTCTAAAAGATTTTTGATATATATACAATTTCCTAGTTTTGCCTAATTATAAGTTCTAATTTTCTTTCTGTGTTTTACTCCTTTTACTTTCCATTATTCTTGCTCTATTTTTGTTATAATAATTCACCTTAGTATAAAGGGTTCTGACTTCTACAAATAGAGGGAGATTGTTGGGTATTGTCTCCATAATAACCCAGATTTGCATGAAGTCACCCTTTACACTAAGATGAATTAATGTGTATTTGACATGTGTACTCTAGTTGTGTGTTTGCAGATTCTCAGTTCTAAGTGTAGACCAATGTCAGTCTATAGTGGGTCAGAAACACAAGACCACTCAGTGTAATCCCTCACTGAGTAAACCAAGGTGTTGACTCATGTGTAGCCTCTCAATTGGGATACACTTCATATTCAAACTTTGGAACACAAGATCGAGACAAGAACAGAAGGAGATCTTACATGGAATTCTTAAAGAAATTTTTCTATGTCCATCTCTCGAGAAGTACCTTCAAAGTTCTCGAGAAGTAGTATATAGTTCTCGAGAGGCTCAGACTTTACTTCTCGAGAAGTCAGGACAGCTAGAATTCCTCTAAGTAGAAATTTTCGAGAAGTTAACAAAGTTCTCGAGAACTACTATATAAGTTCTCGAGAAGTACTCCTTAGCTCTCGAAAAGTTCTGCCTTTCTCTTCAGGATTGGACTCTAGCTAAGTTCTCGAGAACTAGACTAGAAGTTCTTGAGAAGTCGATAGAGTTCTCGAGAACTGGTTAACAAAGTTCTCGAGAAGTTCTCAGTTAAGAATTTTTTCTCTAGTAATTGACTCTAAGTAAGTTCTCGAAAAGTCTTGACTAAGTTCTCGAGAAGTGCTAACCAAGTTTTCGAGAAGTTTTCTTTAAGCTCTCGAAAAGTTTTGTTAAGTTCTCGAGAAGTTCTACATCAGTTTTCGAGTAAGTGTTTTAGTTCTCGAAAAGTCAACATACTTCTCGAGAACTATAATTCCAAGTTCTCGAGAAGTCCAAGGCCATTTCCAGAAGTTCAGTGATCGAGATCCTGCCATAGTTTTCGAAAGGTCAGTACATAGTTCTCGAGAACTATTTCGACCTCTCGAGAACTAAGTACCTCCTTTTCCTAAAAATTCTCTAAGTCCAGTTTTGATGGAGATTTCAAAATAGTCTTTTCTGATTGGTCCACGTGTCATCCTTAATTATGATTATGACCCTTGGAGATCGACTATATATAGATCCTTTCAGATTTGACTAATTACATAAGTTATTACAGAGAAATCTCGTCCGTCCTTGTTAAGAAAGTATTCCTGAAAACCTAATCTCTCAATCATCCGGCCTCCACCGCCATTAGCGTTTTATGGAAGAAAGTTTTGGATCGTCGTTCTCTCAAGCGCTGCTACCTAGATCGATCCAAGATCAAGAACAATCATCCGATACGATCATGCTTCAACGACTTGTGGATTTCTCGTTGATCGTGGTGATTTCAGAACTCAGGTTCTTGGAAAATAGTCCAGCCTTCTTCTACCTCTTCTGATCAAGCCTAAAGTTCTCAACTAAGAAGACGAAGACCAAGATCCAGATCTGAGATATTTTTGTTTGTAACTTTTATTCACATAATTTTATTTGTAGGAGATTTATCTCCGAGTGGTAGGAAGTTTTATCTTCCGAGTGTAGATCCGTTTGGATCGAGTTTGTAGGAACGTTGTTCCGAGGCGTAGGATTGGTTTGCAATCCGAGATAGTGGAGTAGCCAGATCTAGTGATTTGCGAGAACGGTAAGGTAAAGTGGACGTACCCAAGGACGGGGAACCACTATAAATCTTTTGTGTCCTTCTGTTATTGCTTGATTGTTTGCGCTAGATCTCTAAATTTTTATTCCGCAAACAAACGCACGATTCACCTATTCACCCCCTCTAGGTGATTTAGGTCAACAACTTTCCACTTTCACTCTTCCTTCCAGACGGCCGACAAGTCGCGCACCTCCTCTACCATGCCTAGGGAGAGATGCAATTCGTCCTCATTCTCAACCCTCCACTCTTCTCTGCCTTCCTATGCTTCAACTGTCCACGGTGTCCGGACCTCGAAATCTATCGAGAGTACGGCTTCGCAGCCGTGGGAGAGCTTGAAGGGGGTCTCTCCCGTGGTCGTGTTGGGGGTTGTTCTCAGGGCCCAAAGGGCTGAGGGCAGTTGATCCACCTAGCTCCCCTCCATATTTTCCACCTTTTTTTAATAAGTTCACAATGATCTTGTTCGCCGCCTCCACCTGCTCATTACTCCTTGGTTGATGGACTGACGCAAACCGAAGATCAATCCCAAGCTAGCTACAGAAACTGATAAACTCCGTGCTGGAAAACTGTGGCATATTGTCCATAACAATGATTGAGGCAACCTGTGCCCGCAAATGATTTCCCCCATACAAGTTCTGGATTACCTAGGAGGTTACCTTTGCCAGTGCCTTAACCTCCAACCACTTAGAAAGATAATCAATCATGACTAACAAGAACTTCCTCTGCCCACTGGCCTGAGGGAAGCGTCCCACAAGATCCATTCGCTAGATAGCGAAGGGCCATAGGGCAATGAAGCTTCTGAGCCTCTGAGCTGGTAGTAGTCAGAGAGGGGCGAATAGCTAACACTTCTGGCACTTCTTTGCGAACTCGGTGGTATCATGACCCAGGGTCGGCCAGAAGTACCCTTGCCTTACTATCCTTCCTTCCAGGGTTCTGCTCCCTGAGTGACTCCACATTCTCCAAAGTGAACTTCCTCCAAGATCCTCAAGACCTCCTCTTCAGCTATGCAATGTGCTAGAAGCCCCAAGAGAGTCTTCCGATACAGCTTCCCCTCGTGCATCAGGTAGTATGCTGACTTATACTTGAAGTGTTTCTTGTCCAGGCCTTCAAGGAACTCCCCTGTGGACAAGAAGGTTATGAAGGGATCAATCCAGGAGGGGAGACGATCCACTTTCATCAGCTCCCCCTCCTCAATGGAAGGGCAGAATAAATCGGTCAGGGTTCCTCCCTCATAGGGTCCGAACTTGGCCAGCTGATCCACCTGCTCATTTTCTTCCCAAAGCACGTGTCGAATGGAGAATGTTTGGAACATACTGATGACCCCTTTTGCCTTTGCCAGGTATAACAAGAGAGTAGGCTCCCTTGCTTCGAACTCACCGTTGATCTGGGTGGACACTAACATGGAGTCCGTCAGTACCTCCACATCTTGCACTCCTAGCTCCCTGGCTAGCCGCAACCCTGCGATCATCGCCCCATACTCTGCTTGGTTTTTGGTGATGGGAAAATGGATGACCACCGTCTACTCTATCCTTGTCTATTGAGGGCTCTCCAGAATGACTGCCACTCCCAGGGAGTGTCTTTCCGAGTCGCGGTCCACCTTTACCTTCCAAGAGACGAGTGAGTGAGCTCGGTCTCTGCCACCTCGACCACATAATCGGTCAGGAAGTCGTCCATCGTCTGGGCCTTGATTGAGAGGTGAGGAACAAAAGATATATCAAACTCTCTTAATTCCATGGACCACTTTGCAAGACTTCCGGAGTGCTCCACCCCCTCAAAGATGTTGCAGAGGGGATGGTCTATCACTACCCCGATGGAGTGCGCCTGGAAATAGGGTCGGAGCATCCGAGCCAAGATGACTAAGGAGAAGGCTAACTTCTCCAGAATAGGATATCGTAACTCTGCCTTCCTCAGGACCCTACTCACATAGTAGATCGGTAACTGTTTCTTTCCCTCCTCCCATACCAAGATGGAGCTCAAGGACTCAGCTCCGACCCCATGGTACAGAGGCAAATCTTCTCCCTCCTTCGGCCCCTGGAGAAGTGGAGCCTAGGTCAGCTATTTCTTCAAGTCCTGGAAGGCCTTCTCGCATTCCTCGGACCACTCCAATTTCTTGCCCCCTCTTAGTGCTCTGAAGAAAGGCGAGCACTTCTCTCCAGCCTGAGAGAGGAACCTGCTCAACCCTTCCAGCTTGCCTACAAGGCGCTATACCTCCTTGGCATTTCGAGGTGACCCCAATTTCACGATCGCCCTCACTTTGTCGAGGTTAGGATCCACTCCTGCGGGAGTAAGGAGATGGCCTAGGAAATTTCCCCTGCTTGCCGTGAAGACACACTTTAGAGTGTTCAGCCTCATTTTATATCTTTGAAGGGTGCTGAAGTTATCTTCCTGATCCTGGAGGTGAGAGTCCACATCCCGACTCTTGATCATGAGGTCATCTACATACACCTTCAGGTTCCTTCCCTTCTGCTCTCAGAAGGATCTATTATCCTCTGGTATGTTGCCCCTGCATTTTTCAGCCCGAAGGGCATCATTTTATAATAGTATCACCCCTCCCCTGTGATGAAGGAGACATCTTTCATGTCGGGCGGGTGCATCCTGATCTGGTGATAACCTGAAAATGCATCTAGAAAGCTCATTAGAGAAAAACTGACGGCTGAGTCAACCAGCGCATTGATTCGAGGCAAGGGGTAATAATCTTTGGGACGTGCTTTATTTAAGAGAGAAAAGTCGATACACATCCTACAGTGACCGTCCCCCTTCTTGACCATCACCACATTGGAGACCCATCCTGGATACTAGATCTCCGATACAAACCCCGCTTTTAGGAGCTTTTCCCCCTCCTCTCGGATAGGCTCGGCCATCTTGTCGGTGGTGGACCTCTTCTTCTGCCAGATGGGATATGCATCGATTTCGAGATTGAGGCGGTGGCAAGCCACATCCACATAAATCACCGGCATATCTGCCGCGCTCCACACAAAGATGTCCACGTTCTTCTGGATACACTCCAACATCCTCCCTTGGTCCTCCTGGTTCAGCCCCTCGCTGATCCGCACCTTCTCCACCCTTCCTACTTGAGTGAGAATTTCCATCTCCACCACCTCCTCTGTTGCCTCTAGCTAGGACTGGTCTTCCCACTCGCCCATGGCCCCCTCGCCTGTGGCAAAATATTCCTCAGCTTCCTCCATGGCCACCACCTCGGCCTGCTCCTCCAAAACTTCCTCCGCTGCCTCCACACGGGCTCAGACCTTTTCCTCCTCCACTTCCATCTCCTTAGCTTCTCCCGTGGCCTCTTGGCCAGACAGCTCCTCCATCCTTCTCTCCATCTCCTCGACTCCTCCTTGGCAAGAAATGGTGTTGACCATGGTCATGTAGCACTCCCTTGCCACCTTGGGGTCTCCCCAAACCCGTACTTGGATGCCCTTAGCATTGAACTTGAGGCATTGGTTGAATGAGGAGGGCACACAATAGAAGGCGCTGATGAGGGGCCGTCCAAATATAGCATTGTAGCTGCTGGGAGCGTCCACGATGACGAACCTGCAGTTCCTTGACTGGATGCCTAAGGTAACATGGAGTCCCACTCCCCCTTCTACTTTCTTCCTTTCTCCAGAGAATCCGAACAAGGCCCATCCGAGGCCAACACCCTCCTGGCCTCCACCTTCATGGTGCTGAATGCCTTCTTGAAGACGACATTGACGGAGCTCCCATTGTCCACGAGGATTCGGGAGACGGTGAAAATCTCGACGGAGGCCTGAACTATTGGCGCATCGCAGAACGGATCTTCGTGATCCGACATGTCCTTCCTAGAGAAGATAATCTTCTCCTCAGGGGGTGGGGTCAGGGACGTGGGGTCAACACTCCGGTAGTACATAGTGTGGAGGCTCGCCTTGTGGGCGGCCTCGACTCCCACCCCCCTATGGATCACTCTGATCCCTCCTCGGCCTCTGACATCAGCCCAGTCCTCGCACCTATCCTCCTCTTCCCCCGATAGGACTTCTTTGATCCGCACCTCCTGGCGGTGTTGTTGCTTCTACGGGGCCTTCCCCTGGCTCCCCTCATCTCTAGAAACTCTTGGCAGGTAGCCGTCGCATGACCCTCCTTCTGGTGGAAGTCACAGTAGGGCAGCTCCCCTCTACCTCCCAACCTCCTCCTCTGCACTCTCCTCCTCCCCAGAGCTATTGCCATAGATTGATTTTGATCGGGGAGGAGGGGCCTCTGGCCCTGTCTCCAACCTGGAGGGTTGAACTGGCCTTGCCCTTCTTGGCGATTGTCTCCTCCATGGAAACATCTCCTTGGGTCTTGGTCATGCCACTCTGGTTGTAACACCCCAGTTTTCTAGACCTTGAATCTGTGAAAGCTACCGCGCGGCGATAGTAGTTATCGCACGACAGTAGCCTTGTTTCGTCGGCTATAGATGGCTCGATGAAAGCCGTTCGTTGAGTGTTGAGAGGGCTATCGCTCGGTGGTAGTTAGCTACCGTGCGGCGGTAACTCCAGGGTTTGTGTCGAGAGCGATGAGTTCTCGAGAAAGAAGATACTGTACCACGTTAGAATTACCGTCAGCGTTAGCGCAACATTAATTTTCTATCTTTCGGCTCGGGTTGGCAATCGCTTCATGTTAACGTTAGCACCCGGTGGTAGCGAACGGAAGCAGTTCCGTCGTTTGGCTTTCTTGCCGTCTGAATTCATTTAGGTTTTGATCCTAAGGCCCAAGACTCTCCCTCCAGAGTGCTTATATAGTGTTGAGCAGGATTTCTCCCTCATTTCTTCTCTTTTTGGAGTTAATTTAGGGTTTGGAAGAGAGAGTGGGAGGAGGAAGGAGAGAGCTTTCTTCCGCCATTGACGGAGCTTCGGAGCCCCGATCGTTGATCCGAGTGTAGATCCATGGAGAGGACTTGGAGGCGCTCGTTTTCATCCTTGCAAGGCAAGGATTCCATGACGAGTAAGAGGGGTCGTAAGGTAACGACACTTCTCCTCTAAGTTTTAGGATGCGTGCATGAAATCTATTCTTTTCTTGCTTTCTTTCAAACATTCTAGGCACCAG
Organism: Platanthera zijinensis; assembly: GCA_039513925.1. Taxonomy (NCBI): domain Eukaryota; kingdom Viridiplantae; phylum Streptophyta; class Magnoliopsida; order Asparagales; family Orchidaceae; genus Platanthera; species Platanthera zijinensis. Next base: position 230,632,147 of record CM077079.1, read on the forward strand.
ATCTCTCAAATAAGAGGGATTCGGGTTGCCATGGTTCAAGAGGTTCCACTGGGTTGATTGTGTCCGTCCCCGACATGATATTGCACTAGAAATTTGCTTTGTTAGTGGATTAGGAATTGTGGGTGAAGCCATAGTTGCGACCGTTAGTCCGACTCGGTGATGTTGCATATAGAGCTTTAAGGATTTTGGTTAGAAATTCGTTAGCGGCAAGACGCCGTTTATGATGTTGTTTCCCCCCTCTTTCGTGTGAGTACGTGTAAACAGACTTGGACCTGGTGGAAATTAGAGTACATGCGGGGGAGCGGGGACAGTACAGTACGAATGGTGGTTTAGAGTGGGGAAAGGCTTGGGATTGCGATGTGCTAAGGGTGGTTTGTCTCTGTGGTCGGCTGGCTAGCCCGTGACATGCAAGTCATGTGGGTAGAGTGTCTCGTTGAAACAAGCCCCCTATTGTGAAACTGATGAGGACGCCAAGCTTTGGATAAGCCTAGACGATACCAACTAGGTCCCGCTGGGTCTCCTTCGGTGGACGTGGTCCCAATATTAGGAGTCTGTCCTGGTTCGTTACGCGAACGTTTGGGGTCTAGCAAGGGTTCTTAGTATCGATTAGTTTTTGTGCGTGTGGCGGAATCCTGACATGAGAAGTCAGAGCTTGCAGGCAAGCCCGGGTTTTGAGACCAACATGAGCGGGTGGGGCCGAGGCAAGAGTTCTGTGTGGCGGCTTGTATGCCGATGGGGAAATTGGAAGTACCCTTGTGTTTGCGGCTTGAATGCCGATGGGGAAATTGTAAGTACCTGATTGATGATGTGTTAGAAGCATACGCTCTAGGGTGCCTTGGGTGAAGCCTAGGTGAGCATACATGCTGCATAGTAGGCCCCTTTTTATTTCATGCTCAACATAAAAACATGTTTGTTGTATGAGACATCCAAACCTATTTTACTACTTTTAATGTACTTGTATATTTGCATATGAAGTGCTGACCTGCATGGTGATGGAGTTCCCCGAGGTCCGCTAGGGACGGCCGGGAGAGATGTGTTGGTTACAATATTGAGGTCAGCCTTTGCTGACCCAAGTTACAACCAATTTTTACAGGGCATGGATCGCAAGCAGGAGCTAGCTCACCGGCCAAAAAGGCCTAAGCCTCATGAAGTGCTTCATTTTACGTAGTAGCTCTGTTTTGATAGAATTATTATACTTAATGCACTACGTTTTCATCTTGCATGCCGAGATAGCCTAGGAGTGCTTATGCACATTGATATTTGATGTTATTGTTTCAGTTTTGGACTCTTAATTATTGTAAGGCCATAAGACCGTGTTGATACTCATATGTAAGTTGATAACTTCTAGTCTTGTTTTCTGTTTCCGCTTGTGTTTAGTCTGAGTTTTGAGTTGGGAAGTTTATATCATCTTATAATGCTTAAGCTGTGGAGACTGTATGTTGTGGGGCCCCAGGCCGGACCCATATTATACGGTCATTACAGGGGAGGTGTTACACTGGCTGCCTCCAGCCTAGCTGATTATTTTGCTCTTGGCGGACCCTACCTCAGGCTGCTGCTGCTACTGCTGGTCCCGCTGCGTGGGCTCTGCCCTACTAGCCTCCTGTCCCTTGCCACCTCCTGGCTCCTTCTCCTCTACCGCAGCCCACCTTGCTAGCTTCCTGGCAAATATCGGGTTCAACGCCTCTCCCTCGACTTCCCGGGCTGCGCCTCTCCATTAGTTCTTTGAAAGATAGTGGGTGGCACCTATTTTAGATCCATCCTAAAGAACCCCTGCTGTAGTCCACAGGGTAAAGGCCACCATGAGGGTGTGCTCGGGCATCTCCTGGACTTGTCAGGATCTCCTCCTGGAACCCTGTTTACGTAGCTCCCTAGTGCCTCATCCGCCCCCTACTTGATGAGAAAATGGGACTCAGACTCCCTCTTCCTCTTCTTTGAAGTGGAGAACGTCAGCAAGAACCCTCGTCATAGGTCCTCAAAGCAGTAGATAGAGCTGGTAGGTAGCCGGTAGAACTGATCTCTCTCCTTCTCCTTGAGGGTGATGACAAAGAGCCGACCACTTGAAGTCATTCGACATCTGCCTGATTGAGACCATATCCTCGAAACCACTGCGTGTGCTGGACTTGGATTGCCCCTTCTGGTGTACTAGGACATCTCGGGCTCGCAGGAACCCCTCTGGAATGGGGGTGGAAGCAACCAGCTCGCTGAAAGGGCTCCCGCCACTTACGGGTCAAGCTAGACGATCTCGCACGTCCACCTCATCAGTCCATCCCGCACTCGCCGAGCCGGGGAACAAGGCTTGCCTTAAGAGATCTCGCTCACTACCATCTGCCGCCACTTCCTTCCCAGGCCGTCTATCTGGGGCATTCTCACCCAGAGCTGGGGCTGCAACTACTGGGACAGAAGGTGTCGAGCACCTCACCACGAGCTGCGAGTGCAAATGTTATGAGGTTCGAATCTCCCGTCGGAAGTCCTCGAACATACTGAGGGTGGTGAGAGGGGGTGGAGGTGGCGAGTCGGCCTGGTCAGATCCTTGCCCTTCGCCTCCAGTCATTGAGCTCACTAAGGTTTTCTGTGCTGGTCACTCTCCATGCTCACCACATCAAAATGTTGAAATCGAAGAACCAACTTCTGTTGGAGTTCAGACCCTTGGGGAAGGGATGACCGCACACTTACTTCCCCCAACAAGCTGGACTGACTAAAGATTTAGAACTCAAATCTGACCCAAGGCTCCAACACAGGAGGTCCCACCACATACCCAGAAGATCTTAGAGTTCTTCCCCTCATTAGCCTGCGCTGAGCAAAGGGTACCTCAGAAAGCGCAAGAAGATCTGGGAAATGAGAAAACTGGAAAGCTTGCCTTCTGAGGGTACCCCCTTGGGTCTATTTATAGATTTCAAAACCTGGCCTGCAAATAGCGTAGCTCCGCTATTCTAAACTGCTATATGCAGTCAAAAGTGGTCTGCCAACAACCAAACTCCGTTGTTCTAGAAGGCTATTTGCAGCCCTTCAAGGGCATCTAGGTAACTTGCCTCTGGTCCCTATTGTGTGAGTGGCCCATGAAGGCGCCACTCGCCTAAAGGGGAGAGTGCTGGGTAAGCAAAATATTCGCCTCCGCGGCTCAAGGGATGGAAATGGGATCAGAGGGTCATTCACTGATCACCTAAGAGAGACACCTTACGCCGGGCTAGAGCCTCCCTGCCTACTGAGCGGGAGCCCTAATGCTCCACCTGGGCGAATGCTACTCCAGAAGGTTCCACTCGCCAGCCTTGGCCCTCTCGGACCTGAGGATCCCGCAAAGCCTTGAACCTAGGGGGGCCCACTTAGTGAATACGGGGTTATACATGGATGAGATTGAAGCTTATCAATTATCAGGGAGACAATTGACGGACGTCACAATGGATGAATTCTCAAGGTTGTTTTTGGCGCGATAAGTCCCTTCAGCACAACGAATTGCGTTGAAAAATCAATTATTGAGATTGACTCAAGGCGACCCTTCGGTCAACTAGTATCAACATGAGTTCACTAGACTTAAAAGGTATGTTGGATCGTCTTTGGAGAATGAGGAAAGAAAGAACAACCGATTCAATGAAGGACTGCGGGATGATCTGCGGTTACTTCTATCTGGCCCAATAATGCAAGGATTCCTTACCTTGGTCAATACTGTGTGATCCCTTGAACATGATTTGAAGAGGGTCCAAGGTAATAAGGATCTCTTGATGAGAAAGAAAGAGTTCAAGGTGCCAAGCTCTTTGAAGGCTGGATTTTGCAGCGGGTGGAACAAGAAGGCTAGGTCGTCTGGACTAACTTCTTCTACTGCATTTGGAGCCACCACGAGATAAGTTCTGCATACGTTTTACAATTGCGACAAAGTGGTACATTATGACCGAGACTGTTGGAGCTGTCCCACAAGGTTGGATAGAAAGGCGGGTGCGTCATATGCTGAGAGGGGAAAGCAGCAGAGTCTTCTGTATCTCACCGTACGCCAGCGTAACCCAGAGTCTACAATCTTGGCCAGCAGGAGGTCATTAAACAAAGTGATGTGGTGATAGGTGTGACCTTTATACAACTTGTGTATTTTATATACTATACATACCTTGCGTACTTTTGTTTGATGTTTGGTGGTGTATTAGGCTTTGTCCTAATCCCTTACCATCCTGCGAGAGCATTGTTTGGCATGAGAGCGTCTCACTCCTTTATATTTGAGGATTTCATTCTGCGTATCAGGGTGCCTTCCTTTAGGGCAAAAGATAGATTGGACTTGTTGCTGCCCAATGAGTGAATGATGCGCTCGAATAAGTATTGCGGTGTGAAGGTGCGAATAGGAAATCAAGAGTTCGACCTAGAATCCTCGATACTAGCGATTTCAGAATATGATGTGATCTTTGGTATAAACTATCTCTAGAAGTAATATACATGCATTGATTGCAAACTTAAGGAGGTCAAAAATGGGGCAGAATACTAAACATGAAACTACATTCTCTAGTATGAAGGGATCTAGCAAGATATTGATGCCTGCTTTCCATGTTGTCAAGACTGTCTGAAAAGGTGCCGAGTTATTCTTCACACTATTAGAGGCTTCAAAGCCTAAGCCCGGTTTGATTAATATTTCTGTAGATCGGAGTTTGCTGACATATTCCCTAAGAATCTCCCTAGGACTCCACCTCAACGAGAGATTGATTTCACTATTGAGCTATTTCTAGTGCCAAGCCTGTGTCACGTTCTCCGTACCGATTAACGCCAAAGGAGATGACGGAATTGAAGGTGCAACTTCAAGAGCTGCTAGATCAAGGGTATGTGCATCCAAGTTTGTCACTTTGGAGTGCACCGGTCCTTTTTATGAAGAAAAGGATATAAGCTTGTGGTTGTGTATAGATTATCGAGAGTTGAACAAGCTGAAGGAGAAGAATAAGTATTTGATTCTGAGAATCGATGATTTGTTTGATCAGCTAATAGGTTCTACTATGTACTCAAAGCTGGATTTGTAGTCTGGTTATTATCAGTTGAGAATTAGGGAAAGTGACATTCCCAAAATGACATTCAGTATGCATTATAGGCATTACGAGTTCACAGTTATGTCATTTGTCCTAACAGATGTGCCTTCGGTGTTTATGGACTTGATGAACAGAATGTTCATGGAGTATTTGGACTAGTTCATGATAGTCTTCATTGACGATATCCTGGTGTACTATCAGTCGGAGGAAGATCATGCGGATCACTTAGGCACTGTGTTGGAGACCCTGAGGAGGAGTCAATTATATGACAAGTTCTCGAAGTATAAGTTATGGCTATCATTAGCGGTATTCCTCGGTCATGTGGTTATCGGAGAGGAAATTGTGGTGGATCCAACAAAGATAGTTGCGAAACGGGAGTGACCTATGTTGTCTACGGTGGCAGAAGTCTGTAGTTTCCTGGGGCTTGTTGGCTACTACAGGCGCTTTGTAGAGAACTTCTCGCGGATAATGCTACCCATCACTACCTTGACAAGGAAGGACCAAAAGTTTTTTTGGTAGCCGTCGTATGCACACACTTTTGAGGAACTCAAAAGTCATCTGACCACGACGCCTATTTTGTACTCGCCATGTGGTATAGAAGTCTATAAAATCTATAGTGATGCATCAGGGAGCAGGTTAAGTTGCGTTCTACTCCAGCATGGGAAGGTGATAGCTTACGACACTCGTCAACTAAAAGTGCATGAGAGGAATTATCTGGTCCACGACTTGGATCAAGCGGCTGTGATATTCGCTCTTAAGCTTTGGTGGCACTACATATATGGTGTCAAGATCGATATCTTTATGGACCATAAGAGCCTAAAGTATTTGATCGATCAGAAGGACTTAAACATGTGATAACGGAGGTTGATGAAGTTCCTTGGGGACAACACCTTCAAGATACATTACATTCCCGGTAAGGGAAATGTCGTTGGGGACGCATTGAGTCAGCGAGATTCTGTGCAGGCTAATTGGATTTTGATGCATGATGAGCATTAGATCAGTGATTTGGAAGCCTTAGAAATCTTTTGCGTCGAGAGAAGCATCACAGTGAGTGCATGCTTGAACTCGACGGAGGTTCAATGTAGCCATATAGACAGAATTCGACAAGCATTAGAGTTTGCTGAGAGCATGAAGCGCTATGTGGCGGAGACCGTGGATGGGTAAAATGCGGAATTATATCATGAAGATGGTCTTTTACGAAAAGGTGATCATTTGTGCATCCCAAAGGTTGGCAGTTTAAGTAAGAAGATGATGCATGAGGCTCACAATACAAAGTACTCAATCCACCCAGGAGCACAAAGATGTACAAGGACATGAATATGTTGTTCTGGTGGCCAGGTATGAAGAAATACATAGCCCACTACGTAGCAAAGTGTCATACTTGCGTACAAGTGAAGGCCGAATGTCAGAAACTGGGAGGATTTCTAAAGTCTTTGCCGATTCCAGAATGCAAGTTTGATGATATATCGATGGATTTCGTGTATGGACTATCCAGATCGTAGTATGGGAACGACACTGTCTGGGTGATTGTAGACCGCTTGACAAAGGTATCACACTTCATTCCGAATAGGAAAGAGGATGAAAGTCTCTAGTGTCGACTAAATCAACCTAGGGGGGAATAGGTGTCGTGCGGTCTTTTGCGGAATTAAATTAACCTGCACAAATTAACAAACACAGCACAGAAAACACACAAAGAGTTATAATGGTTACCCGATTTGGGTACATCCTCTTTCCCCATTCGACCTATCTCCCACCAAGGGACGACTCGGTCACTTCTACAAACGGATTGAAATCCAATCCTCACACTACAGAAGGAACCCTTCCAACAAAGGAGTCACAACTCCACCACCACGGGTTGCACCCAACCCTTACAACTAGGAATAAAAATTCCTTTACAACAAACAAAAATTGAATGTAAAAGAAAATACAAACAAAGCTTTTTGAGATTCCGATGTCCTTCTTCGTTCGTTGAAGCTTTCTTGAAAGTTACGAAGAGTCCACAACCAGAGTTCTCTCTTGAAGAGGATCTTGTCAAGATCGGCAGCGGCAAGTGATTGCGGCGGCGATACTTTGTAGATCTAAACTTCTTGACGAAGCAAGCAAGGTCTACCAAAGATCTCAGTCGGATCAGTCATCTCACCCAATTCGGAATGGAGAACAAATCTCGTTCAACGAATCGGAAGATAAGAGATCTCAAGAGAGATGCGTGAGATGCTCGGCTTGCCTCGGTACTGTCGTCGGAAGATCAGAGATGATCGAGATTATTGGCGACGACTTCCTTGCGAGCGGCTACAGGCGATCGACGCTTTCCGCGATCCGCTAGGTCACGCTCAGCCTCCTTTTTGATTTCCGAGAGTGGATTACTGTAGAAGTTCAAAATACGCGAGTATAAATACTAGAGCCAACCCTAATGACCGTTGTGGGGCCCACAAGGAGAAACTCTAGCCCCAGCCTAAACAGCGTACAACAAGGTGGTTCGGTCCAGCAAACGAGGAAAATTGCCTAAGGCAAAATCAGCGGGAATCATTGGTGATTTCCGTCGATGTCGGCAGGAATCACTCACGATTCCCGTTGATTTTACCTTGGCTGAATTCCTGTTGGAAAACTGTCAGCCGGAGGAAGTTGGCGGGAATGCAGACTTATTCTCGTCGAAGTCGGCGGGAATCACTCACGATTCCCGTCAATTCTTCCTTGGCAGAATTCCTGTTCGAAAACTGTTAGCCGGAAGAAGTCGGCGGGAATGCAGACTGATTCTTGTCAAATCGGCCGGAATCACTAACGATTCCCGTCAAAGTCGGCGAGAATCACTTAGTGATTCCCGCCGATTTTGACTTAGAGAAATTTTATCTTCCTTCCTTTGATGACTTGGTCTTTGACCCATCTTTGCTCCTTCTTCTGCTCTTTATCTGCCTTAACCCTGTACTTGAAAATAAGTATACTCCAATAGAGAGAGCACACGTGAGTCAACACACTGATCTACTCAATGAGGGATTACGTTGCGCAGACCCGTGTATATTGACCCACTGCACCGTGACATTGGTGTGTACTTAGCATGGAATAGCTGCAAGCACAACTTGATGGAAGAACGTCAAATACATTGTGAATCCATCTTAGCTTGACTGGAGTCTTGTTCAAATCAAGGTAATTGTGGATACAATACCAAACAATCTCCCCCTATTTGAAGAAGCCAAAATCCTACTAGCTAAGATGAATTACACCAACCAAAAAGATATATATAAAAGTATGCGAGACAAGAAATCAGAATAATAAAATTTCACGCATTCAAAACAAAAATTGAATCAACATATGATCATATATATATATATCCAAAGTGTTGTTCATTTATAATTACAAGAATAGACCTACGCATATTAAATATAAAAAGTTTAGATTTCAAGTCTATCCCTCCTTTGCCTCAGCATCTCTTAGTTGTTTAGCCAGAAACTTCTTAATTTGCCTTTCAAAAAATTCCTTTGGCTTCGGGTAGTACCGGGGGGGGGGGGGGGGAGGAGCTTTGTTCTCCACTGTGTTTGACCTGAAGAATATGTTTCTTTTAGCCTCATGTTCTTTGTGCTTTTCCCACTCATACTGACTATATACTTTATTTCTATTAAGCTCTCCCCGCTGTTGTAGCATGAATGTATCCAATATGATGTTCCTAGACACAGGACTCCATCGTTCATTCTTAACTTCACTTTCCTTCCTTCTTAATTTCCTCTCTGCTGGAGTTTCTTTAGAAGTTCCTTCTTGAAACTTTCTTTTCCCTCTCACAATCTCTTCTTGATCAAACATTGCACTGTGAGCAGCTTTGGCAGAGCCTTTAGCAGCCTTTCTGGCATCAGCTTAACTTACGAGAAATTCCTCAGCAATAGCAACCTCATCAGCAGCAGCAGTAACATCATCAGTAGGATTAACAGGAATATGTATACCTGAAGCTTGCTGAGCTAGCCAATGATAGCTTTCAAATACATACTCATTTGATTGCTTGAAGTTGTCGACCATGATTTGCTCTAACCCTGCCATCTTAGCTGCATATTCCTTCTCCCCCTTTTTGGCTTCTAGGGCAATTGAGTTTGCATGAGAATGCAGTGACTCATCTATATGCTTTACATTCTGAGTAAAATCGGTCAGCAGGGTTTTCTGATTCGTGTTGAGTGTTGCCATGTTGGCATCGAATAATTTGATGTTGTTGGCAACAACATGAGCATTTTGATTTACCACTGCCAGGTCAGCTGTATTTTTCTTTAGCCCTTGCATCAGAAGATTGACGGCAGTGCCGGCCTCAGCATACTTAGCTTAAAACTTTTGTTCCATCTTATCCAGCTTGTGATTTATCTCCACAATATTCATTAGCATCAGATCCTCTGATTGCTTAATTCATTTAAGTACCCTGTTGTGAGATCGTTTAAAGGAGGTCTTCAGTTCATCTACTATACCTTGAATGATATTTACAGTGTGATTTGCCAAGCTAGGTCTTAACGGATGATCCTGATGTATGGCCTGGTCGTGCTCTGGGGGATAGGACTCTGTAAGTCAGGATTCTCCTCTTCAGATTCATTTGTCGAGCTCGATAAATTTACAGTCTCCTGTGGAGGGATAGAGGCAGCATCTGCCAAGTTTCCATGTATACTCATCACCCCCTTCGACATAGTATCAAGTTTTTCCTGAGGCCGGGAGGTCTCCCCCTCAACTGTTGCATCAGTCACATCAGGAACCCTTTCCTGAATTTGTTCCTCAGAAGGGAGTTCAACACCAATCTCCCTCATGGCCATATCCTTTCCAGCTTGCTCATCATCAAGTTCCTCAGCAACATGCTGTTCAGGGGAATCCACATCATTCTCACTAGCAGCAACATTCTCCACATCATCCTCTTCCTCCTCCTCGTCAGTCTGATCAGTAGCGAGAGTTTCCACTGCCTCCTTAGCGATGAGGGTAATATCAGTAACATCGTCTACTTGATCTGAGACTGAGGCTTCCATCTTGATAGTAGCAGAAGGACTGGGTAATGACTCCACCTCAGTTCCTGCATTCAGCAGATCAGGAACTTCATTGGGCTCATCCGAAGGATTTGTGAACTCCGGTGCTCTGTCTTCTTCATCAACACGTGTTCCAGACGCACCCCCTTGGACAATTCTTCTTTCCCACCTATCAAGACGCTGGAGTCCATCTTCTTTAGGTAGTGAAGGGGAACTCCCTTAGTCATATCAAATCTATCTCCATCCATCTGATTCAGGTAAGGACTAATGATTCTCCCGAAGTTAGGAGTACATAGAGTATCTTTTATTTTCTCAAATAACATGCCCCCCCAGTTTAATTTCTTTCTGCACACTATGGCGATCAGGATCTTAAACATGTCACCTGAAATGTGATCATGGGAGCCAGGTTTGCAGATCAGAACCTTCCCTATGATATCTGAGAGAAGCTTTCCTTCTTCGTTCATGTCCTTGCGTTTAATAGCCCTGGTCCCTCGAGCCAAACCACAGAAAAGTAGTGTCCTCGTACGATCATCTTCATCTGGATAGTCCTCTTGTTCAGAGCTAGAGAGCTTGAGATGATGTGACAGTTTTGTAGCTGTCATCTTTATCCTTAGACCTGCTATCTTACTCTTTATCAGTGTGTCCTCGTGACGTAGCTTGGAGTTTGCGTAAAACTCAAGAACTTCCTTGTCTAGAACCTTGCACGGGTACTCGAGAATGAAGGAGAGCCCGACTTGTTCCAGCATCAAGATGATGTTTCTGAATTCGTCTAAAGCATGGGCAAAGCCTGTCCTAACCAACTAACTTCCAGTGAGGAGCCCGACCGTTGTTCAAGGAGCCATTATGAACCTAAACGAGTTACACTAAAGGAATTAACTCTATCTAAATCTAGAGTTTGTAGGAACTGAACTAGAAGGAGGGATGATCCTTGAAAATGGAGAATCTCAAGGAAGCAATTGAAGTTACCTTTCACACGGAGGGTGCAAGGAAGGAGACGCGTAGCAGACGGTGAGAGGAGAGTAGCCCTAGGCCGATGAGAAGCTTGCGTCCGGACTGAAGGCTGGCGGTGGATCGGCGTGACACGTGCGTCGAGCTGATGCCGATTACGGAAACGCAGAGTCGACGGGCTACGATCGACGGGAGACGACTGCGGGCTAAGATCGACGGGAGAGACGGAAGGTAGACTCGAAGGTTGCGGAAGTCGACGAACTAAGGCTGGGGAGCGACGGGAGGCTCATTTCCGCAAGATCTGCTGAAGGGATTCGACGAGGTTTTCGCAGGGTCGACGGGAAATGGCGAGGTTTCCGCTGCTTTCTGCAGGAAGCTGAAGGGCCGACGGGAAGGTGATCGGTCGAGAGATTTCAGCTCTTTCCGTTCGATTAAACAAACTTCTTTCACGACGGGAAAATGGTAATGTTAAGCAATCACTTACCACGGTCGGGAGATTTCCGCTCTTTCCGTTCGATTAAAACGATCGACGAGAATTCCTGTTAATTCAAAACTTTTCCCTTTTAAATAATGGGTAAAAATTTTCAGGTCAGAATAGCTACGCCGAGTCGATGGAAGGATAACACTAGAAATAATCACTAGCTATTTCTTGGTGAGTCAAGATTTAAAAAATATTAGTTGCAACTACTGGTACAAGTCCCTTGGGATTCATCGGACCAATTGACACCCACTCTCACACATTATCAAGATATAGAAAATTTATCAGATTCTAAAATAAGGATCATACGGTTATTGGCTTGCGTGTCCTTCCATTTTAGGTGTGTATATATATCTTGAAAGAAAATCTACATATATGTTTATATATATATATGTATATCTATGTAATGCGATTCAATTTTCGAAACTGAATGCGCGTACCTGGGATTACTAGGTTGATCATTCAGATCCACTATTTGAAGTACGACGGTATCATGTACAAGTAGGACACTGTAGTTAGCATTATCTCTTATCCCATATACTTGTTCCATAGCAAGCCTGGAACATCTCTTGTCTAGGTCCCATCAGGTTCATGGGTACCTAGACTATCCTGCAAAAAAGAATTACCTTACCTTAGGAACCCAATAGGTATTGGGTCCTAGGTTCTTATCAGCGTAAAATACAGCATGCCTTCCTACAAGATTTCTATCAGGAAGGCTGTCTCTTGCCAAAGGATGTGGACATACCCTTGCCACTGGAACAGAAGGATTGTGTCAACAATCTATTGCAAAGTGACCCACTCTGCCACAGCACCAACACTCATGAATATTGTACCTCCTTTTATGACCAGGTCTATTAACGGAGTTAGTCATGACCCTAGGTCTGAAAGAGGCAAAGCTGGAACTGCTCTTAGATTTACCCTTTCCACCGAGACTCGAGGGGGGTCTGATTATGAACATGTGGTGAGTATCATGGGGCCTGGGGGATGGTGCTTTCTTTTCAGCCAACACACATCCGGGGCCCCAGTGATGCTCGCTACATGTTTGCCAACTCCCTTTTCCTTTGTCCTAGGGTGGGAAGAAGTTCTGCGAGAGCTGGTTCCAGCAATGTCATGAAGTGAGGGGGCTGAGGCCGTAAATACAAACGGTTCATGATGAGCCATGTGTATTTTCTCATGGGTAGCCATAACAGCACTTGCACTATGGGTGATTCAACTTGAGGGTCGATCATTCTTGCAGTGACCATAGTTGTTCTTATGGTCATACCTGAAGGAGTGATGAATGGCCCTCCTACTCGGTTTTGGGGATCTGTAAACAGTTTCCCCATTTCTCCACGATTTTATAATTCGCGAGATCCACCTATTTTCTCCCTTTCTCTTAATAGCATCTATCTTGGAAAAATTAGATACTATTCTCTTCTCGGTCTCTAGATGAAACTCTAGATCCGAGATCTTTGAGTCCTTCACCTTGATGGATTCCAATTGGAGGTTCATCATGGTCCTCAGCTGAGAAATTTTCTTAGCTTGTTCCTCAACAAGCAAGTTGCTCTTCTGAAGGGCTCTACGAAGGGAATAAAGAGTTTCAATCTTTTGATTGAAGCTGTCAATTTTCCTTGCATCAAAAGATGGACAAACCTCTAAACTTCTCCTGTCTTCAGGAGATACAAGAGGAAGGGAGCAAGAAGAGGAAGATACCTGATCCTGATTGTGCTGATCAGGGTTAGAGTTATGGTCTGCAGAGACTGATGTTTCAGCTTTATCACAACTGTATTCCTCAATCTCTTCTTCCGTCTCAGATAGAGACACTGGAGCCCTGATATTGAGAAGTTGTTCTTGACTTTCATCTTCAGAGATGTGGACCCCCACATATGCTTCATCCTCTTGCTGGCATTCAGTCCCCGCAGTCTTCATTCCCTCCATGAGGTCAGAGATAGTTTGCCACATGGACTTTGCAATCTTACACTTATCCAATCTCGAAAGAGATGATCCAGACCAAATATCAGAAATGATCTGTCGAACCAGCTTGTCTAAGTTGAATAGTGAGAGCTCAGTTTCAGACATCTCTGCGGGACTCTTGGGGATTTGAAGATCTTTTCTAGAACCAGAATCCTTCATGGGAATGAAAGGACCCTCTTCCACAATGAATAAAGCACGAGGGTCAATGGCTTCCAGATGAAACTGGACTCTCATTTTCTAGATGGGATAATATTCTTTGGTGCAGGCAGGCAGTCTCAGGGGAGAGACATCAGTGTATAGCTCTATGCTTGAGTTGAGTAGACACAGGACTCCATCGTTCATTCTTAACTTCACTTTCCTTCCTTCTTAATTTCCTCTCTGCTGGAGTTTCTTTAGAAGTTCCTTCTTGAAGCTTTCTTTTCTCTCTCGCAATCGCTTCTTGATCAAACATTGCACTGTGAGCAGCTTTGGCAGCGACTTTAGCAGCCTTTCTGGCATCAGCTTCACAAACGGGAAATTCCTTAGCAATAGCAACCTCATCAGCAACAGCAGTAACATCATCAGTAGGATTAACAGGAATATGTATACCTGAAGCTTGCTGAGCTAGCCAATGATAGCTTTCAAATACATACTCATTTGATTGCTTGAAGTTGTCGACCATGATTTGCTCTAACCCTGCCATCTTAGCTGCATATTCCTTCTTCCCCTTTTTGGCTTCTAGGGCAATTGAGTTTGCATGAGAATCCAGTGACTCATCTATATGCTTTACATTCTGAGTAAAATCGGTCAGCAGGGTTTTCTGATTCGTGTTGAGTGTGACCATGTTGGCATCGAACAATTTGATGTTGTTGGCAACAACATGAGCATTTTGATTTACCACTACCAGGTCAGCTGTATTTTTCTTTAGCCCTTGCATCAGAAGATTGACGGCAGTGCCGGCCTCAACATACTTAGCTTCAAACTTTTGTTCCATCTTATCCAGCTTGTGGTTTATCTCCACAATATTCTTTAGCATCAGATCCTCTGATTGCATAATTCGTTTAAGTACCCTGTTGTGAGATCGTTTAAAGGAGGTCTTCAGTTCATCTACTATACCTTGAATGATATTTACAGTGTGATTTGCCAGGCTAGGTCCTAACGGATGATCTTGATGTATGGCCTGGTCGTGCTCTGGGGGGATAGGACTCTGTGAGTCAGGATTCTCCTCTTCAGATTCATTTGTGGAGCTCGATAAATTTACAGTCTCTTGTGGATGGATAGAGGCAGCATATGCCAAGTTTCCATGTATACTCTTCACCCCCTTCGGCATAGTATCAAGTTTTTCCTGAGGCCGGGAGGTCTCCCACTCAACTGTTGCGTTAGTCACATCAGGAACCCTTGCCTGAATTTGTTCCTTAAAAGGGAGTTCAACACCAATCTCCCTCATGGCCATATCCTTTCCAGCTTGCTCATCATCAAGTTCCTTAACAACATGCTGTTCAGGGGAATCCACATCATTCTCACTAGCAACAACATTCTCCACATCATCCTCTTCTTCCTCCTCGTCAGTCTGATCAGTAGCAAGAGTTTCCAATGCCTCCTTAGCGATGAGGGTAATATCAGTAACAACGTCTACTTGATCTGAGACTGAGACTTCCATCTTTATAGCAGCAGAAGGACTGGGTAATGACTCCACCTAGGTTCCTGCATTCAGAAGATCAGGAACTTCACTGGGCTCATCCGAAGGATTTGTGAACTCCGGTGCTCTGTCTTCTTCATCAACACGTGTTCCAGACGCACCCCCTTAGACAATTCTTCTTTCCTACCTATTAAAGACGCTGGAGTCCATCTTCTTTAGGTAGTGAAGGGGAACTCCCTTAGTCATATCAAATCTATCTCCATCCATCTGATTTAGGTAGAGACTGATGATTCTCCCGAAGTTAGGAGTACGTAGAGTATCTTTTATTTTCTCAAATAACATACCCCCCAGTTCAATTTCTTTCTGCACACTATGGCGATCAGGATCTTAAACATGTCACCTGAAATGTGATCATGGGAGCCAAGTTTGCAGATCAGAACCTTCCCTATGATATCTGAGAGAAGCTTTCCTTCTTCATTCATGTCCTTGCGTTTAATAGCCCTGGTCCCTCGAGCAAAACCACAGAAAAGTAGTGTCCTCGTACGATCATCTTCATCTGGATAGTCCTCTTATTCAGAGCTGGAGAGCTGGAGATGATGTGACAGTTTTACAGCCGTCATCTTTATCCTTAGACCTGCTATCTTACTCTTTATCAGTGTGTCCTCATGACGCAGCTTGGAGTTTGCGTAAAACTCAAGAACTTCCTTGTCTAGAACCTTGCACGGGTGCTCGAGAATGAAGGAGAGCCCGGCTTGTTCCAGCATCAAGATGATGTTTCTGAATTCGTCTGAAGCATGGGCAAAGCCTGTCCTAACCAACTCACTTCCAGTGAGGAGCCCGACCGTTGTTCGAGGAGTCATTATTAACCTAAACGAGTTACACTAAAGGAATAAACTCTATCTAAATCTAGAGTTTGTAGGAACTGAACTAGAAGGAGGGATGATTCTTGAAAATGGAGAATCTCAAGGAAGCAACTGAAGTTACCTTTCACACAGAGGGTGCAAGGATGGAGACGCGTAGCAGACGGTGAGAGGAGAGTAGCCCTAGGCCGATGAGAAGCTTGCGTCCGGACTGAAGGCTGGCGGTGGATCGGCGTGACACGTGCGTCGAGCTGATGCCGATGACGGGAACACAGAGTTGACGGGGTATGATCGACGGGAGACGACTGCGGTCTACGATCGATGGGAGCGACGGAAGGTAGACTCGAAGGTTACGGAAGTCGACAAACTACGGCTGGGGAGCGACGGGAGGCTCGTTTCCGCAAGATCTGCTGAAGGGATTCGGCTAGGTTTCTGCAGGGTTGACGGGAAATGGCGAGGTTTCCGCTTCTTTCTGCAGGAAGCTGAAGGGTCAACAGGAAGGTGATCGGTCGGGAGATTTCAGCTCTTTCCGTTCGATTAAACAAACTTCTTTCACGACGGGAAAATTGTAATGTTAAGCAATCACTTACCATGGTCGGGAGATTTCCGCTCTTTCCGTTCGATTAAAACGATCGACGGGAATTCCTGTTAATTCAAAACTTTTCCCTTTTAAATAATGGGTAAAAATTTTCAGGTCAGAATAGCTACGCCGAGTCGATGGAAGGATAACACTAGAAATAATCACTAGCTATTTCTTGGTGAGTCAAGATGTAAAAAATATTAGTTGCAACTACTGGTACAAGTCCCTTAGGATTCATCGGACCAATTGACACCCACTCTCACACATTATCAAGATATAGTAAATTTATCAGATTCTAAAATAAGGATCATACGGTTATTGGCTTGCGTGTCCTTCCATTTTAGGTGTGTATATATATATCTTGAAAGAAAATCTACATATATGTCTATATATATATATGTATATCTATGTAATGCAATTCAATTTTCGAAACTGAATGCGCGTACCTGGGATTTCTAGGTTTATCATTCGGATCCACTATTTGAAGTACGACGGGTATCATGTACAAGTAGGACACTGTAGTTAGCATTATCTCTTATCCCATATACTTGTTCCATAGCAAGCCTGGAACATCTCTTGTCTAGGTCCCATCAGGTTCAAGGGTACATAGACTATCCTGCAAAAAAGAATTACCTTACCTTAGGAACCCAATAGGTATTGGGTTCTAGGTTCTTGTCAGCATAAAAATACAGCATGCCTTCCTACAGGATTTCTGTCAGGATGGCTGTCTCTTGCCAAAGGATGTGGACATACCCTTGCCCTTGGCACAGAAGGATTGTGCCAACAATTTATGGCAAAGTGACCCACTCTGCCACAACACCAACACTCATGAATATTGTACCTCCTTTTATGACCAGGTCTATTAACGGACTTAGTCATGACCCTAGGTCTGAAAGAGGCAAAGCTGGAACTGCTCTCAGATTTACCCTTTCCACCGAGACTCGAGGGGGGTTTAATGGTGAACATGTGGTGAGTATCATGGGGCCTGGGGGATGGTGCTTTCTTTTCAGCCAGCACACATCCGTGGGCCCCAGTGATGCTTGCTACATGTTTGCTTACTCCCTTTTCCTTTGTCCTAGGGTGGGAAGAAGTTCTGCGAGAGCTGGTTCCAGCAATGTCATGAAGTGAGGGGGCTGAGGACGTAAATACAAACGGTTCATGATGAGCCATGTGTATTTTCTCATGGGTAGCCATAATAGCACTTGCACTATGGGTGTTTCCACTTGACGTTCGATCATTCTTGCAGTGACCATAGTTGTTCTTATGGTCATACCTGAAGGAATGATGAATGCCACTCCTACTCGGTATGGGGGGTCTGTAAATAGTTTTCCCATTTCTCCACGATTTTATAATTCGCGAGATCCACCCGTTTTCTCCCTTTCTCTTAATAGCATCTATCTTGGAAAAATTAGATACTATCCTTTTCTCGGTCTCTAGATGAAAATCTAGATCTGAGATCTTTGAGTCCTTCACCTTGATGGATTCTAATTGGAGGTCCATCAAGGTCCTCAGTTGAGCAATTTCCTTAGCTTGTTCCTCAACAAGCAAGTTGCTCTTCTGAAGGGCTCTACGAAGGGAATCATTAGTTTCAATCTTTTGATTGAAGCTGTCAATTTCCCTTGCATCAAAAGATGGACAAACCTCTGAACTTCTCCTATCTTCAGGAGATACAAGAGGAAGGGAGCAAGAAGAGGAAGATACTTGATCCTGATTGTGCTGATCAGGGTTAGAGTTATGGTCTGCAGAGACTGATGTTTCAGCTTCATCACAACTGTATTCCTCAATCTCTTCTTCAGTCTCAGATAGAGACACTGGAGCCCTGATATTGAGAAGTTGTTCTTGACTTTCATCTTCAGAGACGAGGACCCACACATATGCTTCATCCTCTTGCTGGCATTCAGTCCCGGTAGTCTTCGTTCGCTCTATGAGGTTAGAGATAGTTTGCCACATGGACTTTGCAGTCTTACACTTATCCAATCTCGTAAGAGATGATCCAGACCAAATATCAGAAATGATCTGTCGAACCAGCTTGTCCAAGTTGAATAGTGAGAGCTCAGTTTAAGACATCTCTGCGGAACTCTTGGGGATTTGGAGATATTTTCCAGAACCAGAAGCATTCATGGGAATGAAAGGACCCTCTTCCACAATGAATAAAGCACGAGGGTCAATGGCTTCCAGATGAAACTGAACTTTAATTTTCCAGATGGGATAATATTCTTTGGTGCAGGCAGGCAGTCTCAGGGAGAGACATCCGTGTATAGCTCCATGCTTGAGTCTTATTTTCTTCTTGAAACTAGATACAAGATCTTACTAAAGGTGTTAACCTTATTGATGAGTAACCTCCCTCTGATACTATTGAAACCGGGAACCGGTTTCTGTGGAGTTCGAGATCCCAAAAGCGGGGTGACCGCGCACCTACTACGCTCAAGCGAACAATCTAGGCACTAGACTAGGAACGTAAGAGACAGACCCAAGGTCTCAGCGTGGAGGTCCCACCGCATACCCGGAAGACTAACAAACTCTTCCCCTCCCAAGCCAAAGGCTGAGTTAACTTGGCACCTTTGGAAGGCTCTCTTGGCCGACCAAAACCTTTAGGGAGGATCTCCAAATCCACTCCCTCTTAACTAGAGGTGCCACCTCGGGTCAATATAAAATGCTCCTCACCCGCCCGACTACTGACATAACATCGCCAAGTAATTCTGCGACACGCTGCCCAATTGGGCTGCAAACAGCGTGACTCTACTGCCCTAAAAGGCTATCAACAGGCCAACAGGGGCTTCCCGGCATAAACCTCGGGGCTCCCACGGGACGGGCGGTTCACGAGCACACCGCTCGCCCAAAGCAAAAAGGGTAAACCATACATCCACAGAACATCACAGATTATAAATTATTACAGGAATATTAATTCCATACATCGGCACGCAGGCCGGCAATATAAACAAAAGAAGACCTTTGAGGGTCGGCACGAGCTTGGGCTTAAGCCCGCTATTCCTCGCTTGGTACTGCAACACCTGTACGTCAACGTCTCGACGAGCGGCGGCCAACGAAGCATCGGTCGGCTAACATAAGCGGACCAAACATAATGCGCACACCCCCTTTATTGGGGCTATAGTGCGTATTCCTGCAAGTATATAATATACAACTTCCACGGAGTCTTCTCCGGGAACCCCAGAACATCACCAATCTAGCTCATACGTCCGGACGGGCTTCACACAGAACATCACCAATTCAGCTCATACGTCTGAATGGGCTTCACACAGAATGCCTAAATCCGTACTCACACTTCCGGATACTAAATGCAATTAATAGCGGGGACGTACACGTCAACCCGTCGGAGAGCTCCCTTCCTCCACCTATTGGTGGAGAGGTGCTTCCATGCAAATGTAAATCGAGGGCTTCACCTGCCCGAGTAGAAATTTCGTTGCCCTTGGCGCGTGTTTGGCGGAGCCGCGATGGAATATCTCGCAAGAGACTCGACGTCTAGTGAACGTAGCTACTGTCCACGCACGGATCCAACCTTTACTCGAGGGTTGGAGGTTCTAGGCAATTTCTCCTCCATGGCATAGCTTTTCCATGGCCGAACAAGCACGATGAAGAAATTCGCAATATCAAAGTCTCCCAAATTCAGTATTGACAAGAGATTGGACAAAATCCATTAGTTGAATCTTTGCCCACTCTGAATTTGCAACAGGATCATCAGTACGAGGTGGATGTCTCCAAGGAACACCAAAGTGAAGTTGATTTTTAAGAAGTTAATCACGGCCTCCTGCAGTAGAAAACTGGTCAGGCTCTGTCCTTCTGTCAACGGCGGCAGGAGAGGAAGGGGAGGCGGGCTCGAGCAGCCCTCTCGGCAGCCTGGACGGGAGAAATGGAGGGAAGGAGCTCGGCCTGCTCCTTGAGGCGGCCTGGACGGAGGGTGGAAGGCGACTCGGGCTCTGAAGCCGGCGGCGGGAAGAGGTGGAGGAAGAGAGATGTAGGGCTCGGCCTGCACCTTGCCGAGAGAGAGAGAGAGAGTGAGTCGGGCTGCTCCATGCCGAGAGGAAGAGAAGTTGTCGGGGTTGTGCAGTACTGCTCCATGCCATGAGGGAGAGAGGCGGCCGGATAGAGGGGCAGCTCCTCCTCTCCCTTCCCAAACCCCCCTCCTCCCTCCTTCCTCCTCTCTTTTTCTTTCCCCTGCTCCCCCTTGTCATTTCTTTTTTCCCTTTTTTATCTCTTCCCTTGCCTACCTCTCTCTGCCCGCCCCCTTTTTCTTCTTTTC
This sequence comes from Platanthera zijinensis, assembly GCA_039513925.1. Classification (NCBI taxonomy): domain Eukaryota; kingdom Viridiplantae; phylum Streptophyta; class Magnoliopsida; order Asparagales; family Orchidaceae; genus Platanthera; species Platanthera zijinensis. The sequence continues at coordinate 230,652,809 of CM077079.1, forward strand.
ATTTCCTTTTTTATGCCCTCTCCTGTACCGAGCCTTCTCCCCCATAACTCCCCCCATATCCCATATAAGTTATATAATATTATATAAAATAGTATACAATATATATTATATATATTATATAATATATATATTATATTATATATATATATTAGAAATCCTGCGCCCGTAAACACCCGCGCGCCCGCACGAGCATCCGCACGTCTTCGAACGTAGCTGCGCCAAAATGCCGCTCATGGCATGCCCCGAGCCCGCCACTTGGGGAGGATCCCGCTCGGCTGGATACGGGGTTGTACACAATCCCCGCTCTTTTCGAGCTTGGCACAAGCTCGGAAAGAAATGTCCAACCCCAAGTACCCGGCGAGTGGGAGCCGACCCAAAGAAATTTTTTGAGAGAAACTGAAAATTACACTTAAAACACTAATCTCTCCATGCCCTTTTTGATCTCTTTGAACCACACAATACCTGTAATGCTCCCTGCTATTCAATTGCTCTTATACTATTTTTTACAATAAATATGAAGTTTTTCATAATATTGTGAAACAATAGAGCCGTATCTTTTCGCATTCTCTTGAACACGCGGAGCTAATCCTCTCCCCCACAGGAATAAAAAATGTGTATAAGAGATCTTGAAGTTACTAAAAATATGTACGATGAAGCATTAGCTAACATTAGAAAGTAATTGTGGAGTGACCTAAGAATTTTCAATTATAGTAAGTTTACATCAAACATCAACACCCAGTCTACATCTTTTTGCAATGGTTATGAAGATTCTTAGATCCAAAGAGAGATTCTCGTACACCCCTTTTGTAGATGACATAATTCTAATTAATTGGCCATTTTTGCCCAATGCAACATTTTTCCTATTGTCAAAGCCCAAAAAGTAAATATTTTCCATATCTACCATCACGTGGGATTATCAAGTGTCCCTGCTCTCAGGAAAAGCTTCTTTGTCCAAGAATGTTGTCATTGTTGTTGAAAAGCTAGCCCCGCATCAAGAAACTTACCCAACCCTGTGAGCCAATTTTTAGATCCCGGATCCCTTCATGGCTCCAGCGCTCCACCACAACTAACTGGTTTTAGATTGGATGCATGTGCTTTAAAAAAGATGCTATAGCAGGCTAGCACTAATGACCCACTCATAGTCACACAATTAAGAAAAAAGAAGTCCACATGCTAAGGGTCAAAGACCCAACAAGGAAGACGGTGTGTTGAGAACGTAATCCCAAATCGAAAACTTCATCAAGCCTTGGCACATTATAAACCTTAGGCACTTCTACCCTCTACAAATTAGCTTTAGATAGGATTGATGAATTCCAAAAATTGTTTTACTGTCGGACTAGTCTGATAAAAGAGATAGTAAAGCTGACTTGTCATGTTCTTCCTCTGCTCGACCTTATGACAAGTAATGACAGGTGAGCAATCCGATGTGCAAATAGCAACTCCTTACATGACGTCAAAGTCTTTGACAAGGTCGATTGTGGTGTACCCCATGTTTTCAACTTTTTACTCATCTTTTACCTGACACGGTTTTGTATGAGGATATCCTTCCTGGTACACTTTTTTGTCAATGAATTATACCTTATGTCAACCATGTCGTAATGATGATGTGTTATGAATTTCGAGGTCAATGCACATCACTTGATACATGTTGACTGGAACATCCTATCTTTTATGTCAAGAAATGAGCAGTTGCCCAAGACATAAGGCACGAGAACCTTTTCAGTTATGCTCAAGAGGGGTGACCGCCTTTGCAATCGGTACGATTTATACAAGGATAATATGAAAACTGAGGCTATCTGCAAACTTACAGGAATCAACCGGTCAGCAGAAACACAAGCATGAAAAGGAAAATACATCTCCAAATTGCCTAAAGGAGATTTAAAATATGTAAAAATTTAAGTAGTGTCAATCCGCGTGCATCTAGATATAATAGAGAATCTGTAAATTCTATCTGAGTTGAAAATTGTAAAATAATATAATCACAATTTGATTATCATACACTTAGTGATATATTTAGGTACTATTAAATATGTCACTTTCATAAGTGTTGATCAAGGTGTCAAAATAGAGAAAATACCAGATGATTCCTTTTAAGTGCCTCTAGATAATCACAAAGTATTAGACCAACAACACCTTTTAAGGAAATTCCATACTAGGATCTCTTTGGGATAACGGTGATGGTTGTGAAAGGAGTGGTGGTAAATGAAGGGTTGCAAATAGAACTGTAGGAATCAAGTTATTAAAAAAGGAGATTTATTTGGATGATCTTCATTTGCAAAGCTATTAGAACAGAGAAAAATGTTTAGTTGTTTGGCAAAATAGCGATGTGATATTTTTTTTCTTATTGCATCAATTAGTAAACATGAATTGTCCTCCTCTATAGTACTTCTTCTAGGTCACTATTGATGATTAATATTTAAATTGTTTATTATTATGCATTAGAAAATCTGAATTTTCCAGTCACGTTCCCCGAAACCATCGAGTGAGCCTACAGCCCTGCCAGCTTGATGGCAGCCAGCGCAGCGGGTCTGCTCGGGGTCTCCTCTCCAAACATCCTCCAACCACCGAGTGAGCCTACAACCCTGCCAGCTTGATGGGAGCCTGCGCAGCGGGTATGCTCGGGGTCTCCTCTCCAAACAGCCTCCAACCACTGAGTGAGCCTACAACCCTGCCAGCTTGATGGGAGCCTGCGCAGCGGGTCTGCTCGGGGTCTCCTCTCCAAACAGCCTCCAACCACCGAGTGAGCCTACAACCCTGCCAGCTTGATGGGAGCCTGCGCAGCGGGTCTGCTCGGGGTCTCCTCTCCAGACAGCCTCCAACCACCGAGTGAGCCTACAGCCCTGCCAGCTTGATGGGAGCCTGCGCAGCGGGTCTGCTCGGGGTCTCCTCTCCAGACAACCTCCAACCACCGAGTGAGCCTACAGCCCTGCCAGCTTGATGGGAGCCTGCGCAGCGGGTCTGCTTGGGGTATCCTCTCCAGACAACCTCCAACCACCGAGTGAGCCTACAGCCCTGCCAGCTTGATGGGAGCCTGCGCAGCGGGTCTGCTCGGGGTCTCCTCTCCAGACAACCTCCAACCACCGAGTGAGCCTATAGCCCTGCCAGCTTGATGGGAGCCTGCGCAGCGGGTCTGCTCGGGGTCTCCTCTCCAGACAACCTCCAACCACCGAGTGAGCCTACAGCCCTGCCAGCTTGATGGGAGCCTGCGCAGCGGGTCTGCTCGGGGTCTCCTCTCCAGACAACCTCCAACCACCGAGTGAGCCTACAGCCCTGCCAGCTTGATGGGAGCCTGCGCAACGGGTCTGCTCGGGGTCTCCTCTCCAAACAACCTCCAACCACCGAGTGAGCCTACAGCCCTGCCAGCTTGATGGGAGCCTGCGCAGCGGGTCTGCTCGGGGTCTCCTCTCCAAACAACCTCCAACCACCGAGTGAGCCTACAGCCCTGCCAACTTGATGGGATCCTGCGCAGCGGGTCTGCTCGGGGTCTCCTCTCCAAACAACCTCCAACCACCGAGTGAGCCTACAGCCCTGCCAGCTTGATGGGAGCCTGCGCAGTGGGTCTGCTCGGGGTCTCCTCTCCAGACAACCTCCAACCACCGAGTGAGCCTACAGCCCTGCCAGCTTGATGGGAGCCTACGCAGCGGGTCTGCTCGGGGTCTCCTCTCCAAACAACCTCCAACCACCGAGTGAGCCTACAGCCCTGCCAGCTTGATGGGATCCTGCGCAGCGGGTCTGCTCGGGGTCTCCTCTCCAAACAATCTCCAACCACCGAGTGAGCCTACAGCCCTGCTAGCTTGATGGGAGCCTGCGCAGCGGGTCTGCTCGGGGTCTCCTCTCCAGACAACCTCCAACCACCGAGTGAGCCTACAGCCCTGCCAGCTTGATGGGAGCCTGCGCAGCGGGTCTGCTCGGGGTCTCCTCTCCAGACAACCTCCAACCACCGAGTGAGCCTACAGCCCTGCCAGCTTGATGGGAGCCTGCGCAGCGGGTCTGCTCGGGGTCTCCTCTCCAAACAACCTCCAACCATCGAGGGGGCCAACCACACAAGCAGCCTTTGCCCCTACAATGCATCTATTTTGCACTAAAAATTGTCGAACTCGCTTCCCAGGAAAAAGAAAACTAACTTTTTCTTTTTTGTAAATCTTTTTTATTCATGAAAAACATTTTTTACATGATTAGATGAACGTCACATTTCTTCAAATAGGTGCAGATCCTACTGCCAATACCATGAAATTCTAGCAACAGTTTTAGGACAGGATACTAAACAAACACATAGAACTACTCTCCAAGTAGATTTGTGATTTGGGCAACATTTATCAAACACAACCCGAAAAACCTAAGCGTTCATGACAAAATAGAATTGACATTTGAATAAATCTAACACATAGCTAAACCACCACTTAAACCTCAATATAGACTTAATACAGGTTGCCCAAAAATCCTAAACTCAAGGAGGGGACGACTCCAAGTATGGGGATCTCACATACAAAAAACCGGCACATGACCCTGGTCGTCACTTGGTTCCTCGTCTATAGCCATGACGTTCGCATGAGTTCTTCTATGCTGGTCACTCTCCACGCTCACCGCAACATAAATGTTGAAACCGGGAACCGATTTTCGTGGAGTTCGAGATCCCAAAAGAGGGGTGACCGCGCACCTACTACGCTCAAGCGAACAATCTAGGCACTAGACTAGGAACGTAAGAGACAGACCCAAGGTCTCAGCGTGGAGGTCCCACCGCATACCAGGAAGACTAACAAACTCTTCCCCTCCCAAGCCAAAGGCTGAGCTAACTTGGCACCTTTGGAAGGCTCTCTTGGTCGACCAAAACCTTTAGGTAGGATCTCCAAATCCACTCCCTCTTAACTAGAGGTGCCACCTCGGGTCAATATAAAATGCTCCTCACCCGCCCGACTACTGACATAACATCGCCAAGTAATTCTGCGACACGCTGCCCAATTGGGCTGCAAACAGCGCGACTCCGCTGCCCTAAAAGGCTATCAACAGGCCAACAGGGGCTTCCCGGCATAAACCTCGGGGCTCCCACGGGACGGGCGGTTCATAAGCACACCGCTCGCCCAAAGCAAAAAGGGTAAACCATACATCCACAGAACATCACAGATTATAAATTATTACAGGAATATTAATTCCATACATCGGCACGGAGGCCGGCAATATAAACAAAAGAAGACCTTCGAGGGTCGGCACGAGCTTGAGCTTAAGCCCGCTATTCCTCGCTTGGTACTGCAACACCTGTACGTCAACATCTCGACGAGCGGCGGCCAACGAAGCATCAGTCGGCTAACATAAGCGGACCAAACACAATGCGCACACCCCCTTTATTGGGGCTATAGTGCGTATTCCTGCAAGTATATAATATACAACTTCCACGGAGTCTTCTCCGGGAACCCCAGAACATCACCAATCCAGCTCATACGTCCGGATGGGCTTCACACAGAACATCACCAATAAAGCTCATATGTCTGAATGGGCTTCACACAGAATGCCTAAATCCGTACTCATACTTCCGGATACTAAATGCAATTAATAGCGGGGACGTACACGTCAACCCGTCGGAGAGCTCCCTTCCTCCACCTATTGGTGGAGAGGTGCTTCCATGCAAATGTAAATCGAGGGCTTCACCTGCCCGAGTAGAAATTTCGTTACCCTTGGCGCGTGTTTGGCGGAGCCGCGACGGAATATCTCGCAAGAGACTCGACGTCTAGTGAACGTAGCTACTGTCCACGCACGGATCCAACCTTTACTCGAGGGTTGGAGGTTCTATGCAATTTCTCCTCCATGGCATAGCTTTTCCATGGCCGAACAAGCACGATGAAGAAATTCGCAATATCAAAGTCTCCCAAATTCAGTATTGACAAGAGATTGGACAAAATCCATTAGTTAAATCTTTGCCCACTCTGAATTTGCAACAGGATCATCAGTACGAGGTGGATGTCTCCAAGGAACACCAAAGTGAAGTTGATTTTTAAGAAGTTAATCACGGCCTCCTGCAGCAGAAAACTGGTCGGGCTCTTTCCTTCTGTCAACGGCGGCAGGAGAGGAAGGGGAGGCAGGCTCGAGCAGCCCTCTCGGCAGCCTGGACGGGAGAAATGGAGGGAAGGAGCTCGGCCTGCTCCTTGAGGCGGCCTGGACAGAGGGTGGAAGGCGACTCGGGCTCTGAAGCCGGCGGCGGGAAGAGGTGGAGGAAGAGAGATGTAGGGCTCGGCCTGCTCCTTGCCGAGAGAGAGAGAGAGAGTGAGTAGGGCTGCTCCATGCCGAGAGTAAGAGAAGTTGTCGGGGTTGTGCAGTGCTGCTCCATGCCATGAGGGAGAGAGGCGGCCGGATAGAGGGGCAGCTCCTCCTCTCCCTTCCCAAACCCCCCTCCTCCCTCCTTCCTCCTCTCTTTTTCTTTCCCCTGCTCCCCCCTTGTCATTTCTTTTTTTCCCTTTTTTACCTCTTCCCTTGCCTACCTCTCTCTGCCCGCCCCCTTTTTCTTCTTTTCATTTCCTTTTTTATGCCCTCTCCTGTACCGAGCCTTCTCCCCCATAACTCCCCCCATATCCCATATAAGTTATATAATATTATATAAAATAGTATATAATATATATTATATATATTATATAATACATATATTATATTATATATATATATTAGAAATCCTATGCCCGTAAACACCCGCGCGCCCGCACGAGCATCCGCACGTCTTCGAACGTAGCTGCGCCAAAATGCCGCTCATGGCATGCCCCGAGCCCGCCACTTGGGGAGGATCCCGCTCGGCTGGATACGGGGTTGTACAGATACCACTTGAAAGTCTCTAGTGTCGACTAAATCCACCTAGGGGGAATAGGTGTCGTGCGGTCTTTTGCAGAATTAAATTAACCTGCACAAATTAACAAACACAGCAAAGAAAACACACAAAGAGTTATAGTGGTTCCCCGATTTGGGTACGTCCACTTTCCCCCTTCGACCTATCTCCCACCAAGGAACGACTCGGTCACTTCTCCAAACGGATTGAAATCCAATCCTCACACTACGGAAGGAACCCTTCCAACAAAGGAGTCACAACTCCACCACCACGGGTTGCACCCAACCCTTACAACTAGGAATAAAAAGTCCTTTACAACAAACCAAAATTGAATGCAAAAGAAAATACAAACAAAGCTTTTGGAGATTCCGATGTCCTTTGTTCGTTGAAGCTTTCTTGAAAGTTACGAAGAGTCCACAACCGGAGTTCTCTCTTGGAGAGGATCTTGTCAAGATCGGCAGCAACAAGTGATTGCGGCGGCGATACTTTGTAGATCCAAACTTCTTGATGAAGCAAGCAAGGTATACCAACAATCTCAGTCGGATCAGTCATCTCACCCGATTCGGAATGGAGAACAAATCTCGTTCAACGAATCGGAAGACAAGAGATCTCAAGAGAGATGCGTGAGACGCTCGGCTTGCCTCGGTACTGTCATCGGAAGATCAGAGATGATCAGAGATTATCGGCGACGACTTCCTTGCGAGTGGCTACAGGCGATCGGCGCTTTCCGTGATCCGCTAGGTCACGCTCGGCCTCCTTTTTGATTTCCGAGAGTGGATTACTGTAGAAGTTCAAAATATGCGAGTATAAATACTAGAGCTAACCCTAATGACCATTGTGGGGCCCACAAGGAGAAACCCTAGCCCCAGCCTAAACAGCGCACGACAAGGTGGTTCGGTCCAGGGAACGAGGAAAATTGCCTAAGGCAAAATTGACGGGAATCGTTGGTGATTCCCGTCGATGTCGGCCGGAATCACTCACGATTCCCGTCGATTCTGCCTTGGATGAATTCCTGTTGGAAAACTGTCAGCTGGAGGAAGTCGGCGGGAATGCAGACTAATTCTCGTCGAAGTCGGCGGGAATCAGACATGATTCCCGTCGATTCTGCCTTAGCAGAATTCCTGTTCGAAAACTGTCAGCCGGAAGAAGTCGGCGGGAATGCACTTAGTGATTCCCGTCGATTTTGACTTAGAAGAATTTTCTCTTCCTTCCTTTGATGACTAGGTCTTTGACCCATCTTTGCTCCTTCTGCTCTTGATCTTCCTTAACCCTGTACTTGAAAATAAATACACTCCAATAGAGAGAGCACATGTGAGTCAACACACTGATCTACTCAACGAGGGATTACGTTGCGCAGACCCGTGTATATTGACCCACTGCACCCTGACATTGGTGTGTACTTAGCATGAAATAGCTGCAAGCACAACTTGATGGAAGAACGCCAAATACATTATGAATCCATCTTAGCTTGACTGGAGTCTTCTTCAAATCCAGGTAATAGTGGATACAATACCCAATAGAGGATTCTATGGAAAAGCTTGCAAAGCTCTATGTTGATAACATAGTACGACTGCACGGTTTGCCTCATAGCATCGTAAGTGACCGAGATGGGCATTTCACTTCAAATTATTAGAGGTTAATCCAACAACTGTTGGGTACAAATTTAAGTTTAATACGGTCTTTCATTCTCAAATGGATGGTCAAACCAAAATGACCAATAGGAAAATGGAGGATATGCTTCGTATGCGTGCTCTGGATTTCGAAAAAAGGTGGGAGGACCATCTCTACATGATTGAATTCACCTATAACAACAACTACTAAGACAGTATTTAGATGATGTCTTTTGAAGCCCTTTATGGTAGGAGGTGTCGTACACCATTAGCTTAGGCGGAAATAGGCAACACTAAGATGTATAAACAAAAAGAGGTCGAAGATGCAAATTCGGCCATACATTTGATTCGGGAGTGACTGTTGATTGCTCAGGATAAGCAAGCTAAGTATTACAATGCCAAGCACCAAAAAGTTAAGTTTGCGGTTGGCGGTTGAGCATATTTGAAGATCAATCCATTCAAAGGTGTGTCCAAGATTTGGCGCTTGAAAAATCTAAGTCTGAGGTATTTGAGACTGTTTATGGTTATTGAACGGGTGGGTGAAAGTGCCTATCGGCTGACTCTTTCAGCATAGCTAAGTGATTTGCATGATGTGTTTCATATATCAGTATTGCGAAAGGATATTCAGGAGCCTACACAAGTCATTGTTGTAGATCAAGTGCCTATTGATAGTGGGTTGAAGACGAAAGTCAAGCCCATTTGAATCGAAGACACAAAGATCAAGCATTTGCGGAATAAGACGATCAGGATGGTCAAAGTCTGGTGGAACAACTGTGGCAGTGAGGAGCTCACATGGGAGCGCTAGCAAACCATACTTGAGGAGTTCCCATAGCTGTTCAGTTGAGGTACAAACTTTTATGTATTTTGTACTACTTGATTGTTGCATGTACGATTAAATTTTGGGACGAAATTTCTTTAAGGAGAGAATTATAACACCCTAGTTTTTACCAGGTATAACTCTCTTAGAGCTACCTCATGGCATTAGTAGTAGCACCGACAGTTGCGTAGCCGAGCTACCGCATAGCGGTAGTGATCTTTCATCGTAAGCGTCGTAATGACATGATACATCACCTATCGCTCGGCGGTAGTGTGGTACTGCAGGGCGGTAGCATGACAGTTTTGGCGCAACTACATGTCAGCGTATGATTGGAGAGTTTGAACGGTGGGCTTACTGAATAAGCCATCTTTTGAGGTACCATGCGATAGTAGCTTGTTACCGCGCAGCAGTAGTGCTCTATACTGGAAACTGTTTCAAATCATGGCCATTGGTCAATTTTTAAAATGATCCGACTATGAGCAGTGGTTTTGTTTGGCTTAAGTCCATGGGATGAGGTTCTTCCTTATTCTAAACCTAGTTCTTCTCTTTCTAAAGAGTTAGAGAGACGGGAGAGTAAAGGAAGAAGGAGAAATCTTGCCATTACGGGAGATTCAGAGCCCCAAATTGCAAGCCGAGTCCAAATCTACGGAGAGCGGCCCGGTGTGGTTCTTCCCATCCGTTTGGATTTTGATCTATGGATCTAAAGAGGACTTTAAGGGTAATGATCTTCCTACTCTCGTTAGGATGTATGTGTCCATTTTTGTTTCTACATACGCATATGAAAGTGCCTTTTCGCTAAGTAGCGTATGTAACGCCCCTGATTTTTCAGTAATTATTTTTATTCTCGTAGTGGCATAATTTTGACGTTAGGCCGTTACGTTAGCGCGTGTTTGGCATGTGCCATTGTTAGAGCGTTGTTTTTGCTCTTTAGGTTTTCAGTGTGGCTGGGTTTTAGCCTGTTTGCAAGATTCCCTCGCGAACCGAGTCTGTTTTGGTGACTCGGTGGAGCCTTTTTGGGAATGCTTGTGTTTTGTCTTCAAGAGGTGTTTGCCTTAATTTGGTTTGTCAGATTTGGATTTTGACTTCGCCGTTAGATTCGTAGCTTCGGTATTTAGCTACGGTCCAATTTTCGTAAGATTCCGAGTTGTTATGGATTTCGGATTGTTTTGGATTAATTGATATTAATTGTAGTGTAATATTTTGTTATAATAATTAATTATATATATATATACATATAAAATTGGGCATTAGGTCACGCGGTTACTATTCATCGTCTTCCAAAAACCCGAGCGGCGGACATTTCACGGAAGGGCAGATGGAGCGAGCTTTCGGCCGGGGTTTTTGAGAGTTTGGGTTTCGGGATTCGACGAGCATAGTAGTTTGGCCTAAGTAGAAATCGGTGGGTATCGGGTAGAAATTCGGCGAGTATCGTCAAATTTGGATAAATAATTTTCGGCGTATATCCGCGATCAGGAATCGTTGGGATGGGTAAGTTGAATTCGTCGTATATCATAGGACGATTCGCCGAGTATCGTCGAGGAATTCGCCGAGTATCATTAGTCATCGAGCATTGTAGAAATATCAAGGAAAATTCGGCGTGTATCAGGTTGCATTCGTCGATTATCGCATAGTCTAATTCGCCAATTAAGGTAGAATTTGTCGAGTATCGTTGGACTTCGTCGGGTATACTCGCAAAATTTGGCCTGGACTTGGAATTTTACGCTATTTTTGGCCCGATTCGTCGTGTATGGTCCTTAGAGTGGTTTTAGGACTCATTTAAGTTTTTCTTTGGGTTTAGTCCTGGGATTTGGTTAGGTTTGATGTTTCTTCGGCTGTGAAGGTTGGCAATGGATAAAGGACCGCCAACTGGATGTCGGTTTGTGGAGCATTACACTTGGTGGTTGTTTGGTCTCTATTTTGAGGACTGTTGGTTTGGGTTGGGAAAAATGGTCACCACCGCATGTCCTTCTTTTTATTTGAGACATTTGGGTCTGGGAGCCTGGTATGGGACAATTGGTCACCGACTCCAGCCTAGTTGATATTTCCAAGTGTTAATGATTCACGTTTTCGAGCTGTTTTTTGATCAGTTTGCTTCTTAGATCAGTTTATAATATTAATGCCAACCCTTGTAGATTTTGTTGAAGCTTGGCTTCATTCCGCACTTGGTGCATTTATATAATTAACTCCTTTACTACAGACTGTTACTGTACTTGTATTTATTTGGCTAATCAGCTGTGGTTTTCAGCATTTCTTTTACTCGGGTTTGGTAAACCCTTCCTTGCCATTGTACTTATTACCTGATTATTTTCCTTTGCCACTTGTATTTTATTGCTGAGGTGTTTTTCTTTTGAATGCCTCAGGTTCAGGGCAGTAGCCGGTTGAGCAGCTAGTTTTTGGAGTTTGCTAGTGGGCTACTGTGTTGTAGAGGTTTTTCTCGCTGTAGTGAGGTAGTTTTGAGCTTTCTTTGTTAGTACAGACATACATACCTTCGGTGGGTTCATGTCAGGTTGTTGACGCCCACTGGTGGTTTTCTTTTGAAATATTAAGTACTATGTTTAGCTGTTGGGTTGCCCTTGTCTTTGTGGTTATTTATACTTGCTCTCCGGAAAGGATTTATGCTAGGTTGCATGTTAGATATTTTACCTTATAAAAACATTACTATTAGTATTTCATTCTTGCCATCTTTTCCAAAATTAAGATACTATTTTCTAGCTAACGTAAAGACTATTTCTGTACTTATAATAAATCTAGAGTCCTGCATACCATGAGTAGTCCTTCGGGGATGTTTATACTCATGTAGGGTGTTGAATCAATCTAATCAAAGTATTTCCACAGCGTATAACAATATTTTTACTCGTGGACTAGTTGATCTACAGAGCCGAGGGATACGGCTAACTGCTTAACTTAAACTGGATTTTCTCTAAATAACTCACAAATCATTCGTAAAGGTTTCTAGTGGGAGTTTTGCCTCAGTGTTTGCAGTTATCCCCTGCTGATGTGGCATCATGACACACATTTTCCCTTACTATGATATATTGTTAAATGTCGAGAAAATGCAGGTTATGACCGTTGGTATCAGAGGGATGGGTTGTTTGACAATTGGTCGAACAACTATCTCTAGTTAGTGTTGGTTATCCATTATCATTTCATACACACACAGATGTGTCATCAGTACGCCTTGGCTGAAGCATGAACACTACACTCATAGCATGTTAAGAAGTATACGGGGCATATTATGTAGTATGGGATGCATAATATGTGTTTGTATATAGATCCACCATAGGTAGCAACATGTGATAGTTATGTAGTATGGGATGCATAACCATCATCACATGGGTGCCCATTAGCATGTTTTCTTTTTCGTTGTATGCGATGTTATGTAGTATGAGATGCATAATATTTCATGTGTATGCCGCTCATGACATGCATTAAGGCCTTTTTAGATTTCATAGCACAACATGCATGACATAACATTGCATCAACACACGTGTCAAGATAAAGACTTACATGATGACATATGTACACACATGGTTTTGAGTCAAAAAGAATAAGAATTCATGCATTCATGGTTTAGGCACATGAGTCAGTAGGATGACGGTTTATCATCCTAAGTCTAGGCATGACATCATAATTGGAATCCCAAAGCTAGTTAGCAGTATGAGAAAGTACTTAAGTATGTTTTGTCAAGACTATGTTGTTTAGTGCTAGCAGTTGGACTAGGTTTTGATTAGATGTTCGTTATTTGTTTAGATGGTGCCTAAGCGTGTGGCGACTAGGTCGACGCCCCAGTAGGAGGGGGAATCATTTGGAGCTCAGAGTGAGGCCTATAATAGAAGGATTACGACAGAGCAATGAGGCCCTGTCGAGGCAGATGATGGAGATGCAGTCGCAGATCCAGGAATTATTGTCGATTGTTGCTAGTCAGTCGCCTAGAGTGCAGGACCCAGCTGTGGGTTAGACTGTTCCTGTTCCCCCTGTCCCTATGGTGCCCCCGGTGTTGTTACCACCAGAGATGATGTTTATTTTCAATTTCTAGAGATTGGGACCCCTACTTATGATGGTAGAGCAGATTTTATGGCTTTGGATGATTGGATAATAGTCATTAAGGAGATGTTTGCTTATTTAGGAGTTTCAGCGGACCAGGGAGTAATGGTCGATGCTTATCAACTCAAGGGACTTGCTAAGAGTTGGTGGCTGAGAGAGAAGGAGAATCTTAAAGATGGGTGTTCATGTTAATGCTTCAAAGAGTTGCTGTTAAAGAAGTTTCTGCCATCAATTGAGAGAGACTGTAGGATGAACGATTTTCTGCATTTAAAGCAAATACAGCTTACCGTTACCGAGTATGAAGTAGAGTTTAGCAAACTGAGCCGATTTGCCCCAGACATGGTGTCTTAAGAGTCTAACTGAGTTAAGTGATTTCTGGGTGGTCTTAGGAATGACATCCAGCATCTAGCTAGTGCATATGGATTTGAAAGCTATGTTGAAGTTGTGGAGGCTACTTTGAAGGTTGAGGCAATTGACAATGTTAAGAATCGAGGTCACCAAATGAGAAAGGATAAGAGGAAGACTGGTGAGGGTAAGAGTTCCCAAGAATCTGGCACCGCTTCAGGGAAAAGAAGCAAGGAAGTATGCAGTTTTTATGGCCGACCAGGCCATCCATTCAAAAGATGTTACCAGAAATTAGGAGATCAGAAGAAGGAGAAGGTTCAAGCGATTCAGGGTGCTCCTAAAGGAGATCCTGTTTGTTCTGTATGTAAGTGGAGGGGGCACGATGCTGCCCATTGTTGGCATAAGGATAAGACATGTTTCTAGTGCGGCCAGAAGGGACATATTAAGTCGAAGTGCCCGCAGGCTCAGCCCCCATTGCAACCAGTTCCACTTCAGGCCTTGCCGTTGTCGTAGTTATTGAACAAGGGGAAGGGCAAGCTGAACGTGGTGTCTTTGGTGTAAGCTCAGACGTCTTCGCAAGTTATCTCAGGTTAGATCCTAACCTAGTTCCAGCTTTTAGTTTGTAGCTATAGTTTCAACATACGTTTCCTTAGTTGTGCATACGATTTTATAGGAAAGTTTAAAGTCAAGAACCGCTGGGCGCGTGTTATTTTCGATTCTGGTGCTACCGACTCATTCGTGGCTAGAACTTTCGTAGAGCATCACGGTTTGACCCTCGACCTTATCGGCGATGCATTTTATGTCAAGTTCCCCTCAGGAGATTCTGTGGTATCAGACTAAGGCATTCAGAGTTGTCCGATTCAGTTAGGAGATTTTATAGCCGTTACTGATCTGAAGGTGATAGACTTGGAAGACTTTGTTATGATTCTGGGCATGGACTGGTTGTCTAAGTATGATGCGTCATTCAGTGCAAGGTTAAGCGCTTGGAATTCAAGATGGACAACGGTCAACCCAGGAGTGTTTATGGTTATCCACGCCAGATTTCTCCAATTATTTCTGCGGTATTTGCTCGGAAGCTTTTAGATTTCGGCCGTTTTGCTTGTTTGGTTTCAGTTTCGGAAACCAAGGTTGTTTGCCGCGTTTAGAGGAGATCCCCGTGGTGCGTGAGTTTTCATATGTATTTCCTGATAATCTTCTTGGTCTTCTGCCTGAGAGAGACGTGGAATTCATCATAGATTTGGAGCTGGGTACCCGTCTTATTGCTAAGGCGCCGTACCGTATGGCCCCGCAGGAGCTGGAGGAGCTGCGTACCCAATTGGATGAGTTGCTGTAGAACGGTTTTATTAGGCCAAGTTCTTCTCCATGGGGTGCTCCTCTGCTGTTTGTAAAGAAAAAGGATGGATCGATGAGGCTTTGCATCGATTATAGAGAGCTTAATAAGGTGACCATCAAGAATAGATATCCTCTGCTAAGGATTGATGATCTGTTTGATCAGTTGCGTCGTATCTCTGTTTTCTCAAATATTGACCTTCGTTCAGGCTACCATCAATTGAGGATTCGTGAGACAAATATTCCACGGACTATTTTTCGTTCACGGCATGGGCATTTTGAGTTTTTGGTAATGTCTTTTGGATTGACTAACGTGCCATCTGCCTTTATGGATATGATGAACAGAGTATTTAAGGATTTCCTGGACCGTTTCGTGGTTGTGTTTATAGACGATGTTTTGGTGTACTCCCGCAGTGCTGAAGAGCATGCCCAACACTTGCATTTAGTTTTGTTGACCTTGAGGGAGCATAAGCTATATGCTAAGCTGTGCAAATGTGAGTTTTGGCTTCCTCAGGTTTCGTCTCTGGGTCATTTGGTTAATAAAGATGGAATTTCTGTGGACCCTGAGAAGATAGTTGTTGTCATGGATTGGAATAGGCCTGCCACTCCCAAAGAAATAAGGAGTTTCCTAGGGTTGGCAGGATACTATAGGAGATTTGTGGAAGGTTTTTCTACATTGTTTGCGCCTTTGACTAAGATGATGCAAAAGAACGCAACTTTTTTTTGGAGCAATGAGTGCGAAGAGGCTTTTCAGGAACTAAAGAGGAGATTGTGCAATGCTCCGATTTTTGCTTTACCTACTGAAGGAATAGAGTATGTTGTGTATATGGACGCATCGCACGTTGGACTTGGGTGCGTGTTAATGCAAGAAGGCTAAGTTATAGTGTATGGGTCGAGACAATAAAAGACTCATGAAAGGAATTACCCTACGCATGATCTAGAGTTCGCAGCTGTGATCTACGCCTTGAAGTTATAGAGACATCTTTTATGTGGCACTTTGTGCAAAATTTACACCGATCATAAGAGTTTGAAGTACGTCTTCACTCAAAAGGAATTGAATTTGCATCAACGGAGGTGGTTAGAGTATGTTGCAGATTATGATGTTGAGATCCAATACCATCCGGGAAAAGCTAATGTGGTAGCCAATGCCCTGAGTAGGAAGTCAGCGAAGATTTTTAATCTTTATGTGGATCCGCTGGTGGAAGAATTTCTTCTGATGGATATATAGGTGGGGAGTAGCGACTCGCCCAGTAGTTTGGAAGTGTTATAAACTTCATGGATTTCATTGACAAGGCTACATCAAACAGATGATCTCGATTTGCTGCACCTTTACAACAGAACTGCAAAAGGGGAATTGTCGGACTTTTCAATTGATGATGCGGGTACTTTGAAGTACCGCGCTAGGTTTTGTATCCCCAATGTTGAAGATATTCGTGTTAAGTTATGCAGTGAGGCTCATGGTTCCAGTGTTGCCTACCACCCTGGTTCTACGAAAATGTATAAGGATCTGAAGCAGATCGTTTGGTGGTATGGAATTAAAGGCAATATAGCTAAGTATGTATCATAATGTTTTACTTGCAAGCGAGTTAAGGCCGATCATGGTAGGCCTAGAGGCAAGTTGACGCCCTTAGAAATTCCAATTTGGAAGTGGGAGAGCATTTCGATGGATTTTATTTCTGGATTGTCGAGATCTCCCCAAGGACACGACTCAGTTTGGGTCATAGTGGACAGATTGACGAAGTGTGCTCATTTTGTGTCATTTAAGATCGACTACTCCATAAAGAAGATAGCAGAATTATATTTGGATGAGATCATCAGACTACATGGAGTGCCTGTCAGCATTATATCAGATAGAGACTCCAGGTTTACGTCTCGCTTTTGGAAGAGTTTATAAGAGGGGTTGGGTTCCGACTTGAGGTATTCCACTGCCTATCATCCGCAGACAAATGGACAGACAGAAAGAGTAAATCAGATTGTGGAGGACATGATCAGATGTTATATTTTGTACCATGGAGGAGCGTGGGATGTGCATTTGAGACTAATGGAATTTGCCTACAATAACAGCTTTCAAGAAATCTTACAGATGGCCCCGTTCGAGGCTTTGTATGGGAGGTGTTGTAGAACTCCCTTGTTTTGGGCCGAGGTTGGTGAGAGACCATTGTTGGGTCCTGAAGCGTTAGAAGAGATGGATATTTCTGTTAAGCATATTCGAGAAAAGCTTCGGATAGCTCAAGAGCGTTATGAAAAGAATTCCAATCGGCGTAGGATTGATTTGGAGTTTGTTGTTGGGGACATTGTGTTTCTTAAGGTTTCCCCAATATCTGGAGTTAAAAGGTTTGGTAAGAACCATAAGTTGGACCCGAGGTATGTGGTACCTTTTAAAGTTGTGGAACGGATTGGTGTGTCAGCATATAGGCTGGATTTGCCCACAAGTTTTCCCGGTGTGCACGATATTTTTCACCTGAGCCAATTACGGAAGTGTGTGCTAAGCGACAGACAAGTTCTTGATTTTGTGCCCCAGTTGGAGCCCAACCTTTCGTATGTGGAAGTGCCTGTTCGTGCTTTGGATACTCAAGATCAGGTATTGCGAAGGAAGACAATGTCGATGGTTAAAGTTTTGTGGCAAAACCAAGACGTGGAAAGTGCGACTTGGGAGTTGGAGTCGGTTATGAGGGAGGCTCACCCTCATCTGTTCTCCTGATGTTTTTGGTAAGTGTTTTCTTTGATAGCCTATGATTGCTTTTATTTTATTTGGGACTTGATCCTATTTATGTTAAGTTTTGGGGCGAAACTTCTATTTAGGAGAGGTGGCTATAACACCCTGATTTTTCGGTAATTATTTTTATTCCCGTAGTGACGTAATTTTGACGTCAGGGCGTTACGTTAGGGCGTGTTTGGCATGTGCCATTATTAGAGCGGGGTTTTTGCTCTTTAGGTTTTCAATGTGGCTGGGTTTTATCCTGTTTACAAGATTCCCTCGCGAGTTGGGTCTGTTTTGGTGACTCGGTGGTGCCTTTTTGGGAATGCTTGTGTTTTGGCTTTGGGAGGTTTTTGCCCAAGTTTGGTTTGTCGGATTTGGATTTCGAATTCGCCGTTAGATTCTTAGCATCAGTATTTAGCTACGGTGCAATTTTCGTAAGATTCCGAGTTGTTATGGATTTCAGATTGTTTTGGATTAATTGATATTAATTGTAATGTAATATTGTGTTATAATAATTAATTATAAATATATATATATATATACACATATAAAATCGGGCATTAGGTCACGTGGTTACTATTCATCATCTTCCCAAAACCGAGCGGCGGACATTTCACGGAAGGGCGGACGGAGCGAGCTTTCGGCCGGCATTTTTGAGAGTTTGGGTGGTCAGTTCCGGCGATTGAGAGGAGATTTGGAAAGCTCTCAGCGAGGGCTTCACGATCGTGGTAAGATCTTCCCGTTTCCCCGATTTTTGTGAGTTAGGGTTTGAGGTTATGACCTCCTTTCTCCTCCAAAACTTTCAGGAAACATTGCTAGGGCATTTTGCGGTCGATCCTTGTTACGGTGCGAGCGGGCGGCGTTTCTTCGAAGGTTTAAGACAAGTGGATCTTTTCCCCTTGCATGTTCGTTTCTTACTTGATCTTTCTTCCCTTTTTCTCCTTCTTTAGAGAACATGAGTAGTATAGGTGGATCATGAAAAGCTCCCCTAGGCTAGGATTTGATTTTCGGCCAAACCATAGAAACTAGATTTAGTGTTAAGGAAAATTCGGCGGGTATCAGGTAGCAATTCGCCGACTATAGGTTTCGGGTTTTTGCGAGCATAGTAGTTTAGCTTAAGTAGAAATCGGCGGGTATCGGGTAGAAATTCGGCGAGTATCACCAAATTTGGATAAGTAATTTTCGGCGTATATCCGCGATCAGGAATCGGCGGGATGGGTAAGTTGAATTCGTCGTATATCATAGGACGATTCGCCGAGTATCATCGAGGAATTCGCCGAGTATCATCGAGGAATTCGCCGAGTATCGTCGAGGAATTCGCCGAGTATCGTCAGTCGTCGAGCATTGTAGAAATATCAAGGAAAATTTGGCGTGTATCAGGTTGAATTCATCGATTATCGCATAGTCTAATTCACCGATTAAGGTAAAATTCATCAAGTATCATTGGACTTTGTCGGGTATACTCGCCGAATTTGGCCTATACTTGGAATTTTCACTGTTTTTGGACCGATTCCTCGTGTATGGTCCTTAGAGTGATTTTAGGACTCGTTTAAGTTTTTCTTTAGGTTTAGACCTGGGATTTGGTTAGGTTTGATGTTTCTTCGGCTGTGAAGGTTAGCAGTGGATAAAGTACTGCCAATTGGATGTCGATTTGTGGAGCATTACACTTGGTGGTTGTTTTGTCTCTGTTTTGAGGACTGTTGGTTTGAGTTGGGACAAATGGTCACCACCGCAGAGCCTTCTTTTTCTTTGATACATTTGGGTCTGGTAGCCTGGTATGGGACAATTGGTCACCGACTCTGGCCTGGTTGATATTACCAAGTGTTAATGATTCATGTTTTCGAGCAGTTTTGTGCTCAGTTTGCTTCTTAGATCAGTTTATGCTATTAATGCTAACCCTTAAAGATTTTGTCGAACCTTGGCTTCGTTCCGCACTTGGTGCATTTATCCAATTAACTCCTTTATTATAGACTGTTATTGTACTTGTATTTATTTTGCAAATCAGCTGTGGTTTTATGCATTTCTTTTACTCGGGTTTGGTAAACCCTTCCTTGCCTTTGTACTTATTACCTGATTATTTTCCTTTGCCACTTGTATTTTCTTGCTGAGGTGTTCTTCTTTTGAATGCCTCAGGTTCAGGGCAATAGCCGGTTGAGCGACTAGTTTTAGGAGTTTGCTAGTGGACTGCTGTGTTCCAGAGGTTTTCCTCAATGTAGTGAGGTAGTTTAGAGCTTTCTTTATTAGTACATACATACCTTCGGTGGGTTCGTGTCAGGTTGTTAACGTCCACTGGTGGTTTTCTTTTGAAATATTAAGTACTATGTTAAGCTGCTGGGTTGCCCTTTTCTTTGTGGTTATTTATACTTGCTCTATGGGAAGGCTTTATGATAGGTTGCATGTTAGATATTTTACCTTATAAACACATTACTATTAGTATTTCATTCTTGCCATCTTTTCCAAAACTAAGATACTATTTTCTAGCTAACGTAAAGACTATTTCTGTACTTATAAAAAATCTAGAGTCCTGCATACCATGAGTAGTCCTTCGGGGATGTTTATACTCATGTAGGGTGTTAAATCAATCTAATCAAAGTATTTCCGCAGCGTATAACTATTTTTTTACTCGTGGACTAGTTGATCCACAGAGTCGAGGGATACAACTAACTGCTTAACTTAAACTGTATTTTCTCTAAATAACTCACAAATCATTCTTAAAGGTTTCTAGTGGGAGTTTTTCTTGAGCGTCTGCAGTTATCCCTTACTGACGTGGCATCAACACACGCATTTTCCCTTACTCCGATATATTGTTAAATGCAGAGAAAATGCTGGTTGTGACAACATATAGCTATACTTTCTCCGGGTTGATTGTGTCCGTCACCGACATGAATTACATATAGAGTTCGAAATCGAAATACGAATATAGGCATGTTGTGTGAAGCCCGCCCGAACAGGTTGGTCTGGATTGGTGATGATTTTATTAATGTTTGTGTGACTGAGAAGACTCCGTATTATATGTCATTTGCGGGTTTTGAGTGTTATAGAGTGTTGTAGGGAGTTCGGGAGGCGAACTCCAGGAAATACCCGGATTAGTAGACAGAATCAAAGTTTTATCAGTTACCGCCCGTCGGTAGTGCTACCGTCGGCGGTAGCTCCCAGTAAGCTATTTTGTGGTTGCGAAGCCTGTATCCATGAGACAAGGTGGGTAGCATGTTATGTTGTTGAGCTTGGAGCGCCCAAATGAGTTGTTCGTAAGTGCCAGCATCAAAACATAATGTTTGTTATGTCGTGTACGAGAAAGGGGAGGCTGACCCGTGTCATTGTCATTATTTTGCACGACGATTTGAGCAACGGGAAATAGCTGAACTACACCCGCACTATGTTGTTCGACTAGAGTTCCTAACGTACTTGGCTTTCGACATTGGCATAGGAGAGAGTCCTTGACTTTAGGTTGGACTAGAAGAATGCTCACGTTGGAACTATCCTTGTCGTGGACAAAGGATGGTGATGTGACTCAAGGAGTACATCGAAAGTGTGCCATGAGAGCACGAAGCGTGTGGACGTGTGTTCAAATGTTGGTAATGATTGTGCGTATAACATTAGTGCCTGGCTTGTTTTCCATTGCACTTTCTAGCTTATTCTCTATATACACTATTATTGTTGACTATTATACAGGGAAGGAATACTACTGCCCAGGGTATGGGGTGGGGTCGTTATACCACGCATTCGTGGATAGTGGTCAGCAAAAGCTGACTCGCTACCTTCTTTTGTTGCCACACCTTTGTGGTTTGTATAGGTATCGGTGCAGGAGAGCCGAGCGGGAGATAGCGAGCAGGAGCTCATGCTGTGCTGGCCCTTAAAGGCCCAAGCTTTGTTATAGATTTCTCATGTATGGTCGTCCTGCGCGCCGATGTTTGGAAATCATGTAATAACTTAAACATTCGATGGGTGTAAGGCCCTAAGGCCAAAGATGACATTGTAACTGATGTTTAGTCATTCTTATAGTGTTGTGGACATTCCGGTTCAATTTTATATTAATGCTTCCGCTAGAATGTAACTTTGAGTTAGGGTGCGTGATTGTTTTGGGATCAATGTGTAACTCTGTTGACTGTCTTAGGAATATGGCGGGGGGCCCCGGCCGGACCTTCTGTTATATTTTATGTGATGGAAGGGGGTGTTAAACAAAGAGTGGCAATCAAGGCCGAGGTAGTGGCAAACTTCCTAGCAAATTTCTCAGCCGAGGCAGGCAGAGATGAGGGCTCTTCCAGCCCAGTATCATGGAAGATGTTCGTAGACAGAGCTTTGGGCAAGAGCTCAGTGGGTGCAGACGTCGTACAAGTGAGCCCATCGGGAGCTAGGATCGAGCAAGCAGTCGAGATCCTCTTCCCCATTATGAATAATCAGGCGGAGTATGAGGCCATGGTGGCAGGCTTGCGTCTCTCCAAGAAATTGGGAATCCCTACGCTACCCATATAACTATATAATTCCCTCATAAAAGGGAGATAATGGCCTCCAATTAACTATTGTGCCCTATGGTGGGACCAGGGACGAGTTAGGGTGTATGGTCTGCAGTTTAGTTGATGCTGACCCTTTTGAGTTGGGTGTTGGGGGTGTCGACGGTTGTTATTTCGAGCAGTGTGCTGGGGTGGTCATTACAATGAGGGTTTGCAATTTGCTTGGAATCCGAGGCATGACTTTAAGTGAGTGAGCTTTATGGTGGGCCGATTTTCGATGGAGCGATATTAAGGAATTAGGAACAAGATTTCTAATTAGTGTATTTTTATATGATCCCATAATTAGCATTTTTATATAGATATGTACACGAGATATATAAATATTCTCTTGAATGAATTTTTTAAAATAAAATTTATAGAAACAAAATAATGCAGTACACTTATGACTTATGTAACCATATTGAAAATTGTCAAATAGCAAAATACTATTGTAACCCCAAATCCTGCTACGGGGGACAACATCAAAACCCGTTGATCGCAATGTTGCTATGCAGACACTCTGGGGTGTTTGCGGACATTATCCAAGCAGGAGTGCATACACGGCTAATATTATAAAAGGGTTGTGCGTCCTCCCAGAGACTTCTATATTTAGCCAACGAAGCTGCAATAAGCACTCTCCAGGATCTCAGGTAGACTCATCTCCTTGGAAGTAGTGTGCACGATCTTCTCCCCCTCCCCCTCTACTGCCTAGCTCCTCGTGTACCTCGGGCATCCACGCATTTAATACTGCATTTAATAGGGTATTAATTTCCCCAATTATTCGAGTAGCCTACCCTCACGTATAAATAGGGGGGATAGGAGTGCTCGAATGGGAGGAGAGCTTGGCCCAGAATCTACCCTGTTGTTGGTGCAGATATTATGTTCATCTATCGGTTGCTCTCTTTTCTCCTCATCTCTCTCTTTTACTCGACACTACCTGCTTGTAATCTTTTTTTCTAAAATAATAACATAACCCGCCGTAAGTGGTATTCACTGCGGTAGGTAAATATGTTGTCTGTCGTTGTCAGCGACATCTTTTTTTGTTTTCTCTTATTGCCCGCTAAGCCTCCATAGGGATAGTAACCGGTCGATTGCGATCTCCGATCTCTTTGACAGACTCCCTAAACAAAACTAAGATAAGACTGGGGTGCCTCCCAAGAGCGCTTTGGTTATGGTCGGTGAGCTCGACCATAGTGGCGCGCCGAACTACCTCGTTTTCAAGTTATCATTTAATGATGATAATGGATTGAAAAATTTTGAGGTGGACTTTGACACTTCTATATGGATATCCTCATACCCCATACGGAGAAGGAGCGTGCCTTCACCAACATAAAAAATTGCCCATGTGGCGCTAGTGGCGGCCAAGAAAGGACGACCAAGGATAAAGGGCATCTTTGCGTCCTTTTCTATGTCAAGAATGGCAAAGACCACCGATAAGGTAGACACGCCAATCTCGATCGACCCATCATGAATTACCTCCTTAGGGGTCGTGATAGAACGATTGGCTAGTTTTAGTGTTATGTATGTGGGAGTAGGCTCTCTCTAATTAAGCTTTTGGGCTAGACTAGAGGGGAGAATGTTAACGCTCGCGCCAAGATCGGTGAAAGCATTTGGAAAGTGAGTTTCCCCTATAGTGCATAGGATATTAAAATTAATATTGATATTTTTATTAATATCCCGCTCCACCAAACGAGCGGAATAAGGTAGATGGGATTAAATTCTTGAAGAGGAGGAGAGAGTGTAGAATTTGTAACATCCTCTTCAAGGCGCACTTCTGAATCTCACACAATGGTCATCGGCAAAGAATTTGTAGGTGTTGGCAGTGGTGCTCTTTTTGAGAGATTAAAAACGGTCTTTACAAGTTTCCATACTTGATTCTCCAAGTTGCGCAAATACCCTTATAAATTATGGACTTCCGCATCATTTTTAGTGATATACTTATTAATCACCTCCTCGAGAGACGACAATTTAGGGTCGTGCGAAGGAAAATAATTTGGAGGGGCAAGAGGAGCGTTACCCATGTTACCTTGATTTCCCCGTGATAAATTGCGGTGATTGCTCCAACCTAGATAATACAAGTTACCATAATTATTGTTGTTCGGGTTAAGGGCGACCGATTTGTATAACCATGTAATCCACTTGCTATATTTGTTCTACCACCATCTGAGTCGTCTCCAAGGTAGGTGTAGAGGGTGAAGTAGTCATCCCCTCTATTTTCTTGCTTAGACGCTCAACCTGGAGACACAAATTATAAATAATATCAATTTTGCACATCCCGATCGATTTATTTGGGCGAGATCGGGGTGTACTCCATTGATAAGTATTCATGGTCATACCTTCTATAAGCTCTTGGGCGGCTACCGGTGTCTTGTTTTTAAACGTTCCACCGGCAATGGTATTAATATGTTGCCTTGTTTGAGCATTAAGACCATTATAGAAGGTCTGGACATGCAACCAATCTGAGATTGCATGATGAGGGCATCGACGTAGCAATTCCTTGAAACTCTCCCAAGTATCATATAATGTTTTCGTATGAAGTTGGGAGAAATAAATAATATCATTACTTAACTTGGCCATTTTAGCGGGCAAAAAATATTTCATAAGAAAATTTTCCATCATTTGAACCCAAGTGGTTATAGATCCTTATGGTAGAGAACATATCCACTGCTTAGCCTTGGTGCAAAATGTGACAGGAAAATGCCTAAGCCGGTTGGCATCATCGGATACCTTGTTGATTTAAAAAGTATCGCATATTTCTAAAAATTTAAAAATAAGCACATTGGGATCCTCATCCTAAAGCCCATCAAATTATACATATTGATGTACCATTTGAATGATGCTTGGATTCAATTCGAAGTTATTGTTCGCAATAGAGGGTCAAACAATATTTGATTGTGCCTCATCCAAATTCGGTTGAGCATAATAGGACATTGTCCGTTGTTCGGCTATATTTGGAATGGGTTCACCCATAATAGAATAAAGAGAAGAAGAAGAATAACAAGAGGAGAAGAAAGAAAAGTAGAGGGAAGAGAAGAAGACGATGAGGGTAAAGACGGAGGAAAAGAAATGTCCCCTACGGACTACTCAACCAAATCTTGAGAATTGAGATCACAGATTCGTAAGTGTTGCTGAATGGTTCGCTCAATTTTCTGATCTAAATCAAGTTGATTTGATTAATTCTCTCAGGTCATGCGCTGAGAAAAATTAAAAATTTATAATTAAAATTTTATAAAATAAAATTTTCCGAACTTTCCAAGGACTACCCAATGACGGGTTCACAATGTACTAGATGGTCTTATGAGATGAAAACCCAACACAGCTCTTTCACAAGAAATATTAATTATAAAAATTTAAAATAATTTTTTTAATAAAAACGAAGATTTTTTTTGGAATTTTGAAAACATAAAGAAAATGAAAAAATTAATAGAACCTTGCTTTCAAAATACAGACAAAAAGAAATCCCCGGCAACGACGCAAAAAACTTGATTATTTTTGCTGGAGCGCAATTCCGACAATAAATCGATAAGGTAAGTGTACTTATCAATTTAGAGTATAGGATCAAGTGTTGTATTTAGACTTGGGGTTGTCAAGTACTTGTACTCACAAGAAAGAGCTATCATTTTATCAAGCAAAAGTTAGTTAATTTGTAAAATAAAGAAAAAGTGCAATTAAAAATTGAGAGAAATACAATGAGAAAAAGGCTAGCACTAGATCTAGAATCTCTTTAGATATAATAAACTTTGCAAAGGATAAAATTGAAAGCTTCTAAATTATCTACTTCAACCGTGGAGGTTACCAAAATATGAAAAACATCTCTCGCAAGAATACGCTAACAACTAACCTTAGGTTGATCGATTAAGACCCCTCGGCCATTCAAAACTCCTAAGCTTGCTTTAGGCGGTGATCCCCACTATTGGATTTGACTCCAATCCGGAAGATTTATGTCGTCCTCTCGAGAAGTGCATGCATCTCCTTTTATCTTTGAGTTATCTCCTCTCTTGCACAGATCTCTAGATCAACTAGCACACAGAACTTAGATTGAAAAACATATTCGTGATATATGAATTCAATGCAATTAAAATTAAAGATAAATCGAAGCGGAATAAAGTAGAAAGCTTGCCAAATTTTAAAGAGACAGCTAGGTTTATTTCATTCCAAAGTTTATCATGAGTAAGTACTAATTGAAGTTTAGCTACTCATCATGATGGAGGAATTACATAAAAAAGGTAAGGAGAGACATAATTGCAAAATAAAAAGGGAAAGAGCTTGAATTGAAATTGCACTAAGGAAAGTTATAACTTGAAATGAGAATTACAAAATCAAGATAGCAACTAGGAGAGGAAAATATAGCAAAACAGTGCAAAATTACGGAAAACAAACTCCAAAATCAAACTCCCCAACTTTTTAACTTGGCTAGAATTTATAATAAAATTTGCTTGGGAGTCACGTTCCTAGGTCAAGCCCATGACCTAGGGCATGTAAGTTATGAAACCACCATCTTGAATGCTGGGAACATTAGGAGAAAAACTGTCAAAATTCATCTCTTTACGGGTCACACCCCTAGATCACGCCCGTGACCTAGGGCGTGTCTTGATCAGATCAAGAAATGGCGGGAAAATGGTGCGATCTACAGTTAATATGGCAGTTGCGGAAGGGGTCATGCCCCCTAGTCACACCAATGACCAGGGCGTGTATGCTGAAACATCTCGACGGCGCGAACCGCACGCCCTATCACGCTAGTGATAGGGTCATATAATTTTAATCCGATGTGGCAGATGCCTTCTGGGTGCTGGAGGTGGAGCACGACCCATGACAATGGTCATGCCCCCTGGTGTGTATAATTTTTTATTTTTCCAAAAATGCTCTAAAAATTGCCTTGATGATTCCAGTGAGTCCAAAATTGTTATCTGTAGCCAAGATTGACCTGAAATTCAAAAAGAAGTTAACTAGAAACTTAACTAATAAAACCTAAATAAAATTTAAATAATTATTAATTAAAAACTATATCAAAATAATGATAAAATTAGAGTTATCAGTAGGCCATCAGGCTATGGACACTCGACTTTAGTTACGGACATTCTCAGGCATTTTTGATGTTTATTAGATTTACCCACTATGTTCTTTTTTGATCTAAATTAGTTGGCTAGATGTGTTCCTTTATACCTTATTTTAATAGTTTGCATGTGAAGATTCTATGTACAAGGGCCCCGTCAGAGCCTGATCATAGAATAGTTGTGAGTGGGGTATTATAATACAAGACAAAAAGATGCAGTCCTAATTCACATTTTTTTACATATGATAAAAAAATTCTAGGTTACAAAGGAAGATTATGGCTACTATATTCCCATAAAACTAGGGCTAAGACCTGCCATTAATTTATAACCATATATATGGAACAAAAACAAGTGCTCACTATACAACCCCGTATTCGCTGAGTAGGCCCTCTCAAGCAGGTTCAAGGCATTGGAGGACGTTCGGTCCCAAGAATACAAGGTTGGCGAGTGAGGAAGGCTGGACTACACTAGCCAAATGCCCAAAGGGGGCATTGATGCGCTAGCGGTAAGACTACCGTTCACGACCATGTAATAATAATGAGGAGTAGCATCCCCGAGTATCGATCTCTCGCGGAGTGCAAGTAGGGAGCATGGGTTTTAGCATTTAGAGAAACGAGTGCAAGTGCTAAGTGAACAAGGGGGTTTTGATTTGGAAATCCTACGCTAAAATAATATAAAACTAGCACAGGTTGCCTTCACCACATCGCCCGGATGAATCACTCCGAAGATTAATAGCGGAAGCGAATGAACAAGGGAGGGTTGAAAACACCTCTTCTCAGCGCACACTTCTAGCAAAGGCTAGAATGGCCCAAACGCACTTTACACTAGCGCAAATATAAAGCTTTATAACACATATAATGCTCAGGAAATCACCGAACAAACACACAACAAAATCTTGAACAATACATGGTTATGAAACTACAATAGCGCTAGCAGGAGTTCAGCAGAAAGTAAATACAGGAAAATGGAGAAGAGATTACAACCAAAACGTAGAAGCTTTCCAAGGTTCTTAGTCGGAAACTAGGGGTGTCAACCCTCGTCCGTGCTCGATCTTTGAAAGGAGTCCAGGATCCGGGAGGAGCTGTCACTTCCTCCTTCAAACCTATCTTCGTTGTGTTGAGGTTGTGGAGGCGGATTGAAGCTTGGTGGGCTGCAACAAGTAGCTTGAACAGGATCTTGGAAGGTAGCAATGGCAACAGGGGTCGAAGGCAAAGCTTTTGCAAGCTCTATGGAGTGGAATGGGTTGCGAGATCTTCCCTCCAAGGAAGAGAGAGAAAAAGGGGGTTGGAGCTTCGTTTTCCCGCTCAAGGGAGAAGAAAAGGTGGGCTAGACGAACTATCCCCGACAATGGCAAAATCTGCATCTTATATAGAAAATCATCAGAAAAATGGTCTCGCACGGTTCGGCGCACGACCGTGCGCGAACCGTATGATGTTAACTTTAAGCATATGCCTGCGAAGAAGAAGCGTTGACCCGTGCGTTTCCTTCGCTCACGGGTAACCATAGTGTGATCAAATCGCAGGAAAAACAAGAAGGCTACAGGACAACCGTGCATTTCCTTCGTGCACGGTTTCAATGAAACCGTGCGTGAAGCATTCAGATGAGATGGTCACTTCTCCAGAATGACCTGTAGAAAACGCACGACGGAATCTAACCGTGCGCCAAGAAAACGCACGACCGTGCGTTTTCCTCAAATCAGGGTTCTGAAATTGGGGAAAACTGACCACCTGTAAGCAATGAAAACTAAGCAATGGAGGACCCTCCAGCAAAACAGAAATGCAAAAAAAGCTACTGGAACGTGCCCCGGGGAGCACCATGTGCATACCCCCAACAATCAAATGCGCAATTGCGCACCCAAGGGCTAGAAAAGCACGCAATTCATGAAATGCATAATGAAAGAAATAATAGCGAAAACAACGTAATAGAGATGTGCAAAGACATGAAAACCAGCCCAGATGAGCCCGCAAAACCCTATATAAACGAGACTCATCACACCCCCAGACTTACCTATTTGCGCGTCTCGAGCAAAGAAGATCCCCGCTGACAAGAAAAAGTACTAACTAACACAAAAATTATGATCCAGAGTACCATGCGAAGTCGCATGCTCACGAGCATTAAAATTAATTAGAGAAAATTTCTAAATATATAGATTAATTTACACTTTTCAGCCTGCGTAGAATAAATTCTATGACTACTCAAAAATAGAATCGCGGTGAATCTTCCGGTCACGCGTAGGGAGAAAATAAACTAGCCGCTAAGACGAGTATTGTTAAAGATCTGGATTCGGGACAACCTCCAAAGGAATCCACCAATGTTGGTGACCATATGCTTGCCCGTTCGCACTCTCTCCACGACACTAGTTTGACTTAAGCGCAAGTCCGTAGGACTTCGGGTAGAATTGGGGCTTGGGTTAAGGCGACGTAAACAAGAATAAAAACGAAGGCTATGCACAAAACCCAACTGAGCTAGCACAACAAGAAATAAATCTGCTAACCACAAAAAACACGAGTACACCTTACCCCCCCCAGACTTGATTTTTTAAAACATGGGTGTGTGCACCGCCTACACCAAAAACTGTTTTAACTCAAAATAGATTTTCAAAAAAACTTTTCCTTTCTCATTTTCATTTCTTTTTCATATTTTCTTTTCATAAATTTTTCTTTTTAAAACCTCTTTTTTTTCTATTCCAGCAAATATAAGCATTGGAAAACATCCACATTTTTCACAAATACAACAACCATTAACACCCCAAACTGGAAATCAAAAAATGGAAAAGCTCAATTTAAGCATGCATCTAGGATTGGCTACTAGGCTTTGGTGAATAAAATGAGGAGCTGAAGCAAAAGGAAGGGTAGGCACAACGGGGCTAGCGAAGATAAGACGTTAGGAAAGGGCACAAAACTCAACCTGGCCAAAATGATGGCCTGCATCATGCTCACGCTTAACTAACCATGTAACCATACTTCGAGAGTAGCTTGGGGCAAGTTCTTAGCTAACGAAAAAGACTATCCATTCTATCGACTCGAGCAATATGAATCTAATGGCTGTCTAAACACATCCCTAAGCTACCGTCGGATTCACACCGGATTCACCAATTTTTGAGTAGCATAAAAAGAATTTAAGCAGTTAGAAAAAAAATATAAACTAACAGCATGCAAAAAAATTAATTCTACTCTAATTTCTACATGAGATGGGAGCGCTTGACTAAGAACACAGCAAGGCCAACATTTTACACCATCTCATAATCCTATGTTAGCATGGTAATTTTCCCGAATCTAACGAAAGAAGCAAGTTTGACTCGCAACACGCAAAAAGCTAAGTACGCGCTCAAGTGGGTGCATTTGTGCGCAATGCAATGAACTACATAATTCAAATAAAAGCAACTACTGGTATACATATGAAGTGCAATTGCAACGGATAACAATGGCAGGCTCTCCCCCCCCCAGACTTCATCTAAATAATACAGCAAATGATATTTAAAATGAAATCAAAAATAGGTGAGGGAAGAGGTTACCCAATGCTCAGAGATGAGAATACCAGAAGTTAGGCATTTAAACTTGATCAACCAGCCCACGACCCAAGTAAAAATCACCTGCAAGAGCTAATCTCCAACCAAACAAAAATAGGCAGCCCAAGCAAAAAAGCAAAATAAGCAAAGCAAGGCAAGCAATAGCCTTGAAACAAGGCTAAAAGTGGCAAACTCGGGTTGTCTCCCATAAGCCCTTTTCTTTACCGTCCTTAAGGTGGACCAAATACCTGTATTAACAGTTATATAGTATTGTTCAGGTAACAAAAGTATATTAAGCAAATAGGAAGAATAATCCAAAATCAAAAACAGCATTTAGCAACACGAACATCAGAAGCAACATGACAAAGGAGACGGCCACGAAGATCCTCCACTTCTTAGCTAAATGCTGATTTGTGATAAATCTCTCCAGACACGCGAAATGAGGAAGAGGGGAAAGCTTTAGGGCCCAAAGAAGACAAATCTCCCTTGCCCTTACCCTCCTCCTTGCCGCGTCGGCGAGCAAAACTCTATGCCTTACGCAGGAGCAACTCCTTTCGTCGTAATTCAACCGTAGGAGAACGCCAGGGCGGTAAATTCACGCCTGGTATTTTAGCTTCCAGATCACCATCCACAATCGAGGGCATCCTTTCCTCACCCGCAGAGGGTGCCAAATCAGCCCACGTCACCTGTTTAAAAGTTTTACAACATTTACTTGGTCCAATAACCGTTTTTAAATCGATTATCTACACGCTCTCAGTAGCCATGCTCATTACACATTCCTTCTTATCTTTATCTCATTCTACACTCAGCATCTCCGAACTTGATTTTGCATCAGCGGGCTTCAGCAACTTCTTCACTTGCATAGTTATATCTTGCTCGCTAAGCACCACATCTGCCTTATCAGCACTAGATAATTTGTCAGATAGCAAAGCATTTACTTTTTATAGATTTTCATATTCACATGGTACTAGAGCGGGAAGTGATTGCGGAGACGGTAATTCATCCTTAGAAGCTAAGGTAATTCTGCAAGCATTAAAGCATAGCGTTGACTCACTGGCTTTCAGGAATGGAACCCCCCAAAATGGGTCTTGAGTTATTTCCCTCCGGTACCAGTACCTGAAAGTCAGTGACTACAACAGCCCCGTTAAGTTTCACTTCCACATCTTTAATTACCCGATTAGTTTTAACAACTGAACCATCGGCAAGCACAAGTAATTTCTGGATATTATTTTTGACATTTAAATCCAGTTTCACAACATCTTGCAAGGCAAGAATGTTGCACGTATAACCAGAATCACAAACGGCTACCATTTCTATTTCATTAATCTCACACTTGACGACAAATTCATTGCTATTGCACTCTCCCACCTCTATAACACTCTTCCCTTATTCACGAGGATTTTTCTCTGTGTCACTTGGGAGGGGGCCACGAGTGTGTTCGGAGAACACATGGGCAAGCTGCCCAAGCTGCGTCTCCAAATTCCTCATGGAGGCGGTTTCAGTGGCTATGTTCGACTGGGCCATCTCCACGAACTTCTCCATCATCTCTTATAAAGTGCTTTTGCGCGTTCCTTGCATGTTTTGATTGTAACCCGCCTGAGGTATTCATGGTTGGCTACCAGAGGCTTGAGCATCAAATTGATGCTGGCCTCCTTTCCATCTTTGACCGGGAGCGTTTTGATTCCACGATAAATTCGGGTGATTTCTCACATTCGGGTTATATGAATTGTTATAAGGAGCAGCGCGATTTTGATTATTAATAAAATTAACATGTTTTTCAAAAACCATACCTGTCGAATCACTAGCATGCTCCCCCACAGTGCACTCATACGTGTGGTGCCCAGGGTTTCCACAACCTTGGCACGAGATGTTCAACACAGGCGCTGGCGGCAGGGTAGATCTTGTCAGCATCATTTTTCGTTCCAAAGAAGTATGGCAGAGTTCAGCATGTTGCACCACAGCGTTCACATCGAACAAATTTCTCGCCCATCTTGAGGCATTCCTCCCAACGGTCCAATAAGTGTTGTGGGAGGCCGTATCTCTTAGAAGCCTCAACGCTTCCTCGGAAGCCAAATTCATAATTGTGCCTCCTGCAGTAGCATCGATAATTGCCCGGAAATTTGGTTCAATGGCGAAATAAAATATCTCTATAAAATTCCAGGGATCACAGCCGTGTTGCGGACAACGGCATTGCAAATCGGTAAACCTCTCTCATGCCTTGGAAAGGGTCTAATGATCCTGCTGTCGGAACATGGCTATCTCCCTGCGCACATTAACAATCTTATCGACAGGATGAAATTTAGCCAAAAATAAGGAAGACAAGGCTTCCCAAGTTGTTGCAGTTCCTGGAGCAATTGTATGCAGCAGAGTCTTGGCCCTATCCCGCAAGGAGAAAGGGAACAACTTTAATTTCACAACTTCATCAGAGATTCTTACATAACGGAAGGTTCCACATATTTCAGAAAATTCAGCTAAATGAAGCTGAGGAACCTCACTCGGCAGCCCGGAATATTGGGTGTTGTTCCTAATCATATTTAGGATTGTCGGCTTGATTTTAAAGTGGTGGTTGGCGATGGCTGGCCCAAACCCAGGATAAACACTCCCCGTCGTAGGGGTAGTGAAATCCCTCATCGTATTTATCCGAGGTCGAACCACCTCGTGTGCATCAACCACTCTATCTCCCTGACCATTTCCACCATAGCCTGGATCGTCCATTTTCTCTTTTACAGCAGCAGCGTGCAAACAAGCTCTTCTAGCTCTTGCAGTCTCAGTGTCAACTCCTAAATCTTCAACCCTTTCAGCGGGGTTTAGATCTGTCATAAACTCACAAAACAAAAAAAATTAAAACGCACTTAAGCACCTACAGACTTTTCACCAAAAAGCAAAAACCACACGCAAGGTTGCACTCCCCGGCAACGGTGCCAAAAACTTGATGCGCTAGTGGTAAGACTACCGTTCACGGCCAAGTATAATAATGAGGAGTAGCATCCCCGAGTATCGATCTCTCACGGAGTGCAAGTAGGGAGCATGGGTTTTAGCATTTAGAGAAATGAGTGCAAGTGCTAAGTGAACAAGGGGGTTTTGATTTGGAAATCCTATTCTAAAATAATATAAAACTAGCGCGGGTCGCCTTCACCGCATCGCCCGAATGAATCACTCCAAAGAGTAATAGCGGAAGCGAATGAACAAGTGAGGGTTGAAAACACCTCTTCTAAGCGCACACTTCTAGAAAAGGCTAGAATGGCCCAAACGCACTTTACACTAGCGCAAAGATAAAGCTTTATAACACATA
This sequence comes from Platanthera zijinensis, assembly GCA_039513925.1. Taxonomy (NCBI): domain Eukaryota; kingdom Viridiplantae; phylum Streptophyta; class Magnoliopsida; order Asparagales; family Orchidaceae; genus Platanthera; species Platanthera zijinensis. Next base: position 230,686,804 of record CM077079.1, read on the forward strand.
TAATGCTCAGAAAATAACCAAACAAACACACAATGAAATCTTGAAAAATACATGGTTATGAAACTACAATAGCGCTAGCGGGAGTTCAGCAGAAAGTAAATCCAGGAAAATGTAGAAGAGATTACAACCAAAACGTAGAAGCTTTCCAAGGTTCTCGGCCGAAAACTAGGGGTGTCAACCCTCGTCCATGCTCGGTCTTCGAAAGGAGTCCATGATCCGGGAGGAGCTGTCACTTCCTTCTTCAAACCTATCTTCGTTGTGTTGAGGTTGTGGAGGCGGATTGAAGCTTGGCGGGCTGCAATAAGTAGCTTGAATAGGAGCTTGGAAGGTAGCAATGGCAATGAGGGTTCAAGGCAAAGCTTTTGCAAGCTCTATGGAGTGGAATGGGTGGTCGGATCTTACCTCCAAGGAAGAGAGAGAAAAAGGGGGCTGGAGCTTCGTTTTCCCGCTCAAGGGAGCAGAAAAGGCGGGCTGGATGAATTATCCCCGACAATGGCAAAATCTGCATCTTATATAGAAAATCATCAGAAAAATGGTCTCGCACGGTTCGGCGCACGACCGTTCGCGAACCGTGCAATATTAACTTTAAGCATACGCCTGCGAAGAAGAAGCGTTGACCCATGCGTTTCCTTCACGCACCGGCGATCCGCCCGTGCGTGAAGCAGTTCGTACGGGTAACCACAGTGAGCTCAAATCGCAGGAAAAACAAGAAGGCTACATGACAACTGTGCATTTCCTTCGCGCATGGTTTCGATGAAACCGTGTGTGAAGAATTCGCACGAGCTGGTCACTTCTCCAGAATTACCTATAGAAAACGCACGACAGAATCTAACTGTGCGCCAAGAAAACGCACGACCGTGTGTTTTCCTCAAATCAGGGTTCATAAATGGGGAAAACTGACCACCTGTAAGCAATGAAAACTAAGCAATGGAGGACCCTCTAGCAAAACAGAAATATAGTAAAAGCTATTGGAATGAGCCCAGGGGAGCACCACGTGCATACCCTCAACAATCAAATGCGCAATTGCGTACCCAAGGGCTAGAAAAGCACACAATTCATGAAACGCATAAGGAAAGAAATAACAACGAAAACAACGCAATAGAGATATGCAAAGACATAAAAACCAGCCCAGATGAGCTCGCAAAACCCTATATAAATGGGACTCATCAGGCATTCACATAGATTCAAAAAGGTAGTAGAGGCGGATGGACCCTCAGGAGAGTGCGATCTTCATCGAGCACTCGCTTAGGCCTCGCGCTTTAACGCACATGTAAAGTTCTCGCCAAGTCTTGGGAATGGTTGTCAGGTGGGCATTCACTCTTCAGAGAATCCCAAGGAGGCGAGTGCCCTTGTAGTGCTGCAAATAACCTTCCAAAATAGTGGAGTTTGGTTGTTTGTAGACCACTTTTGGCTACATATAGCTGTTTAGAATAGCGGAGCCTTTCTATTTATAGGCCAGACTTTAAAAACTATAAATAGACCCAAGGGGTGCCTAAGAAGGCATACTTACTTGTTCTCTGGTCTTCTAGCGCTTTTTGAGGTATCCTTAGCTCAGCACTTGGCTAAGGAGGGGAAGCGCTCTAAGATCTTTCAGGTGTGTGGTGGGACCTCTGTGCTGGAGTCTTGGGTCAGTTTAAGGTTCTAAGTTTTTGGTCGTTCAAGCTTTTAGGGAGACGTAAGTGTGCGGTCACACTTTCCCCAAGGGTTCGGAATCCACAAGAAGCAAAATTTCGGCTTCAACACTCACATATCAGAACATCTTCGGGGCTAGAACAGGAGCTAGATTACTGGAATGCCCATCATCACTTCATAGTTATCTAGCTTGTGGTTGTATTGTGGGATTGGTAGTGGTAGGGGTCCTAAAGCGATTATAACAAGTTGTTAGTTAATTATACTTAGTTGATTCTCTTCCATTTCCCCCATTGCATTCTAAAGCATTGGTAGAGGGAAGGAAAATGTGCACAAGCAATAATATGTGTAAACCGAGTGATGAGTGAGAGAGAGAGAGAGAGTTTGTGTTATGAAATAAGTAGTAAGTGAAAAGCATAATTGACTCAACTTATAAGAATGCTCATACATACTTATAAGTTGAGGGTCTTATTCTGACATAATAGTAAAACTAGCAAGTAATTTGAGAAAGTATTGCAGTACAAAAATGTAGCACTTATGGTACAAAAATAACTTAACTTATAAGAATGCTCATACAAACTTATAAGTTAAGTGTTTTAAAATTATCATAATAATAACTTATCGTACAAGAGTGCTTATACAAACTTGTAGGATAAGGGTTTAAAGATATATGGTATGCAAAATAATATGACATGTTGCAAGATATAAACCATTAATCTGTATATGTCCAAGTCCTACCGAGTCCACTAGTTAACTAGGTAGCTAGTTACACTGGCCTTATCACTATGGTGGGTGATAATAATGAATCAGAATTTTCCAATTTTAAGTAGGTGGCACATAACCATCTTCATACCTGCACCACTATCAGTGATCTTGCTAAAACTAGTAGGGATATGATATGAACTGTGGGAGTTTTTCCCACATGGATTATATCCACAAGACAAACCATCCCTGTAGCTTAAGGGTCTAATACTTGAGTCTCTCTATCAGTTTGTTCAGTTCAATAGAGTAGTTAGACATTTCATAGTTTTTTGAACCAAACATTTAACTTAATATTGCTCTCCTGACCAGACTAAGAACCAGTCTTCATGATCCTTTAGTTATTGTAAACTTGAAGGATGGTTCAAAAATAACTTCGGAAATACACTAACCTACTAACAAACGTAGTTATATCTAATTTATGTATCCCATTAACCAGGTAAGAGTAAGGTTGGTGGTCGTATTCTATGTTGTTATACACCATCTTCCTTGCGGGAATACTAACGCACCCCTAAAACCTTTCCTAGACACAAATTAGATGATTTAAAGAACAAGTTTCTTAAGAATATGATGTAAGACCTTGCTCCCGAAACATAAAACACGGTCAAGGGGTGTGTTACGCCCAGAAAAACCACCTTATAGTAGAATCAGCACACGTGCTAACCTGTATCACAAGATGCCTATTCTGCCAGCTATCACATATATTGTTATGAAAGATTATAGGTAGTCTAAACACCTAATGGGGGGTGAATAGGGGCTTGTGTTGTATTAGGCCCTTTTAAAACCTTAAGGCTAATCTACCATAAAGCATCAAATTTAAAGCATTACACAAAAAAGCACACAGAGATTTATAGTGTTTCTCCAGATTATGGGTACATTTACTGTCCGTTGCCACCTATTTAGCAGTGTGATAGACTAGGCCAACATCTCCAACTTCTCAAATTCAATAATCTTATAACTCAGATTCCCTAACTCCTACAGCTCAGGAACACAGTAGTTCCTTACCTCATATCTACTTCTCAGTTTCTACCACGAGTCTTCCCAATACCCTACCTCAGAGTGAACACACTCCTACAACTCAAATTCACAACTGAATCTACCTCAGGTCTTCCCAAGACCCAACATAAGAGTGAACACGCTTCTATAGCTCAGATTCACAATTGAATCCTACCTCAGTTCTTCTTAAGACCCTACCTCAGGCTATTAGCACAGACATACACTCATGACTTCTATACAACCCTATACTCAGGCTATCAGCACATCCCTACACTCAGATCTCAGATAGATCTTACAACGACAAGTATAATAGTTTGATTATAGAGGATTGACTTAAATAAGATGATACTTATGTAGCATTGAGTCTTCTTAGTCTTTTGTGTAGAAAGCCCTCTTCAGTAATAACACTGAATGAATCAATGGATTTACTTTTATAATAGGATCAGTGCTAAACTTTCTTATATGAGGAAGTCTTCTTGCTCTCTAGAATAAGATCTTTCTTTTTGTTGAAACTTGACTTCTTCTTATTTTCTTTGGAAAAGCTTGTTTTTTTACTGTTGTATAGCTTTTGACAACCAGTGAAGTTTTTCTGAGTTCTCAAGGTTTTTCTCTCTAGAAGAACTAGGGTTTGATGACCTTCTCTTATCCTTTTATACTTCTGACTATTCTAATGGTCTAAACAATAAAAAATAGAGTCAAATCACCTTTCAAAAAGGATTGACACCATCTTCTTTTAGTTCCTCCGTTGTTTGAAATTCTGCCTTTCTAAAGAACAAAAAACGATAATTTTCCAATCAAGATGATATTGTTTTGTGAATACTTCTCACAAAACATTATTGTACTTAGCGCAAGAAATATGATTCTCTATTGTTGACAAAATGGTAGCATTGTGTGTACCCTTCTATCACAATAATATCATTTTGTGATCCTTACACATCAAAATGACATCTCTTTAACTTCAATTGTTTTGAAGTTAGACCAAATCAAAGTTTTGAATAAGTTCATTTTTGGTCTTAACTTATCTTCTAATCTATTGAAGTTGACTAGCAATATGAAATACTGAACCTACATATATTACACCAAATAAACATCAAATACAAGATATATTTATCATTGTATGAAGTACTACTTCAAATCTGGAACATTGTGGGAAATATTCCTAACAATCTCCCCCTATTTGAAGAAGTCAGAATCATTGATCAATGATAAGATACATATATACAATAAAAGCTATTCATCATAGAGATTAATAATTGTATAAAAATGGAGATACTTAAAGCATTCAAAAAGGAAATGTATAAATTATTTCAATCCAAAGAGTTTAAGTAATAAAACATAAACTATATTTCCCATTTAAGCACAACCCCATTCTCATTTATCCAATAACCTTCTTTCTAGCCCTCCTTTCTTTTGCCCTCTGTCTGTCAATGTATGTCTCTGGTTTTGGAATGTATGTAGAAGGAACTCTAACAGGGTTTGGATTGACCTAATTTTCCTTTATGATCTTGCTTCTGAGAGACTCTCTTCAGATGCTTATCCATTCTTCTGTAGGATAGATCTTATCAATATCCTTTCTCCTCTTACCATGTTTTAGCCAGGCAAATATGATGAGTGATTTTGACTCATCACTCCTGTTGTTGAAAACAAAAATCGACTTCTATGGAGTTCGAACCCTTGGGGAAGGGGTGATCTCGCACTTACTTCTCCCTCGCAAACTCAAACAGCTAGAGACTTAGAACAAGAAACTGACCCAAGGCTACAGTACAGAGGTCCCTCCACACACCCGGAAGATCTTAAAGTGCTTCCCCTCCTTAGCCAAGTGCTGAGCTAAGGATACCTCGAAAAGTGCAAGAAGACCAGGACACAAGTAAACATGCCCTCTGAGGTACCCCTTGGGTATATTTATAATTTTCTGAAAACGGTCTGCCAACAACCAACCTCTATTGTTCTAAATTGCTATATGCAGTCCAAATTGGCTTGCCAACAGCGTAACTCCGCTATTCTAAATGGCTATGGGCAGGCCAGCTGTGGTAAAACAATATAAACACATCATACAACACTAGGAGAATGGCCCTAGAGAACCTCCACTCACAAGGGGTGGCGAGTGCTCGATAATGCTCGTATTCACTGCCTCCCTATGACCCTGGGCAAGTGCGGGCCAGAAATGCCCTACTCGCCAACTACCTACCGAGATCCATGGGCGAGTGCGAGCCTGCTGCTCCACTCACCCCCTATTCTGCTCCACCTCACCTGAACGAGCAGACGGGGTTGTAACACCCCTATCCGTCGCATAGCATATAGCAGTAGGTCCGACCGGGGCCCGACGCTATATATTACGGACAGACCGGTTGGTTACGCGTTGAAACCATTCAACCAATTACACGTCCTACACAACACCTAGCGGAAGCAATTATTAAGTTGCACAATTAAGAACCCTGTCAAAAGCATGAATGTCCACTACAATAACACCCGTAGGAATGTTTCAATACACAAAAAATAGAAATGGCCTTAAGGCCTTACACAGTTTGCTTGATATAAAAGTGTTTTCATACTTCGGCTCGCAGGCCGGCCACACATGATTATAATGAAACACTCAAAATTAGGCCTTCGAGGGCCGGCTCAGCAACTTGGGCTTTAGCCCGCTATTTCCCGCTCGGCTCCGCAGCACCTGCAAGCAACAAACCACCGCCCGGTGGCAAACAAAAGCAACGGTCAGCTATGCTGACCAAATTATAACGACCCCGCCCCCAGAATTGAGGCGACGATGCTCTTTCCCTGCACTTTTTTAGTATAGGCAACAGTTAATAGTGTAATCACACTACATCACAGACGTAGGCTCGCACGGCCACACACCCCATGCACTCAGGGCACATACTCGGTGAATACGGTCAAATCCGTGGCTTCACCACCACCCCTTGGATGGCAAAACTCGTGAGCAATCTAGTCTTTCCGGTCCATGCCTAAGACTCGCACAACCATGCCAAAGGCCAGTCTCTTTTTCATATGTCTGTCACCAAACCGCATAGCCTCAGGTCCGCGTCCACTTGCCCGTTGCTCACACCACATAGTCACATTAAGATGTACGCGCGGGCCAAGCTTCTCCCGGATCCCAAAATTTGATCACACAAGCACATAACCCAGTTATGTTCAAGTTGGCTCCCCGGCCACCATGTTGGCAAAACCCGCTTTTGCCCAATTTTCCGGGTGCACCTTGGAGTTAGTCTCCAAGGCTCCCTGTTGCAATCTACCACGTAGAAAACCCAAAAAACGCCCAAACATCCGGAGTCTTCCCCGGTTCATATGCAATGCAACATCACTGATCCGGCTCTACTTGTCCGGATAGGCTTCACACATAATGCCTATGCCCATTTTCGCATACGGGCTCTATACAAGGGGGACTTCACATATCTACCCCAAGGAATGCTCCAACTCTTCGCTCACTCGCGAGAGCGGGCTTCCTATGCAAAGGAAAAGAGGGCTTCACATGCCCTAGGATGAGGAATCGTTACCCTTGCGTTCTTCCACGACGCCATGAAAATCTAAGCGGATGAAAAGCACCGCAATCTCCTTGCCTCCGCGAATCCGAAGACGGCTCATGATTTGGAGCTCCGAAGCTCCGCCGGTGACCGTATCTAGCTTTTCCTTCTTCCTCCAAGCTATCTCCTCTCTCTAACTTTAGAAAGAGAGTCAACCAAGGGAAGTGAGGGATTCTAAACCCTATTCCCGGACTTAAGCCCCTCAGGACCAATCCCAGCCATCAGATCCCAAGACAAGAAAATGGACGGCCACGATTAGGCCTAAAATTACAAAATCTGGGCCGAACACGGGTTGCAACACAGCCGTGTGCATGGTCGTGTCACCCATTCGCCGTCTCGACCGACTCGAAAACTAGCACACGGCATTCGACACGGCCTCCGACACGCCCGTGTCACCTATGACACGCCCGTGTCAAGACCCGTGTCACGCCCCCCGTGTGCAATCGGCCAGCTTTCCCAACCCGAGAAGGACACGGCCTGCGACACGGCACCCGACACACCCGTGTTGCATGTGACACGCCCGTGTCTGGGCCCGTGTCATGGCCCGTGTGCATGACTCAGAAAACTTCCCAAAGTGACACGCCTTGGGACACGCCCGTATCCCAGGCCGTGTGCCTCAACTCGACGATCTCCGATTGTCAAAACGTCGACCACATGACCCGTGGCCGAACAACCCCGTGACACGCCCGTGTCACGCCCGTGACACGCCCACGCCCGTGACACGTCCGTGTCACGCCCGTGACACCTTCTCCAAAACCCAGACTTGTCTTAAAACGTCGCCCGCCCCTCTTTTGAGTTTCGGGGTGTTACAACTCTCTCCCCCTTAAAAGAATTTCGCCCACGAAATTTACTAAAGGAAAACAACAGGAACTGAATGCTTTTAACGGTACCTGAGCGGAATAACTCCGGGTACTCCTCCAGCATAGTTTGCACCCATTCCCAAGAGGGCTCCTCCCGACCGTAATTATCCTACCGGACCTTAACCATCCGGATCTCCTTGTTACGGAGCCTCTTGACCTCAGAGTCTTCGATACGAACGGGCTTGACCCTAGTCGTCAACCCTTCGTCCACCGGTACTTGATCAACTGCGATCACTTGCGAAGGCTCTTGCACCGCCTTCCGCAATACAGAGATGTGAAATATATCGTGTAGCCCACTTAACTCCTCCGATAGCCTAAAACGGTATGCCGCTTCGCCGACTCGCTCCAGAACCTCAAAAGGTCCAAGGTATCTTGGGCTCAGCTTCTTCAAGCGTCTCACCCGCGAAACCTCCTTGAACGGCTTCACTTTCAAGTATACCCAATCGCCTACCGCGAACTCCACGTTCCGGTGCTTGGCATTGTAATACTTCGCCTGCCTGTCCTGAGCGATCAACAAGTGCTCCCGAATGATCTGCACCAACGAGGTAGCACTCTCCACCTCCTGCTTCTTGTACAATCTTGCCTCACCCATTTCTAACCAAGACAACGACGTGCGACATTTTCTACCATATAGGGCCTCAAAGGGCGCCATTTGGATACTTGCCTGGTAGCTATTGTTGTACGCAAACTCCACCAAATACAGGTGGTCCTCCCAATGCTTCCCGAAGTCTAGAACACACATACGGAGCATGTCCTCCATCGTTCTATTGACTCTCTCAGTCTGCCCATCCGTCTGCGGATGGAAGGCTGTGCTGAACTTCAACTTTGTCCCCAGCATCTGTTGCACCAACGTCCAATCATTGGACGTGAAATGCCCATCGCGATCACTCACAATGTTGCGAGGCACACCATGCAGTCTAACTATATTGTCCACATATAGCTTCGCCAACTTCTCCACCGAGTCGTCCTTCCTATGCGGAATGAAATGCGACACCTTAGTTAACCGATCTACGATCACCCAGATGGCGTCGTTCCCCTTCTGCGACCTTGGCAACCCATGCACAAAGTCCATAGATACGTCATCGAACTTCCACTCCGGTATAGGCAAGGACTTCAGAAATCCTCCCGGCTTTTGGCACTCCGCCTTCACCAAGGCGCACGTTTGGCACTTAACCACAAACAACGCTACGTCTTTCTTAAGCCCCGGCCACCAAAACAGCTTCTTGAGGTCACGGTACATCTTTGTGCTCCCTGGGTGGATCGAGTACTTGGTATGATGAGCCTCGTACATCAACTCCGCCCGTAGATTACTCCCGCTTAGGACACACAACCGATGATCCTTCCTTAACAACCCATCTTCCACTGAAAATTGGGAATTTGACCCATCCAACGCTACCTCCGTAAGCTCCTTCATGGAGTCATCTAACTCTAATGCCTACCGAACCCGGTCAGCTAGGTCATACTGGACCTCTGTCCAGTTCAACATTGCTTTGGTGCTCGTCTGCTTGTCAACGCAACAGATCTCATGCTCCTCCAACTCCCGTATCAGCCGCTCATCATGCACCAACAACCAGTTGGCTTGGGCGGGAGCCCTGCGACTCAACGCATCAGCCACCGCATTGCCCTTCCCGGGTACATAATGAATCTTGAAGGTGTAGTCCCCCAGGAACTCCATCCACCTCCTCTGCCTCATGTTAAGATCCTTCTGATCCAACAGGTACTTCAGGCTCTTGTGATCGGTGTAAATATCGACCCTTATGCCGTATAGGTAGTGCCTCCACAGCTTAAGTGAAAATATCACGGCCGCCAACTCCAAGTCGTGGACCGGATAGTTCCTTTAATGCACTTTTAGCTGACGCGATCCATAAGCTATCACGCTCCCATGCTGCAATAGCACACAACCCAAACCACTACCCGAGGCGTCACTATACACCTCGAAGCCCTCGGTCCCACTCGGAGAACTAAGTACTGGCGCCGTGGTCAACCGTCTCTTCAGCACCTCAAAAGCTTGCACGCACTCCTGCGTCCACAAGAATCTCTGATCTTTCCTTGTCATCTTCGTGAGAGGTAGCGCTATCCGCGATAAGTTCTCTATGAAGCGCCTGTAATATCCGGCAAGCCCGAGAAAACTACAGACTTCCGCGACAGAAGACAACGCAGGCCACTCCCGTATCGCAATGATCTTCGCCGGATCCACCGCTATACCTTCCCCACTAACAATGTGACCAAGGAACGCTACTGAGGGTAGCCAGAACTCGCACTTGGAGAATTTCGCATACAGCTCATTCCTCCTCAAAGTCTCCAACACCAGATACAAGTGCTTGAAGTGATCTTCTTCGTACTGCGAGTACACCAATATATCGTCAATAAAGACGATCACAAAGGGGTCCGGGAAATCTCGGAACGTCCTGTTCATCAAGTCCATAAACACTGATGGCGCATTCGTTAGTCCAAACGGTATGATCATGAACTCGAAATTCCCATACCTTGTGCTGAACGCTGTCTTCGGGATATCACATTCTCTTATCCTCAACTGATAGTACCCCGACTTCAAGTCCAACTTAGAATATACCGACGATCCGACTAGCTGATCGAACAGATCATCAATCCTCGGGATCGGGTACTTGTTCTTCTCCATCAGCTTGTTCAACTCTCTGTAGTCGATACACAACCACATACCCTCGTCCTTCTTCTTAACGAAGAGGACGGTGCACTCCAAGGCGACGATCTTGGACGCACATAACCTTGCTCCATCAGCTCCTTTAGCTGAACTTTCAACTCTGCCATCTCCTTAGGCGCCAACCTATACGGAGCACGTGACACCGGTTTGGTCCCCGGTACGAGCTCGATGGTGAAATCAATCTCCCGCTGCGGTGGTGCTCCGGGAAGACTATCCGGGAACACATCGGGGTATTCACAAACCACGGGGATGCTATCCAACGTGGACTTTGGCTCCACAACCCCCACTATTTCGAAGAACAGCTCTACACCAGCACGAACTGCCTTTACCACCTGAAGAGCAGACATCAGCGTCTTGCTCGACCCCTTGAGTCCCTCGAATGTTATCCCCCGCCCAACACCTAGCTTTACCTCCTTCCGGTCGCAATCAATCCAAGCCTTCTGCTCCGAAAGCCAATCCATCCCAAAGATAACGTCGAACTCTACTAGCGGCAGCAATGACGCTAGCAAGTCGAACTCTTGGCTCCTTATGTGAACCCTCACGGCGCACACTCTGACCGCACGCATCGAGCACCCATTCGGTAGCAGCACATCCAACTTGTTCTTCGCCATCGAAGAAGGGACTCCGATACGCGATATAAAATTTTCGGACAAGAAGGAGTGTGAAGCTCCCGTATCGAACAGTGCCCGTGTCGAACTATCTCTAATCAAAACAAAGCCTATGCAAACAATATTAGGCTAACAAGCAATAAACAACAGTATATAAAGTTAACTTGCTGTAAATTAAATCGTACCTGTCACCACGTCAGCTTGTTTAATGGCCTCCTACTGGCCCAAGTTGTACACTCTAGGTTGAGTCGGAGCATAATGGGACGTGGTTGACTCCACCGCCTTGCCCTTCTCTTCGTAAGTAGCTCCTTATTTTCTCTCGGACTTTGGGCATCCGCTCCAGCAATCGCGGGCAAAGTGCCCCGTCTTTCCACATGTGAAACAAGCGCCCGGGGTTCGGTTTGTAGTTGCCCCTGAGGCACCTGTAGAAGAAGCTGGACCTGACGTCCTAGCCTTCTTGTTCCATCTTCGAAAGCCAGACTTTGAAGTCGGCACTTTAAACTCCGGTTTCTTCCCACCGAATTCCTTCTTATCTTGTACATTTCTCATGTCCTTCTCCAAGGACCGGGCCGAGTTGACCAGGGTCATGAAACCCTGCGCCATGGGCCCCGACAGTAGCAATCTCAGCTCATCTCTTAACCCTTCAAAGAAGCGGTTAGTCTTTCGCTCCTCATCGGCAAAGGTAGCGCTAGCATATCTCCCCAATCGAGTAAACTCGTGGAGGTACTCGTCTACAGTGTTATCTCCTTGCACCAACTTTTGGAACTCGTTCTCTAGTGCGATCCTCTGCGCTGAGGGGAGGTATCGATCCATGAACAGTCTCGAAAATTCCTCCATAGATACTTCGGCCAACGACCTTCCCCTCAACTGGTGTAGCTCTAGACCTTCCCACCATAACCTTGCATCCTCATCCAATAGGAACGTCGTTATTGTGGTCTTCTGCCACTCTTCTATTTCAGTTGCTGTCATCACCCTATTGACTCTTGAGAGCCAATCTTCAGCCTGGGTCGGGGTTCCCGTTCCCGAGAACATCGGTGGGTGGAAGCCCATCACATGCTTAAGCTGTCTCTCAGTTGCTCTTCGAGGCAACTCCGGCTCCACCGCCACCTGCTCAACCCTTCTAGGCTTCGCCGCTTGGAGCGGCACTTGCTCCCCCGCAGGAGCAAGCTGCTGCACCTGTCTTGCAGGTTGCGCATTAATCATAGCAAAGACAGCTTCTGCCACCAATCTAATAGTCTCGGCAGACGGAGGTGTTGCAGGCGCTTCACTTGGCGCACTGCTTGCCTCAGAACCTGGCCGTTCTGACGGCCTAGCACCACTTCTGGTCACCTATAATCATGCAAAACACCGATAAGCAATCAAATACTATTGCAAACAGCAATTATAGGAACACACAGGTTCCTCAAACATGTGTATTTTCATTCCTAAGTGGACATTCATGGGTTCTTTTCATGTTTTAACGATGACGCACACACATGTGCTCACCATCCCTTAAAGTGAATTCGCCCACGAATTCATTAAAGTTTGACTGAAACCTCCCTCTGATATCAATTTGTAATACCCCTATCCATCGCATAGCATATAGCAGTAGGTCCGGCCGGGGCCCGACGCTATATACTACGGACAGACCGGTTGGTTACGCGTTGAAACCATTCAACCAATTACACGTCCTACACAGCACCTAGCGGAAGCAATTATTAAGTTGCACAATTAAGAACCCTGCCAAAAGCATGAATGTCCACTACAATAACACCCGTAGGAATGTTTAGATACACAGAAAATAGAAATGGCCTTAAGGCCTTACACGGTTTGCTTGATATAAAAGTGTTTTCATACTTCGGCTCGTAGACCGGCCACACATGATTACAATGAAACACTCAAAATTAGGCCTTCGAGGGCCGGCTCAACAACTTGGGCTTTAGCCCGCTATTTCCCGCTCGGCTCCGCAGCACCTGCAAGCAACAAACCACTGCCCGGTGGCAAACAAAAGCAACGGTCAGCTATGCTGACCAAATTATAACGACCCCGCCCCCAGAATTGAGGCGGCGATGCTCTTTCCCTGCACTTTATTAGTATAGGCAACAGTTAATAGTGTAATCACACTACATCACAGGCGTAGGCTCGTACGGCCATACACCCCGTGCACTCAAGGCACATACTCGGTGATTCCGGTCAAATCCGTGGCTTCACCACCACCCCTTGGATGGCAAAACTCGTGAGCAATCTAGTCTTTCCGGTCCATGCCTATGACTCACACAACCATGCCAATGTCCAGTCTCTTTTTCAGATGTCTGTCACCAAACCGCATAGCCTCGGGTCCGCGTCCACTTTCCCGTTGCTCACACCGCATAGTCACATTAAGACGTACGGGCAGGCCAAGCTTCTCCCGGATCCCAAAATTCGATCACACAAGCACATAACCCAGTTATGTTCAAGTTGGCTCCCCGGCCACCATGTTGGCAAAACCCTCTTTTGCCCAATTTTCCGGGTGCACCTTGGAGTTAGTCTCCAATGCTCCCTGTTGCAATCTACCACATAGAAAACCCGAAAAACGCCCAAACATCCAGAGTCTTCCCCGGTTCATATGCAATGCAACATCACCAATCCGGCTCTACTTGTCCGGATAGGCTTCACACACAATGCCTATGCCCGTTTTCGCATACGGGCTCTATACAAGGGGGACTTCACATATCTACCCCAAGGAACGCTCCAACTCTTCGCTCACTCGCGAGAGCGGGCTTCCTATGCAAATGAAAAGAGGGCTTCACATGCCCTAGGATGAGGAATCGTTACCCTTGCGTTCTTCCGCGGCGCCATGAAAATCTACGCGGATGAAAAGCACCGCAATCTCCTTGCCTCCGCGAATCCGAAGACGGCTCGCGATTTGGAGCTCCGAAGCTCCGCCGGTGACCGGATCTAGCTTCTCCTTCTTCCTCCAAGCTCTCTCCTCTCTCTAACTTTAGAAAGAGAGTCAACCAAGGGAAGTGAGGGATTCTAAACACTATTTCCGGACATAAGCCCCTCAGGACCAATCCCAGCCATCGGATCCCAAGACAAGAAAACGGACGGCCACGATTAGGCCTAAAATTACAAAATCTTGGCCGAACACGGGTTACAACACGGCCGTGTGCATGGCCGTGTCACCCATTCGCCGTCTCGACCGACTCGAAAACCAGCACACGGCATTCGACACGGCCTCCAACACGCCCGTGTTACCTGTGAAACGCCCATGTCACCTGTGAAACGCCCGTGTCGAGACCCGTGTCACGCCCCCCGTGTGCAATCGGCCAGCTTTCCCAACCCGAGAAGGACACGGCCTGCGACACGGCACCCGACACGCCCGTGTCGCATGTGACACGCCCGTGTCTGGGCCCATGTCATGGACCGTGTGCATGACTCAGAAAACTGCCCAAAGTGACACGCCCTGGGACACGCCCGTGTCCCAGGCCGTGTGCCTCAACTCGACGATCTCCGATCGTCAAAACGTCGACCACATGACCCGTGGCCGAACACGCCCGTGACACGCCCGTGTCACGCCCATGACACGCCCGTGTCACGCCCGTGTCACGCCCGTGACACCTGCTCCAAAACCCAGACTTGGCTTAAAACGTCGCCCGTCCCTCTTTTGAGTTTTGGGGTATTACAGGGGTTGTCGAGATCTCACTCAATGCCAAAAAAGAGGCGTTGAGTGTCTGGGCTTTACTCAACTCTAAGGAAAGAGGCATCGGGTGAACTAGCTTCACTCAACGCTGAGATCAAAAGGTGCTGAGTGAGTTAGCCTCACTCGACGCCAGGGCGAAAGTCGTCAAGTGGACTCGACGCTAATGAAAGGCATTGAGTGGACTCGACACCAGGGGCCCGACTCACCTGGGGCTTGAACAGGATGACTTGGCTGGTCTGGCTCCTGTCAATCCCCACTCGCCGGATATGGGGTTGTTAACAATCTCTGCTTTTTGCGAGGTTGCCCCAAGCTAGAAAAGAAACATCCAACCCCACAAAATGCGGCGAGTGCGGTAGGAGCCAAAGAGAATCTTTTGGTGGGATCCACCAACAACTATATATATGCGCCTGCGTACCTGGGCGACCTTTTCCCTTCCCCTTACTTTGACCTTGTTGAGTGCCTCTTTACAAAGAGCTCCAAGAGAGGCTTGACTGTGCCTACGGGCTCAATGTTGATCGCGCTGCCGAGCTGATCTCATTGTCTCCCAACATCTTACTGCGCGAGTCGCCAAAGCTCCATCCTGCCAAAAGGCCAAGCAAGCTACAAAAGTTATCGAGTCGGTCTATCGTGATCTGGCCTCCACCCCCGATCATGGAATCACTTCTTCCTCTGGGCCAGCTCCCGAACAAAAAGGACAAGGGATCATCGAGGTTCCTACCTACCCGAGCAGTCATCAGATCGACGGCAAATCCTCTACACCGTGAGTCGATTCCCCTACGATGACTCGCGACCTCAAACTCCTCCTACTACTCTCCTGCGATACCCTTCGCCCCTTTCGGGACCACGGGGCTTGACTCGCTGAGGCTGAAGTCGCCAGCTCACGCACCTTCTCTACAACCCACACATGCTCTTGTACTCATTGGGGGAGGTGCCAGAGACATCCCTGTTCCGAGCTTTGAGCTCATCTCCCCAAGAAATCAACTTCCGAGTCACAGTAAATACCTTGCCTTTCCCCCTTCATACACCCTCTGAGGGCAGCCAAGCTCATCCCGTAAGCTCCACTTTCATAGGACCATCTCACATAGTTCTTTTGAAGCACTTGCCTATTATACATTCACCGGGATTAATTATCCTTGCAGGTCTCCCCGGCCAATCTGAGGTGGAAGAATCTTCTGAGCTGCCTCACCATTTTCCACCCCCTTCCCCCAGTACGGTGGAAAACATCCTAGATGCCTCGCTAAAACCTGTTGAGCTGAAGAGACGAATAGTTGAAGTCTTGAAGAAGCAAGGACTCGTGTTGCGCAGGATCCAGGAGGAGAACGATCTTGGCGAGCAGAGGCTGCAGGCATTGGAGTGGGACTATGTGCTGCTTGGGGATGAGGTGAAGTGAAGTTTGGCGAGCGGGATGACGTCTCCCACCCCGATCATGGACAGAATCAAAGAGAACATGAGGTTCATCCACCAGGATCTGGAGCTGTTCCACGAGCTCAATAACCCGCGCCACCCTCTAGGGATGGGGACGCGAGGCTGGGGTAGATGGAAATGGCTCCCTAGATGAGCCTACTGGCACTCGCCCCCCAACCCCATGCTAGCACATGTTGAAATAACTGTTCTTCTACTTGTTGTATTTCCTTTCCCTGAATTGCGAGATCCACTGTCTGTAATAATTTTAAAAAAAATTTAGATTTTAATGCCTATTGATTCTGCATAACATGCTGCTCTATTTTTTGGATTCAACTCGCCATAGGATAGAATGGGTTGCAGGGGTCAGTGAGTCGGGGTTGGCGAGTCGGGGTCGGCGAATCGGACTGACCGGTAGGCTTACCATTGCCTTTACTGTAGACATATAAACCCTTCTCGCTGTCCTCCTCACCACTTGCACTCGCGTCGAGACCTTTGAAATAATGGACAAGTTGCGACCCGATGCCGATGGAAGGTCCAAATGTGCCAGGAAATTTGCCGAGTACAGCTTCTACGAGGGAAACACCACCGAGCAAGAATACCTTGATTTTGTTGCCGACTACGTCCCCGCGGGCTTCTCTGCACGCCGACCCGCGTGGGCGAGGCCATCAACTCATTCTTCAATGACGAGCTCGTCTTCCCCATCACGCACTTCAAGGTGGGGTTGCGCCTCCATCTATGGCTAGAGATTCGCCAAATCCTGAAGTATTACGGGGAGGTCCCAGCTCAATTGAACCCGAATGCCATTGCCATGATGGTGGCATTCACCTTCTACCTCCGCTGAGAGAGAATAGATTTATACCTGGCGGCCTTCAAGAAGCTCTTTATATACCGTGTGACCAATTATAGGGTCTCCTTCCTGGCCGACTCACAATTCAAGGTCTGCGAGACGGCCAACAAGAGCCACAACTAGTTCCTGAAGCTCATCTAGCTTCATCTTCATTAAGGGTGATCTTGGCAACATACCCTTCTCACCTCGGCATAGGAGCGAGGAGGTGTACTAACCCCCGACGGTGACGTGAATTGATGCCGAGCTGCACAAGTTCTTCCTCGACAAGGACTTCGAGGTTGCCTTCCTTCGAAGGGGCCTCAACTCGCTCCCCCCGGTTATTCCCGACGAAGGTATAGCTCTTTCCCTTCTTTCATTATTGGGCCCGCTAAAAATCCATTTTCTCTAACTCTAAGTTATTCTCTACAGGGGAGCGGCTGATCCTTGAGCACCCACCATTTGCGAACTCGGGACTTCACCCTGACCCACTCGCGTGTGAGAGGGCAGCCGTCGAGGCCTGCCGGAGTGAGTTGGGTCTTTCCAGGCCTTACTTCAGCAAGAAATAACCTGACCCCGCGAGCTCCAGCTCGCATTGCCGTCTCCCGCCGCCAAAGAAAATGTAGAAGGAGATGACGGTCTCCAAGAGGAGAGAACAACAACAATAACAAAAATACATGAGCTCGCTAGAGACCACGCCGGAGAAGGATCAGATCAGAGGAGACCCGCCTGCCTCACCCGTCGCCGAGGAGTTCGCAGGCCACGAGCCGGGCCTGGCGAAGGATCACAAGAACTTCGGTCACAGCGGGAAGGCCAAGGACCGAGTCGACGAGTTGATGATCCAATGGGATGAACAGGCTCATAGAGTCTCCATCTCATCCCTCCTCCCCTCCTGGTCGGAGCGCCACCCTCCTAGCGGGTACGCTTACGCCCTTGGGTTTGGGCTATATGGCCGCGAGGACTCCGCGACCTATAATGACATGAGCATCCAGCGGCTCGCCCATGAGTGCTCGCGAGCCCAAATGTGCAGCATGGAGCTCGTACACATGTCGATTCCCCGCAGCTTCCACCTCAGCCACAACTTGGCAAAGGCCGAGCAGGAGCAAGATGTCGCCAAGGATGATGCCACCGACCTAGCAAGGTAGCTGGGGATTACCCAGGATCTCCTTGCCAAGGCTGCCAGTGGGGTGGTACGTATCAGCTAACCCCTAACCCCCTCTTCACTTTACTTAGTGTTCACTCCTTTCTCTTACCTTTCTCGCCTTGCAGGATGTCGAGACTGCGAACCGCATGCCCGCTCATGCTGCCGAGCTGGAGCAGAAGAATAAGGCGCTGGAGGAGCAGAATAAGGGGCTTCAGGGCGAGATCACTCACCTAATGGAAATCATCCTCCTCCCCTCTGACGGCGAGTCGGACGCCCTGGTCAAGAGGCCAAAGCTATTCCCCAAGGCGGAGGTCGCCGAGAAGCTGCGAGCTAACTCCATCAGTGTTGGAACCCCTAGGTGATTTGGGCTAGGTTCTCTTCTTAGGTTGTGACCCATGTTGTATAGAAGGGTCAAATGTTATGTGTTGTTAGAGTCTAGGACATACCCTTAAGTCGACAGTAGAAAGGACCAGCCTCTAACACTGTCAAAGACTCAAGACTTATAAAATTCAAGACTTAATAAAAAGGAGATCTGCGTTCATCGAACTCCAGTCGACGATCGTCGTGCTTAGCTCGACTAAACCCAGAGACAATTCTTTGAGCTGAGCTCGACGAACTTAGATCTCAGCTCGACAATCTCTAAACAAAGTGATAACTTTTCTAGTCAAACTTCAGTCGACGAACTAAGAACATCAGGTCGATGAAATTTGTCCTCAGTTCGACTAACACTTCAGCTCTCAGAGCCAAAGATCTCTCAGCGCCAAAATTAACTCAGCGCCACAGTTAATTCAAAGCCAAAGTTTACTCAGAGCCAAAGTTCACTCAACGCTCTCAACGTTATCAATGACTCAACACTCTTAAACGACTCAACTCCAGAATGGTGATCTAACACTCAAAGCCAGAGGACATCTCACTCAACGCCAGATCAATACTTCAACACTCAACATCAAAAAATATTCTAAGCCCAGACTGCAGACTCAGCTCGACGATCTTGGATCTCAGCTCGACGAACAGCCGTTCTAAGGTCGACGAACTTAGTGCACAGAATCAGTCAGTTTATGCAGTGCAGTTGTTCGCAGAGCTCAGGTCGACGAAAGCTTGTCAGAGGTCGACGAATACAGAGGTCGACGAAAGCTGATCACAGGTCGATGAAATCACAGGTCGACGAAAACTGTAAGGCATATTGTCATTTATTCTTTCTCTTTCTGTCTCCTTATTTTATACTATTATATGCCGTTAATTCCCTGGATAATCAATGCTCTTATATCCTTTGAATTGAGCCGTTACTGGCAGCATTGATTACAAATATCCTTCATGGAATTAACTACTTATATCTCGGGACTGACATAGAATAGAATATATGACAGCATACTTGCCATTTTCATTTCCGAGATTCCGGCTAAGCATTTATTGCAGGTTTTTGAATTCGACCAAGTTGCAATTATCATTCGAGGATCTCTTAGCGAAGATCCAAGAGCTAAGAATAATAGAGAAGAAAAGAGATACATAAAAACTTGTTTGTTATCAATAAGAAAGTCACGGGAAAAAGCATACAGACAAGAAAAGTGCAGTGAAAACAGCTCTCAGAAAATCTACTGCTCTCAAGAGAAGAAGAAGGAACAACCATCACCATCAAGAGTCCTTCTTCCTTTCTCTCTTTGTTTTCAGGGATCTCAAGTGACAAGTTATTCAAATCAGTCAAGGATCTCTGAAGAGCTAAAAGGCCTACTCACCCTTTTGCAAAGCTTCCACTCCTAAACCAGTCAAGATCTCAGGGGGAGCTTTGACAACAACACAAATCCACTTAGTCTTCTCATTTTGATTTGAGAAAAGAAGACTTCCATCAACCTCTCTTCCCACCTCTGTACAGGGTTTTAATTCCCTTCAAAATTATTCCTGGTTGCAAGTCTCCCAACCAAAAGACTTGAGCTTTGGTTTTTGAGCACCTAATCAAAAGCTCATTGGTGGTAGTCACCCGATCAAAACCTGTAGTGGATTACTACCTAGGGTGGTAGAAGAGTGGATGTACCCAAGTTTGGGGAACCACTATAAAATTCTTGTATTGTCTGTGTGGCTGTGTTGTTTTTCCTTTGTGCTTGTACTGTGATATATTCGTATTGTGTAGCTTAGTTTATCTGTTGTACTTGTGCACCTATACACTTATACTATAGTAACCTATTTTATAAAAGATTTTTTATTTCAGTAAAAATCAAAAGATTTCAATAACTCTATTCCCCCCCCCTCTCTAGAGTTTTTCAGAGCTAACCCTAACTTTCAATTGGTATCAGAGGGTGGTTAATCACATCATACAGGCTCACACCTGGATTAATCAAGATCCTATGGATAAACTCTGAATAAGCTTTAGTAATCTCTCTGATTATATTTTATTTTCTGATATCATGGCACAAAATAAGGATTATGCCAGCACCAGACCTCCAGTTTGCAACTTGCAAAAGTTTGGAATCAGAAAGGTAAGAATCAAGCTGTACATGAACTCTATTGATGAGGACATTTTTAATTCCATCTTGATAGGACCACCAGCTCTAGTGGCCTCTACTTCAACTCCAGCAAATATCAGTGTAGTGCCTCCTCCAGATGAAACTGATGCACATAAGAAGGCAAAAATTGTTGATGCCAGAGCTATGAATATACTGGCCCAAACTATGTCAGATGACATATTTCAGAAGGTTGCTGAATGTACATCTGCCAAAGCCATTTGGGATTCCCTCAACCAAATAGTAGCAGGCTCTGCTGATGAGAGGAAGGATAGAAGATCAAACCTCATATCCCAATATGAGAACTTTAGGAAAGATGAAGCAGAATTAGTAGAAGTAATTTACAACAGGCTGAGCTCCATCATCAGTGAGCTCAGAACATTGGATAAAGAAATTACTCTGACTGAGGTCAATGACAAGATCCTCATGTGCTTCCCTAGCACTTGGGACTCCAGAATCTGGCCCATCAGAGAAGCAAGAAGCATGGCTGAAATCTCAACAGAATCTTTACTTGGAAAGCTCAAATCCTATGAGCAACTGATCAAGTCAAGAGAAGTTGTAGCTGAACCAAAAGCTTCAACACCTACCAGGAAGGAACAAAACTTAGCACTCAAAGCTACAGAAGAATCTCCCAGCCTATCAGCCAATGAAGAACTTATGAGTCTCTTTGCTAAGAGATTCTATAAAATGGCAAGGAAGGACTTCAAGAGAAAGCCTTTAAGGAATGAAGATAAACCCAGGTATGACAAGACCCCTTCTAAAGAAGTTGTCTATTTTGGATGCAGGAAACTTGGACATTTCATCTCAGAATGTCCAGAAGTTCAAAAGAAAGACAAAAGGCAAGAAAGGGAGTCAAGAAGACATCAACATAGCAAGGCCTCCTCCAGCAAGTACAAAAAGAAGGAGAAGGGCTTTATGGCTGAAACTTGGAGTGATACTGAAGATGAAACATCCTCCTCCAACTCAAGTGATGATGATACATAGGAAAAGAAGGCAAGAGAAGTTTGTATTATGGCAATAGATGTTGGAAGCAGTAGATTAGATTCAGATGAATCAGAAGATGAAGAATTCCTCTCTGAAGAGGATCAGGTAATTGCTTCATATGATTTTCAGTCTAAAGAATTTCAATCTGAGTTTAAACTCTTATGTTTAGACCTAATAGGATCTGAGAAGGAAATCAAACTTCTCAGGGAAAAACTGTTAGAACAAGAAAAATTCATTGCTGAAAATGAAAAATTAACTTACAAATTAAATCTGGCTAATCAACAAATAGTATTTCTAAAATCTGAATTAAGTAAGGATAAGGAATTAGAAGAAACCTTAAATGGTAGAAGTTTACAACTGATAGATATAACTAGCACAGTTAACACAAGATCTAATAATAACAAACTAGGATTAGGAGCCTCATCTAGTGAACCAATCCTAATTCAGAAAAATCAACTATCAAAACCTATTAACTTCATTTCTAAAAGTGGAAAGAAAAACACTGAACAAGTAGAGAAAGTTAATGAAGTTCTTAAACAATTAGAACTTAAAAAAACAATCAGAAGAATAAAAACAAACAACATGACTATGTTCAACAAATTTCGTCGAACTCAGAACGACGAAATGGGTATGGTTCGTCGAACTCAGAATGACGAACTCTGAACGTAAATAATAATGTAATTTATTCTTCGAATTGGGATCGACGAAACCAGTATGATTCGTCGACCAGAGATCGATGTTTTTAGGGCTTTGAGAATGGATATCTCCATTCTTCGAGCAGAGATCGATGAACTCAATCCCGATCATCGAGCTCAAGTCGACGAACATACTTGAATTTGTCCAATTCAGTTCATAACCAGAGTAACCTAAAAACTGATAAACCTTTTAATCCCTTTAGTCAGTGGGTCATACCTCCTAGAAGGTATCATCCTTTAGGTTATAAGGATCAACCTGAATGTTCATTCATTTCAAGCTTTAGTTATGTCAAACAACAAGGACCCAAGGTAACCTAGGTCAAAAACTGCTAATCCTCCTTGCAGGTAAAAGAGAACCCTGTCACTCAAAACAAGTGGTACGTGGACAGTGGTTGCTCTAAGCATATGATAGGAAACAAGGAATGCCTAATCAACTATAAAGCCAAGATTGGACCTAAAGTAATCTTTGGGGACTCAGTCTTTGGACTGATAGAAGGCTATGGAGATTTCAAATGTGGAGCTGTTATATTCAAGAAAGTGACTTATGTAAATGGTCTTAAGCATAAACTGATATCATTAAGCCAACTATGTGATACAGGTTATCAAGTAAGCTTTACTAACTCCTTATGTCTTATTTATTTAAACAACACAACTGTTTTAACAGGAATTAGACAAGGTAACATCTACTTAGTAAATTTTGAATCAGCTAAATCTGAAATCTGCCTATTCAATTCTGTCAGCATACAAACTAGATTATGGCACAAAAGACTAGGACATGTAAACCATAAAAATATAGCTAGGTTATCTAAAGACAATCTTGTTAGAGGCTTACCTTCTGGTCCCTACAAGAAGGAAGGCCTTTACAGGGCTTGTCAACTAGGCAATCAAACTAAATCTAATTTCAAATCCATTAATAAGAGTGATTCACCGAGAATCCTGTACTTGCTTCATATGGACCTCTTTGGCCCTATTGCAGTACAAAGTCTAGGAGGAAAGTCTTATACATTAGTTATTGCAGATGACTTCTCCAGATTCACATGGGTTTTCTTCTTGAGAACTAAGTTAGATACTTTTAAAGTTCTCACATATTTTCTCAAGAACATACAGATTGAGTTTTCTACTCAAGTTACATTGATCAGAAGTGATCATGACACTGAGTTTGACTCTCTTCTTATGCTAGAGTTCTGTGAGAAGGAAGGTATCAGAAATTGTTTCTCAGCTCCAAGAACTCCTCAACAAAATGGGGTAGTTGAAAGGAAGAATAGAACACTCGTTGAAGTTGCAGGTACATTACTTGCAGATGCCTACATGCCCCTATCCTATTAGGCAGAGGCTGTAAGCACAACAAACTATGTCCTAAATAGAAGTTTAATACATAAACTAAAGCTTAATACTCCTTATGAACTACTCAAAGGGAAGAAACCTATAATAACCTATTTTAAAGTATTTGGATGTATATACTATATTCACAATAATGACAAGAAACATCTTAGAAAGTTTGAAGCTAAGGCTGCAATGGGAATTTTCCTAGGATATTCTCAAGTCAGCAAGGCATATAGGGTGTTCAACAAATCAACATTAAAAATTGAGGAATCTATACATGTGACATTTGATGAATCTAACATGTTTTACAAGGAGAGAGATATCTCTACCAACAACAATCTGCAGGTACAGAATTTGTGTGAGAGATTAGATGATCTAAACCTTACCAAAAAGGTTGAATCACACTCCTCTCCACAAGCTATATCAGAAGATGGAAGTGAAGAAGAGAATGTAAAAGAAATTAATTCCCCTCCAACAGTTGATACAATTCTACAAGAGGAATTAAATCAAATAAATGTCACTGAACCAACTCCACCTAATGATCTTGTCATACTTAGGGATCACCCAAGATCTCAAGTAATTGGAGATATATCACTAGGAGTGCAGACAAGACATCAACTAAACCCTGATGTGATGCTTGCCTGCTTTCTCTCCCAAATTGAGCCTCAATCCATATCTGATGCAGAGCAAGATCCAAACTGGATCACTGTAATGCAAGAGAAACTCAACCACTTTGAGAGGTGTAAAGTTTGGGACTTAGTTCCAAGGCCTAAAGGCTATCCAGTAATTGGGACTAAGTGGGTATTCAGAAACAAACTTGATTCCCAAGGTGTGATAGTGAGGAACAAGGCAAGGCTTGTTGCTCAAGGATACAGGCAAGAGAAAGGAATTGATTATGATCAAACATTTGCTCCAGTTGCCAGACTTGAAGCTCTGAGGATCTTCTTTGCTTATGCAGCATTCAAGAAGTTTAAAGTCTACCAGATGGATGTAAAAAGTGCATTCTTAAATGGAGAACTCAAAGAAGAGGTGTATGTTGAACAACCACCAGGTTTTATCTCTCCAACTCATCCCTCTTATGTCTTTAAATTGAATAAGGCTCTCTATGGTTTAAAGCAAGCTCCAAGAGCTTGGTATGAGACCTTAGCCTGCTTTCTTTTAGAGCATGGTTTTTCAAGAGGCATGGTTGATAGAACCCTTTTTACAAAATTGCATCATGATAAAATTCTATTAGTACAAATATATGTAGATGACATAATCTTTGGTTCTACTGATCCAAATCTGTGCAAAAGATTTTCAGATCTAATGCACTCAAGGAATGAGATGAGTAGCGTGGGTGAGTTATCATATTTCCTTGGTCTCCAAGTGAAACAAACCCCTGAAGGAATCTTCATCTCTCAGTCAAAATATACTAAAGAGCTCATTAAGAATTTTGGGATGAATTATGCCTCTGTAATGAAAACTCCCATGGCTGCAAATGCTGTTGTAGATGCTGATGAATCTGGAAAACTAGTTGATCAGACCAAGTATAGGGCCATTGTTGGATCCCTACTATACTTAACAACAAGCAGACCAGATATTGTGTTTGTCACATGTCTTTGTGCTAGGTTCCAGGTGAACCCTAAAGAATCTCACCTTATTTTCTTAAAAAGGATTTTGAGATATATAAAAGGTTGTTCAGATCTAGGCCTCTGGTATCCAATAGAATCAGCATTTGTGTTAACTGGATTCTCTGGTGCTGATTATGCTGGATGTAAAGTAGACAGGAAAAGAACCTCTGGAACTTGTCAGTTCCTTGGTGACGGACTTGTATCTTGGTTCTGTAGAAAGCAAACATCTGTTTCAACATCCACTGCTGAAGCTGAGCATATGGCTGCAGGCAGTTGCTGTTCATAGATTTTGTGGATACAAAACCAATCACTGGATTATGGTGTCAACTTAAATAATTCAACTATACTGTGTGATAATACAAGTGCTATTTCCATTGCACAAAATCCAGTATTGCATTCTAGAATTAAGCATATAGACATTAGACAACATTTCATTAGAGATTGTGTTGACAAACAAAAGATTAAACTTGAATTTATCTCTACTGATTTGCAAAGAGCAGATATATTCACTAAGCCATTGGACTCATCCAAGCATCTGTTCTTTGTCAATCAGCTTGGTATGATAAATGGTCAGGATTTAATCTAATGCTCTGTCTATAGTAAAAGAATTGTCTCTGTTCGTCGACCTTAGATCGACGAACTGATAACTGTTCTTGAGAATTTTCGTCGACCTAAGATCGACAAAATCTCCTAGTATAGCTCATTCGTTGACCAAAGATTGACTAATTTTGTCTCAGAAAGTTTTCTGCGAACAACAAAAACTTTCCCTCCCTTCGTCCTTAGATCGATGAACTTTTTCCCTTTATGAAGTTTTTGTCGACCTGAGATCGAAGAATCTTATGTTTCCGTCGGATTGAGATTGGCGATTCATATTCTGAAAACCTTTATTAAGGCTTTCTTCTTCGACCTTAACCCCGCGCTCTAAGAATTTCCCCTCCTGCACTTGATCTTGTGATTTCTCTTGCAGGTGCTCACTCTCTCTAATTCGATCTTAACTTCGCAAATGGCCGCTACTGGATCAACCGACATGAAGTTCGATCATGGTTTTGATATCGACTTCGACTCATTTCAACAGTCCGATCAAGTTTTCCTAGACATTCTATAGCTATTCGAGGAACAAAAACTGAAGCAGTTTATGACTGAAAGGATCAGGATACCTATAACTGAAATCAAGGAATGGGTTTGTTCTTCATCCTCAACTGATATTGAAATGACTGGGACTATCAGCGGAAATCAGGTGATTCTTACTCCCACCGTTCTCTCTAAACTTTTTAATCTGAATATTGGAGAAGATGATCTATAAATAGATGATAAGGAATATGAGGACATGCTGACTGTTATGGGTCACTTCGGCGAAAACCCTAACAAATTGCTTAAGAAAAATTTCTCCCCGGCATATAAATTTCTTGCAGATGTCATTGGGAAGGTGCTTTTTGCTAAGCATACAGCACCTGACTACATATCCAGGCAACAGTTCCTTGTTATGGATGCTTTGGTCAGAAAGAAAAATGTGAATTGGGCACAGATCCTGTTTGATTTAATCAGGAAAACGAATAGCAAAAAGGAGGTTTGCTATGGAAGAATCTTGGGCTTGTTCCTGAAAGCCAAGGCTAATGAACTGCTGGTATCTCAGACCACATTCATTAATGCCTCTAAGAGGCTCTCATATGCCCTCTTTGGCAGATGGGAGAGGATTATCACAAAGCTATCTAAGGGCAAGTCCTCCTCAAAAACTTCTAAAAATACAAGGGCTGCACCAGCCTCTCCACACCCCACTGAAGGCCTTATCTCCACCCCTCCACCTCCTCCTGCCCCTCAAGCTCCTTCCCAACCTCAAGACCAACCAAATCCACCCTCCACTACAATTCTAATACATATCCCAACACCTCTAGCATCTCAAATTCATTCTACACATATACCATCAAATCCTTCTTCCCCTCAGCATGACACATCAATACCAACACCTCCCCAATCTCCACTTCCATCTCATCTTGCTGATCTCCCATCTTTCAATCTGTTATCATCCCCCCTAAACACTCCTCATCAACATAACTCCCCTCCAGAAACTTCAATTCCACTTACTCCACCAGCACCTACCATCAACACAACTATCCACTTTTCATCATCTTCTGCCAACACCTCTGCCTCAAAAACTTTGGATCCCTCAATCATCTAATCACTATTTGAACTCCTTAAACCCCTCCTCCAAACCATCATAGCAGAGGCAATTTCCCCTCTTGCTACCTCCATCTAAACTCTTTCTGCTCAAATCTCTGCCCTCACCTCTACCCTCTCTTCATCTGGGGGCCTGGCTTCAGTATCTACTGAAACCAGGCAGGGGGAGATATTTGATGATGAAGCAGCAGCAGTAGCAGAACCCGCAATTGTATCAGAACAAGCAGAACCAGCAGTATCAAAAGGAACAGACATTGACATGAAAAAAGACTTCTTGAATTTTCTTTAACATGATATGGAAACAAATGATGCAGAGATACCTAGCTCAGTAGCAGATGTATATAATCAATGTACAGATATTGTAGTATCCAATGCTCAAGAGACCATCTTGCCAGAAGTTCTGCCTGGAAGGGTCTACTTTATCAAATCTAAAGTGAATCTAGCTACTTTGCTGAAAATCTTTGGATCTTACATTCATTTCTGCCTCTCCTTCCCCACTCCCTCATCAAGAGAAATTGTATGCTACACTTCCCCTGTAAGCTCAAAAGTATTAGATATTGTAAAGAAAAGTTTGATAGTTCCTCCAGAAGTATTGTATGAACAGAGATCTAGCCCTCCTGGGCCATCCTATATCATGGATGATAGCCCCCTCCTTAATCTGGATGATCTAATAAATCAGGACATTGCTATGGAAGTTAAAGCAGCTCATACTAAAGTTGTTCCCACTCCAATAAGTAAAGAAATCCCCAATGATATACTAAAACAGATAGATGATGTGTATGACAACCCTCAGTCTTCTTTTGATGATGATGATGAGGATGATGACTCTGATGAAGATCCTAAGTGGAAGAAAATCTCAAAGAAAAGAAAAGCTCCTCCTCCTGCTCCAAAAATAAATCCAACAAATGACACTCCCTATTACATTCTGCACAATGTAACTCCTTATAAGGGTATGCTAGATTGGATGTGGCTATCCAAAAATGAGCAAAAGAACAGAAAGAAAAGCAGAAGGTATTCTCCTCCACCACAGAAGTTCAAAAGGGATCAACCTCCTCCTCCTCCTCCAGCTGCAGGTGCCTCAGGAACCATATCTCAAAGCTCAGATGCTTCCTCCAAGCCTACTCTTACCAAAACCTATCAGAGGCAAGGAAGACCATCTCAATCTTCTAGAGGTAGTCAGCACCAACATAGACATCAATCATCTTCTAGAAGTTCATTCAAAGCTCAGCAGTCTGTTCCCCAGCCAACATTCTCTCCTCCTCCATCTTCTGGCAAAGCTAACAGCCCTGAAGGACCTCCAATTCAAGCCTATGATCCTGAAACTAGTCCAACCACCAGAATGGCTAGATTCAAAGAATCTTTGGCTCTATCTAAGATCAGGCAAGCTAGAGAAATAGGTCAAGATTCCTCTCAGTTCTCAACTATGTCAAGCTACAGGAAGAAAGAGTTTGAAAGATATTAAGTGGGAAAATTGTTCAATGTTGATGTATACATGGATCTACATCCTGAAGCCGTGGTTCCAAGAATTACCTCTCAAAAGACTCTTGGGGATGCTGACATGACCATGACTCTGAGACAAGCTCAAGATCCAAACAGGATAATCAAATTTGCTAAGTCTTCTGATTCTCACATGAACATTTAGATTGTTTATTTTTTAATTTCTATGTTTATTGTGTACAATTTGAGTGCATAGCTTTATAAAGGTACTGATAGCTTATTTATTCTATCAGTTATCTCAATTATATGCTATGTTTACTTCATTTTTGTATTGTGGTCTCTATATATTTTTGTTTGAAGTAACCTCACCCAAATAGGGGGAGATTGTTAGAACTCCTAGGTGATTTGGGTTAGGTTCTCTTCTTAGGTTATGACCCATGTTGTATAGAAGGGTCAAATGTTATGTGTTGTTAGAGTCTAGGACATATCCTTAAAGTCGACAGTAGAAAGGACCAGCCTCCAACACTGTCACAGACTCAAGACTTAGAAAATTCAAATCTTAATAAAAAGGAGATCTGTGTTAGTCGAACTCAAGTCGACGATCGTCGTGCTCATCTTGACTAAACCCAGAGATAATTCTCTGAGCTGAGCTTGACGAACTTAGATCTCAGCTTGACAATCTCTAAACAAAGTGATAACTCCTCTAGTCAAACTTCAGTCGACGAACTAAGAACATCAGGTCGACGAACTTTGTCCTCAGTTCGACTAACACTTCAGCTCTCAGAGCCAAAGATCTCTCAACGCCAAAATTGACTCAGCGCCACAGTTCATTCAAAGCCAAAGTTTACTTAGAGCCAAAGTTCACTCAACGCTCTCAACGCTATCAATGACTCAACACTCTTAAACGACTCAACTCCAGAATGGTGATCTAACACTCAAAGCCAGAGGACATCTTACTCAACGCCAGATCAATACTTCAACACTCAACATCAGAAAATATTCTAAGTCCAGACTGCAGACTCAGCTCGACGATCTTTGATCTCAGCTCGATGAACAGCCATTCTCAGGTCGACGAACTTAGTGCACAGAATAAGTAAGTTTATGCAGTGCAGTTATTCGCAGAGCTCAGGTCGACGAAAGCTGATCAGAGGTCAACGAATGCAGAGGTCGACGAAAGCTGATCAGAGGTCGATGAAATCACAGGTCGATGAAAACTGTAAGGCATATTGTCATTTATTCTTTCCCTTTGTCTCCTTATTTTATACTATTATAGGCCGTTAATTCCCTGGATAATCAATGCTCTTATATCCTTTGAATTGAGCCGTTACTGGCAGCATTGATTACAAATATCCTTCATGGAATTAACTACTTATATCTCGGGACAGACATAGAATAGAATATATGACAGCATACTTGCCGTTTTCATTTCCGAGATTCCGGCTAAGCATTTATTGTAGGTTTTTGAATTCGACCAAGTTGCAGTTATCATTCGAGGATCTCTTAGTGAAGATCCAAGAGCTAAGAAAAACAGAGAAGAAAAGGGATACATAAAAACTTGTGTGTTATCAATAAGAAAGTCATAAGAAAAAGCATAAAGACAAGAAAAGTGCAGTGAAAATAGCTCTCAGAAAATCTACTGCTCCCAAGAGAAGAAGAAGGAACAACCATCACCATCAAGAGTCCTTCTTCCTTTCTCTCTTTGTTTCCAGGGTTCTCAAGTGACAAGTTATTCAAATCAGTCAAGGATCTCTGAAGAGCTAAAAGGCCTACTCACCTTTTTTCAAAGCTTCCACTCCTGAACCAGTTAAGATCTCAGGGGGAGCTTTGACAACAACACAAATCAACTTAGTCTTCTAATTTTGATTTGAGAAAAGAAGAATTCCATCAACCTCTCTTCCCACCTTTGTACAGGGTTTTAATTCCCTTCAAAATTATTCCTGGTTGCAAGTCTCCTAACCAAAAGACTTGAGGTTTGGTTTTTGAGCACATGATCAAAAGCTCATTGGTGGCAGTCGCCTGATCAAAACCTGTAGTGGATTCCTACCTAGGGTGGTAGAAGAGTGGATGTACCTAAGTTTGGGGAACCACTATAAAATTCATGTGTTGTCTGTGTGGCTGTGTTGTTTTTCTTTTGTGCTTGTGCTGTGATATATTTTTATTGTGTAGCTTAGTTATCTCTCTCTAGTTTATCTGCTGCACTTGTGCACCTATACACTTATACTATAGTAACATATTTTTATAAAAGATCTTTTATTTCAGTAAAACTTAAAAGATTTCAATAACTCTATTCACCCCCCCTAGAGTTTTTCAGAGCTTACCCTATCTTTCAATCAGCACTGCCGACTATACACTGCAGGTCATGCGAGACATCCAAGTGTTGACAGAAGGTTGCGAGGAGATGACTGCGAGGGACATGGCGCCAGATTTGTTTCCTCCCGCTTCCCCCCTGGAGAGTAGGATATCTTCAATTCGCTCTTCAAAGATGTCTCTGGTTTTAAGGATGACAACTCTGGAGGGGAGGGGGAGAGCTAGCTCGTCTATCTTCCTTTTGTGCTTTATTTTTGCAAATCTCTCTCCCCATTTTTGTAACCTTGTTGAGGCAAGCTCCCTTGTAATCAGTGAATTCATCAATGAAAAATTACTTGCAAAATTTTCTTCTCTGTACTTACTTACTTTCTGTATTGCACTCGCACACGTGTCACCCCTTCACTGCGCGACCTCTCTATGATAGAATTCACCGTTAGAATGTACTTAAGTTAGGATATATACCCGCGCAAAGACCCCTCGCCACCCCTTGATAGTAGGGCCAGGATTCTCGCCGAGCTGGACCTTCGACCATCCAGCTCGCTTCGGGATTCCTTCCCTTTAGAGACTTATTATAAACAAAAATTTTCCCAAGTAAAATCTCGATAGGATGGAGTGTAGTAGTCGAGGACAGCATCGGCTCGCTCTTATTTAGTAGATGTCAAGCTATCAACTCGCTATTTTTGACTCTGCCTTGCTTAGATAGTTCCACCCCCATGGTGGTTGTCGAGACCCCAGCTCTCCACTTCTTATCTTGCTAGGGGATTGTTGGGTCTAACCCCTAGTTTCCCTCGTGACCTATCCCCCTGGCCTCTTCCCCAAATTCTACTTCAGATGCCTGGTGTTGATTGGCAAGAGTAGCCTAGGACTTGGTTCTTGAGCAACAACTTCATCTACCGAGGACCCCTGCCTTGTCAGCTAGGTGAAAGCCCGACATCGGAGGATGCTTGGTACTTAGCTTCAAGGAAAGAACAACATCCACCGTGGACCATTGCCCTGCCAGCTAGGTGAAAGCCTGGGAGCAGGTGCAGCTCGGGACTTAGCTCCAGAGAAAGAACAACGTCCACCAAGGACCTCTGTCTTGCCAGGTAGGTGAAAGCCTGACAGCAGGTGCAGCTCAGGACTTAGCTCTAGAGCAAGAACAACGTCCACCAAGGACCTCTGCCCTGCCAGCTAGGTGAATGCCTGACAGCGAGTGTAGCTCGGGACTTAGCTCTAGAGAAAGAACAATGTCCACCGAGTACCTCTGCCCTGCCAGCTAGATGAAAGCCTGAAGACGGGTGTAGCTCAGGACTTAGCTCCAGAGCGAGAACAACGTCCATCGAGGACCTCTGCCCTGCCATCTAGGTGAAATCCTGACAGCAGGTGCAGCTCGGGACTTAGCTCCAGAGCAACCACCTGGTGCTACTACCATCCCAATCAGCTAGGTGAGAGCCTGACGAAGGGTGCTGAGCATCAACCAGACTTTTCCTTGGCCAACCACCGGGCGCTACCACCAGCCCAATCAGCTTAGTGCGAGCCTGATAGTAGGTGTTGAGAATCAACCAGACTTTCTCTTGGCCAACCATTGGGCACTACCACCGACCCAATCAGCTAGGTGAGAGACTGACGGCGGGTGTTGAGCATCAACCGGAATTTTCCTTGGCCAACCACCGGGCACTACCACTGGCCCAATCAGCTAGGAGAGAGCCTGATGGCGGGTGTTGAGCATCAACCAGACTTTTCCTTGGCC
The DNA here is from genome assembly GCA_039513925.1 of Platanthera zijinensis. Classification (NCBI taxonomy): domain Eukaryota; kingdom Viridiplantae; phylum Streptophyta; class Magnoliopsida; order Asparagales; family Orchidaceae; genus Platanthera; species Platanthera zijinensis. The sequence goes on from CM077079.1 coordinate 230,719,659, forward strand.
AACCATCAGGCGCTACCATCGGCCCAATCAGCTAGGTGAGAGCCTGATGGCGGGTATTGAGCATCAACTGTACTTTTTCTTGGACATCAACCGGGCACTACCACCGGCCCAATCAGCTAGGTGATAGCCTGACTGCGGGTGTTGAGCATCAACCGTACTTTCCCTTGGACAATCACCAGGCGCTACCACTGACTCAATCAGCTAGGTTAGAGCCTGATGGTGGGTGTTGAGCATCAACCAAACATTCTCTCGTCCAACAACCAGGCGCTACCACCAGCCCAATCAGCTATGTGAGAGCCTAACGGCGGGTGTTGAGCATCAACAAGGCTATTTTATTCAACCAAGTCTCATGTTGTTCCTGCCAAGCAAATGAATCATTAGAAAATAATAAGAACGTAAAAGAAGCTATCACATTACTTTCATGGGTAGAATCGCTTTAGGTCATCGTCGCCCCAGGCATGACTGTGGGGTTCTCCCTCTACATCTTGGAGGTGATATCCTCCTAACTTCAATACCTCTCGGATTACATAGGGACCTTCCCAGTTAGGATTCAGCTTGCCGAAGAATGCCGACCTCCCGGCCGCATCGACCTTCTTCAGGACCAAGTCCCCTTTTGCAAATTGCTTGATTCTGACATGATTGTCAAAATACTTGGCAATTCTCCGCTTGACCTCTTCTTGTCGGATAGCTAACAAGTCGCGCAGCTCCTCCACCATATTAAGGGAGAGCCGAAGCTTGTCCTCTTTCTCGACCCGCCACTCTTCTCCACCTTCTTCTGCCTCAACCACCCGAGGTGTCCGGACCTTGAATTCTATGGGGAGTACTGCTTCGCAGCTGTGAGAGAGTTTGAAAGGGGTCTCCCCCGTAGCTATGTTCAGGGTGGTCCTCAGGGCCCAGAGGACTGAAGGAAGTTGTTCTACATAGCTCCCCTTCAAGTTCTTCATCTTCTTCTTCATTAGGTTCATGATGATCTTATTCGCCTCCTCAACATGCTTGTTTCTCCTGGGATGATGGACTGACACAAACCTGAGATCAATCCCAAGTTGCCTGCAGAAACTGAGGAATTCGGCACTGGCAAACTGTGGCCCATTGTCCGTGACAATTGCTTAGAGAAATCCATACCGGCAGATGATATCTCCCCATACAAAGTTCCTGATCACCTGGGAGGTCACTTTGGCAAATGACCATACCTCTAACCACTTATAAAAATAATTGATCATGACTAGCAAGAACCTCCTTTGCCCACTGGCCTGAGGGAAGGATCCTACCAGGTCCATTCCCTAGATGGCGAAGGGCCAGGGTGCCATGATGCTTCTGAGCCGCTGAGCTGGCAGTATTTATAAAGGGGCGAACAACTGGCACTTGTGGCACTTCTTTGTGAATTCAGTGGCATCCTGACCCAGGGTCAGTCAGAAGTAGCCTTGTCTGACTATCCTTCCTTCCAAGGTCTTGCTCCCTGAATGACTCCCGCATTCTCCGGAATGGACATCTTCCAAGATCCTCTGGACTTTCCTCTCGGCCACGCAACATGCAACAACCCCGAGAGGGTCTTCCGATATAACTACCCATCGCGCATGAGGTAGTACGCCGACTTATGCTTGAATCGCTTCTTATCCATCCCCTCCAGGAACTCCCTTATGGATAGGAAAGTTACAAAAGGGTCCATGCACGAGGGGTGTTGGTCCACCTCCATTAGCTCCCCCTCCTCGATGGATGGGCATAACAAGCCGGCGATGGTTCCCCCCACCTAGGGCCCATTCTTGGCAAATTGGTCGACCTACTCATTTTACTACCGCGACACATGCCAGATGGAGAAGTTCTGGAACATACCGATAACCCCCTTCGCCTTTGTCAAATATAATTGGAGAGTAGGCTCCCTTGCCTCAAACTCCCCATTAATCTGAGAGGCCACCACCATGGAGTCCGTGAGGAGCTCAACATCATGCACCCCCAGCTCCCTGGCTAGGCACAACCCTGCTATTACTGCTTCATACTCAGCCTGATTATTAGTGATGGGAAAGTGCACGACCACCGTCTGGTCGATCCTTGTTCCCTGGGGGCTCTCCAAGATCACCCATACCCCCATGGAATGCCTCCCAGAGGCTCCAACCACCATCACCTTCCAAGGAACTGGGTGAGTGAGTTCCGCTTCCGCCACCTCGACCATGTAATCAGTAATAAAGTAGGCCATCGCCTGGGCCTTGATCGAGAGGCGAGGAATAAAGGATAAGTCAAACTCACTCAGTTCCACCAACCACTTTGCCAACCTTCCTGAATGCTCCACCCCCTCAAAGATGTTACGGAGGGGATGGTCAGTCACTACCCGGATGGATTGTGCCTGGAAATAGGGTTGGAGCCTCTGGGCCGAGATGACCAAAGTGAAGGCTAGCTTTTCTAAGATCGGGTATCGGAGCTCTGCTTTCCTCAAGACCCTACTTACGTAGTAGATATGCAATTGCTTCTTCCCTTCTTACCCGACTAGGATGGAGCTTACCACCTAGATCCTGACCCCAAGGTATAGGGACAAATCTTCCCCCTCCTTAGTACCTTGGAGGAGCGAAGCCTGGGTCAACTGCCTCTTTAACGCTTGGAACGCCTCCTCCCATTCCCGAGTCCACTCAAACTTCTGGCCCCCTCTTAGTGCCTTAGAGAAGGGATAACACTTTTCTCCTGCCCGAGAGAGGAACCTACTAAGCCCTACCAACTTTCTAGTCAGCCACTGAACCTCCTTGGCATTCCGCGGCGATCCCAACTCCATGATTTCCTTGAATTTATTAGGATTAGGCTCCACCCCCACGGGAGTAATAAGATGACCCAAGAACTTCCCCGTACTCGCCCCAAAGGCACACTTCAAGGGGTTTAACCTCATCTTATACATTTGTAGGGTGTCGAAGGTCTCCTCCACATCCCGAAGATGAGAATCCACCTCCCAGCTCTTGATCATAAGATCATCTACGTACACATCCAGATTCCTCCTTTTTTTCTCTCGGAAGATTCGATCCATCATTTTTTGATACGTCACCCCTGCGTTCTTTAACCCAAAGGGCATCATCTTGTAGCAGTATCACCCATCCCCAGTGATGAAGGAGACATCTTTGATATCGGGCAAGTGCATCCTAATTTGATGATAACCTGAAAATGCATCCAAAAAACTCATCACAGAAAAACTAATGGTTGAGTCAACCAGCCACTAAACCATTACAATATTGGAGACCTAGCCAGGGTAATGGATTTTTAGCACGAACCCAGTCTTGAGGAGCTTGGCCACCTCCTCTCAGATGGGATCGGCTAGCTTGTTCGCGGTGGACCTCTTCTTTTGCTGAATGGGGGGGGGGTCTAGATCCAGGTTGAGAAGGTGGCAGGAAACATTCGCATCGATATCCAGCATGTCGGCCGTGCTCCATACAAAGATGTCGACGTTCTTTTGGATGCACTCCAGCATCCTCCCCTGGTCCTCCGGGCTCAACCCCCCGCTGATGTGCACCATCTCCACCCGGCCCTCACGGGTGAGAACGTCAATCTCTACCACCTCTTCTGTAGCCTTCAGCCAGGAATGCTCTTCCCACTCGCTGTCAGCTCCCTTACCTAGGACCTAAACCTCTTCCTCCTCAGCTTACTCCATTGCCATCACCTCGGACGGCTCTTCCGGAACACCTTCCGCCACCTCCACCTGGGTGTGGATATCCTCCTCCACTTCCATCTCCTCTGCCTCTACTCCGACCCTATACCTCGACAGTTCCTCCATCCCCCTCTCCATCTCTTTGGCTCCGCCCTGTCAATAGATTGAGTTCACCGCAGTGACATAACACTCCCTTGCCACTTTAGGATCTCCTTAGACCCTGACCTAGATTCCCTCAGTGCTGAAATTCAAGCACTGATGGAAGGAGGAGTGTATGAAGCGGAAGGCGCTGATGAGGGGCCGTCCGAAAATGGCGTTGTAGATATTGTGGGCATCCACGATGGCGATTCTACAGTTCTTGGACTCCCCCCCCCCCAGGATGATATGGAGTCTCACTCCTCCTTCCACCTCCTCCCTCTCTCCCGAAAACCTGAACAAAGGTTCATCCGAGACCAACACCCTCCAGTCCTCCACCTTCATTGTGTCAAATGACTTTTTTAAGATGACGATGACCGAGCTCCCGTTGTCGATGAGGATCCGAAAGACAGTGAAATTATCGACCGAGGCCTGGATGACCAACGCGTCGCAGAAAGGATCCTCATGATCTGGCATATCTTTCCTTGAGAAGGTGATCTTCTCATCCAGGGGTGGGTTTGGGACGTGGAGCCAATGCTCCGACGGTACATGGTATGCAGGCTCAACTTCCTGGCAACCTTGACCCCCCTTCCCCCCCACCCCGTGTATTACCCTGATCCCTCCTCGGGCTCAGACATCAGCCCGGTCCTCGCACCTGTCCTCCTCTCCCCTGGGCAGGACCTCCTCAATCCGCACCTCTTGGAGGGGTTACTACTATCGATCCCTGTTCCCCCTCATCTCGAGGAACTCTAGGCACGTAGTCGTGGCATGACCCTCTTCCTGGTGGAAGTCGCAATAGGGCATCTCCACCCGTACTTCTCGCCTTCTCCTATGTTGGCCTCTCCTCCTCCCCTGGGCTATCACCATTGTCTGACGTTGATCGAGTAGAGGAGGCCTCTGGCCCTGCCTCCAGCCTGGAGGGTTGAACTGACCCTGCCCCCTGACAATTGTCTCCTCCATGGAAACCTCTCCGCTGGCCCTGGTCCTGCCACTCTTGCTGCCTCCAGTCGAGACGCTTGTTCGGCTCCTGGCACCCCCACCTCTGCTACTGCAGCTGCTGCGGTTGTTGCTCCCTATACCTAGGTTCGAGACTCCGTACCTCTTGGCCATTGCCACCTCTCGGCTCCTCCTCAATGGCCCACCTGGCCAGCTTCCTCACAAACTCGGGGTTCGATGCATCCTCGTCAACCTCCCTTGTTGCCCTCTCCATTAGCTCCTCGAAGGAGAGAGCACCCTCTTCAGCTCCATCTTGAAGAAGCCCTGCTGCAACCCCAAGGTGAAGGCCATCATCAGGGTGTGCCTTGGCATCTCCTGGACCTGGAGTATCTCCATTTGGAACTGGTCAACATAACTCCCCAGAGTCTCGTTCAGCCCCTGCTTGATGTTGAATAGGAACTCAGACTTCTTCTTCCTCTTCTTGTAGGTGGTAAACCTCAGCATGAACCCCTGACGTAGGTCCTCGAAATAGTAGATGGAGCTAGCCGGCAGCTGGTGGAACCAATCTCTCGCCATTTCCTTGAGGGTGATGGCGGAGAGCCTGCACTTAAATGCATCCAACATCTGTCGGATTGAGACCACATCCTAAAACCACTGGATGTGTTGAACTGGATTGTCCTTCCCGGTGTAGTAGGACATCTCCGATTTACAAAACCCCTCTGGAATGGGGGCAGATGAGACCAACTCGCTGAAGGGGCTGCCTACCCCTGCTGGGCGAGCTGGGGGATCTCGCACATGCATCTCGCCGATCCGGCCTCCACTTGTCGAGCCGGGGAACAACACTCGCCCCTATAGATCTCGTTCCCTCCTATCCTCTACTACCTCCTTCCCAGATCGCCTTTCAAGGGGGGGGGGGGGCGTTCTCGCCCACGGTTGGGGCCGCGATAACTGGAACCGCTGGCATAGAGCACTCAACACATGAGAGGGGGAGGGGGTAGTGAGTCGGCCCTGCCCGAACCTTGTCCTTCTCCTCCATTAATCGAGGCCACTAAAGATTTTCGGTGCTAATCACTCTCCACGCTCACCACACAAAAATGTTGAAATCGAAAATCGGCTTCTGTGGAGTTCGAACCCTTGAGGAAGGGGTGATCTCGCACTTACTTCTCCCTCACAAACTCAAACAACTAGAGACTTAGAACAAGAAACGAACTCAAGGCTCCAGCACGGAGGTCCCACCACACACCCGGAAGATCTTAGAGCGCTCCCCCTCCTTAGCCAAGGGCTGAGCTAAGGATACCTCATAAAGCGCAAGAAGACTAGGACGCAAGTAAGTATGCCCTCTGAGGTACCGCCTTGGGTCTATTTATAGTTTTCTGGAAATGGTCTGCTAACATCCAACCTTCGCTATTCTAAACGGCTATATGCAGTCCAGATTAGCCTCCCAACAATGTAACTTCGTTGTTCTAAAAGGCTATGGGCAGGAAAGCTGGGGTAAAACGGTAAAAACACCTCATAAAACATTGGGCGAATGGCCCTAGAGAACCTCCACTCGCAATGGGTGGTGAGTGCTCGATAATGCTAGCACTCACCGCCTCCCTATGACCCTAGGCGAGTGCGGGCCAGAAATTCCCTACTCGCCAACTACCAGCCGAGATCCATGGGCAGGCTCGCACTCGCCCCATGTTCTGCTCCACCTCACCTGGGCGAGTCGACGGGGCTGTCAAAATCTCACCCAAGCCCAAAAAAGAGGCATTGAGTGTCTGGGCTTTACTCAATGCCAAGGAAAGAGGTGTTGGGTGAACCAGCATCCCTCAGCTGAGATCAAAAGGTGTTGAGTGAGTGAGTTAGCCTCACTCGACACTAGGGCGGAAGGCGTCGTGTGGACTTGATGCCAGCAGAAGGCGTCTAGTGGACTCGACGCCTGGAGCCCGGCTCGCCTGGGGCTTGAACAAGATGACTTGGCTGGTCTGGCTCCTGTCGATCCCCACTCGCCGGATATGCGGTTGTACACTAGTATTCATAGTCTGGGTCTCTTTCCCGTTCTTTCCTTTTTTCCATATACTCCTCTGAATGCATTTTTTCTTCTCTTTCTCTCCTCTTAGAGCTCTAGACATCCTATGCATCCATTTCCTTTACAAAAAAGTAAAAATTAGCTAGATCATTCAAATATAATAGGGGAAGATTGAGAGCCAGTCTTGCGTCATGAAGGACCCACAAGGATTGATTAGTATTGATACTCTCCCCCTTTCTTACTTCTTCAAATATATGTTATTCTAGGTCAACCTTAAAGGCATCAATTTTATTGGTCAGATTCTAGAATGTCTTCTCTTGTTCCTCAAGGATGACCACTTTATAGCTTTTAATATGTTCCAACCTTTGTTTGACACCTAAATACATAGTTCTGCAAATGGTTTATTCCATTTTCAATGGTGTCATCAGTTCTACTAATATACTATTTGATACTTGTGATGTCCTTAGTGGAGAGCTCTAGATTTTCATATATAGACTTCATTACCCTGGCATTATTTTGTACCACACTTGTAGCTTTGTCAAACCATCTTATTATTTCTGCATTGGCATGGGCAATGTATTTCTTAATGACCATTATCTCCACCAAGATTTCATCTCTCACTTCTTTCATAGCTTCATTGATATGAGCCTTAAGAGATGTGCTCTACTCATCTAACATAACTTTCAGTGCTGCAATGATGGAGTTATTGAATCTATAGGGCCTGTAGACGTGGAGGGCCTAGAGGGGAGTGGAGCTTCTTCAAAAATTGGTTGGGACTTGTCATTGGGCTCACTTAGGTCCTCTTGGTATGCCAACTCAATGTGAGTTGCATCCTCAGCCTCTTTAGATACACCCATTTGAACATCTGGAGCAGTGAGCTTAATGTGATTCTCCCCCTCAACATCAACATCAACTTCCAAGATTTCTTCAGATAAATAGTTTAGGAATTCTTCAGAGTTTCCTCAATCTCCTTTTAAGCTCTCTGCAATTAATTTATAGGTATTTGTTCAGGAAGGTCTTCTTTAACCCCCCCTCCCCCCTCAGCTGAGGCACATTTTTCCATAGTAATAATGATATCATCAATTTGAATACTTGCATCTTGGTGTTCAACATCCACCTCATCTGAGGTTGTCAGATTGGGGACATGGAATGAATCACTGATCTCTTTTTTTACACCTTCTTCCTCAATAGAGTCTGTAGGATTGGAGTGAAGTTCTGAAACACTTCCTTTAGCATAGTAACCTTCCTCATTGATCACTTCTCCAGCTACCCCCTTTTCATTCTTTGGTTTTAGAGCTTTCTTCTCTCTGGGAGCATTTGAAAGAATCTTTTCATACCTATCTTGAATCCTGATGTCCATCCTTCTCATACGATAGATTCTAGTACCTTGCTTCTTACTAAAGTTGTCAGGATAAGCAATCAAGAGGTATAAATACCAGATCCTTTCATGATTAGGAACTTGTATACTATTCTGAATTTTCTAAAATATCACTTGTGCCCAGTTGGTTTTCTTGATTAGGATCACTCTGGCCATCAGCTCAAACATATACTTTGAAATTCTTTTATGTGACCCTACCTTGCATAGGAGGGCTTTTCTAATGATATCAGACAACACCTTCCCTTGCTGATTGAAATTCTTTCACTCTAAGGACCCATAGGTCTTCTGAGTGTAGCCACATAATTTTAGGGCTTTAGTGAGTTCCTCCATTGTTATATCCTCATTCTCTTATTCAGTAGTGAATGAGGGAAGTTGCAGTGTCTTGGATAGCTTTTTAGGGATAACCTTTACTTTAATTCCATCTATCGTACTCTTGATAACTTTTTCAGATAATGACACCCTGACATTCGAGTACATTTCCAGCACCTCCTTCAAAATCAAAAATGACTTTGACAATACAAATTGTAGCCCGACGACATTTGATGATCTTTTCACCTTTTGAATCTCCTCAGGGGAACTTTGAAAACCATTCCTCACCACCTCAATGCCTTCATGCAGGTAGTTCTCTCCCTTTGGCGTCATTGCACAGTGAGCTGTATCATTTTAAGTGGTCATGAGAGACGAAGGAGACGCGATAGGATTTAGTGCAAATGTATTTATGTTTTCAAAACTAAGCCCTTTGGCAATATATATATATATATATATATATATATATATATATATATATATATATATATATATATATATATATATATATATATATATATATATATATGGAAATTTGAGAAAGTGACGCATACTTGGAGAGTTGATTTATTTAAGATCCAATGGCTGAGATTGAACTTGAGAGAATTTGAACTTAAACAACCTGTCAGATAAATACCATTTTGTCACATAAGATGATCAAAATGATATAGGCAATATTGATCCAATCCTATGTGTTTATCACATTTAACCTCTCTATGGATCAAAATGACAGTCACACTTCTTGAGTGAGCATCATTAGACTCCTTAATTGTCCATGTCGGCATGGTTAGTGACCTAGCATCTACTAGATGACATAATTTGACAATGTTCAACCATTACTACCAAAGATAACTAACTAAGTAGTTAACTTAATTCTAAATTAAGCATAACTATTTTTTTAAGAAATTGAATTTGGCTTCATCTAGAGGCTTGGTGAAGATATCTGCCACTTGCTTATCAGTAGGAACAAACTCAAGGTAAATGTCTTCCTTCTCAACATGCTCTCAGATGAAGTGGTACCTTATATTAATATGCTTACTCCTGTCATGTGACACCGGGTTCTTAGCAATTGAGTTGGCACTAGAAGAGTCACAAAATATGGGAGTTCTACTTTTTCTATTGGTTGTAGTCTTACAGTTGATGTTGTATCCATATAAGCTGAGCACAACAACTACCAGTTGAGATATACTCTGACTCTATTGTAGAGATAACAACACTAGTTTGCTTCTTACTACTCCAGGAAACGAACCTTCTCCCTAGGAATTGGCATGTCCCTAAGGTACTTTTTATTTCTTTTTTACAACCTACAAAATATGCATCTAAATAATATGTTATCTCAAAATCATTATTCCTAGGGTACCAAAGGCTAAGATGTTATGTGTCCTAAAGGTATCTTAAAATCTTATTTACAGCTGAGTAATGACATTCCTTGGGGAAAGCTTGGTACCTAGCACATACACATATAGCATACATGATATCAGGTCTACTTGTAGTTAAATAAAGCAAGGACCAATTATACACATGTATATGATTTCATCAAAAGGTTTCCCTTCGCATCCTTGTCTAGAGATATATTTGACCCATTAGAGTTTTCATGGTGGAGGCACTCTCCATACCAAACTTCTTAATTAACTCCCTAGTGTACTTGGTATGGCAGATAAATATTCCATCATCAGAATATTTCACTTTGAGACCTAAGAAATACTTAAGTTCCCACATACTGCTCATCTCAAACTCTCCTTATATCAGGTTAGCAAACTTATTGCAAAGGTTATCATCTGTAAACCTAAATATGATGCCATCAACATATATTTGGACTAGGAGACTTTTGCCTTGTACTTCCCATAAGAATAATGTATTGTTTATCTTCCCACTTGAGAATTCATTCTTAAAGAAGAAGGTAGACATGGTTTCATACCAAGCCCTTGGGGCTTGCTGTAACCCATACAGTGTTTTTTTTAAGAAAATAAACATAATTAGGATGAGTTGGATTAACAAAATATGATGGTTGCTCTACATATACTTCCTCTTTTAGGTCATCATTTAGGAAGGCTGACTTCAAATCCATTTGGTAGACCTTGAATCCTTTGTAGGCAGCATATGCAATGAATAACCTGATTGCTTCAAGCCTTAGAACTGGAGTAAATTTCTAGTCAAAGTCAATGCCCTTTTCTTATCTATATCCTTTTTCCATCCACCTTGCCTTATTCTTCACAATCACACCATTCTCATCCATCTTGTTCTTAAAAATCCACTTGGTGTCAATTACATTGTGTCCTTAGAGCTTTGGAACCAACTTCCACACTTTGCATCTTTTAAACTGATGTAGTTCTTCCAGCATGTCCATTATCCATAATGGATCTTTGTTTGCCTCTTCAAACTTTCTTGGTTCCACCAGGGAGAGGAAGTTCAAAAACATGGCTTCATTGTGTATTCTGCTTCTAGTTGTGACTCCCTAGCTAGCATCCCCAATGTTCAAGTTACTTGGGTGATCTTTCAGATGTCTAGTAGCTACATGCATCCTTTCTATAACAACATGTATTCCTTTTATAGCTTTATCCTGCTGAGCACCTTTTGTAGCATCTTATACTTCACCTGATGGCTGATCTTCTTCACTTATGATTGCATCATATGAGGTGATCTTACTTGTACTGGGCTTTTCATTTATAGACAACTCTTTCATGTTTAGTACCTGTAATATTAGGACAACTACACCAGCCCTTGTAGATCAGGCTAGTCTCATCAAATACAACATTGATTGATTCTTAAACCATATGAGTTTTCTTGTTAAATACTCTATAGGCTCTATTATGTGAGCAGTATCCAATAAAGATACCTTTATTGCACTTCTCTACAAGGTTTATTAGATATTATTTTCCATTATTTAAAATGTAGTTACTTCCAAAAATTCTAAAATAAGATAAGATTAGTTTTCTCCCTTTCATTAGTTCATAGGGATTCTTCTTGTGATCTTTAGTGATAGAGGCCTTATGCAATACATAGCAAGTTTTGTTGACTGCCTCAGCCCAAAAATATTCTAGTAGTGATGAGTCACTCAATATTGTTCTACTACCTCAATCAGGTGTCATGTTCTTTCTCTCAGCAACTTCATTCTATTGTGGAGTTTTGGGAGAAGAGAACTCTTAGGAGATACCTTATTCTTGATAGAAATTTGTCATAGCACCAGATTAAAATTTTGTTTCATGGTCACTTCTTACTTTGACTACAAAATAGTCCATTTCATTCTAAATAGACTTGACAAATATCATGAAGATATTAAGTGTGTTTGACTTGTTTCTAAGGAAGAAGACCCAAGAATACATAGAGTGATCATCAACTTTCATAAGGGTATGAAAGTGAGGGGATAGATCTAACTAACTCTAGAGGGGGGGTGAATATAGTATTTTAAAAACTTAATTTGTTTTTATAGCGAAATTAAAATAAGTGATAGTAGTATATACATAAAGAGAAATAAGAAAAATAAACTATCACAGCACAGTAGAAATAAAGAAAAGGGACAACCAGACGATACATGAAAATTATAGTGGTTCCCCAAAACAGATACACCACTCTTCTAACACCCTGGTAGGAATCCACTAACAGGTTTTTGATCAGGTGCCCTGCCACCATAGGTTTTTGCTCAGGTGCCCTGTCATTACAATATCAATTTTCTAAGGGAGATATAACAACCCTTTGAGCTTTTGATCAGGTCTCCAAAAACCAATCCAAGTCTTTTGATAAGGAGACTTGTCAACCAGGTGATAACTTTTGAAGGGAGTTAAAAATCCTTTTTATAGTGGGAAATGTAAAGAGATGTTGTCTTCTCTTTCTCAAAAACAACTTAGAAGACTTAGTGGATGTTGTTGTCAAAGCTCCCCCTAAGATATTGAATGGTTCAGGAAGAAGAGAGCTTTGCACAGGGTGTAGGCCTTGATGAAGATCTTCAGAAACTTCTTGGACTGGTGTTAAAGGGTTTTCCTTGTGAAGCCTGAAGCAGAAAACTGAAGAAGACTAGAGATCTATATGTGTTGTTCTTCTTCAATTTCCTGTAGATGGAAATCTTTTCTCAGTATCACTTGTTTGTAAAAATTATTCTGTAAAGATCTCTTGTTGCTCTTCTTTTTGAAAAAGACCTTTTTTTTATATTCTGAGAGGATTTCAAGCTGTTGAATTTTGAAAGATATCCTGAATTTACTGCTCAGAATCTGGGAGTTGAAATGGCTGGAATTTGTCTTGAATGCATTTCCTCAACTGTCCCAGTAAATAAGACAAGTAATTAAATTTTGTGAAATCCATAATTAATGCTGCAAAGCAACAACTATATTCTTGAGAATATAAGTATTAATTATCAGAGAATTGCTGCCTTAGAATAATACCAATTGAAATCAAAATGATAGAGGAATCGCCAAAACTGATACTAACAGAAATCGTCGACCTCAGAACAGATTTCGTCGACCTGAACTCCAAGTTTGTCGAGCTGAGAAATCATCTTTTTCGAGCTAAGCTCAGAGAAAATTATTCTAGAAAGAAACTGCCAAAGCTGAGCTCCAAGTTCGTCAAACTGAGATGGACTTTCGTCGACCAGAGAAACTGAGAGAAGAAGGAAGATCGTCGACCTGAGCTCGTATTTCGTCGAGCTCAGCTCAGAGTAGAAACTCTGAGTTCGTCCATCTGTGATCGATGATCATCGAGCTGAGTTCGAAGAACGTCGAACTGATTTTATTAACTCTCAAAAATTGCATTTCTTCTAAGTCTGAGTCTCTGAAGTCTTCTGAAGGCTGGATCATAAGATGTCTAATCCTAGTCAGATTGACCTATCCTTAGAACTAACAAATTTGACCCTATGCTATACATGATGGGTCAATAACCTAATATTGAACCTAGCCCAAATCCAAACTAGGGATCCAACAATCTCCCCCTATTTGGGTGAGGTCACTAAACAAAAAGAAAAGCATAAAAACACAAAGCAATATAAATATCTGACAAGATTTTAAACTAATCAGCAGATATGATATAGCTAAGTGCAATACACATATATCATAGAGAAATAAAAGTTCAAGAATTTTTAGAGGAAGGAGCAGAAGATGATTTAGCAAACAAAATTGTTCTGTGAGGATTTTTTGCTTCCTTCTTAAATATTTTTTATGTCTTGAGCTCCAAGAACTGTCATAGATGAAGCTCTGGGAACAATAGCTTCTGGATGTACCTGCATATATGCATTTAGATCAAATAAATGTCTGTCTTCCTGAAATTTGTCAAATTCTTTCTGCCTGTAGGTAGATATAGTAGTGAACTTTGATGGATCTGATCCTTCAGCTCTGGCCTTGTTCATCTGAGACAAACCAATCACTTCTTAAAATCTAGCCATTCTGAAGTTTGGATCTAACTCAGGTTCATAAACTGGAGAGGGAGGTCTCTCTAGATCAGATTTAGAAACATCCTGAGCAAATTTTTGAGGGTTTCTAAAAATAATGGATTGCTATTGAAAGTTTTGTTGGAGGAAACGATTGTTGAGATTTTCCTGAATAATAGGACCCTGGAGGTCTGTATTGATTGTACTTTCAAGTAGGTCTAGAAGACTTGTAGGAAGCGTGCCTTTGAGATTGAGAGCTGCTGGAATCTGGCTTCTAAGCTTTTGCAATATTTCCTGAAGCACCTGTAGTAGGAGGAGGTGGAGGAGGTCCTCTCCTGGTCTGCTTAGGTGGAGAACTGTTTCTTCTTCTTTTCTTCCTTTCCTTTTGCTCATTTTTGGACAACCACATCCATTGAGGCATATCTGGATATGGAGTGATATTATGCAGGATGTAATAAGGAGTGTCAACAGTAGGATTAGGCTTAGGAACAGCCTTAGCAGGAACCTTTCTCTTCTTATATTTTGTCTTTTTGGAACCAGATTGATCAAAATCCTCCTCCTCCTCCTCATCATCATCAGATGATCCAGGAGGAATGTCATATAAATCATCAATTTCCCTTAGAGTTTCTTTGGAGATCTGCTTCTCAGCCTGAGGTTGTACTTGAAATTTTGTCTCTACAAAACTTTCAGTCACAATCTGATTTCCTTCCTCTTCTTCCATATATACAAACATAATATCATCAAGGTCTGGCATTGGGGACTCAGCCCACATGCGAGGAGGAGGACTGCAAACATCTTCAGCAACTAGTATTTCTGAAATCACAGGAGCTGCAAAACATGCCCTTAGTTGATCTACAACTTCAGGACTTATTGGAGCAGACTAGCATACAATGGCGTTGGAGTAATCAACATCAAAACTAGGCAAAACATTTATGTAAATTCTGTAAATTGGATTGAAAGAATCAAGTAAATAATTCAAATCAATTGTGGGATTTATGATAAAATCACCAGTAGTGCTTATATCTTCATTTATATCATAAGCTATATCCATATCTGAATCATCTATAATATATATAATATCTGTTGAAATGTCTGCATCAGGGGAATCTGCTACTTCTTCTACAAGAGGAACTGGAACTGCTGCTGCTGTGCTACTAGGGGAGGAACTAGAACTTCTTCATAGGACATCTCCCCCTACCTAGTTTCAGAGGGCCCTGAAGCCAGGTCCCTAGAAGATGGGACAGAATGGAGAGCAACAATTCTAAGAGAGAGAGAGAGAGAGTTGATGGAAGCATAGAGAGGAGCAATAACATTTGCTATTAATTGCTCTAGAGTAGGAGAGATGAATTTTAGCAGATCCTTTTCAATATCAGAGAAATTTAGATATAAAGGTTCAGGAGCAGAGGGAGTATAAGAGGAATGATGTCCATAGTTGGAGCATGCAGAGAAAGCTTGAGGGAAGTCTGTATATAATAATTCAGGGAATGTGGAGGTAGGGTTAGAAGGAGTAGTAGTATATGTGGTTGGAATTGAGGTAGAAGGAGTTATTGTGGTAGGAACTGATGTAGTGTTGATGTCCTGGATGGGTGATTGAGCTAGGGATTGATGTGGATATGGTGGAGGTGGAGATAACAGATTGAAATTAGGCTGAGAGGATGTGGATGGAATGTAAGCCAGATGAGTTGGAAGAGGAGACTGAGGTGGAGATAGAGAAGGAATGAAATCAGTCATAATTTCATCCTCATGGATGATGATTGTTGATGGTGGAGGTGATGGAGGAGGAAGTTGAGAATGAGGTTGTGAAGGTGATCCAGCAGGGATTGGAGAGGAAATGGATGGTTGTTGGAGGGGAGTTGATGATGGTTGTTGTTGAGAAGGAGGTGAAGGAATTCTGATGGAGGGAGTAATTTCTTCTGGAGGTGGGGGAGTAGATGTAACTGCCCTTGTGTCCTCAAAAATCCTGGAAGAGGAGGAAGCCCTGGATAGCTTGGGCATGGTCCTCTCCCATCTGCCAAACAATGCAGACGTAAGCCTCTTGGAGGCATTAATGAAGATGGTATGTGAGACTAGTAGTTCAGAAGCCTTGACCTGGAGGAAAATTCCTAAAATCCTCCCAAAACACGACTCTTTCTTAGAGTTCTTCTTATTAATCAACTCAAACAAAATCTTGCCTTAATTTACAGCCTTCTTGTTTACCAGGGCACACATCACTAAGAACTGGTGCCTGGTTATATAATCATGAGCTATGTGTTTGCCCAACAAAACCTTACCAACAATATCGACAAGAAACTTATACTCAGCAGATAAGTTCTTTTTCAGCAGTTTGTTAGGGTTTCCATCAGAATGACCCATTTTGATCAACATATTATCATATTCAGAACTATCTATCTCAATATCCTCATCTCCATTTATCAAACAAAAAATCTCGGTAAGAACAGTAGGGGTTAGAGAAACCTAATTTCCTATAATGGTGCCAGCAATCGTATCTGCATCTGGAGAAGATGATGTATAAACCCACTCCCTTATCTCTGTTGCTACAAACTTGATTCTGGTGGTCATAAATTTCTTCAGTTGTTGATCTTCAAATAACTGCAAAATGTCCATGAAGATTTGATTGGAGTGACGGAAGGAGTCGAAGTCGATGTCAAAACCGGTGTCGAACTTCATGCCGGAAAGGGAAATCGTCGGAACCGCCATTGGTTTTTCTGCAAAAATAAAGAGATATCAAGTGCAAGAGAACAGAAATCATGGGATGGAGCTTGAAGAAAACCTAGTTATAAGGTTTTCAGAATATGAAGCGGCAGACTCCGTCCTGCGAAAAAAAAATCTTCGTTCTCAGGTCGACGAAAAATTCCACGAGGAAAGAATATTGTCGATCTCAGTTTGAAGAGGGGAAAACTTATCGTCATTCTCAGGTCAACGTAAAATTTTCTGAAGCAAGATCGTCGATCTCCGATCGACGAAAAGAACTTCACACAGAGAGTTTGTCGATCTCAGGTCGATGAATTTTCTCAAGAATAGTTCTCAGATCGTCGATCTCCGTTCGACGAACTGTGATCAATTCTTCGACCTCAGACAGAAAATTAAATTAATGCTTCTCCATTGATCATACCTAAATGATTTAGAAATAATATATGTTTCCTCTCATCCAAAGGTTTGGTGAAGATGTCTGCTCTTTGTAAATCAGTAGAGATAAAGACAAGATTAATTTTCTTTTTGTCCACACAATCTCTAATGAAATGATGTCTTACTTTTATATGGTTTGTCCTACTATGATGCACTGAATTTTGTGCAATGGAAATTGCATTGGTACTATCACAAAATATAGTTGAATTATTTAGATTGTATCTATAATCCAGGAGTTGATTTTGAATCCACAATATTTGTGAACAACAACTACCAGCTGCAATATATTCAGCTTCTACATTTGAAGTGGACACAGATGTTTGTTTCTTAAAAAACTAAGACACAAGCCTATCACCAAGGAACTAACATGTTTCTGATGTGCTTTTCCTGTCAACTCTACATCCAGCAAAGTCAGCATCTGATAATCCAGTTAATTCAAATTCTGACTCAGTTGGATAAAAGAGTCCTAGATTTGGGCAACCCTTTATATATCTCAAAATTCTTTTTAAGAAAATAAGGTGAGATTCTTTAGGGTTCACTTGGAACCTAGCACAAAGACATGTAGCAAACATTATGTTTGGCCTACTAGCTATGAGATATAATAAGGACTCAACAACAGCCCTATATGTTTTTTGTTCAATTGGCTTGCCATGTTCATCAGAATCAATCACAATATTAGAAACCATGGGTGTTTTCTTGGCTGAAGTATCAGTCATCCCAAATCTTTTAACTAATTCCTTAGCATATTTGGATTGGGAGATGAAAATGCCATCAGGGGATTGCTTCACTTGGAGACCAAGGAAGTAAGAATGCTTACCCATGCTACTCATTTCAAACTTGGAATGCATCAGGTCAAAAAACCTTTTGCATATCTTGGAATTAGTAGAGCCAAAAATGATGTCATCTACATATATTTGAACTAAGAATATGTTATTATTATGATGCCTAGTAAACAAAGTCCTATCTACAATGCCCCTAGTGAACTTATGCTCTAAAAGAAAGCTAGCTAGGGTCTCATACCAAGCTCTTAGAGCTTGCTTTAAACCATAAAGAGCTTTATGCAATTTTAAAATAAAAGAGGGATGAGTTTGAGAAATAAAACCTGATGGTTGTTCAACATATACTTCCTCTTTGAGTTCACCATTCAAGAAGGCATTCTTGACGTCCATTTGGTAGACCTTGAACTTTTTGTATGCTGTATAAGCAAGAAAGATTCTGATAGCTTCCAGTCTTGTAACAAGTGCAAAGGTTTGATCATAATCAATTCATTCTTCCTGTCTGTATCCTTGTACTACCAGCCTTGCCATGTTCCTGATGATGGCTTCTTGTGCATCTAATTTATTTCTGAATACCCACTTAGTTCCAATGACTGGGTAGTCTGTGGGTCAGGAACTAAGTCTCAAACTCTGCATCTCTCAAACTGAATGAGCTCCTCTTGCATTGCAATAATCTAGTGTGGATCTTGCTCTGCATCTTTTATGGATTGGGGCTCAAGTTGAGATATGAAGCAAGCATGCATCAAATTTTGGTTAAGTTGATGCCTTGTTTGCACACCAGCTGACATGTCTCCAATCACTTGAGATACATGGTGATCTCTAAGTGTGACAAGACCAGTTGGAGGAATTGGTTCAACAATAGCATTGGGAATTAATTCATCTTGTGGAATTAAATTTGTTGTTGAAGGTTCAGTAATTATATCACTGACCGCTTCTTCACTATCTTCATCAATATATGGAGAAGGATGTGATGTAGCCTCATTAGTGAGGTTCAGATCTTCCAATTTCTCACACAAATTGGGTACCTGCAATAACATACTGGTAGAAGAATCCTTCTCCTTGTATTACATGTTAGCTTCATCAAATATAATGTGTACAAATTCTTCCATTTTCAAAGTTGATTTATTAAATACTCGATAGACCTTGCTGACTTAGGAATATCCAAGAAAAATTTCCATTGCAACTTTGGCTTCAAATTTTCTAAAATGTTTCTTGCTGTTATTATGATTGTAACACACACAACCAAGGATTCTAAAATATTCTATTTTAGGTTGCTTCTCTTTGATTAGTTTATAGGGAGTCTTGCCCTTAAGCTTATGTAATAAACTCCTATTCATGACATAATTTGCTGTTCTTACAGCCTCCGCCCAAAAGGATAGGGGCAGGTGAGCATCTGCAAGCAATGTTCCTGCAGCTTCAATCAGGGTTCTATTTTTTCTTTCAGCTACCCCATTTTATTGAGGAGTTCTAGGAGCAGAGAAGCAATGTCTGATACCTTCCATCTCACAGAATTCTTGCATAGGAAGAGATTCAAACTCAGTACCATGATCCCTTCTGATCAATGCAACTAGAGTAGAACACTCAATTCTTATGCTCTTAAGAAAGTCTGTAAGAACTTTAAAGTTATCTGACTTGTTTCTCAAGAAGAACACCCAAGTGAATCTAGAGAAGTCATCTATAATGACTAAGGTATAAGATTTCCCTCCCAAACTCTGTACAGCAATGGGTCCAAATAGATCCATATGTAGCAAATATAGAATCCTGGGTGAATCACTCTTATTAATGGATTTAAAGCTATTTTTGGTTTGCTTGCCTAATTGACAAGCCCTGCAAAGGCTTTCCTTCTTGTAGGGTCAAGAAGGCAATCCTTTAACAAGGTTGTCCCTAGAGAGTTTGTCAATATTTTTCAGATTTACATGTCCTAATCTTTTATGCCATAGTTCATTATGTTGGATCCCTAGTTTGGATTTGGGCTTGGTTCACTAATTAGGATGTGTTTGACCCATATTGTATAGCAAGGGTCAAGTCTGTTAGTTCTAGAGTTTAAGTTAGTCTTTAGGTTCAACCATCATGGACCAGTCAGCAGAGGACTTCAGTAGATTCAGACTTAGAAGAATTCAGAGGTCAAAATTATCAGTTCGAAATTCTTCGAACTCAGCTTGACGATCGTCGATCTCAGATCGACGAACTCAGAAATATTTTTCTGAGTTGAGCTCGACGATATTCGAGCTCAGGTCGACGATTTCTTCCTTCAGATAGATTCTTAGCTCGACGAACTTAGAGTGCAGGATTGACAAGTTATTTCTAGAATGTAGTTCACAGAGCTCAGGTCGACAAACAGGAATTATCAGCTCGACGAACTTGGAACTCCAGTCGACGAATTTTGTTCAGAGGTCGACGAATTCTGTCCCGACCCAGAATTAGAAGATTTCCTTATTTTTTCCTTATTCATAATATTATTTAGCATTGATTTTCTGAGTAATTAATGCTCATATTCTCCTAAATATAGTCGTTATTGGCAGGATTAATTATGGTCTTCATCACGGTTAATTACTTGCTTATTTTAATAGGACAGTAGGGGAAACTTATTTATGTCAGTTATTCCAGCCGTTTCATTCTCCAGATCAGTCATCATTAAATGCCTGAAATTCAAATTTCAAAGGAGAATTTGGATAGCAAAATATAAAAGAGATTTTCTCTTCAGACGGACATATAGTACTAGAATACAGAGAAAAGACAGAATAACATACAGAAGAATATCTGCTTCTTTTCTGTGTACAAAAAACATTCTATTTTCTCCCTTGTTCTTTCTGAAGACTGAAGAAGAACCATCAATATCAAGAATTTTCTTCTACTTCAACTCCAGGAATATTCAAGGATAACAACTTTAATCAGTCAGAAAGTTCCTGGATCTCTCAAGACAAGGCTGGAGACCTACACCCTGAGCAAGGCTCCAAGCTCTCTGAACCACTCTACATTTCAGAAGGAGTCTTGACACTAGCAATCCACAAGTCTTCTCTATTGTATAGAGAAAAGAGAAGACATCATCGCCTCTCTCACCTCCTATAAAAGGGTTTATTAACTCCCTTCAAAAGTTTATTATTGGATTTTGGGCACCTGATCAAAAGCCTAAAGGGTTGTGAGATCTCCCTGGAAATAAAACTTGTGGTGGTAGTCACCTAATTAAAAACCTGATAGTGGATTCCTACTAGGGTGGTAGAAGAGTGGATGTACCCAGTTTGGGGAACCACTATAAAATTCTTGTGTTGTCTGTGTGTGATCATTTTTTTTCTTGTTCTTACTGTGCTGTGATATATTAGCTTAGCCTGTTTTCATTTCCTTTCTATATTACTATTGGTATCATTTATTTTACTCTGATAAATTTTAAAACAGCCAAAAGTTTTAATTACTCTATTCACCCCCCCTAGAGTAAATCAAGTCTAACCCCTTTCTTTCAATTGGTATCAGATGGGTGTTCCTTTGGTTGTACAAGCTAACACTTGAACCAAAAGATCCTTGCTAGATCTGATTTTCTTTTCCTAGTTTTTTTGTCTTATATCATGGCACAGAACAAAGATTATACAAGCACCAGACCTCTAGTCTACAACTTAAATAAGTTTGCTATCTGGAAGGAAAGAATCAAGTTATATATGAACTCTATTGATGAAGATATTTTCAATTCTATTTTGACAATACCACTAACTCCAGTGGCTACAAATACTGCTAGTTCTAGCACTCATGATGTTCAACCACCTGAGTGAACAGATGCTCAAAAGAAGGCCAAAATAGCTGATGTCAAGGCCATGAATATTCTGGCTCAGACAATGTCTGATGACATCTTCCAAAAAGTGGCAGAGTGTACATCAGCCAAGGCTATCTGGGATTCTCTTAACCAGATGGTTACTGGATTAGTAGATGAGAGAAAGGATAGGAGATCTAATCTCATCTCTTAATATGAAAACTTCAAGAAAGAAGAGTTAGAGTCTGTAAGTGACATGTACAACAGACTAAGCTCAATCATCAATGAGCTAAAGACACTGGACAAGGACATCACTCTCATAGAAGTCAATGACAAAATCCTCATGTGCTTCCCCAGCTCATGGGATTCCAGAATCTGGCCAATCAAGGAAGCCAGAATTCTAAATGAGATTTCCACTGAATCTCTACTTGGAAAGCTCAAGTCCTATGAATAATTGATAAAGTCTAGAGAAGTTGTAGAGCAGAAGACTCCTACATCAGCAAGAAAGGAGCAGAACATTGCATTCAAAGCAACTGAAGAATCAGAAGCTCCAAAAGCCAGTGAAGAATTTCCGAGTCTCTTAGCCAAGAGATTTTATAAGATGGGAAAGAGGGATTTCAGAAGAAAGTCATCTAGACAAGATGACAAGCCAAGGTATGATAAGACACCAACTAAAGAAGTTGTCTGCTTTGGTTGCAAGAATCCTGGACACTTCATCTCAGAGTGTCCAGAGAACCAAAAGAAGGAGAGAAGAAGAGAAAAGGAACCCAGGAAGCAACACTACATCAAGCCCTCCTCTAGCAAGCATAAAAGGAAGGAGAAAGGCTTTGTGGCTGAAACCTGGAGTGAAACTTAAGATGAATCTTCATCTTCCAGCTTTAGTGAAGATGAAGAGGAATCAAAGGCAAAAGAAGTGTGTCTGATGGCCATCAATGCATCAAGCAACTGTTCAAAAGCAAAAGATGACATGTCAGAGGGTGAAGACTCTGAATCTAAGGAAGATCAGGTACTGTCTTCTTTTGAATTCAATTCAGATAATTTTAGAACTGAATTTAAATCTTTATGTCTTGATTTAATTATCTCTGAAAAAGAAATTAAACAACTTAGAGAAAAACTGTCAGAATAAGATAATTTCATTTCTGAAAACATTAAATTAAAGGATGAATTAACTTTAGATAATGAACAGATCATCACATTAAAAATTGAATTAGTTGAGGCAAGGCAACTTGAAGAATCCCTAAATGGGAGAAGTAACAAGCTGATGGACATCACAAGAACAATGAATGTCGGGCTTAATGGCAAGCTGGGCTTAGGTGCTTCATCAATCCAACCCCCACTGATTCAGAAAAACATTTTAATAACTCCAATAAAATTTGTTTCTGAAAAGGGCAAGGAAAAGATAGATGATAATAATGTTAAACAAACAAAATTAAAACAAAAGAATAAGAAAAAGAGAAAGAATAAGAAAAATCTTAACTATAACAATGTTCAGCAGATTTCGTCGAACTCAGATCGATAAAATGTGTACAGTTGGTCGAACTCAAGTCGATGAACCCAGAACGCAAACTTTTATTATAATTATTCTCTGACTTGTGATCGACGAAACCAGTATGGTTCATCGACCCGAGATCAACGATATTGCGGCCTAGTTAATGAGTACTTTTATTCTCTGAGTGGAGTTCGACAAACTCATCCTCATTCGTCGACCTCAGATCGACAAACTTACCAGAATTCGTCGAACCCAGTTCATTATATGTAGATGACATTATATTTAGTTCTACAGATTCCAAACTATGCAAAAGGTTCTCCAACCTTATGCATTCCAAGTTTGAAATGAGTAGCATGGGTGAGCTCTCCTACTTCCTTGGTCTCCAAGTGAAGCAGTCCCCTGATGGCATCTTCATATCCCAATCCAAGTATGCTAAGGAGCTAATAAAAAGGTTTGGGATGGCTGATGCTTCAGCTAAGAAAACACCTATGGCTACAAATGTTGTGATTGATTCTGATGAACATGGGAAACCTGTAGATCAGAAATTATATAGAGCCATTATTGGGTCCCTATTATATCTCACAACAAATAGACCAGATATTATGTTTGCTACATGTCTTTGTGCTAGGTTCCAGGTGAACCCTAAAGAATCTCACCTTATTTTCCTAAAAATAATTTTGATATATATAAAGAGTTTCCCAAATCTAGTACTCTTGTATCCAACTGAGTCAGAATTTGAGTTAACTGGATACTCAGATGCTGACTTTGCTGGATGTAGAGTGGACAGAAAGTGCACATCAGGGACATGTCAGTTCCTTGGTGATAGGCTTGTGTCTTGGTTTTGCAAGAAGCAAACATCTGTGTCTACTTCA
Organism: Platanthera zijinensis; assembly: GCA_039513925.1. NCBI lineage: Eukaryota > Viridiplantae > Streptophyta > Magnoliopsida > Asparagales > Orchidaceae > Platanthera > Platanthera zijinensis. The sequence goes on from CM077079.1 coordinate 230,743,399, forward strand.
ATAGCAGAAGCTGAGTATATAACAGCTGGCAGTTGCTGTTCACAAATGTTGTGGATTCAGAACCAACTCCTAGATTATGGTGTCAACTTAAATAATTCAACTCTACTTTGTGACAATACCAGTGCAATTTCTATTGCACGGAATCCAGTTCATCATAGTAGAACTAAGCATATAGATGTAAGGCATCATTTCATTAGAGAGTGTGTTGACAAAAAGAAAATTAATCTCACCTTTGTCTCTACTGATTTGCAAAAGGCAGATATCTTCACAAAACCCTTGGATAAGAAGAAACATCTGTTCTTTATGAATCAGCTAGGTATGATAAATGGAGATGCATTAATTTAACTTTTTGTCTGTGGTCGAAGAATTTGCCACAGTTCGTCGAACGGAGATCGACGAACTGAGAAAAGTTCTTGAGATAATTCGTCGACCTGAGATCGACGAACTCTCCATGTGAAGTTATTTTCGTCGAGCAGAGATCGACGATCTGGCTTCAGAAAATTTTCATCGACCTGAGAATGACAAAAAGTTTTCCCTTCTTCAGACTGAGATCGACGAACTCTTTTGTCAATAAAAAATTTCGTCGAACCCAGATCGAAGAATTTTGTTTATTTCACAGGACGGAGCCTGACGCTTCATATTCTGAAAATCTTATAACTAGGTTTTCATCGAGCTCCATCCCGCGCTTTCTGTTCCCCTTGCACTTTATCTTTCTGTTTCCTTTTGCAGGCGATCAATGGCGATTCCGGCGAGCTCTCTTTCTGTAATGAAGTTTGACACGAGATTCGATATAGACTGTGAATCATTTCAATATTCTGATCAAATTTTCCTGGACATACTGAAGCTATTTGAGGAACAATGGTTGAATAACTTCATGACAACTAGGATAAAAATAGCTGCTACTAAAATCAGAGAATGGGTGTTCACCTCCTCTACTCCAGACGCCGACACGATGACATGCACAATATCTGGTAACCAAGTTTCTGTAACCCCCACAGTTTTGACTAAGATTTTTGGATTGTTTAATGGTGAAGAAGACTTAGAAATTAATAGCTCTTAATATGATTAAATGTTGAATAAAATGGGTCACACTTGAGAGAACCCTAATAAACTGTTAAAGAAACATTTGTCTTCTGAATATAAGTTTTTAGCCGATATGGTGGACAAAGTATTGCTATGAAAGCATACTGCCCATGAATATATTACTAGGCAAAAGTTTCTAGTAATGTGTGCTAATGTAAATAAGAAAGCAGTCAATTGGGCAAAAATCCTGTTTGATTTGATAAAGAAGAAGAACAGTAAGAAAGAGGTTTATTTTGGAAGAATTTTGGGAATTTTTCTTCAGGACAAGGCAGCTGAATCCCTAGTCTCACAGACCATATTCATTAATGCTTCCAAGAGGCTAACATGTGCCTTATTTGGAAGGTGGGAGAGGACTATCTCAAAGCCTTCTAAGGCTTCTACCTCCTCCAGAGCATCTGAGGATACCAGAGCTATCACAGCTGATCCCCCACCCCCTAAAGATGTCCCCTCCATCAGAATTCCATCCACCTAGATTCCAACACCTCCAACTCAACAACCTACACCTCCAAAAATTTCATTCCTTCATAAAACCCTTCAACAACCATCCACATATCCAGCTCATTCTCCAACACCACCAATTCAATCTCCTAAACATCAATAAACTCCACATCAATCTCCAGAGCATACCACACCACCTCTATCCCCACGTCCCCATCATCTTGCTGACATTCCCCTCCATAAACTCTCATCCATTCCATCTTTTGATCTCATATCATCATCTCCCATCAACACTCCATCACCTCATGATGAGCCCATGACAGACACCACTCCTTTCCCCTCATCATCCATCCTCCATCCATCTGTATCAACTCAGACACCTTCTGAGTTTATGCAAATGGATTCCCCTTCCATTCCCTCCCTTCTGGAACTCATCATTCCACTTCTCAAAAATCTTATAGCATAGGCCATTAAAACTCTTGTAGAATCTATCTCATCCCTATCTGCTCTCCTTTCTACAGCCCCTACCATCCCTTCTTCTGGGGGTCTGGCTTCAGGACCCTTTGAAATCATGCAGGGGGAGATATCTAGTGAAGAAGCTGAAGTCTCCTCTCCTCCAACAGCAGCACAAGCAGCAACTATAAGACCCCCGCTTTTTTTTTCTTTTAAAACACCAGGGTCTTAGGCCCAGAACCGCCACTTTGCGGTGACACCTTCATGCCCTGAAGGGTCATCACCACAAAGCACTGATTCTGCTGGCCAACTCGATCACAGAAAAGTAGCACAAAATGAAGTAAGTAAAAGCAAGTCCACTGAAAGAATCACATATATAGAAATAAAACTCCACGAAGGGAGTGTCCACAGAATAACACATCAGAGTAATAGAATATGGGCTTAAGCCCGATACATGTCCTCACTACAAGTCACTCATGAGGAAGCAAAACAAAACATCTACTCAAGGTCGAGACTCACGGTCCGGGCTGTATGAACTTCAAAGCTAGACTGCCCCATCTCCAAGCGCACCGGTCTCTGGGGCTGCTCCCCTGTGCTGGGCTCCGCGATCCCCTAAAATGATGTGGTTTGAAAACCGTTAGTCATAAAGACTAAGCCCCATCATCCCCTAACCCTTCCCCCATGGCTCCTAGGCACCAAGCAGAGAGGAAGAAAGGGAAGGACATGAAGGTGGAGATGAAATCAAAAGAAAACAGGTGGCAGCGGAACTAGTTTAGCAATTCTGTAATAATAATGGCAATAACAGAAAGTAAGAAATGTAACCTTAACTTATGTGCGGAAGCGCATAAGCCAAGGGATCTTCTGCAAGGCTCCCATCGTATAGAGTGTCTCATAGCACTTATACGTTGGGGTGTCGGTTATCAAACAGCAGTATATATATATATTGAATTTAACCTTAATTTATAAACTTGCCCATACAAGATTATAGACCAAGGGGTCGTTTTGCAGGTCCTAATGTATAAGCGTCCCATACCACTTATACTTTAGGTGTCAGGGTTAAATGAATCGATTATGCTATGACATGCAAGTGGGTATGATGAAACATGCAAGTGCAACTCACACACCCGAATCTGTGCACACAGACCTTTAGTTCCCCCTTTCAGAGTCGTTACCTCCCAGGATACCTCCGTAGTGGCAGACGGAAGCGGTGGGTTGGGCCTCACCCATCTCTAAACCAGTAAAGCGCTACCAGTCAGACCGATCGTACGCCTCAACGCTTGGTGCACGAAGCGGACTCCTGCGTACTCTTGCCGGCTAGCGCACCAGACTTTGTTGGCGAAGTGCTAACCACACTTGCCGAGTCAGCGTATTGGCGTCGGTGCATCGACCCTCCAATACCGAAGACCCACCACCTTAATTTTCATTCCTTTTTATGCACATGCAAATTTACTCGTAATCACACAAAAACCGAGCCGAAGCTCCCCGGACCAAAACGTCCGTCTCTTAACCAAATGATCCGAAGCTCCCAACCATCTTCCTGTGCTAACAGTGTTTGTGAAAAGTGCAGCCCTAATTACTAAGTTACTCTTGTTAGTTTGTTAATATAGTTTACGTTAACCCAGGACTGCCCCCGGTATTCCCCGTGAAGGGCTCTCAAAGGGCACTAGGAACTATGATGGTAGCTGAATCTCATCGTTCCCTTTCGCAAGGCACTTATTGTTATTGGTTGAATTCCCTTACTCATTCCCTTCTCATGTTACGATGGACTAACCTAGTGTGATTTTTAATCTTCCTCTCTTCGGAAAAGACGATCTTTCGTCGAACCCGAGCACCTCTTAACTCTAGCTAACACCACTTCTCACTACTCTTCATATCACTCTATTGCGATATAATCCACATCTATTCACCCAGACAAAATGACTAACTCCAACCACTATCCCAGATCATGTCCTATTGCAATTTAACAATATGTTATATGCATACCAACCTAGACTATATGTCGAACCGGTTATGCAATGATCCAATACTCATCCAAATGCCCTAAATTATTTACTGGAGACTTATCATTATATAACTAGCCTAAATCTAGAAAATGGTAATTTTCCTAATTTATCTGGCATTTAATTAATTTCCTCAAAAATTCCAAGGGCTACCGGTTTGAACATGAACTACCCTAAGTTCTCATGCAAGATGTCCAACAAAATTATGATAAATAGTATGTTATCTCAGTATGGTAAATCCAAAGTATCATAATTTTTCTATCATCAAAAGAGCACTGAAACTATTTTAGCAATATCTTCTATATTTCGTTATTTGTGAACCAAGTATAGAGAATATTCTTTCAAAAATTATAAATAAATTATACTATGCAGATAAAGCTTTAAAAATAGCATTGGCCCAATTTCATAATTTTTGCAGCAAGTATTAATCTCTGAACTAATTATTTATCAAGTATCTCTTCAAGGTAGACTTGTAAATAAAGTACCATAACTACAATTCTAAAAATCATGAATAAATTTCTACAAGTATATTTTGGCCTGAAAGTCTAAATTACTAAGCCTCATAATTTTTCAACAAAAATATCATCCATAATTATTTTTTAAACCATAAAAGCCCTTTTTAACATTTGTGGAGGAAGTACAAGATTTACTCAACTAAAAATTATACAAAAATTTAGGAGCATTCATTCTGACCTAAAACATTTACTTCCAAGATTGCATGGGGTTTCAATGAACAGAAAGATCCAAATAATTAAAAAATCAATTAGGGCTATAATCAACTTTACAAATAAAGTGCTGGAAATAAACATCATAAAATTCCAGTAAAATTTCTATAGCTTTTACCCACTCCAAAACTTACTCTACCCGAGTTTCACAGCCTCTAGATAATGTTTAGTGACAGATTGTGCTTAATTAGTATTTTACCCTAAAGCTAAGATTAGGGTTTTGAGGTATCTACCTATCTTAAAATCCTCCAAGATTCCATCCAGATGATTCTTATCATGCTAATGTCAACTCTACAGAGTTTCAAGGCAATAAGAGAGCTATTGCCCCCATGTCCTTCACAACCCTCAAAACCCTCCATTTAGGGTTTGAGTTTGGATCCTAGGGTAAACCAACCCTAAACCACACCATTTTCTCCAAGTGGGTTATAATAACCCTTTCAAGTCAGTGGTCGAAATATCGGCCTCAGTTGAGATGATTTGACCATTCCAACCTCTAGTGCACTTTTTACTCAAAAATGCCTCACTTTTGCCTAGTTAAGAATAGGTGACTCCCTATCCAAAATTCATCCAAATGAGTTTAAAATTTGTACAAAACTAGGTTTTATAGCCAGGGACCACTCACCAAAATTTGGGAGGGTTTGGAGGTCATTTGACCACTTAGATTAATTCCTTTAACTTAATTAAATTAAAACAAAAACTTTAGGCAAAGTATCTCCAAAAATTCCCATTTTTGAACTACCTCTAGGTATGTCTAAGGGTAACCCCTTGCCCAAATTTTAGGTCATTTGGACGAGGGACGATGCATGGACATTCATTTTAGTTCCTGCCCAACTCTAGGTACAGCCCTTACTAAAACGGGTTTTGCGGTCAAACCGCTTACCCAAACGAGTTGAAATCAATTTTAAATTAATGTAGACTCGAAGGGCTACAAATTTTGTGACTGGCCATTTTTCCTAAGACGGCCTCTAAATGCCTCGTATTTCAGCATCAAAATAAGCCTATTTTATGTATATTTACCTTATATATTATATACTTAATTTTTATATTATAATAATGTTTTACTGTTCATCTCCCCTACCAAACAGAACCCGTAACAGCAATCAGAAAAATACATTTCTTGTAGCTCTTTCGTGATCCGTCACCGGCCGTCCGATCACTTCCCTGGCCAGCCACCACCACCACCACCTCCGTCGAGGCGATGGCTATCGGTCGGCGGTGGTTTGGCCGCCGGAGGTGGCGGTTTCCGGCGTACCCAAAAATATATTTTTCATGGTTTATCCATGAAAACACGAGATAGGTCTGGCTCCTTTGAGCACGAACTTCATTGCTAAGATCCTAAGATCTACCCACAAAAGAAGAAGTAGAGGAGGACCTTGTTCGCGGTTTGGAGGCGAGATGAACGTCAGATTGTCATGGCGCAGTGGTAGCATTCCCGAACTTCTCCTACAGCAAGAGCAGAAATCTGAATCCATTTGATCAAGAGTGTAACCTTCTCATCTTGCTCCAGGAGGGCTTTTATAGATCTCCAAGTGGGGGAGGGGAAAGGGTGAAGCTTTCATGACAATAAAAGCTCCCTTAACGAATGGCTTTTCGGTTATGGTGGAGAAAAGGAAACGCTGGAATAAGGAGAGGCGTTTACCAGGTGGCGATTTCCTATTGGACCACACTCTCTCATTTTACTAAGTAATTAGATAAAGAAAAGGCCAATAAATACTCCTGCTGTAAATTCCCATAATCAGAATTGATTATGACTTGGGTTATAGAAATTTCCATCCTGGCTGACGCTTTGGCCTTTATCACGGGCGTGACACGTGGGTCACGGGCGTGACAGGCCTGGATGGCAAATTCTGAGTTCGATGATCGTCGTCCTGAGATCGACGATCGTCGAAGGGTGGTCACGCCCTAGGTCACGGGCGTTATACGTGGGTCACGGGCGTGACAGGGCCATGATGCAAATTCTGTGCTCGACGATCATCTCACTGAGATCGATGATAGTCGAAGGGGTCACGCCCTAGGTCACGGGCATGACACGTGGGTCACGGGCGTGACAGGGCCATTATGCAAATGCTGCGCTCGACGATCGTTTCGCTGAGATCGACGATCGTCGAAGGGGGGTCACGCCCTAGGTCACGGGCGTGACACGTATGTTACGGGCGTGATAGGCCCAGGTTGCAAATCCTGCGCTCGACGATCGTCTTCCTGAGATCGACGATCGTCGAAGGGGTCACGCCCTAGGTCACGGGCGTGACAGGTCGGTCACGGGCGTGACCAACCCGTGACTCAAAGTCTTGGTCGATGGACTTTAATTTTTTGGTTTCCTAGGGTTCTGTCATGACAAACCGTCTCCTAGGGGTCTAGCCGGAAATGGGATGTTACAGCAATAGTTTTGTAGATAGTTGATCTAGCAAATGCAGATGCAGATATACATATGATTACAGAAATTAAGACAGTTGATTTTTATATGTTGTGTACAGATGAACCAGTTGTTCTTACATAAGTTTTGACTGTTGGTGAATATTATGTCAATCCCACAGTAGATTTATTTAATTTGTTAAATTCCTTTAATACAGCTTATTTGAATTATCTTCCAGCAGTTTGCCCAGAGCCATCTTTGGCTATAGTGTGTTATACTTCTCCTATAAGTCCTGAAGTTGTTTAACAACTAAAGGCAAGTTTTGCAGTTTCTGTAAATTTTTAAATATCAGTTGCTGAGGAGGTTTGCTGTCCTCCTCCTCGCATGTGGGCTGAGTCCCCAATGCTAAATATGGATGAATTTTTGTTTGCTGATTTAGAAGAAGATGATAATCAGATGGCTACTGAGAATGTTGCTCCACAAGAATTTCCAGCACCTCAAGCGCTTCCTCAAGCTGAGAAGCAAATCTCAATGGAAGCCTTGAAGGAAATTGATGCTCTATATGACAACCCTCCAGAATCCTCTGATGAAGATAATGATTATGAAGATTCTGATGAATCTGATGATCCAAAAGCCAAGAAGAAGATTGCTAAGAAAAGAAAAGCGGTTCCAAAGGCTGCTCTTAAACTAAATCCTACACATGACACTCCCTATTATATACTGTACAATATTACCCATTATCAGGGTATGCCACAATGGATGTGGTTATCAAAGAATGAGCAAAAAATAAAGGAAGAAGAAAAGAAGGTATAGGTCTCCTCCTAAGCACTTGAGGAAAGATCCTCCTCCTCCTCCTTCAGCTGGGGCCTCTAGAAGTGCTTCTCTCAGATCAGGACCAGTTACTAAGACATATTAGAGACACTCCAAGCCTAGTCAACAACAACAATCCTCTCAGAGCAAGCCTCCTCCTGCTACAGATAAGAAAAGTACTTCAGCATCTACTGATGATTCAAAGAAGGACTCTAGTCCTAAAGGCTAGAATCTCCACCTATCCCATTTGTAGATCCAGAACAGGAAACAACTGCAAAAATGGCCAGGTTTCAAGAGTTGGTTGGACTTTCTATGATCAACAAAGCTAATGCTGAAGCAAAAGATCCATCTCAATACTCCACAATGTCATCACATAGAAAAGAAGAACTCAAGAGATATGCTAAAGCTAATAAATTTTTCAATGTAGATAATTATATGAGTTTTCATCCTAAAGCAGTAGTGCTAAGAGCCACCTCATGCAATATAATTGGAGCATCAGACATGACAATGTCAAAAAGAGAAGCTGCAAATCCAAACAGAGAAATTATTTTCAAACAGCCATCTGATAAATCTGAGAAAGAGAAGTCAAAGAAGAACTAATGATTGTGTGTTTAGTTTTTATTTTCTGAACTCTATTTGTTTAATCATGAAGCACTTGTATAAATATCTGCTAAATATTTTTATTTCTGCCAGATATATGTTTTTATGCTTTATGATTGTTTTCTTTTATTTTTATTAGTGACCTCACCCAAATAGGGCGATATTGTTGGATCCCTAGTTTGGATTTGGGCTAGGTTCACTAATTAGGATGTGTTTGGCCCATATTATATAGCCAGGGTCAAGTCTGTTAGTCCTAGAGTTTAGGCTAGTCTTTAGGTTCAACCTTCATGGACTAGCTAGCAGAGGACTTCAGTAGATTCAGATTTAGAAGAATTCAGAGTTCAAAATTATCAGTTCAAAATTCTTCGAACTCAGGTCGACGATCATCGATCTCAGATCGATGAACTCAAAAATCTTTTTCTGAGTTGAGCTCAACGATATTCGAGCTTAGGTCGACGATTTCTTCCTTCAGACAGATTCTCAGCTCGACGAACTTAGAGCGTAGGATTGGCAAGTTATTTCCAGAATGCAGTTCATAGAGCTCAGGTCGACGAACAGGAATTATCAGCTCGACGAACTTGGAACTCCAGTCGACGAATTCTGTTCAGAGGTCGACGAATTCTGTCCCGACCTACAATTAGAAGATTTCCTTATTTTTGTCCTTATTCATTATATTATTTAGCAGTGATTTCCTGAGTAATTAATGCTCATATTCTCCTAAATATAGTCGTTATTGGCAGTATTAATTATGGTCTTCATCAGGGTTAATTACTTGCTTATTTTAATAGGATAGTTGGGGAAACTTATTTAAGTCCATTATTCCAGCCATTTCATTCTCCAGATCAGTCATCATTTAATGCCTGAAATTCAAATTTCAAAGGAGAATTTGGACAGCAAAATATAAAAGAGATTTTCTCTTCAGATGGTCATATAGTACTGAGAATACAGAGAAAAGACAGAACAATATACATAAGAATATCTGCTTCTTCTCTGTGTACAGAAAACAATCTGTTTTCTCCATTGTTCTTTCTGATTACTGAAGAAGAAGAACCATCAATATCAAAAATCTTCTTCTACTTCAACTCCAGGAATATTCAAGGACAACAACTTTAATCAGCCAGAAAGTTCCTGGATCTCTCAAGACAAGGCTGAAGACCTACACCCTGAGCAAGGCTCCAAGCTCTCTAAACCACTCTACATTTCAGAAGGAGTCTTGACACTAGAAATCCATAAGTCTTCTCTATTGTATAGAGAAAAGAGAAGACATCATCATCTCTCTCACCTCCTGTAAAAGGGTTTATTAACTCCCTTCAAAAGTGTATTATTGGTTTTTGGGCACCTGATCAAAAGCCTAAAGGGTTGTGAGATCTCCCTGGAAATAAATCTTGTAGTGGCAGTCACCTGATCAAAAACCTGATAGTGGATTCCTACCAGGGTGGTAGAAGAGTGGATGTACCCAGTTTGGGGAACCACTATAAAATTCTTGTGTTGTTTGTGTGTGATCATTTTCTTTCTTGTTCTTACTGTGCTGTGATAGATTAGCTTAGCCTATTTTCATTTCCTTTCTATATTACTATTGGTATCACTTATTTTATTCTGATAAATTTTAAAACCGCCAAAAGTTTTAATTACTCTATTCACCCCACCCACCCCCACCCCCTCTAGAGTAAATCAGGTCTAACCCCTTTCTTTCACATTATTGTTACTAATTTGATTAAATAGACAAATTTCTGTCCTAGCAGATTTGAAGTTTACCACATAGATGTTTCCTTACCTAAGTCTAGTTAAGACAGTTTTATTATCTACAGAAGATATAATGCAAGAAGAATGGTTAAATGATACCAGATAACCTTCATCACATAATTGGATTATGGATATCAGGTTATGTTTGAGACCACTCATATATGCTACTTTCTTGAAAGTGACAACTCCAATCTTAACACTCCCATAGCCTTCAGTTTGGCCACAGTTGGAGTCACCAAATATCACTTTTGGACCAAGCTTGGACTTGTAGTTTGTAAAGTTGTCTTTGTTACTTGTCATATACTTTGAACATCCACTATCCAAGTACCATTGTTCCTCTGTGGTAGGATAGTTCTTCACCTGCAAAATGAAAGATTAGGTGTTCTTGACCCAGGTAACCTTGGGTCCTTGATTCTTTTCAAATTTAAAGCTGGAAATATAAGAGTATTTAGGTTGGTTCTTATATCCTAAGGGGTGAAATTTCCTAGGTGGAATTATCCAATGGGTGAATGGATTAAAAAATTCTTTTGAATGATTAACTGTTCTTGAATAATTAAAGTTTTTGTAATGATGAGCTGGGATCGACGAATTCTGATAAGTTTGTCGACCTGAGTTCGACGAATTAGGATGAGTTCATCGAACTCCGTTCAGAGAATGGAAATATTCATTCTCTGAGCCCCAAAATCGTCAATCTCGGCTCGAAGAACCATATTGGTTTCGTCGATCGCAGTTCCAAGAATAATTATAATCGAATTCTGCTTTTGGAGTTCGTCAACTTGAGTTCGACAAACTATACACATTTCGTCGATCTGAGTTCGACGAAATTTGTTGAACATTGTTATAATTAGGATTCTTCTTGTTCTTTCTCCATTTCTTAGGTTTCTGTTTTAATTCAGTTGGTTTATTATTATCATCTACCTATTCTTTACCTTTTTCTGATATAAATTTTATGGGTGTAGAAAGAATATCTTTCTGAATTAGATGAGGTTGGCTTGATGAAGCACCTAAGCCCAGCTTGCCATTGACCCTGGCATTTACAATGCTTGTGATGTTCATCAATTTGATATTTCTCCCATTAAGGGATTCTTCAAATTTCTTAGCCTCATTTAGTTTAGTTTTTAAAGAAATAATTTCTTCTGAAGCTATAACTAGTTTATCTTTTAGTTCAATGTTTTCAGATAATAGATTTTCATGTTCAGTTATCTTGTCTCTGAGAAGTTTGATTTCCTTCTCAGATTTGATTAGATCATTCCATAATAATTTAAATTCAGTTTTGAAATAATTAGAATTAAAATCAAATGAGGATATTACCTGATCCTCTTCAGATTCAGAGTCTCCATTCTCTGAATTTTCAGCTTTTGAAAAGCTGCCTGATGCATTGATAGCCATCAAGCAAACTTCTTTTACTTTAGCTTCTTCCTCATCTTTATTGGAGCTGGAAGATGAAGATTCTTCTTCTGTCTCACTCCAGGTTTCTACAACAAAACCTTTCTGCTTCCTCTTGTTCTTGCTTGAGGAGGGCTTGTTGTACTTCTTTCTGGAGTCTTTCTCTTCTTTTCTCCTTCATCTGATTCTCTAGACACTCAGGAAGAATGTGTCTAGGTTTTCTGCAACCAAAGTAGACAATCTCCTTGGTAGGAGTTTTGTCATATCTTGGTCTGTCATCTTGTTTGGATGACTTCCTTCTGAAATTTTTTCTGGCCATCTTGTAAAATCTCTTGGCCAATAAACTTATGAGCTCATCATTTGCTGGTGGAGCTTTTGGTCCTTCAGATGCCTTGAAAGCAATGTTTTGCTCCTTTCTTCCTGAAGTGGAAGTCTTCTGCTCAGCTGCCTCTCTAGTCTTTATCAGCTGCTCATAAGATTTGAGCTTTCCCAGTAATGACTAAGTGGAGATTTCAGTCAGGCTTCTGGCCTCCTTGATTGGTCGGATCCTAGTATCCCATGTGCTGGGGAAGCACATAAGGATCTTGTCATTAATCTCTGTTAGTGAGATATTCTTGTCCAAAATTTTCAGCTCATTGACAATTGAGCTGAGTCTATTGTACATGTCAGCCACTAACTAAGACTCATCCTCCTGAAAATTTTCATACTGAGAGATGATATGGGATCTCTTGTCCTTTCTCTCATCAGTTGATCATGCAACCATTTGGTTTAGAGAATCCCAAATGGACTTTGCTGAAGTGCACTCAGCCACCTTCTGAAAAATGTCATCTGACATGGTTTATGCCAGAATGTTCATGGCCCTTACATCATCAACCTTTGCCTTCTTTTGAGCATCAGTCCACTCATGTGGTGGAACTGCATTTGTGCTTGTTGAGGTAGTAGCCTCTTGAGTTGGAGGACCTGTCAAAATGGAGTTGTAGATGTCTTCATCAATAGAGTTCATATACAATCTGATTCTTGCCTTCCAGATTACAAACTTATTCAGATTGCAGACTAAAGGTCTGGTGCTTGAATATTCTTTATTCTATGCCATGATATAAGAGAGGCACTAGAGAAATAAAAATCTATCAAGGAACTTTTGATTCAGGTATTAACCTGTGAAATCAAACAAACACACCCTTTGATACCAATTAAAAGTGAGGGGATAGATCTGACTAACTCTAGAGAGGGGGGTGAATAGAGTATTTTAAAAACTTAATTTGTTTTTATAGCGGAATTAAAATAAGTGATAGTAGTATATATATAAAGAGAAATAAGAAAAAGGAACTATCACAGCACTGCAGAAATAAAGAAAAGGGACAACAAGGCGACACAAGAAAATTATAGTGGTTCCCTAAAATTGGGTACATCCACTCTTCTACCACCCTGGTAGGAATCCACTAATAGGTTTTTGATCAGGTGCCCTGCCACCACAAGTTTTTGCTCAGGTGCCTTGTCACCACAATATCTATTTTCTAAGGGAGATATAGCAACCCTTTGAGCTTTTGATTAGGTGCCCAAAAACCAATCCAAGTCTTTTGATAAGGAGACTTGTCAACCAGGTGATAACTTTTGAAGGGAGTTAGAAATCCTTTTTATAGTGGGAAATGTAAAGAGATGTTGTCTTCTCTTTCTCAAAAACAACTGAGAAGACTTAGTGGATGTTGTTGTCAAAGCTCCCCCTGAGATATTGAATGGTTCAGGAAGAAGAGAGCTTTGCACAGGGTGTAGGCCTTAATGAAGATCTTCAGAAACTTCTTGGACTGGTGTTGAAGGGTTGTCCTTATGAAGCCTGAATCAGAAAACTGAAGAAGACTAGAGATCTATATATGTTATTCTTCTTCAATTTCATGAAGATGGAAATCTTCTCTCTGTATCACTTGTCTGTTAAAATTGTTCTGTAAAGATCTCTTGTTGTTCTTATTTTTGAAAAAAACCTTTTTTATATTCTGAGAGGATTTCCAGCTGTTGAATTTTGAAAGATATCCTGAATTTACTGCTCAGAATCTGGGAGTTGAAACGGCTGGAATTTGTCTTGAATGCATTTCCTCAACTGTCCCAGTAAATAAGACAAGTAATTAACTTTGTGAAATCCATAATTAATGCTGCCAAACAATAACTTTATTCTTGATAATATAAGTATTAATTATCAGAGAATTACTGTCTTAGAATAATACCAATTGAAATCAAAATGACAGAGAAATCGCCAAAACTGATACTGACAGAAATCGTCGACCTCAGAACAGATTTTGTCGACCTAAACTCCAAGTTTGTCGAGCTGAGAAATCATCTTCGTCGAGCTAAGCTTAGAGAAAATTATTCTAGAAAGAAACTGCCAAAGCTGAGCTCCAAGTTCGTCAAACTGAGATGGACTTTCGTCGACCAGAGAAACTGAGAGAAGAAGGAAGATCGTCGACCTGAGCTCATATTTCATCGAGCTCAGCTCAGAGTAAAAACTCTGAGTTCGTCCATCTATGATCGACAATCATCGAGCTGAGTTCGAAGAACGTTGAACTGATTTTCTGAACTCTCAAAAATTGCATTTCTTCTAAGTCTGAGTCTCTAAAGTCTTCTGAAGGCTGGATCATAAGATGTCTAATCCTAGTCAGACTGACCTATCCTTAGAACTAACAAATTTGACCCTAGGCTATACATGATGGGTCAATAACCTAATAGTGAACCTAGCCCAAATCCAAACTAGGGATCCAACAGGATGTATAACTTTCCTCCTAAACTTTGAATAGGCATAGGACCAAAAAGATCTGTGTGCATTAGATAAATACACCTGATCGAGTCTTTGCAAGCAATGCTCTTAAAAGTGGCCCTAGTTTGCTTGCTCATTTGGCATGCATGACATGGACTACTTTTAATACATTTTAACTTAGGATCATCTCTAACAAGATTTTAAGAGAATAATTTGCAAATTGTTTTGTAGTTAATATGAGCTAATCTCTTATGTCATTGTACATAAAATAGATTCCTTCTCATTAGCTACAATACATACTAGTGTGGATGAATCAGAGCAAATAAAATCTAAATAATAAAAATTTCTACTCCTAGTACCTGAGAGAATTGTCTCCAAGTCAATTGAATTTTTGATCAGGCACTTATCCTTGTGGAACTCAATAGCATAGCTTAAGTCACATAGTTGACTTATTCTTATAAGGTTGTGTTGCAACACCTCTACATAAGCTACTTTTGTGATAGAAACTATGTTATTTGGTGATCATATCATAGCCTTTAGTAACCCATCTATCTGAACCTCCAAAGATGACTTTTACTCCATACTTTATTGGGGCAAAATATTTTAGAAGACTTTGTTCTAGTCATATGCCTGGAACACCCACTGTCCAAGTACCATATTTACATGTGATTGGTACTTGAACTAACTTGCAAAAAAATTTTAGTTTACCTTAGGAACCCAACTAACCTTGGGTCCTTGGTTCCTGTCAGCATTTGAAACAATTTTTCCATTGAAAGAGGCATTAGTTGTATTGAATTTCTTTGCATGAGGCACTATTGGATTATACTAATAGTCCAAAGCAAAGTGGCCTAACTTGCACAACACCAACACTCATAGATGTTGTACCTTCTCTTTTGAACTATCTTGGGAGTAGAATATATTTGTGATTGTTCTAGTTCAGAGAAGATGGCCTTGGAATTCTTTTGGTTTCTCTCGGCAAGCATATGGTTGTGAGCATGGTGATAGGTGGCCTTACAAGACTATATCATTTTGTTAGCCACTAATATCATTTTGTTAGCCACATGCAGCTTTTTAGGAAGGGGCCCTTGGGGAGTGGACTTTTCCTTACCCTTGAGTATTGGAGCTGGGGTACCAAATACAAATAGTTCATAATGACCCATTTGAATTTCTTTATAGAGAGCCTTTAGTGCACTCAACCTCATACCCTTTCTTCCTCTCTAGTGAGGAGCATTGTTAAACTTACTAGAGGAACATCCATGTTTCCAGTGATCATACATGTTTTCATGGTCATAGTGGTTGGATGGAGGAAGTACCCTTTAAAAGGTGGTTTGATGCACCACAACTTTTCCTTTTTCTTTTCCTTTCTTCCTAACTTCTGAATAGAGCAGTGAAACTACCAATAATAGGTAGAACAGTTTATGGATTAGAAAACTTGGCCACAAGCATCCTTTCATTAAGGAGCTTATCTTCAAGATCTATAATGGTCTTGTTCTTATGACTTATGGTGCCAAGATGAATGACTAACATCCCTCTCATTTTGTTAATCTTAATGCTCATTTGAGATAGCTTGGTAGTTGTCTCAAGGCATTTAGAATTGGCAAGTTTGAGAGATGCAATCACCTCAGCTTGATTCTTAGCAAGTTTCTTGTTTTTCTTCAGGGCTTCTAGAAGAGCACCATATTTATTAATCATATTATTAATTTCATCCTCTGAATTAGATTCACCCTCCTCATCAAATGATGAGGGTGCATCAGATTCTACGCTGGTTTTATAGTCAGATTTTGATGAGGATGAAGGAGATTTAAGAATTACCTCTCCAAGATGGGATTCATCCTGATCATCCTCATCTATCATGGCCATGAGACCACAACATCCTTCTTCTTCACTGTCACTATCAGAAAGTGACAAGGGAGCATTGATGCCAATCCTTATAGTAGGAATTCCTCCTCTTCAGTGAGAGCAACCAACCCAATATATGATTCTTCTTCTTCTAACTCAAATTAGTTAGAATCACTTTCACTTCAGCTATTTTCTTTCTTTGCTAAGAAAGTCTTCTCAGACATCTTCCCATTGTGGTGTTTCTTTTCACTAGCAGCCTTTCTTTCTTTCCTCTTTGTTGGGCAGTCAGCAATAACATTCCCATGCCTATTGCAGCAGTAGCAAATGATGTTAGAATTAATATGTTTGTTCTATTTAGAAGAATACCTGTCCCCCTTGGGGTCCTTCTAGAATTTTTTAGAGTTGTTGTATTCCTTCTTAGATCTGGAGGATGAAGATCATTTATTATTCTAATTCTTCCTACTATTCAACATCTTTTTGAACTGCCTGGAGAATGTTGCAAATTCCCTATCAGTGAGCACAACTTTTTAGGTGTTGGTCTCAGAGCTTTTTGACTCAGTATCCCTTCTTGGAGGAGAAGTGATTTTATCGTTGCTTCTCCTGGTGCTTTCAACCTTGGAAGTCACTAATATCTCCTTGGAGTGTGACCTGGCAACTACATCCTCTTTCTTTCTTGTATTTAGCTACATCCCACAGGATAACAGCTTCTCATACAGAGTATGAGGAGGAATATTGGCCAGATTCCCCATCTCCCTTTTGGCATATATCTTGTTGTCCCAATCACTTATTAGGGACCTCAAGAATTTTTTATTGAGTTCATAGTCAGTGAAGACTCTGTCATAAGTTTTTTGTTCATTAACAACCTTGAAGAATTTTTTATAGCATTTAGTAATGGAATCTTTCTTCTCTTTCCTGAATGCCTCATACTCTAGATTTAATAGGGATTTCATGTCATCCCTGGCCTCCTCAGTTCTATCCATGTACATAATAAGTGTATCCCAAATTTCCTTAGTTGTTTGACAGTGAATTAAGTTTTGGAAAGTGGAGTCATCTATGACACTTACTATAATGTTCTTGGCCATTTTTTCTATAGTGGCCAGAACAACTTCATCTCTAGTCATTTAAGAATAAATATTGGCTACTTGTTGATTAGAATTATTAGAGGAGACCTTCATGGGGATGAATGGTCCCTCCTCAATAGTTATGTATATCCTAGGGTCAAAAGCTTTCATAAATAATTTGACCTTTTGTTTCCAAGTGCTAAAATTTTCTTTTTTGCATATTAGGAGCTTTATGGAACTCATCTCCTCGTAGCCTTCACTGAAAGTCATGGTGTATAGATTATTTATTCCCTTGAGGAACTTGGCCATACTGTTAAGCCTCTTTGAACCAACCTCCCTCTGATACCACTTGAAAGATTATAAGTAGTCTAAAGACATAGAGGGGGTGAATAGTTCTTGTGTTGTATTAGGACTTTTTAAAACTTTAAGGCTAATCTACCACAGAGCAACAAATTTAAAGCATAACACAAAAAAGCACACAGAGATTTATAGTGGTTCCATATATTATAGATACATCCATTGTCCCTCACCACCTATCTAGTAGGGTACTTGACTAGGCCAACACCTCTAACTTCACAGATTTAATAATCTTACAACTCAGAGTCCCTGACTCCTACAGCTCATGAACACAGTTGTTCCCTACCTCAGATCTGCTTATCAGATCTTCCTAATACCCTACCTCAGAGTAAACACACTCCTACCGCTTAGATTCACAATTGAATCGTACCTTAAGTCTTTCTAAGACCCTATTTCAGAGTGAACACACTCCTACAACTCAGATTCACAACTAAATCCTACCTCAAGTCTTCCTAAGACCCTATCTCATCCTGTCAGCACAGTCCTACCTTCTATACAACCCTACACTCAGGCTGTCAACACAGCCCTACACTCAGATCTCAGATAGATCGTATAACAACAAGTATAATAGTTTGATTACAGAGGATTGACTCAAATAAGATATTACTTTTGTAGCATTGAGTCTTCTTAGGCTTTTATGTAGAAAGTCCTCTTCAGCAACAACACTAGATTAATCAATGGATTTGTTTTTATAACAAGATCAGTGCTAACTTTCTTATGAGAGGAAGACTTCTTACATTTTGGAGTAAAACCTTTCTTTTTGTTAAAGCTTGACTTTTTCTTATTATCTTTAGAAAAGCTTGATTTTTTATTATTGTATAGCTTTTGATGTCGAGCTATGCTTTTTTGAGTTCTCAAGGTTTTTATCTCTAGAAGAACAGGGTTTGATGACCCTCTCTTATCCTTTTATACTTCTAACTATTCTAATGGTGGAAACATCAGAAAACTTAAGTCAAATCACCTTTTAGAAAGGATTGATATGGCATCTGCTTTCAACGCCTCTATCATTTGAAATCCCTCCTTTCTGAAGAACAAAAAGGAAATTTACCAATCAAGATGATATCATTTTGTGAATACTTCACCCAAAATGTTATTGTACTTAGCGCAAGAAATAAACTTCTCTGTTGCTGACAAAATGGTAGTGTTGGTGGAGCCTTCTATCACAATGATATCATTTTGTAATCCTTACACATCAAAATGATATCTCTTTGACTTAAATTGTTTTGAACTTCGACCAAATTAGAGTTTTGAATAAGTTCATTTTTGTTCTTATCGCCTAACCTATTGAAGTTGACTAGCAATATGAAATATTGAACCTACATATATTACACATGACAAACATCAAATACAAGATATACTTATTAGTGTATGAAGTACTTCTTCAAATCTAAAACATTGTTGTTCCCAACACGTTATACAAACCTATCAATAAAAAAATCATGGCAAGTCCATAATCCCCATAAGCATAAAGTTTACAAATATATTGGACAAGAAGCAACAAGAGGCTTTTGAATATCAATGTACAAAAATACTCAAAGGCTACATCAAGTAAACACTCAAAAATCTCAGTGTTATAATAGAAGGCAACGATTATACATGTAGTGTCGTGGTCTCAGGCCCTATCACCCTAGCCTGTTATCCTCCTACATGGGGTATTGTTATTATTTCTTTTTCAGGGTGTGCTCCTAAAATGGTGGGGTAATAACCATTATTCATAAATACTATGTGGCTTCACATCCTCTCCCTTGGTGACTCTTAGGCACTGGGAAAAAGGATTGAAAAGTGGGTACAATACAAACAGTAGTATATAACAAAACATATGGCAGTTGTCTAATCTAACAGTGATTATACCAGTTTTATATAAGAAAATAGGTAAGCATCAAGATGTACCAATAATAAAATAAAGCAAAACTAATCTAGCATTGTAGTAAGCAACATGTAAGTAAAAGGACTCATCATATAAAAGAACTCATACTAATTTATATGATGAGGATCTTATGCGGTATAATATAATGTTATGCAATGCAATGAATGTATGATGACACACTCATGGTTTACTTACGCACTCTTTCTTGTTATGCTGACATAAACCTTCAATTCCCAATTTTTGAGGGTAGTGAACAACTCAGGCATCTCTCGTCATGGCAAGACAAAGATAGTGAATCAGGCCTTTCCACTACTGGGTGGGTATGCACACTGCCGAACATAAGACTATATACACATTGATGCTAAGAACCAAATAGTGGAGAACCTGCGCACTTGCTCGGTCATCTTAGTCTTAAATGGCATGGGAGGGGTCCTTGGGAAGTAAACACCAAGAGCCCATACCAACCGACCTAAGGCACAGAAGGGGTCTTTGGGAAGTATATACCAAAGAGCCTAGGCCAACCGTCTTAGAGTCTATCTATCAGCTTCCATCAGTGTGATGTCAGGTAAGCCCGTAGACCTGCCACAAGTAATCCTCTCACCAGGATCATTATGCAACTATGTGCCAACCATACACACCCATATAATTATCATGATTAAACTCATGCTAACAAGCACCCAAGGACTTCCAACCAAGTTCATAATATACACTCTAGGATATAACCATATCCTATAGTCCACACCAATCCATCACTGCTACCCATAATGAGTTGTCCTAACTCTTGTGCAGTGAAACATGTAAGTTTAGGGAATACACTTTATAATCATATAGGACTACTTATGAGTTTAGTGATATGTTTAGGTTCACTAATAAGGTTTGCCCAAATATATTTATTAGCCATATCCAACCACATGCTAGAGCCATATCATGCCTTGAATATAATTGAATTCATAAACAATAATAAATCACATGCTCATTATAAAGTAACTATATATGTGATCATTTTTAGTTTGAACTTGCTAATATTTTATAAAATGTATTAGTGTTATTTTAAGCATGTTTACAAATTTCTGTTCTAATTGGGTATTTTAATGTTCCATGTTCCGCACAATAATTTATAACAAAATATTTAAATAATGAATTAGTTCCAAACTAAATCCTCTGAAATTTCTCCCTTAACTCATAATTAATATTTTGATCATTCCCACTAAATTCCGGCCCTATCAGATTTCACAATAATTATTTACAGCACATAAATTATATGATATGATGGACAAATTCATAGCAAATAAATGCCTAAAATTTTTGAAACATAATAAGGGTGTTTACAATATCCTCAAGCATATAAATATCAAATTTCATAAGCATCCGATGAATATTTTGAGAGAAATTCATAAAATAATAAAACTATGTACGTGTACGTCACTGTTTACTAAAATAGGATTCTGAGAGCTACAACCCACCAAATATAATTTACTACCCTCAATCTGTAAAGGTCTTCAAAAGGGGTACAACTTTTGTGTTGAGCCTAAAGCCCAAATCGAAATGTATCATGTCTGAAATTGGGCTTGAACCCGACTGTGTAAAACTTGACAAAACCAGTTTGGTACTTAAGTTATATTCGTCCTTGGCACAACAATTTCAATTTCAGATCTAGGGAGCTACAAAGTTCCTTATAAAATGTGCAACCACTTCTTGAAATGGTATTTTTGAGAGCTATAACTTTCATGTTGATCCTGAGGCCTGGGTCAGGCTGGATCATACCTACAAAGTGACTTGAAGCCAGCTGCACATACGAGATAGATTCTGATTACTTTATGAAAGTCTTGTTTTCAAGGTTAGCTAAACACCTAGAGGGGGGTGAATAGGTTTTTGTCTGTATTTTAACTTTTATAATTTATTTTCAGATTTCTGTGGTTGTACTCAGGTTTGTTATCAGCTTTCAATAACATACACAGACGGCACAACAATTTTATAGTGGTTCCCCAAATCTTGGGTACATCCACTGTCCCTCTGCGCCTATCTAACTGTGTTAGATTCAGCTCTCCCTCCAAAACTCAGCTACTTAATAGCTTACAACACAGATCCCACAGGGCCACACAGGTCACTCAGACCTAACAATTAGCGACTAAGCCAACCCACCGGTCACAAAGACCTTTCACCAGGCACAAAGCCAAACACAGGTCACAAAGACCTTAGCCTTTATAAAACAGGCTTACAACTCCAGATTCACCAAGAATCTTTACACAAGAAAGAAATAGAGAAAGATTATATGATTAGACACTAGATCAAGAACTTTGTGTCATCTTCTTCCTGGATTGAGCAGATATCAGCCCAACCTTTTGTTGTTGAAGACAATGATGTAGGCAATAGATTCTTTCTTCAAAAAGCTAACCTTCCTTCTGCAGAACTTGTAGATCTGCTCCCTTAGAATGAATTCTGATCCTATTGTTGTTGATGGTAATTACTCTAGCTATCTCCTTCCCAGCAAGGTTTTCTGTACAGAAACCCCTTCTTCAGGCTCGATGAAAATGGCGAGGAAGAAGATGAAGTTCTGCTGCCCTTCTTCTCATTTTCCGAAAACCTAGATGAGGAATTGATTGTTGTGTTGTGTTGTGTTCTTCCCGATTGCTTCCTTTTATACTCTGAAGGCCAATTGAGCAGTGGGTCCCACCACCAGAATTGATGGCTGAGATTAAGCCATCCAGCGCATGCTTTCCCATTAATCTTATTTAATGGTTACTTGCTGTGTGTGTGAGCCCCAACACTTTATGATGGAAATATTCCTTGGAAAGTACTGAGGATGATGATAGATGGCCGCCAATGTCTCTGGTAGTAATTTCGCAACATTCGAATTTTGGTTTGACAATTTGACTTTGCTGATGTCATCAAGACTCAACATCTCTGGACTTAGACAAAATTCAATCATCAGAACCAAAGGCATTGAGTGAGTAGGTATCACTCAACACCACAACACTTAGACAAAATTCTATTTGTCTAAGTATTGAGCTCGACGAAATCTGAGCTCCGTTTAACGAACGTCTAGCTCAGCTCAACGAAAGTATAATTTTAGCTCGACGAATTGAAGGCTCAGCTCAACAAAAGCATGAGTTTAGTTCAACGAACAGCAGACTTAGTTTGATGAAAGGATTAACTGAGTTCGACGAACTCCAGGCGGAGTTTGACAAACGCTGAGCTCAGTTCGACGAAGCTGAGCTCGGTGAACATCAAGCAGTCCACGCTTTTGGACTTAGCCAAATTTCTTCTTTAAAGGCGTTGATAGCGTCGAGAGCGTTGAGTGATCTTACCTCACTCAAAGCTATTTGCCTTAGCAAATATTTATGCGCCTTAGCATTGAGAGAGTAAGTTACTCAACGCCAAACTACTTAACAGAATTTTCTATTATCTGGCGTTGAGTGAGTAAGGTACACTCAATGCCTGTAGACTTTGTAAAAATTTTGGCCAACATTTCAGGGAGTTGACTGGCACAACAACACTCAACGCTAAAAGTTGTATGGTGTTGAGTGAGTAGACCACACTCAAAGCTTGTGGACTTAGCCATATTTTCAGCCAATTTCTCTAGGCTAAGACTGACTCAGCCTGACTCACAGCCATTTAGCTGTATGGCATTGAGTGAGTAGACTACACTCAACGCTTTTGTACTTAGCCAAATTTTTGGCTATCTTCCAGTTAGACTGAGATAGTCTCAACGCTATATATTATATGACATTGAGTGAGTGGACTACACTCAACGCTTTTGTACTTAGCCAAATTTTTTGCTATCTGCCAGTTAGACTAAGACAGTCTCAACGCTAAATGTTATATGGAGTTGAGTGAGCTGTCCTCACTCAACGTCTATGGACTTTAAGCAAATTTCTACAAGATATTATTTAGTCCATACCTCTGGCGTTGAGTGAGCTTGCTCCACTCAACACTTGTGGACTTAGGTAATTTTTGTTATGTACAGCAACCACTTATAATGTCCACATGTCCAATCAATGTGCTATGGACTACCTGCACTCAAGACCTCAAATGCACATCAAATATAGTTAATGTGTGTGACATTGACTTGTTTGACTTCTCACAAATCAGGTACATTGGGAACAATGGACCCAATAATCTCCCCCTATTTGAAGAAGTCAAAACCCTTATCAACTCTTTAAAAAAACTTGGTCAATGAAACACACAACCTATACAGCAAAATAACTATTGAAATTTTGTAAGCTATAAGTAAATGTACCTCATTTCCTGTATGGTGAGCAGCACTTACTCCCCCTATTTTGCTACAAGGTTGCTGGTTGCTGTCCTTACTTGAGTGTCACATTACTTTCTTTCCCCTTTGCCATCTCCTGATGTGTGGCTATGTCTCCCCCTTGCTCTGCTATGTCTCCCCCTAGCAAGGACCCTCTCTCTTCTTAGGACCTTCTCTCTTCTCTCCCCCTTTTTGACTTCTGTAGAATAGGTAGATGGAGGCTGGCACTTCCATTGGCTGACCTTCTCTATTCTCTCCAGAGAAACTTACTCCCCCTTAGTAGAAGCATCAATAAACTGATACTACTGGGAAGTTTGTATGTCCAGCAAGAGGAACAATACCTGCATAATAATAAAAATAATGCAAAAGGGAGTGCTGGAAGCTATGCCAAGTTCAACATACCCAACTCAAATTTGAGGGTGTTGAACTTTGCTTCATCTAGTGGCTTTGTGAAGATATCAGCCACTTGCTTGTCTATGGGGACAAACTCAAGACTGATGTCTTCCTTCTCCGCATGCTCCCTAATAAAATTATATCTTATTTCTATATGCTTAGTCCTGCTATGTGAGACAAGATTCCTAGCAATAGAAATAACACTTATAGAATCACAGTAGAGAGGAGTTCTACTTACCTGAAGGTTATAATCTTGGAGCTGATATTGGATCCACAGCAGCTGAGCACAGCAGCTGCATGCTAATATATATTCTGACTCAACAGTGGATATAGCCACACTTGTTTGCTTCTTGCTGCTCCAAGAGACTAGCCTTCTTCCTAAGAACTGATAGGTTACATTAGTGATTTTCCTGTCCTCTTTGCAACCTATAAAATCTGCATCTGAAAATCCAATTAGGTCAAAATCCCTATTTCTAGGGTACGATAGGTCAAGATCTGGTGTTCCCTTAAGATATCTCAAGATTCTCTTTGTAGTTGAGTAATGAGATTATTTAGGGCAGGCCTGATACCTAGCATAGACACATGTGGCATACATGATGTCAGGCCTACTGCAGTTAGGTATAGAAGGGAGCCAATTATCCTTCTATACAAAGACTCATCAATAAGTTTCCCTGCCTCATCTTTGCCTATAGGCATGTTTGATCCCATGGGAGTTCTCATGGTGGAGGCATTCTCCATAACATACTTTTTGATTAGCTCCCTAGTGAACTTGGAATGGGATATGGACAAGCCATCATCAGTCTGTCTAACTTGGAGTCCCAAGAAGAACTTGAGCTCACCCATGCTGCTCATTTCAAACTTCCCTTGCATAAGTTTAGCAAACTTCCTGCAATAGTTGTCATCAGTAGATCCAAAGATAATATCACCAACATATATCTGGACTAGGATAAGCTTGCCCTTTGATTCCCTTAGGAATAAAGTCTTGTCTATCTTACCCCTTGAGAATTTGTTCTCAATTAGGAAGCTTGACAAGGTTTTATACCAAGCCCTAGGGGATTGCTTTAGCCCATATAAAGCTTTCCTAAGCTTATAAACAATATGAGGAGAGTTAGGATCTACAAAACTTGGTGGCTGATCCACATATACTTCCTCTTTTAGGTACCCATTCAGGAATGCTGATTTGACATACATCTTGTTGACTCTAAATCCCTGATGGGCAGTAAATGCAAGGAAGATCCTTATGGCTTCTAATCTGGCTACTGGGGCAAATGTCTGGTCAAATTTTATGTCATCTTCTTGTTTGTAGCCTTTAGCCACCAGTCTAGCCTTATTCTTGACAATGATGCCATCTTGATCTAACTTGTTCCTATAGATTCACTTAGTCCCTATGACATTTTGTCCTTGTGGTCTAGGGACCAACTTCCAGACCTTACATCTCTTAAATTGGTCAAGTTCTTCTTGCATTGCTCCAATCCAGAACCGGTCCTTGATTGCTTCTTCAAACTTCTTTGGCTCTATATGAGAAGGGAAACTTGAGTAGAGAGCTGTATTCAAGCTCCTGCTTCTAGTCTGGACTCCATGATTTGCATCACCAATGATTTGGTGTACTGGATGGTGCATTAGATGCCTGATAGCTAGAGTAAATCTAGCTACATCTTGTTGATCTTTAGGGTTTTCACCTAGTTGGTCTTCATTTTCTTCAGGTATGTTATATCCTTCTCTTGGAGTAGGCAATCCATCATCATTTTCTTGGACTGTGGGGGTAGCTTCCTTGATGGTTAGCTTGTCCATCAACTGCTCTGTACCTGCAATACTATAAGAGGAGGAGATTGGCAGCTCACAGTTAACTATGTTGGATTCATCAAACACAACTTGCATTGACTCTTCTACAACTTGGGTAGTTAAGTTGTAGACTCTATATGCCTTACTATAAGTGTTGTACCCAACAAAGATCCCTTCATGGGACTTGACAGAAAACTTAGTTAAATGGACTTTTCCATTGTTGAGCACATAGCACTTGCAACCAAAGATCCTGAAATAGCTCAGGTTTGGTTTTCTGCCCTTAAAGATCTCATAGGGAGTATTTTTGCGGCTCTTGGGGATAGAAGCCCTATTAAGGACATAGCATGCAGTGTTAACTGCCTCAGGCTAGAAGTATTCTGGGAGAGATGAGTCACTTAGTAAGGTTCTACCAGCCTCTATGAGAGTCCTATTTGTCCTCTCAGCAATTCCATTTTGCTGGGGTATTCTAGGAGAGGAAAATTCTTGATGAATCCCTAACTCTTCACAGAACCTTACATGTACTCAAACTGAAACTCAGTGCCATGGTCACTTCTAATTTTGACCACAATGTTGTTGAATTCATTCTGAATTTGCTTAACAAATGTCTCAAAGACATCAGGGGTTTCAGATTTCTTCCTTAGAAAGAACACTCAAGAAAATCTGGAAAAGTCATCAACAACCACAAGGGTGTAGACTTTCCTACCAAGACTTAAAATTTGTATAGGACCAAATAGATCTAATTGAAAGAGGTATAAGCACCTCACTAAGTCTTTGGTGCCAATTCTCTTGAAGGAGGTCTTAGTCTATTTTACCTTTTGGCATGCAGAGCAGATACCCTCCTTAGTGCATATAGATTAGGCCCATTCCTGACTAGCTCATTGCTGAATAACTTGCATATGGTCCTATAATTTAGATGGGCTAATCTCTTGTGCCACTGGACATAGGAAGAGGCTTTCTCATCTACAATAAGGCATATAGGTGAGTCTTTGTTAGAACATAGGAAATCTAGACAGTACGCATTTCCAGTCCTAGTGCCTGTTAAGATGACCTCTTGGTCACTTAACCTCCTAATTTGGCACTCATCCTTGTGGAATACTATGTCATAACCAAGATCACAGAGTTGGTTAATGCTTTTCAGGTTGTGTTACAACCCTTCCACATAGGCTACTCTAGTGATAGTGACTATGTCATTAAAGATCTTATCATAACCTCTAGTCACTCCTTTTTCTGACCCACCAAAGATAACCTTTGGTCCACTCTTTACTGGATAATAATATTGTAGCATGCTCCTTGTTCCAGTCATGTGCCTGGAACATTCACTATCCAAGTACCATATAAGGGTATGAGCACTTGGACTAACCTGCAAAGCACAAATCAGTTAACCTTAAGACCCCAATTTTTATTGGGTCCTTGGTGCATGTTAGCCTGAAAATAATTTTGCCTGCCTGCAGCTGTTCTGATAGGCAAGCTGATATTTGCTCTCTACACACTATGATTGTGTCAGCAATCAACAACAAAATGACCTACTTTGCCACAGCACCAACACTCATGGATGTTATACCTTCTTTTTGGAGCAGGTCTAATGGCTGTGTTAACAATAGCTCTGGGTCTAGAAGGAGTTGCAGCAGTCCTGTTCCATGATTTTCCAGCCACAGTCTGACTAATGGTGGGTCTGGCAGTAGAAGTGCTTGGGATATCTTGAGCCCTTCTAGCAGTAGCTTTCTTTTCAGGAAGCATACTCTTGATGGCCTCAGAGATGCTCAGGTCAGGTCTACTGATAGTCTTGCCCTTTGTCTTAGAGTGGGCTGGAGGAATTTGAGAACAATCAGCAGCTTTACCATTGACTGAAGGGGCTGTTACACCAAACACAAATGGTCCAGGATGGGCCATTTGTATTTTCTCATAGGTACTTGCACCTTTGCTATGACTACCACCATATTGTGGAATATCTTTGTTCACACAAGATGGTCTAGCATGATTCCAGTGACCATAAATACTCTCATGGTCATGGCTATTGGAAGGAAATTGCACTCTAACAAATTTTACAGGAGGCTTAGAGGTTAGTGGCTCCACTTGAGCTTTGCCCTTTCCATTGGAATTAGCAGCTCTTGCCCTTCCCTTGAATCTCAACCCTTTCTTTCCCTTTTGGAAGGAGAATGAGTCTATCAAGGGCAACACTGTGCTAGGCTTGGAATAGCTAGCCACAAGTTCCCTCTCCTTTTGGAGCTTTCCTTCAAGATTCCTGATATGGTTATTCTTGAAGATTATGGTGCTCATCTGAATGATAGTTACATTCTTTAGTTTGCTAACTTCTTGCATCTTCAGATCCAGCAGTTTTGCTGATTCTGAAGCTGCAAGCTTTAAAGAGACAATTTCCTGAGTCTTGCTGTTTGGCCAGGAGCTTGCTTTTCTTTAGAGCCTATAGAAATTAACAATATTTATCAATCAATTAATTGATGTCTCCCTCAGATTCTGAGCCATCATCATCACTTGATGTAGAGGCACAAGAATCTGGAACTGATTCATAATCTAAACATGTAGAGCTGGTAACAGAATTTACCTTGCTTGGACCAGGCTAATCCTGGTTAGTTTCTTCATTTGACTTAGCCATCAGCCCAAGGCAGCATCTTTCATCTTCAGAATCCACCTCTGAATCACTATCAGATTATGATTGAGGGGCCCTGTCTTCAATCCTGGCAGCAGGATGGATCTCCTCAGCTTCTTCTTCTAAAGCAGCCAGCCTTTTGAGTCAGTATGCTTCTACTGCTCCTTCTTCAGTTAAGTACAACCCAATATAGGCTTCTTCTTCCTCTTCTTCTGACTTTGATGAAGAGGAGTCAGTCCAGCTTCTTTGTTTTTTGGCAATGAGGGATTTCTTCTTCTTGTCTTTTTGCTGGTGGTCCTTTTTCTCACAGTGTTCCTTTCTTTTGACTGGGCAGCCAGCTATCATATGCCCAGGTTTTCTGTAATGATAACAAGTTATGTTAGAGGAAACCTGTTTACCAGTTTTGGAACCATACCTGTCCTCCTTAGAAGATTTTCTTCTGCCCTTATAGTATTCATCCTTGGGATGAGAGGAGGTGGAAAGCCTGCCTCTCCAGTGCTTCTTCTTCAAGAACTTCTAGAATTTCCTAGTGAAGGCAGCAAAATCTTCATCAGACCATTAGCAGTCTATTGCCCTTCCCTCTGATCTTCCAAAATAAGATTCAGCATCTCTCCTTGGTGGAGAGGGAGACTTTCTTCTGCTTTTGTTGGTGCCTTCAACTTTGAAGGCAACAGTTTTGTCTCTAGCCTGAGACTTGTTGTTGTTCTCCACTTCTTTCCTTGCTACCAACTGCATCTCATATGACAGCAGCTTCCCAAAGAGTGTGTGAGGAGCAGTGTCACCGAGCTTTTCGACTTCTCTGATGGCACAGATTTTTGTGTCCCACTCTCTAGAGAGAGATCTAAGGAACTTGTCATTCAGTTCATAGTGACTGAACACTCTTCCATAAGTCTTTAACTCATTCACAATCCTAAAGAACTTTTCATAACAGGTGGTTATGTTGTCCCCCTTGGATTGCTTGAAAGCCTCATACTCTTGGTTGAGCATGGACTTCCTATCATCTCTAACCTCATCTGTCCCCTCCATGTAAATCACAAGTATTTCCCACATTTCCTTTGCAATTTTTTAATGGATCAAGTTCTGAAGTGTAGAATCATCAACAACCCCCATGATGATATTCTTTGCCCTCTTGTCTATTGAGGACAGGGCCAACTCATCCTTGGTCATCTCATCATATGGCTAGGGGGTCTTGACATTAGTATCCAGTGTAGAGACCTTCATTGGGATGAATGGTCCTTCTTCAACTATAATGTATATTCTAGGGTCAGCAGCTTCCATGAACTGCCTCACCCTTGATTTTCAAATCCCAAATTCTTCCTTCCTACATATTGGAAGTCTTACAACACTCAGCTCCCTATTGGTCATTCCTGAACCCATAGAGACAGACTTCTTGCTAACCTTGGAGGTCTACTCAGACTGTTAAGCCTTTAAAGAGTAACCTCCCTCTGATACCACTTGAAAGTCTTGTTTTCAAGGTTAGCTAAACACCTAGAGGAGAGCGAATAGGTTTTTGTCTGTATTTTAACTTTTATAACTTATTTTCATATTTCTGTGGCTATTATTAGGTTAGTTATCAGCTTTTAAGAACATACACAGATGACACAGTAATTTTATAGTGGTTCCCCAAATCTTGGGTACATCCACTGTCCCTCTGTGCCTATCTAATAGTGTGTTAGATTCGGCTCTCCCTCCAAAACTCAAATACTTAATAGCTTACAACACAGATCCTGCAGGACCACACAGGTCACTCAAACCTAATAATTAGGCACTAAGCCAACCCACGGGTCATAAAGACATTTCACCAGGCACAAAGCCAAACACAGGTCACAAAGACTTTAGCCTTTATAAAACAGGCTTAAACCTCTAGATTCACCAAGAATCTTTACACAAGAAAGAAATAGAGAAAGATTATATGATTAGACACCAGATCAAGAACTCTGTGTTATCTTCTTCCTGGACTGAGAAGATATCAGCCCAACTTTTTGCTGTTAAAGACAATGATGTAGGCAATAAATTCTTTCTTCAAATAGCTAACCTTCCTTCTGCAGAACTTGTAGATCTGCTCCCTCAGAATGAATTCTGATCCTGTTGTTGCTGATGGTAATTGCTCAAGCTATCTCCTTCCCAGAAAGGTTTTCTGTACAGAAACTCCTTCTTAAGGCTCGACGAAAATGGTGAGGAAGAAGATGAAGTTCTGCTGCCCTTCTTCTCATTTTCCGAAAACCTAGACGGAGAATTGATTATTGTGTTGTGTTGTGTTCTGGCTGATTTCTTCCTTTTATACTCTGAAGGCCAATTGAGCAGTGGGTCCCACCACCAGGATTTATGGCTAAGATTAAGCCATCCAGCGCATGCTTTCCCATTAATCTTGATTTAACGACTCCTTGCTGTGTGTGTGGGCCCCAGCACTTTATGATGGAAATATTCCTTGGAAAGTGTAAAGGATGATGACAGTTGGCTGCCAATGTCTCTGGCAGTAATTCCGCAATATTCGAATTTTGGTTTGACAATTTGACTTTTCTGATGTCAGCATGACTCAGCAACTCTGGACTTAGACAAAATTCAATCATCAGAACCAAAGTCGTTGAGTGAGTAGGTATCACTCAACACCACACTCAATACCACAACACTTAGATAAAATTTTGTTTGTCTAAGTATTGAGCTTGACGAAAGCTGAGCTCCGTTCGATGAACGTCTAGCTCAGCTCGACGAAAGTATAATTTCAGCTCGACGAATTGCAAGCTCAGCTCAACGAAAGCATGAGTTCAGTTTGACGAACTGCAGACTTAGTTTGATGAAAGGATTAACTGATTTCGACGAACTCGAGGCTGAGTTCGACGAACGCTGAGCTCAGTTCGACGAAGCTGAGCTCGGCGAACATCAAGCAATCCATGCTTTTGGACTTAGCCAAATTTTTTGCTTTAAAGGCATTGATAGCGTCGAGAGCATTGAGTGAGCTTACCTCACTCAACGCTATTAACTTTATTTGCCTTAGCAAATATTTCTGCGCTTTGGCATTGAGAGAGTACGCTCCACTCAACGCCAAACTACTGAACAGAATTTTTTGTTATCGTGTGTTGAGTGAGTAAGCTACACTCAACGCATATGGACTTAGTCAAAATTTTGGCCAACATTTTTGTGGAGTTGACTGGCACAGCAACACTCAACGCTAAAAGTTGTATGGCGTTGAGTGAGTAGACCACACTCAACGCTTATGGACTTAGCCACATTTTCAGCCAATTTCTTTATGCTAAGACTAACTCTGCCTGACTCACAGCCTTTTAGCTGTATGGCATTGAGTGAGTAGACTACACTCAAAGCTTTTGTACTTAGCCAAAATTTTTGCTATATGCCAGTTAGACTGAGACAGTCTCAATGCTATATATTATATGGCATTGAGTGAGTGGACTACACTCAATGCTTTTGTACGTAGCCAACTTTTTTGTTGTCTGCCAGTTAGACTGAGATAGTCTCAATGATAAATGTTATATAGCATTAAGTGAGCTGTCCTCACTCAACGCCTGTGGACTTTAGGCAAATTTCTACAAGATATTATTGAGTCCATACCTCTGGCATTGAGCGAGCTTGCTCCACTCAATGCTTGTGGACTTAGGCGATTTTTTCTACGTCCAACAACCACTTACTGTGTCCACATGTCCAATCAATGTGATATGGACTACCTGCACTCAAGACCTCAAATGCACATCAAATATAGTTGATGTGTGTGGCATTGACCTGTTTGACTTCTCACAAATTAGGGACATTGGGAATAATGGATCCAATACTTTATAATTAACAGATCCTGTACAGATCTTGAAGTAGATCGGACAACAATTGACCGTCTTCTTCCTCTAGCCTGGTGTTGTGATTTGCTCGACCTGGAGCCTATTAGATCTCTTTGTACAACTTTCTTGTTAAGCCCGAGGCTAGGGTATGGCTGGATCATACCAAAAAAGTGACTTGAAGCTAACCGCACACATGAGACAGATTATGTTTACTTTATAATTATCAAATCTTACACAGATCTTGAAGTAGAGCGGACAACAACTGATCGTCTACTTCCTCTAGCCTGGGGCTGTGATTTTCTCGACTTAGAGCCAATTATATCTGTCTTTTATAGCCACCTAAACCCAAAGCCGACCAACCAACACCACCACCACCTTCCTCATATTGAGATACATTGACGGGTGGTGATTCGATGGCCGGAAGTGGCCAGAATAACAGAAAAAAACATGGATTTCAGCCATTTTTCCATGGCTTGCTCTCAACTCAAACTCAATCGATTTCGATGCCTCGCCTAATCAGATCTAGGAAACAAGTACCACGGGAGAGGGGAGGAAGCTCACCTAGTTTGCGGCCATGTATCGGGTTTGTCTTCTTGGCAGCATGATGGCAGTGGTCGGCAACATTCCAACTTCTCCTCCTAAGTTTCTTCCTCTAGAAAAATCCTTTGCTCTCTGGTTTGAGGGCTGAGAATAAGGGTAAAAGGCTATATGAGGGAGGCAGGAGAGATTAATGGGAAAACTCTTCAAAAATTCAACTGGCAGTTAATGGGATTTCATTTCCCATGCCTTGGGACAGACAAGTAAAAGCCTTGTGTCCATCTTCTATTATCTAATGTCATTTTTTGTCTTGGGACAAGCAAAAATTAAGTCTAGAAGGAGAGGGGGACCATGTCACGCTGTTCTGGATAAATTAATAAAATTTTCAAGTAAACACCCTTTGATTATGCCCGTGACCAAGGGTGTGTCAGCCAAATTCCGCCTCCCAGGCATAACATAATGATATTGCTCTTAACGCAATACTTTTTCCTTAAGTCATGCCTATGACCCTTAGGTAATATTCGTGACCCTTAGGTCATGCCCGTGACATAGGTCCTTAACGTAAACACGACGATATTTAGTTATTAAAATGATATTTAGTTAACATGGGGATATTTTCCTAAGTCACTCTCGTGACTTATAGGTCATGCCCATATACATAGGGTCATGTCATATGACACAGCAAAACTAGAACCCCACTCGATGATATCGTTGAGTTCACCTGACACTATCATTAAGTGAAGAGTTCAATCGACGATACCGTCAAGTGAAGAGTTCACTTGATGATACCGTTGAGTGAAGAGTTCACTTGATGATACCATCAAGTTCACTTGATGGTATTATTGAGTGAAGAGTTCACGCAATGATACTGTCAAGTTCACTCGACAGATTGGCCATCAGGCCACCCTCATGACTTTAGGATTTCTCCCCAAAAAATTTCTTCGTAATTTTTTATTAACCATGACTCAATCTTGTCCACCTCAAAATCTTAGGGCTTCTACCAGGCCCAAGTCAACTCTTGGTGACACAAAACACACACGGGTGGCCTAATTCAAATCAGGATGTTATAAATCCAATAAACAGATAAATAATTTCATCCCTAAAAATGAGGTTAGGTCTACAAGTGTTAAAGTACAAAGTATGAAAGGTAAGTTCCAAACATACCTTGGGGAAATAATTCGGGGTAGTTTTGTTGTATGAGGTCCAAGGTGTTAGGTCCGGCATTCCTTCAATTCACTTGACCCGTTGCGCTCTGCTACTTATTTAAGAAATTAAGTAGCGCCCTTTCCAACGGTCTTAGCTTTTGGAACAGTTGGGTATGCGCTTGATCCTACATTTGGTATTAGAGGAGGTCACGGGTTCAAGACCGGGGGCGCTATTAAATCCCAATATTTCCCTTCTACCTGTGTGGGTCCGGCAGATTAGGCAACCGTGGACATATGGTAACCCCACCTCTGAGCCATGTGGGCCATGTGGTAACCCCACCTCTGAGCCGATGGGTTGTGCTGGACGCCGGGGGGGATTGTTGGGTCCGACGTTCCTTCACTTGACCTGTGGCGCTCTGCTACTTATTTAAGAAATTAAGTAGCGCTCTTTCCAATGGTCTGGGCTTTTGGATCCATTAGGTAAGCGCTTGATCATATACAAGGGATCCCAAGTGTATTCCTCCTTTCCATGGTTTGACCATAAGACCATAACCAATGGAATGATCTTTTTTCACAGCTTTTGGGTCTCAATATCTACTATCTGCACAAGCTCCAATCAGACGGATTTGTCAGATGCCATAGGGATAGAAGTGGTGGTATCATGCTGATCACAACGAAGAAGTGCCTTCCTAAGGGATGACATTTGAAAGACGTCATGTAAGTTCTCCAGTTCTGGCAGTAGCTACAACCGATAAGACAAGGGACTAATCCGCTTCAGAATAGTGTATGACCCCATATATATAGGGTTGAGCTTCTTCCTTCCACAGACACGAGAAACCCCATGCATTGGTTGATCTTCAAAAACACCTTTAATAATTTCAAACAATACTCTTTAAATCTATAAATCTTAAGTCAATCAATTAATGTCCAAACATCTTTAAAATTTAACCCAAGGTCAGTCATGACACTATAAGTGTACCATAAATTTTTTGGAATTTATTTAAATATTTAAGATCAAAACATTTCAATAATACATATGTGTGATAATTTAATAATTCAAACTATACTCTTTAAATGTATAAATCATAAGATGATTAATTCATGTCCAAATATCTTTAAAATTTAACCCAAGGTCATTCATGACATTAACAATGTACCATAAAATCTTTAGAATTTATTTAACTGTTTAAGATAAAAATATTTCAATCATACACATGTGTAACCAGTGACAGACCAAGGATTTTCATCAAATCCGGGCACCAAGTAAAAGTTTAAGACATTTTATAATTTGTTAATTCAAAGATTTAAAATTATTATAGTTTATAATTCTGCTATTTAATGTTAAAGGCAAAGGTTTGAACCCCATATCACCGAATTAGAGGTAAGAGAGAAAAATACTAAAACCTCGATTATATCATATCTTGTAAAGAGATAAGTCTGAGTGCCCATCAGACACTAGAAATTTAAATGAAAGTTCTCCCAAAATCACACAAGAAAAAAACTTACAATGTCACTACGACAGATAGGTTTTAAGTTCTTCAACGAAACAAAACAACAAGGCAAATATTTTCTCAAATATTATATAAAAAAGAAGAGGTGGCGGAACCACAGCAAAAAAGAAAAAAAATAAAGAAGAAGAACAAAGAGGATTGTATAATGATTCAGAAAATAAAAAAGAGGAGCCTGTGCCGACTACTGAAATGGAGGTGGCCCCATCCATCAAATTTCAGAAAAATGAGAAGATGAAGAAGAGGAGGAGACAACGGCTAGCTGTACGAGGGAGGCGGCCCTGTAGATCTGAAATCACAAATTTGAAAAGAGAAGGAAAAAAAAAGTTACCTCATGCCTACGCCAAGGACTGAGAGGGGGATCGGGATCCTCTCCATTTCACTTGAAATGGAGGGGATCCATTTCAATATCTAATGGATAAGACAAGTTGAAAAGAAATCTTGTGGTGGAGATTTTGTGATTAAAAAAATCTAAAAAAACATGCTCCAGGAAAAGATAGTTTTTTTGGCTGACATTTTAGATAGTTTTTTGCCATTTTATAAGTAGGAAAAGATAGCTTTTTCACTAGATTAGTAGACTAATAGCTAGGCTTTAATTTTTTTCTCCAAAAATCTAATTCGGACACTTGCCAAGGTGTGCCGCCACCTGTGTGATAATTAAATAATTCAAACTATACTTTTTAAATGTATAATGATAAAATGATCAATTCTTGTCCAAACATGTTCAAAATTTATCCTAATGTCATTCATGACATTTTAAGTGTACTATAAATTTTTTGGAATTTATTTAAATGTTTAAGATTAAAACATTTCAATAATGCACTTGTGTGATAATTTAATAATTCAAACTATACTCTTTAAATGCATAAATCATAAGATGATAAGTTCTTATCCAAACATATTCAAATTTTATCCCAAAGTCATCCATGGCATTATAAGTGTGTCATAAAATTTTGGGAATTTATTTAAATGATTAAGATCAAAACATTCAATTAATACACAAGTGTGACAATTTAATGTATTTTAAATCAAACCATTGGAAGATTTGCCCCAAAAATTCAAAGTCTTTATATATATTATACTAACCTTATAATTAATATATTCCCCAAGTTTGAGTTTCATCCCATGTAACTTGACTAGAAAATACACAAAAATATAATAAGTCTTATAGTTATGTCACATTTATTTCAAAATTTTATTTAGGGAGATATACTCATCTCCAAAATAACATTCCACCCCATTTTGAAAAGCCCAAACCAAGACCAACAAGTTTAATGTTGACCGCTTGGTCTGGTTCAACCATTAAGATAAGTTGAATACCTTATTAGGGGGTGCATATGGCCAAAAATTAAAAAATTGAAATCTATAGTTTTGTATGAAATTAAATCACAAAACACGGATCATAAAATAGATCTAATGGCACTAGATGGTAGTAGATAACAAATTGAATCCCCAATAGTAGATCCATTGTCAATCTGATGTGGGGATCAGCCAATCGTTGGTTCAACGGTTTTAAGGTAATCAGACATTTGGCAGTAACTTATTTAAATGCAATATAAAAGCATTTTTCTTTTTCCTTGGACAAACACGCATGTAATAGGGTTTCTAAGCCGTTTCTGGAGCAAGGAGCCACCGATCATGGAGAAAGGAAGAGAGAGCATACAACTTCTTGAGCAAGAAATAAGATCTTTGTAGAGTGCAAGCGAGAATCAGAATCTGATTATAATCGAGTGCCCGAGGTGTAAGACCCCTCTCCCGGAACACAAGACATGGCTGAGGGGAGCCTTATGCCCAGAACAGTCACCTTGCGTTAGTGTCAGCACACAGGCTAACTTGTACGACAAGATGTCTATTCTGCCAGCTAGTACCATATCATTTGCCAAACCATCAATAAATTTTATATTTTTAAGAGTCCGTAATTCATAAAGTATAAAAGTCCACAAAATATATAGATGGTAGGAAGCAAAAAGAGATCCCAAATATATAAGAACAATGTATAACGGAAGTCTACAACAAGAACTACAATCCCTTATAACTGTATCAGAAGGTGTTGCTACAAAAGCTGCAATATGTCTCCAAGTCATGTCACTCTATCCTATCTGCTACTACTCCTCCTGCGAGGTGTCCTCCTAAAAAACTATGTAGCAACCATTAGTCATAAATACTAAGTGGCTTCACATTTTCTCACCCCGGCGATCCTTAGGCACCAGGCAGAAGGAAAGAACGAGAAAGCTATAATATATCAGTAATATAACAAGCAGGTGAAAAGATAGTATTATTAATCTAACTGTTAATATATCAACAGTTCAATAAGTAACCAGGTAATAATAGAAGACATATACATGTGTATAAGAGCACGTCTATACTAGCAGTGTATCAAAGAACAGAATATAAAAAGAACTGAATTGAACTTAACTTATAAGGATGCTCATACAAGCTTATAAGTTAAGTAATCATATAAAAAATCTCATACTAATTTATATAATGAGGATCTTATGCAGTGCAATACAATGAATCTATGATGAATAACCCATGCTTACACACACACCCTGATTTGTTATGTCGACGTGGACTTTAGTTCCTAATTGTTGTGGGTATCTAACCACTCAGGAACTAACCATCGTGGCCAGACGGTGGCAGTAGAATGGGCTCCTCCATTATTAGTTGGGTATGCACACTACCTGACCTAGGCCTTACATATGCCTCAACGCTATGTACTAGATAGTAGAGCCTCTACGTACTACGACACCGAAGGGGTATTTGGGAGGTAAGCACCAAAGAGCCCAGCCTAACTGGCCTAAACACCATAGAATGGGTCTTTGGGAAGTAAATACCAAAGAGCCCAACCCAACTAGCTTAACTGACATGGAAGGGGTCTTCGGGAAGTAAGCATCGAAGAACCCATCCCAACCGGCCAAGGTCAATCTACTGCTTCCATCGGTGTGATGACCGACAAGCCCGTAGACTCGCCACAAGTAATCCTCAATTCAGAAATATTTAACAACTGTGTATCGATATACACCCCCATGTAATTCCCATAATTCCACCGCGTTATCAAGCGCCCAAGGACATCCAAAGAGTCTTGTCACACATCATTAACTACAATTTTAACTCGTGCTATTTAGCACCCAAGTACCACTATCCGGGTCCTTAATATAACATCTTAGGATATCATCACATCCTACAAGTCACACACTGCCATCACTGCTACCCATAGTGATTTACCATAACTCCAACGCAGTGGATGGTTGATACGCTTGAATTAGCTATGCATATTTTCGCAACTGTACGTGTCAGATCAAGTAATAAAGTGTGAGTAGAGATTGTTCCCTCGGAGAAGTGGTTAACCTAAAGCTTGCAAATATTAGATACTTCGTTTCTTTAAATTCAAATAGATCTAATGAGGTGATTTTGAAGAGTAATACAAATTTTAAATAATGATTTAAACTAAATATATTATTTAAAGAGATACCTTTTTATAAGTTGAAAAGAAAGAGTCTTGTATTTTTAATTTCCTATGTGCCTTGAGGTGATGTATGAAAATAATATCTTGTTATAATATTTGATCAAGTTATCTTGCAATGATTTTTTATAGAAGAAATCCTCATCTCTCGAATCTTGAAAATCTTGATATCCTATATTCCTCTAGTCATCTCTAACTTAGATAGAATAAAGGATGTTGTGAAGAATTAAAATCAGAGTGGCTAGTAAGAAAGTGAAATCTCTTTCTCGTCTCTAAACCACAGCGAATATAAGAGCACTTACACTTCTCCTCTCTCGAATCTCGAAGTAGAGTATAATAGTAGAAACTTTAAGTTAAAAATTCAAATCACTCTTCTCTCGATTCTTGAGGTGCGGTAAGATAGCCCTCAAACGAATATTATGCCACTCATCTCTCGATTCTCGCAACGCAATAGAAGATAAAAAGCATAACCTAAAAATTTCAATATCAAATTCAAAAGTTCCACCAAGATAAATTATCAAACAAATTCAAACATAAGAGAAATTCACCACCAAAACACAAATAGTACTCTCTTCATACAAGACTTGGAGAGTTTAGTTCATAACGAAGATAAAATGCCACAAAACTAGAGATATCTTACAGTACATGACATCAGAAATTCGGATCTACCCTCTCCAGTGGCGAAAACGTAGATTTTCCGGTCCAAAAACCCTAGCCGTAATATCCTCTCTTCTCCAAATGACAAGAAGATGCTTCATTTTACATCTACCCCTCTAATTATGGCTATACATGTCCCATATAGACTCCAGGAATTCTGGAAGGAAGCCTCCTTTCATTTTTGTACCTGCCAATTTTGAATAATTTAAGATTTTTTAAATTCAAATTTGCAGATTTGTTGCAACAAATATTTTTCTATCCATTTTTCAGCAAAAAATGCTCCTAAATTCTTATAAATTTGCAGTAACATTTCCTGAATGCTCTTTATGCTTAACATCGATCGTGCAAGTTAATTTATTCATGATTTCCTATCATAAAAACAAGTTAAAATATCAATAATACCTGAATTTTCTCATAAATAATGATTTACTTGTTTACATATGCTTTTAATCAATATTTTTCAAATAAATTAGCCAAAATGAGACAAATTGATGCATACGATAACTTCTTTGTATGAAATTATCACACGCTCACACCTAAACTTTTGCTAGCCCCTAACAAAGATTAAACATTACACCCCATAGATTGAGCGAATATATATATCAAACTCTCAGTTCAACTCTCCTTACTCTAGAATAAAACAAGACTAATTGAGTGACTTGCAATAACAATTGGTAAATGGATCAATCATTAAAATTTCAAAATTGTATAGATTCATTAGTTTGATATAGGTTAAAGCTTCATAATAATTTCCTAGTGTTGTGTGTGTTATTCCTTAGAATTATCAACTCCCAAATAACATAACTCATTAAATTTCCTCATCGATAAGAGAAGCTAAAAATAAGCTAAGTCTTTGAGTTAGCCTTCCACAAGAGTTTTGGTAGTTAAAAGAAAATCATAAGGACTTGAAATATGATGGGCTTTGGCTTAATTAGGAATTTATGATTTAATTTTGATTTTGTCAAGATATTTCCCTAGCAAAAATTCTTAATAATTATACCTACTATAAGGTTACTTTCACAATCTTTGATTTTTTAAAAAAGACCATAGTAGGGATCATTCTGAGTAGGTGTACACATACTCATGCCACATATCACTATGACATTTTCACACACATTTTCATTTTCAATCTTTTTTAAATCATAGTTGGGATTATTCCAAGTAGTGTACACACACACAAGCCACATATCAGTATGATACAAATTTTTTTAACACCCTTTTTTATCACACTCATAGTTGGAAGTCTTATTAAGAAATAACTAGGAAATTTAGGGAAATAGTACATAGATAATACAAATCAAAATGGCAAGACTCAAGCTCATAAAGGCTATAGATGATATAAAGGTGGCCTTAATCATCTTTATCAATTAACTACTTAAGCTCAATGTCTTAGCTTACATCATCGACTCAGTTCTTATTCACCCCTCCCCCTTTATGT
Source organism: Platanthera zijinensis (assembly GCA_039513925.1). Taxonomy (NCBI): domain Eukaryota; kingdom Viridiplantae; phylum Streptophyta; class Magnoliopsida; order Asparagales; family Orchidaceae; genus Platanthera; species Platanthera zijinensis. The sequence continues at coordinate 230,784,422 of CM077079.1, forward strand.
TTAGAAATTAATACAATTACTTTGTAGGGCGTAAATATTTTTAAAGAATAATATGCCCAGGGAAAATATGACATGGAGCTCTAACATATCTTAATAACTTCAAAGCAAGATTCTAAACTTTCAGGTTTGACTCATGTACCAATCGTTTAAAATTACATAATTTGAACAAAGAGTAAGGATCCCTAAATGAAATTTAATAAGCTATTTGCCACTCAATCGGTGAATGTTACTTCACACACCCTATCATAACCCGCATTTTCTCAACATTAAATAATATATCAGAGTAAGAGAAAATATGCATCGTGATGTCATGCAGTGTAGGGGACAACTGCAGATGCTCAAGCAAGAACCTACTCCTAATACCTTTCATGACACTCTCAAATTCGTTATGGTGAAAATATAGTTTGAGTTTAAGTTTTGATGGTCGTGTCCCTCAGCTCAGTGGATCAACTACTCCACGGGTAAAATATAAGTATACGTAGTGGAGATACTTTATTCAATTCATTTATTATCCTATATGCGCATGAAAATTAAATAGAACAATTCATGATATGTACACTTCTAGATTTAATATAAGTACTAAAAGAGCTTTTATATTTGTTAAAAATAGGATGACATTGATTTAAAGAGATGCTATAAGTATGAGCTAAGAAAAAAATGATCTTTTATACTTTGAAAATAGCTAACATATAACCTAGCATAAATCCTTCCCAGAGAGCACGTAGGTAAAACAAACCAGCAAAAAATAGCATAGCGGCAAACAAATAGTCTAACCTCTACAATAATTCACTGTGGGCATCAATAACCTGACACAAACCCACAGAACAAAATGTATGTCTGAACCAAAGTGAAAACAACAAAACTACCTCACGAATATGAGGGAAGAACCACTGCTACTAGTGCATAATGCCTGAGGACACCAACTCTAGCTACTCAAACTGCTGCTACTCCGAGCTTAATACATTCAAAAGAAAAGAATGCCTCAGCAAGAATATACAAGTAGCACCAAGGATTCAAATCAAGTAGTTAGTCATGTTAAGAGGATTAACAACTCAAATAGAATAGCTATCAAACCACAACATCTAAATTATAAAATAATAAGCAATGAAGAATTCACAGAGGTTTAAGTATGAGAAGTTGCACCAAGTACAATATAAAGCTATGTTTCATTAATAACTGCAAGAGTATGCATATGAACATATGTATATATGTATATATATATATATATATATATAAGACTGATCAGCTTAAACACATAAATCGTTAATACCGGTAAAAACGGTACTGGGTCGGTAGACACATTGTCCAACACAACCCAATAGACAAAACATCTAAAAAAGGTAGAGTTTTAATTTAAGATTTTTTTTAATCATTGTAAACATTATAATTTAGATGGGAAGAGAAATGATAATAGACTTTTAGAAAGAAAAAAAGAGCTCGTGAAGAGATTCCCCTAGGGTTCGGCCGACTCAAGAACCGCCACACTTTTGTGCAAACAGCCCACCACCAGCTCCGTTGGCCGCCTCCTACTCACGCGGCGATGATAGTCGTGTCGCTATCGTTCTCCCCTGGTGTGATTCCGGTGGGCTCGAGCATCCTACCTCCCGTTCTTGTGTGACTCCGGCGGATCTCGTGGAGTGAGATTTTCCACTACATCATTGAGTGAACTTGGGTAACGAATCTCTCCACTTTTTGTGTGATTTCTCTTCCTCTTATTTTCGAGTTCCTTTGCATCATATTTTGGTGGTTGAGGACGGGTGTTGGCTCTGAATCATTGATTTGAATCGTGGTGTTTTTTGAAATTGTAGAACTTTGTTTTCTCTGATTGTATTGGGATTGGTTGAAGGACTGTTCTATACGTTTTTGTCGATTTCTTGTTGGGAGTGCATCCGACTTCTTTCAATTCATAACTTTAGTAGGGTTCTCTTTAGTGGATGTTATAACTTGTGGCTTGGTTGAGATAATTATTTGTTGTGGTCGTGTTGCATAATTGGTGCGAGAAATAGCGGTATTGTTGATTCACTCACCGTTGTAACCCCCGCACATTCTCCGGGTGTGTAGGCCTACATCAATTTAGAATCAGAGGGAGGTTGGCTAATTTCTTGACTTGGCCCCGGTCCGCACAATTTCACGCTAGGTCTCACTTATGCACCAAAATTTTATTTTCGTACAAAAAAATTTTATTTTCTCACAAGTATCACACTAACTTCGGACACAAGTATCACACATCCTCGTCAGGTATGGACGAGGAACGACACCCAAATCAAAACCCCACTCCGGTTTATGAACTTCGCTTTGAGATGAATCAACAATTGGAGGAACTCTGGGGAATGATGGCCTAACTTTTGTCCAACCAAACCCCCTCACCACCTAAAGGTCATAGGCAACCCAACCGTCACCTCCACCATAAGGACGACAACTATAGTGATTTGTCTTCACGTGCTCGTCCACAACATCGTCGCCCTGAACAAGATGTCGACCTTACCCACACCATTAAAATAAATGCCCCCACCTACGACGGTTTAGGCAAGCCACAAATTTTTCTGAATTGGGTTATGGATATGGAGTGTTATTTTGAGTGGCATCGCCTATTGGACCCACAGAAGGTTCAAGTTGCTAGTATGAAGCTAATGGGTCGAGCCAAAGTTTTTTGGTTAAACGAGGAGCGACGATTAGGAGCCGAGAATGGTGTCCCACTTATCAACGTACCCAAATGTTCGATGAACTATCCACCCTTTGCCAAGGCGATAGGTCCATTGCCGATTACATGGGAGAACTAAAAGATAAGATGGTCCGTTGTGAGGTTCAAGAGATGCCAGAGGTTATACTTTCTAGATTTCGTAAGGGCCTTAGCTATGATATCCAAAAGAAACTCTTACCCTACGGTCACACCGATCTGAACACCACGTTCAATGCCACTTTAGATATTGAAAAGCACTTAGCCGCTAAGCCAAACCTAAGCACAATTTCTATAAAGGTAAAGCAACGTTTAACCCTTCCACCCTACTTCTAAGGACAAAGGAAAATTTAAGACTAAGGATTCCTCTAACATCATTATTATGGCTAGGGACGCTAAGAATCCTCTAGGGGAGCACATTCCCGTAGGCAAGATTAGTAAGACTAATGCCACTTGTTATGCTTGCGGGGTAGCTGGCCATTACGTCGTTGAATGCCCAACTAAGACAAAGACCTTGGCTATTGTTGAGCCTACTAGTGAAACCCCCGAGTTTATCTATGAGGCTATAGATGAATAATAATCAGATGTATTTCTTAGTGACATGGAAGATGACCTCAACCTTATGGTAATGTGTTGTATTTTAACAACCCCGCACGCGACGGATGATTGGAACCACACCAACATCTTCTCGTTGATTTTTAAGAGCGGTGAGAAGCTTTGTAAGTTGATTATTGATAGTGGAAGTTTCATGAATGTTATTTCGGAGAGTTTCGTCATGCCTATGAAGCTCACTATGGAGCCCCACCCCCACTCCTACCAAGTAGCATGGGTCAACAAAACGTCCCTTCCCGTTACACGTAGATATCTTGTACCCCTTACCATCAAGTCATATTCGAAAAATATTTGTTGTGTTGTAATCCCCATGGATGTTTGGCATATTTTGCTTGGAGGACCTTGGCTTTTTTATCATGAGGTGATGCATTTTGGGAGAGCTAACACGTATGAATTTATATTTAATGGTAAGAAAGTGGTTCTCAAACCCACCCCTCCTAAGGACCACTCCACCCCCTCCAAGGATACCACCCTTCCAGTAGAAAAAAAATGTTAAGTTTGATGGGACATAAAGAATTCACTCGCGATTCCTTTCTTTGCGGAGTTATGTATGCCTTAGTGTGTCTTCAAGCTAAGGTATGAATATTATCTTTGATTTACTGCTCAGAATCTGGGAGTTGAAATAGCTGGAAAATGTCTTTAATGCGTTTCCTCAACTGTCCCAGTAAATAAGTCAAGTAATTAACTCTGTGAAATCCATAATTAATGTTGCCAAGAAACGGCTATATTCTTGAGAATATAAGCATTAATTATCAGAGAATTACTACCTTTGAATAATACCAATTGAAATCAAAATGACAGATAAGTCGCTAAAACTTATACTGACAGAAATCATCGAACTCAGGACAGATTTCATCGGCATGAACTCAAAGTTTATCGAGCTGAGAAATCGTCTTCTTTGAGCTGACCTCAAAGAAAATTGATCTAGAAAATATCTGTCAAAGCTGAGCTCCAAGTTCGATTAACTGAGATAGAATTTCGTCGGCCAGAGAAACTGAGTAGAGGAGGAAGTTTGTCGACCTGAGCTCGAATATCATCGAGCTCAGCTCAGAGTTGAAACTCTGAGTTCGTCGATCTACGATCGATGATCATCGATCTGAGTTCGAAGAACTTCAAACTAATTCTTTGAACTCTTTAACAACTGCAATTCTTCCGAATCTGAGTCTCTGGAGTCTTCTGAAGGCTGGAACATAAGAGTCTACCCTAATCAGACTGACCTAACCTTAGAACTAACAAATTGACCCTAGGCTATACATGATGGGTCAATAACCTAATAGTGAACCTAGCCCAAATCCAAACTAGGGATCCAACACTTCTTACTTTGGACCCTCTTCATATCTTGCTCATGGGATCTAGCTGTATAGACCAAGGTAAGAAAACCTTACATCATCAGGCCTGATAAGATTAGCCGCAAATCATCACGTAGACCTTCATAGAACCAATTGGTTTTCTATTCCTCATCAGCAAGCATTGAACTTGCATATCTACCAAATCTGGTAAACTCATGCAAATAGTCATCTACCAAACTCTCACCTTGAGTCAACCTCTGGAATTGATTCTCCGTTGCAATGTGTTGTATAGAGGGGAGATACCTGGCTATAAGCAATCTTGAGAACTCTTCCAGCGAGAGATCTATTAGTTGCCTACCTGCAAACTGATGCAACTCCATTTCATCCCATCAAAGCCTTGCCTCTCCATCCAAACAAAAGGTAACCAAGGTCAATTTTTACCCTTACTCCTTCTCTATAGCCATCATAGCTCTCTTTATGCGTGAGAGCCAATCTTCAGCCTGAGTTCGGGGTCCTATTCTCGCAAAAGTAGGAGGGTAGAAGCTCAGAAAGTACTTTAATTAATAATCTGACACTCGTCTCATAGCTAATGGCTCAACTACCAAACCAGCTTCGGGGCCACCACAAGTGTAGGAGGTTATATTAGCCTTCCTAGTTGGTCATTGATCTTTGCAAAGACAGCTTCAACAACCAATCGAATAGTCTTCGCAGAAGGAGGAGGTTTTGGCACATCAGCATGTGCACTACTTTCTACAGAGTGTTGGGGTTGTGTTTGCCCCGCACTACTCCTAGTCACCTATAATAAAGAAAGACACAATTAAGCGACTAGAAACATAGCAAACAACAAGCATAGGAATACTCAAGGTCTGTAAACATGTGTATGTTTCATTCCTAAGTGGATATTCAAGGGTTATTTAGATGTTGTAATGGCGACGCACACACGTGCTCACTACCCCTCAAAAGTATTCTACTACGAATTTGAAGGAGAAAGGCATCCACACCAAAAGCTAATACCAAATTGTAACACCATGCCCATTTTGAAGTATATATCAGCGGGTCTGGTCAGGACCCCATGCAAAACTAATCAAACAAGTTAAAGCCTTACAAAATGAGTAATCATTGCAAACTAGACATCACAAAGTAAACCAAACATAAGCCTTCTATAAAACCAAACCAAAATGTCCACGACACCATAGGAATGAAAAATAACAATTGTTCTTGGCCTTATGGTCGTACATACTTTCAAAATAGTATAAACATCTACATGGTTTACATACATTGGCATGCAGGCCGGCTATACATGAAAGACATTAACACAAAAATTTGGCCTTCGAGGACCAGTACAATAATTGGCTTCAGCCAGTTATTTCTCGATTGGCTCCCTGGCACCTGCACAAGTACATTCCACACAGATGTGGCAAAAAAAACACTAGTTAGTTGTCCACAACAGTATAATGTCCCCACCCCATTCCTACAGTGTTAGTACTCCTTCCCTGCAAGCAAGAAGAATAGCAGCTAATACCCACTATCAATCACAATCACTATTAATGATGGCATACATAACCACATATTTTGTGCTTTCAAGGCACTCTATCAATGTGCACCCCGAGTACTGCCTCTATCCTCAGTCTTAAACTTAGAAGGTTATTGAGGCTTTGTTGTCAAAAGCCATTTTGCCTTACGGACTTCCTCATGATCAAACAGTACACTGAGGAGCTACCTCTTCACCAACTAGCATAGGACGGGTTCAGATCAGCTTTGATTGTTCTCAAATCATCAGAATCACATTGTCACGATGCGGGTATGGCTTCACCTCATCTTGTTAATATGATAACCAACGTTATTGCTCACAAAGTGGGCATATAAGGCCTCTAAAGCTAGGCACACCAGGCCTTTCAAGTTTTGATGCCACGCGCCTAGTCTCCGGGACTTAGGCTTCATGACCACAAATAATGCTGGTTATTTTCAGCAAGGGAGCTATAGCAAAAATCATCGGGCGATATCAACAGAACAATAATTTCTGTTATAACTTAAGGTATTTCCTAGATTTGACCTCTAATACTCCCTACAGCATCCTATAGTACCCAAAACCCAAAATACCACCAAAATTTCCATGGAGGCTTCTCTAGCACACAAATTAAACATCACCAATTCGGACCAACTTATCGCAGATGAGTTTCACACGGGATGCCTACGTCCTTATATCGATCAAGACTTTAAATGCAATTTTTACCAAGGATAATCCAGATCAACCCGTTGAAAGTCTCAACTTCCACTCGATAATGGAGGTACTTCCATGCAATTATATAGTAAACATAGGACTAGCATGTCATATTATTAGGAAGAAGGATTGTTTGGTCCATTGCCCACAATGTCCCAGATTTAAAGAAGTGAAACATGTTAATGATATACACATTATTGTATTTAATATATGTTCAAGTTCATGCATGCAGGTTAGTCCTTGTAATATTGATAGGACAGGTATTCCAAGTGGTGTTATAGGTGGTCACAAAGTAAAGATGTGGAGATACAGAAATTTGCCTAAGTCCACAGTCATTGAGCGAAGCCAGTTCACTCAACGCCAGATGCAAGGGAGGATGCTGGATAAGCTGAAAATCGCCTAAGCCCACAGGTGTTGAGTAAAGCCAGTTCACTCAACGCCAGAGGCCAAAAAGCACTGAGTAAGGTGTGGACAGTCAAAGCCAAGCAGTTTGCAAAGCAATTCTGTGGCTAAGTCCACAGGCATTGAGTGATGGCAGTTCGCTCAATGCCATATATCAAAAGGAGTCGAGTATAGCTGAGTCTGTCAAAGCCTCAGTAGGTTCTGCCATATACCAAGCAACATTGAGACAAGATCAATCAGTTAAAGATTCTATCAAGGAAAATCCGGCTAAGTCCATAATCGTTGAATGAGGATAGCTCACTCAACGCCAAAGTGGAAGGCTTCGTGTGATGTTAAAGCTCAAGAAGAAAGACAGAAAAATCTTTCTAAGTCCTCAGGCGTTGAGTGAAGTCAGTTCACTCAATGCCAGACAATAAAAGCGTTGAGTCATGCTGCTGTAGTCAAAGCCTAAGAAGAAAGAAGATAGAAAGAGGCCAAGTACAAAAGTGTTAAGTGATGAAGCTTCACTCAATGCTCGCAATGCCACAGCAAGCTGGCAGACTTTAGAGAAGCGGCTAAGTATAAAAGTGTTGAGTGATGAAGCTTCACTCAACGCTCTCAACGCCAAGTAGATAAAGAGTTGCAGCTAAGTCAAGGAGCGTTAAGTGATGCCAATTCACTCAATGCACTCAACGCATAGCAGTGAGGAAAAGATTGACTAAGTCCAGAGGCGTTGAGTGAAGTCAGTTCAGTCAACACACTCAATGTCTGGCAGTGCAGAGAATTTGTCAAGTCCAGATTCGTTGAGTGAAGGCCATTCACTCAATGCACTCAATGCTTGGAGTGAATTTGAGAAATTTTCTAAGTCCATAGCTGATGATGTCAGTCAAAGTCAACAAAAGTCAACAGAGTTCAAATTACAAGCGGGAAAGCTACAGAACACGCCAAATAGTGTTGGAGGCCTACTGTACGTCTTCTTCAATTAAAGTAAATTGCAGCTATCAACTGCAGGTGGTCCCCACTACTTCTTTGAGCCATTAATAGGAGAAAGATAAAAGGGACAGCTTCAGAAGGAACAACTTAACTTTTAGGGTTTTATACTTTTCACAAAGTTGCGGCTGAACTTCATCTTCCTCGCCATTGCTGTCGAGCTAGAACCTTGAAGTAGATTCAGTTTATATAAAAGTTCATTTCAGATAGCTGTAGCAATTTCATCTACTACAACAAGGTCAGATAAGCTTCTGATAAAGAAGAAGAAGTAGAGCTTTCTGTTTTCTACAGGTTCAGGTTAGCTGTTTGAAGAACTCAAGATCTGTCAAGTCTTCAGTCTTCTTCAGCAAGATCAGAAACAAATTTCTGAGATACTTCCAGTACTAGCAGTAGCTTATTGAAGATCAAGTTATAGGTGCTATGAAGAAAGTTAGGGCTGAGAGAACTCAGCTCAGGAAGCAGACACAGAGTAATATCTCTGTGTCAAATGAACACAAACAAAACCCATTTCATTTTTATAGAATCCTTTTGGATCTGAGTTGTAGGGCCTTTGTGCCTGAGGTAGGGAAGATTTGCCTGAGTATAGGATCCATTTTTAGATCTGAGTTGTAGGACCTTTGGGTCTGAGGTGGGATCCTTTTGGACTTGAGTTGTAGGTCCTTTGTGCCTGAGGTAGGGTTGTTTGCCTGAGCTATAGGAGAGTCATCCTCTCTGAGTGTAGGACCTTTGGGTCTGAGTGTAGGATCCAGATTTGGATCTGAGGTAGGGCCTTGTGCCTGAGCTATAGGAGAGTTATTCTCTTTGAGGTAGGGCTGTCCTCCATAACCTGAGTAGTAGGACTTGGATTCAAGTCCGAGGTAGGTGATCATTTGATCACTGAGTTGTAGGAGCAAATTTGCTCAGAGATAGGGTTTTATGCCTGAGTTGTAAGTCTTGGAGGAGACTGAGAGATCCTGAGGGATCTATGGTGTAAGCTCTTAGGGGCTGAGTTTTTGGAGAAGTGCTTTGTCTAATAAGAAGTTGGAAAGGTGTGAGGAGAGTGGATGTACCCATAATCTGGGGAACTGCTATAAATTCTATGTGTGTTCTTTGTGGTTTGTATTGAAAGCATCTAACTACTAACTAACTAAACAATAAGTTAAAAGATAATAAGAAAAGACTAGAAAACCTATTCACCCTCCCCCCCCCCTCTAGGTATTTAACTACCTTGAAATTAAATACTTTCAAGTAGTATCAAAGGGAGGTTTCTCAAAAAGGACCTAACAGTTAGAGAAGATCCTAAAGGGTAGCTGAAACAAGTTCTATACTTATGGGTTCTGGAGAGAACCATAAGAAGCTAGGTTCCATGAAACTCCTCATCTGCGAGAAGGAGAGTTTTGAAATCTGGAAAGAGAGAGTCAGGCTATTTATGGAAGCTTATGACCCAAGGATCTTTGTGACAGTCAAAGAGAGACCTTTCATCCCTATGAAGGTCTCAGTTTTGGATGTAAATGTCCAGACACCTAAGACATATTCAGAGATGATAATGGATGAAGTCATCTTGGCTACATTAGACAAGAGGGCACAAAACATTATTGTTAGTTCCATAGATGATTCAAACTTTCAGAATCCGATTCACTGCCAGATCTCCAAAGTTATGTGGGACACTCTAGTGGTCTATATGGAGGGAACTAAAGAGGTAAGAGATAACAGGAAGTCCATGCTCAACCAGGAGTATGAGGATTTCAGGCAGTCCTTGAAAGAGAACTTAGCTGCTTGTTATGAAAGATTTTTCAGGATAATAAATGAATTGAGGACCTATGGGAGGGTCTTCAGTCATTACGAGATTAAGGAAAAGTTCCTAAGGTCTCTCACTAGAGACTGGGATACTAAGATTTTTGTCATCAGGGAAGTGGCCAAGTTAGTTGATACTCCTACCAATATATTGTTTGGAAAGCTGCTCTCTTATGAGATGTAGTTAGCTACAAGGAAAGAGGAGGAGGCAACCAGCAAATCCCTGGCCAAAGAATAGACATTGGCCTTCAGAGCAGACTGTACCAGGAAGGGTAAGGAGAGGATTCCCTCTCCTCCCAGGATGTAAGACCCCATTTTTTTCGCTACGCTACCGGGTCTTACGCCCAGAACCGCCGTTTTGAAGTGACACCGACACTCGGGAGGGTCGCCACTACAAAATGCCGATTCTGCAGCCATTGACAATCATAGAAGGGAGTAGAAGTACAATTGAACAAATAAAAGTTCAAGTCCACAACATCACATGTATATATAAGTAAAAGTGTTATAGTACACAATGAGTACAAAGTATGAAAGAGAGTAGAAAGATGGGCTTAAGCCCGGTACATGTCTAATACAAATAATCTCTCTCTCATAACTCACACACCTAGCGGAAGAAACTGAAAACCTTCTTCGACCTGTCTCCATTTAGTAGTGGTAGCGCACAACAGCTGCTCCTTATGTCCTGCCTCCTTGTCCTTCCAGTGCTGGTTCTCCTGCTGCTCGGTCCCCTAATATGATGTGGTACATCGACCGTTAGTCAAAATACAAAGCAACTACCATCCTCGCCTCACCCTCGCGACTCCTAGGAACCGTACGGGTAGGATGAAAGTGGAGGACAACAAAGCAGAACGGAACAAGCAGGTGACAACTACCCTAGATGGTGTATGTACAAAAGAACTATAACAAGAAAGCAGTAATGTAAACAAGTAAAGTAGAGCAGTAAGTGCATGTAAAGTAAACTATAGAATAAGTAACTTTAACTTATATGAATGCTCATACAAACTTATAAGTTAAGGGGTCTTTTGTAAGGCTCCCATTGTATAAAAAGTCTCATACCAATTTATATGATGGGGCGTAAGGTTTAATGCAGGTATGAGTGTAGTGATATGTTATTCCATGATTCATGCAAATGCAACACACGCACATAACTCTATGCATACAGACCTTTAATTCCCCCTTTCTGGAGCCTAACCTCCCAGGATACCTCCGTAGTGGCAAATGGAAGCGATGGGTTGGCCTCACCCACCTCTAAACCGGTATCATCACTACCAGTCAGACCTATCATACGCCTCAACGTTGGTGCACTAAGCGGAGCTCCTGCGTACTCTTATCGGCTGGCACACCGGACTTTATTTGGCTAAGTGCTAAACCACACTATGAGTCAACGTATTAGTGTTGGTGCGACGAACCTCCAATACCGAAGACACACCACCTTATATTTTATGCACATGCAATATTAATGTACTTCCCCCCGAGCCAAAGCTCCCCAGACTAACCAGTCCGTAATAAATATCTACTGAGCCATCGGCTCGCCGGGCTAACCTGTCCATCACCAAAACCACCGAGCCTACCGCTCGTGTGAATAAACCAGACTGACCTTCCATATACATGGGGTTAGTGCAAGTGAAATCCTAGAATATTTCTAATTACACTTGTATTCCATTTAGTCTTACGACTTACGTTAACCTTGGACTGCCCAGGGCATTCCCTGTGAAGGGCTCTCGAGGACACTAGGAACTACGATTGGCTGAAGCCCAAAGCTCCCTTTCGCAAGGTACTTATTGTTATTGATTTCTACCCACAGCCAACCCCATTTAATGTTATGCTTACTCTAACCTTAGTGTATTTTGACTCTCTCTCTCTCTCTCTTTCCACGTGAAAGACGATCTTTCGTCGATCCCGAACATCACTTAACACTAGTCAACCCAACACTTTCCACATGATGAATCCTAATGATGAACTCATTTTCACTTCACCAAAATCAGCAAACTATTAACCCACCCTCCCAATATCCATTCCACATGCTATCACAATTTCTGCAATTTTACTATATGCAGACCAATCTAAGCTATAAGATGCAAATGATAGAAGGTACTCCAAATTTTAATCCAAAAGCCCTAAGATATTTATTGGGAGTCTATCATGATATATTTAGCCTAATTCTAGAAACTTGTAATTTTCCTAATTAATTTGGCATTTATTAAATTTTTGCAAAAGTAAGGCCATGGGTAATTTTGAACATGAAGTACTAGATTTCCTTAAGTTATGGTCACCCAAATATTAGAAACACTATATGATGCGAAAATATCAGAGAATACCAAGTTTCACAATTTTTCATAAATTTATTTGCCCCTAATTAATAAATTCAAGATAATTGCAATAATTAAAGATAAAGAGGGAAGTACAACCAAACATTATCCAAAAATTACACAAAAATTACAGAAGCTTTAATATGATCATAAAACATTACTGAATAAGGCTCTGTTTAGGACAACTTATGATGATGAATAAGCCGCTAATTGAAAATTGATGTTTGTATAGTGATTTTATAAAATCAATGATGAATAAGCAGTCGGCTGTTTGGATAGTTTGGTCATAAGTGCTTATCTAAATTTCTCATTTATTCATAAGGGTCTGTTTGTTTGGACGTGTTTTTTTTCGTTCGTGCACGATTTTTTTGCTTGGGGGTGGTTTTTCGCTCGGGCGTGTTTTTTCGCCCGTCACGATTTTTTTCGTCCGGTCAAGATTGTTTCCGCCCAAGCTCGGTTTTTTTCACCCAGACCTGATTTTTTTTGCCCGGGCGCGATTTGTTCGATCGGGCGTGATTTTTCGCCAGGTCGCGTTTTTTCGCTCGATCACGTTTTTTTCGCCCGCCTGATTTTTTTTCAACCGGGCGCATTTTTTTCACGCGGGAAGTGTTTTTTCGCCCGCCTGATTTTTTTCAACCGGGCGCATTTTTTTTCGCCCGGAAGTGTTTTTTCGCTCGAGCGCGTTTTTTTTGCTCGAGCGCGTTTTTTTCTGCCCGATCACGGTTTTTTCGCTCGGTCGCGTTTTTCTCGTCGGGGCGCGTTTTTTTTCGCTCGGGCGCGATTTTTTCGACCGGCCGCGTTTTTGTCCCGGGCGCAATTTTTTCTCACAGGCGCGATTTTTTCCCCAACACAATTTTTTCACCATGATACAATTTTTTGCCTGCACAAAAAAGAAAAAAACTCCAGGATGAAAAAAATCATGCCCGGGCGAAAAAAAAAAGCCCGGGCAAAAAAATACGCATCCGAGCGAAAAAATCACTTCTCGCCGCGCCTGGGCGAAAAATTGCTTTCGGGTAAAAAAATCGCTTCCGGGTGAAAAAATCGCGCCCGGGTGAAAAAATCGCGCCCGGGCAAAAAAAACGCGCCCGGGCGAAAAAATTGTGCCCGGGCGAAAAAAATCACTTCCGGGCGAAAAAATCGCGTCCGGGCGAAAAAATCGCGCCCGGTCGCTCCCTGGCGAAAAAATGGGGCCCGGGCGAAAAAATCGCGCTCGGGCAAAAAGACCGCGCTCGAGCGAAAAAATCCCGCACGGATGAATATCGCGTCCGAGCCGAAAAATATTGTGCATGGGCGAAAAAAACTCTTCTGAGTGAAAAAACGTGTCATAGCGAAAAAATCGCGTCAGGAAGAAAAGATCGCGTCCGGGCGAAAGATCGCGCCCGGGCGAAAAGATAGCATCCGGGCGAAAAGATCGCGCCCGGGCGAAAAGTTCGCGCCCGGGCAAATAAATCGCGCCTTGATGAAAAAATCGCGTCGGAACGAAAAAATCATATCTGGATGAAAAATCACTCATGGCTTTTTTAAGAGATAAGCGCTTATGAGAAGTCATAAGCTGGACCCGGATGACTTATTAAAAATCAACTTATCATCAATTTTAAAATAAGTAATTTTATATAAGCTGCACAAACAAACAACCATAAAATTGCTTTTGCGTTTTAAATAGAGATTATTGATCAGCATAAGGTGTCCCAAACAAAGCCTAAGTTTCAGACAATTCTAAGGTCAGTAAGTTATATATAAAAATACTTGAAATGTATCCCTAATAGGGCACTTTGTGAATAAACATACTTGTAATCTCTTCCAAACAACATGAAATAATTTTTCAAGCTTTAATATGCCCTAAAGTTTCTCTGTCCAAGTTTTCATGAATTTAAAATGAATAAACAGCTCATAATATTTTCTTAAGTGATTAGGGAAACTATTAGGTTTGTGAAGGAAGTACTATAAATACTAACTCAAAATTTACACTAAAATTTTCAAAGCTTGTTTGCAATAATATATGATCAGAGCCTAACTTTCAAGATCATTCATGGTCATATGATTAGGTAAAAAATCATGATCAAAAGTACACTAATTGGTCCTAAGTAATTTCCAATTGATTAAAGTTGTGTGTATGTGTCTAAATGTCACCAAATTTATTCATAGGGCTATTCCCCACCCTAAGATCACATGGACTAAACTCCAAGCCCAAACAAGGACATATCACTCTCTGTCCTTCACAAACTCCTAAGGTTTAATTTTTGGATTTGAACTAGGGTCCTAGGGCAAATCCACCATAATCCACCTCAAACTCCAAGTGAGGGTGTTTTAACTGACCTTAAAGGTCTGGTCAAAGTCCCATCCCCTTTGGGTGAGAATTGGCCCTTCCATTCCCCAAGCACTCTTTTTCCCTAATTTATCCTTAAGGGACCAAACTTTGGTCACCCAATACCTATCCAAATCAACCACATATGGGCTGCGATTTTTATCAGTGATATACATTAACCCTAAGGACCATCCACCAAAATTTTGGTGAATTATGAGGTCATTAAACGCTAAAATTAAATCATACATGGATTATTAAATTTCTACAAAAACTATAGAAAAATATTTTCCAAAAACTCCCATTTTTGGATACGTCAAAGGTATAGATAAGTTTGACTCCCACCCCAAATTTCAATTCATTTGGATAAGTGGTTTGGTGGGAGCACTCAATTTAATCTCTGACTAGCCCTATGTATAGACTGCACCATTTTGAGTGTTGTGCTCAGACCATTGGCCGAAATGGATTGAAACAAATTTTAAAATAAAGTATCTTCAAGAGCTACAACTTTTATGTTGGCCACTTATCTAGGTTCAGCCCCTAAGGGCATTATTTATTTGATTTAAAAGAGTGCACAGTAAAGGGGTAAAAATTATCACTTATATTAATAATATAATATGACCTTTGATCAGATCCAATGGCCGATGTATCGTCTTCTTCCTCCAGCGAATGGCCCCGATCAGCCCGTCTTGGAGCTTTTCCAGCGGCTTTTGCCGGCCATCCTGTCCCTTCCCCGGCCGGCCACCACCACAACCTCATCCGTTGAGGTGGTGGCTATCGCCGGAAGGCGGCACGGCCAGAGGGGTGGTTTCCGGCAAACTCACAAGGAACAAAAAACCATGAAAATTCATGGAATCCGAAAATTGAAATCAGCCCAATTGGGCTCGATTTCAAATCCTATTGATCTAGGAAGCTAGCACAAGGGGAGAGGAGGAGAAGCGGACCATATTTGGGGTTCGACGACGGCGGTGGCGGCGGTTGGTCGTGCCGTTTTTCCTCTCCGGTGAGCTTGCCCGATTCCGCGATCCTCCACCAAACCTTTGATCCAATAAATTATTTTGACTGCCAAGGACGTTTTGAAGGTGATGGGATGGTCAAAAATTGGAATGGGGGTTGCATAGGGGGATTTATATTTTTCATGGGAGGGGAGGTGAAGGGGTGGTTGGCCATGGCGGTTGGGCTCCCCCCATTAGTGTTAACTGGATGGAATTGATAGCATCCTCATCCCAAGAGGCAAGGGAGATGAATGGGGGCAATGGGGAGATGAATGGAGTGACTCATGGCCTCCCTCCATAACTCCTCTCTCTCTCTCTTTCTCTTTCTTCTTTCTCTCTCCTCCATTAAGGAAAAACTCCCATTTTTCTCTCTCCTAGTCACCCCCTCCGAAATTTAGATGGCATTCCATGTAAATATCAGCCTCCTAAAGTTAATGGGCCACTCAAATTGGGCTTAGCCCAAGTGGCTTGGGCTTGGTTAGGTCATTTAGGCTTG
Organism: Platanthera zijinensis; assembly: GCA_039513925.1. Taxonomy (NCBI): domain Eukaryota; kingdom Viridiplantae; phylum Streptophyta; class Magnoliopsida; order Asparagales; family Orchidaceae; genus Platanthera; species Platanthera zijinensis. The sequence continues at coordinate 230,800,467 of CM077079.1, forward strand.
TTTGACCTATTTTAGGGTTGAATTGACTTTGATCAATTTGACCCTTTTGAGTTGACCTCAATGGGTCCTTGGTGACCCATTGGCCTCCCCTAAGGTCTAGGAAGACTTGGATAGGGTTGGTTTGACACTTTGGAGGTCACTTGACCCTTATTTAGGGCACTTTGACCACTTTAGGGTTTAAGTTGACTTTGGTCAACTTGACAACTTGGGTTGACCCAAATGGGTTCTTAGTGACCCAATGGACCTCTTAAAGGGTTAGGGAGATTTAGGTGGGGTCATTTTGGTAAGTTGGAGGTCTATTGGCCCTAGATAGTCTACTTTGACCATTTTAGGGTTATGGTTGACTTTGGTCAACTTGACCTTTTTAGTTGACCTCAATGGGTCCTTGGTGACCCAATGAACCTTCTAAAGGTCTAGGGATGTTATGGTGGGGGTCAAAGAGTCAAGGTGAGGCCCTAAAGTCAAACCCTAGGTTAGATAGGGCGAATGTGTTATTTGCAGACCATGGTGATCTCACCTTCATTCCTAGATTCACTTGGTCTTCTTAGGCTTCCTAGAGTTTTGTCATGACCTAGTCATGACAAAACCACTCCTACGGGTCTGGTTGTTTGAGGGATGTTACACAGGAGGCCAACTGAGTTAGACAACTCAAAATCAGATACATCAGACTGCAGCGTGTCTAATGAGGACTTTGTTATCTTCTCCAGGCATTTTCAGAAGCTGATGAAGAAGAAATAGTGGAATAGCAGACCTTCCTCCTCTTCTAATCACATGAAGAATCACTCCAAGGCTGACAGGTATGATTCAAAACCTAGTAAATATTTTTCATCTAAAGTTGTTTGCTTCTGTTGTAGCAAACTTGGGCATGTTATAGCTGACTGCACAGTGAAGAGAAAAGAGGCTGGTGAGAAAAAGGCTCACCAGCACAAGGAAAAGAAGGATAAGTCCTTCATTACAAAGAAGAAAAAGAGCTGGACAAACTCATGTTCATCAGAGTCAGAAGAAGAAGATAAACCTATATTAGGCTGGTTGTTGTTGCTGCTGAAGAAGGAGCTGAAGCAGCAGATGAAGACTATCTTGCTGCCATGATAGGCATCAGGGCCCCTCTATCACATTCAAACAGTTACTTGGAGGAGGATGAGGATGAAGAAGATGCCTACAGTCGCTATGGGCTGATGGCAATGACTGATGAGGAATCCAGCCAGGATCAGCCTGGTCAAACCAAGGTAAATTCTCTATCTATCTCTTCTTCTGAGTCTGGGTATGAGACTAGTGCCTGTATAAAAGCTTCTTCATCCAATAGTGAAGATGATTTTGAATCAGAAGGAGATGTCAATCTACTGATTGATAGATATGGTGAACTTCTGGATGCCTTTAAGAAGTTCAAGAAGTTGACTAAACAACAAGCTGTGGAGATTGCCTCTCTTCAGCTAGTTGCTGCCCAGCCTATTGAGACTGCTTCTTTGCTGGAATAGAAGGGCAGGGAAATTAGCCAACTTATGGGCATGACTCTCATCCAGATTGGTACCAAAAAGTTCAAGAATAGTCTCATTAGGGACCTTGAAGATAAGCTCTAGAGGGAGAAGAGATTTGTGGCTAGTTTCTCTAAGTCCAATACTGTGTTGCCCTTAATTGACTCATTCTCCTCTTAGAAGGGTAAGAAGGGGTTGGGATTTAAGGGAAACACTAGCGTTGCCACATCCAAAGGGAAGGGCAAAGCTCCTGTTCAGCCTCTCGCTTCCAAGCCTCCCATTCCTTTTAGGAAAGTTCAGTTACCTTCTAACAGGTATGACCAATAAATCATCTATAGTCACTATAAGAATGGTAGATCCACTGGTGTGAACAAAGATATTCACAGCCATGGTGGAAGATATAGCACGGGAGTGAGTGCCTTTAAGGCTACCCATGAATAAATTCAAATGGCCCATCATGGACCATTTGTCTTTGGTGCTCCAGGCTCCACTCTCAAGAATGTGGTTGTAGAAAAGGTTTAGAACCATTCAGCAAAGACTCAGACCAAGGGTCAGTCTATCAGCAAGCCTGATTTGGGCATTTCTAATGCTATCAATATCATGTCTTCTACAAAGAATATTGCTGATGATAGTACTGAAAGCAGGACAAATAAGCCATCTGGAAGACTTACCTTCAGTCAGATCCTTGCTGAAAGGAATCTGAAGAAGACTGCTGCTCTTCTTCCTTTTGTTTAGTCAGCAGTTAACAAAATTGCAAGGCCTACACAGAAAAAAGACATAACATTCATGAATGTTGGTGTTATGGAAAAGTGAGCAACTTTGTTATAGACTGTTGGCACAATCCAAGTGTGCCAAGAGCAGATGTTAGTCCACTAGTCAGAAAATCTGTTGGTATATAAGTCCATTTTCAGACTAACATGCACCTAGGACCCAATAGATATTGGGGTCCTAAGGTAAAATAAATTATGTGATGCAGGTTAGTCCAAGTGCCCATACCCATATATTGTACTTGGATAGTGGTTGTTCAAGGCACATGACTGGGACAAGGAGAAACTTAAAGGAGTACACTCCAGTGAAAGATGGACCCAAGGTTATCTTTGGTGGTTCAGATAGAGGGGTGATAAGAGGTTATGATAAGGTTGCCAATGACATAGTCACCTTCACAAAATTGGCTTATGTTGAAGGGTTGCAACACAACCTAATAAGCATAAGCCAACCATATGATCTTGGCTATGTTATTGCATTCCACAAGGATGAGTGTCAGATTAAGAGGTCAAGTGACCAAGAGGTCATCTTGATAGGCACTAAGAGTGGGAATGTCTATTACTTGAATTTTCTATATTTAGATATAGAATCTCCTAATTATCTAGTTGCAAATGAGAAAGTCTCATATTGTTTCCAATGGCACAAGAGGCTAGCTCATCTGAACTATAAAACCATAGGCAAGCTCTTTAGTGAAGAGCTAGTTAGGAATGGTCCCAAGATGAAATGCACTAAGGAAGGCATTTTCTCAGCTTGCCAAAAGGGAAAGCAGACCAAAGCTTCCTTCAAGGGCATTGGGACCAAAGACTCTGTGAGGTGTTTATACCTCTTGCATATGGACTAGTTTGGTCCATTGCCAGTTCATAGTCTTGGAAGAAAAGTTTATACCCTTGTGGTGGTTGATGACTATTCTAAGCTTACTTGGGTGTTCTTTCTTAAGAAAAAAAATGAAACTCTTGACGTATTCAAGACCTTTGTGAAGCAGATTCAGAATGAACTTGACAGTTCTGTGGTTAAAATCAGAAGTGATCATGGGACTGAATTTCAATCTGAAAGCATGACAAGTTTCTATGAAGAGCATGGGATTCATCAAGAATTTTCTTCACCAAGAACACCCCAGCAAAATGGGATTATTGAGAGGAAAAATAGAACTCTCATAGAGGATGGAAGGACCTTGTGGAGTGACACATCTCTCCCAAAATATTTCTAGGCTGAGGCAGTCAATATTGCATGTCATGTCCTTAATAGAGCATCTATCACCAAGAGCCACAAGAAGACTCCCTATGAGATCTTGAAGGGCAGAAAACCAAACCTAGGCTATCTCAAAATCTTTGGTAGTAAGTGTTATGTGCTTCATAATGGAAAGTCCTATATGACTAAGTTTGCTGCCAAGTCTTTTGATGGGATTTTTGTTGGGTAAAATAATCATAGTAAAGCATATAGGATCTATAACTTGAAAAGCCAAGTTATATAAGAGTCTGTACATGTTGTCTTTAATGAGTCTACCATGATTAACAGTGAGCTGCCAAGCTCCTCTTCTAGTATTGTAGGTACAGAGCAGATGATGGACAAGTTGACTATCAAGAAAGCTGCTCCAAAAGTCCAAGATAAAGCTGAGGGAATGGACATTCCAGGAGATATACCAGGCTCACTTGAAGTGGATGAAGATCAGCAAGAAGTTGCTACTAAAGTAGATGCTGAAAGAAGATTGCCTCCTACAGTTAGGAATCTAAGAGATCATCTAAGACACTAGATCATTGGTGATGTAAACCAAGGAGTGGTGACAAGAAGCAAGAGCCTTAATACAATAATGTACGCAAGTTTCCTATCACAGGTTGAGCCCAAGAAAGTTGAAGAGGCCAACATAAATCAGTTCTGGATTATAGCAATGCAAGAGAAACTAAACTAGTTTAAGAGATGTAAGCTCTGGAAGATGATTCCCAGATCACAAGAACATAATGTCATTGGAGTCAAGTGGATTTACAGGAATAAACTTGATGAAAATGGCATTATAATTAAGAACAAAGCAAGGCTAGTAGCTAAGGGGTACAGACAAGAAGAAGATATTTACTTTGATCAAACCTTTGCCCCATTAGCAAGATTGGAAGCCATCATACTATTTCCTTCATATGCTGCACACAAGGGATTCAAGGTCTACCAGATGGATATGAAGTCAGCCTTCCTTAATGGTGACCGAAAGGAAGAAGTCTATGTTGAGCAGCCTCTTGGTTTTGTTGTTCTTAACTCACTTCATTCTGTTTATAGACTTATGAAAGCTCTATATGGGCTGAAGCAATACCCTAGAGTATGGTATGAGACATTGTCTATCTTCCTCATTGAGAATAAATTCACAATGGGGAAGATAGACAAGACCCTATTCCTAAGGGAATATAAGGGAAAGATCATCCTAGTCCAGATCTATGTATATAACATAATCTTTGGATCTACTGATGACAACCTTTGTAACACCCCAAGAAATCTCAAAAAGCCAAAGTGGGATTCAGGTTGGCTGACACGGCCTGAGACACGGGCGTGTCTCAGGGCGTGTCAGGTGTACACGGCCTGGGATACGGGCGTGTCCCAGGGCGTGTCCCTAGTCTTGACAAGTACTCGAGACCTGATCGTCGAGTGTGGAACACGGCCTGTGACACGGGCGTGTCACAGGGGTGTGTTTGGCACACGGCTAGGGACGCGGGCGGGTGTCTTAGCCGTGTCCTGCTCGGGTTATTTTAGAGATCGTGTTACAGGGGTTACACGGCCAGGTATACGGCCGTGTACTGTGTGATACGGGCGTGTCAGGCTTGACACGGGCGTGTCAATACCCGTGTTCTGGTTTATTTTCAGTCGGTTGTGCACCGCTTCAGGAACATGTCTTGTGACACGGGCGTGTCACAACCCGTGTTTGGCCCAGGAAATCAAATTCAGGGCTGATCAGAGCCGTTCATTTTCTTTGACCAAGATCTAATGGTTTGGGCTCTTCCCTGGGTTGATAAGGCCGGGATTGAAGAAGAGAAAGCACATTTGAGTTTCATAATTCTCTTTCTAAAGTTAAAAGAGAGAGGATAGCAAGGCAAGGAAGAAGAAGAGGAATACGGCCGCCGATGGTGCTGCGGTGGTCCAAATCGCGAGCCGAGTTCAGATTTGCGAAGGTAAGGCTGCTGCGAAGGCTTTCATCCGTCTCAATTCTCTCCATGGCTCCGAGGCGACTTCCAAGGGTAACGATTTCTGTCTTGGACATGTGAAGTCCTACTTTCCTGCATTTGCATAGGGAAAACCCGTCCGCGCGAGTGTGCGGTGGGTTGTGGTGTCCCTTGGGGTAGATATGTGAAGTCCCCCTTGTTAGAGTCCAGAATTGGAGTATGGATCTAGGCATGCTGTGTGAAGCCCATCTGGACGTGCTGGTCTGGTTTGGTGATGCATGTTTGCATTTGGAGGAATCTTCGAGTATTTGATTGTTTGTGTGCAATCTGTGGTGCATACCTGTCGCTTGGTGCAGCAGGAAGTACTGGAGGAAGTCCAGGAAATTGTGAGAGTTGGTTCAACTCATGTGACTGTGAGTTATCACTTTACGTGGTGTTGAGCCGTTGGGCTGCAACTATATAAAATGAGGCTTCGTGCCGAACAGGCAAGGTGAAACCGACCCGCGCCTTTATTTGTGGCCTCAGGTACGATGTACTTGGTAGTGGCAAGGCGGTTTGAGCAACGGGGGGTGGCTGATCCGTACCTGCGTTATGTAGGCTGGACATGAGAGCGCCAAGGCATTAGGCTTTTGTCAGCGGCATAATGAGAGTCTTGGGCCTACGCGCCAGACTAAATGCTCATTGGTGGGATCCGGTGTTTCCGGTACACCCGAATTTGCCCTGAGTACATGGAGCGTCGGGCCGTCGTGCTAGCGTTTGTGATATGTATTGACTGTGTGGTCGTGCACGTCTTGTGTGGGTTGCTATACATACTGTTGAAACATGCTTTTCAGGGATGGAATTCCGCTGCCCCGTGCCAGGGGAAGGGTCGTTATAATTGGTCAGCTGAATGCTGACCGTTGCCCTGTTTACCACTGCTTGGTGGATTGGTTCTTGCAGGTGCAGGAGGTGCTGGTCCAAGCGGGACTTAGCGGGCTGAAGCCCAAGCTGCGTTGCTGCCCTAGAAGGCTTTATTTTGTTTCTTCTTGTTCATGTGTGGCCGGCCTGCGTGCTGATGTCTGTAAACCACACCTTGTTAAGAGAAATTTGTAAGGCCTTAAGGCCAGATACTTTGGTTGTATACATTCCTATGTTTTAGTGGACAGTCTTGTTACTCTTGAGTTCAAGTTTTCAACTGTGAAGCTTTCGCTAGAATGCTCTGTGTTAGGATGCGTTGGTTTTGATATTATTTCGTAGCGTCTCCGCACATTTGTGGAATATGGTGTGGGGCCCCGGCCGGACCCTCTATTATATTCTTCTTGACGGGTAGAGGTGTTACAATTTGGTATCAGCTTGTTGGTCGATCTCTTCCGAATTCGCGGACGAATTCTTTTGAGGAGTGGCGAGCACGTGTCACTGTTGTCGTTATAACACTTAACTTGAACTCAAGAATGTCCACTTAGGAAAGCAAATACACTTGTTTGTTGAACCGGTGTATTCTTTTTGTATGTTTTCCATTTTACTCGGTCACTAAATTGTGTGTTTTACACATATAGGTGACTAGAAGTGTTGCGGGTCAATCCGAACCTCAACATTCTTTAGAAAGTGCGACACTAGCTGAGGTGCCCACACCTCCTCCATCTGCTGAAACGGTACGTTTCATCACGGAAACGGTACTTGCTATGATGAATGCTCAGCAGGCTGGGCAGGCATGTCCTGCAGTGGTGCCAACGCATGCTGGGGTACGGCAAGAACCGGTAGAAGTTGTAGTTGATCCGCGGGCAGTAGATAAACAATTGAAGCAATTCTTGAGCTTCAATCCTCCACAATTTACTGGGGCAGGGTCACCGGCCCAAGCAGAGGATTGGCTTGCAAGGATCAAGAGGATCATCAGAGCGATCAAGGTTGAGGAGGGATAGAAGGTTATGTTGGCCACTTTCCTACTAGAAGGAGAGGCTCGTTTATGGTGGGATGAGATTGAACTGCATCACTTGGCCGGTAGACAACTTGCAGAGGTCTCGATGGACGAATTTTCTCGGTTGTTCTTGGTACAACATCTACCAATACAACAAAGGATATCGATGGAAATGGAATTTCAACGGTTAACCCAAGGAGATCGTAGTGTGGATGATTATCTGCATGAATTCACATGTTTGGGAAGATATGCGGGTACAATCTTCGCCGAAGAAGAGCGTAAGACTAGTAGGTTTTATGCGGGACTGCGAGATGAGCTGCGGTATTTGCTCTTGAGTTCTATGAGTCAGGGATTTCAAGCCTTTGTCTGTACGGCTCGGTCTTTGGAGACGGACATGAGAAGAGGGCAGGAAAAAGGGAACTTGGCTGTGACAAAGCCAGAGTTCAAGCCTCCGCGTCCGGAGAATTTTGGGTACCATAAGAGATGGGGAAAGAAGTCCAAGTCTACTGGACAAGCTTCTTCTGCGACTGTGACAGATACATCTGGGTATGGATCTCGTGCTAGCTTTACGTGCGGGAAGTTGGGACACTTTGCACGTGATTGCCGAGTTGGTCCTCCAAAGGGTGACAAGAAGATGGGAGCGTCTTATGCGGAGAAAGGGAAGACTGTGGTGGAGTCTTCTGCCTCGCACGCGCAGCCAAGGGTCTTCAACCTTGGACAACAGGAGGCCATTAAGCAGGTGGATGTCGTCACAGGTGCGCACAGTTTTTAATATTATTTTATACTGTGTGTTGTGCTTGTTTTGATTGTGATGTTTTAGGGTTTGTCCTTATACGAGAGTATCCGGCGCGAGCACTGTTTGACAAAGGTGCTTCACATTCGTTTCTGTCTGAAGATTTTGTCTTTCGTGTCGGGGTACCTATCCGGACCACGACAGACAGTGTAAAGGTGTTGTTACCTAACGGATGGTTGATGTGCGCGGATAAATCTTGTGGTCTTGAGGTCAAGATAGGGAGTCAGGAGTTCAAGGTGGAAACATTAGTATTACCGATCAAGGAATTTGATATAATCTTTGGTATGGACTGGCTGTCAGAGCAGCGTGCCTGTATAGATTGCACTTCAAAAGAGGTCATACTCAGGCAGAATACCGAACAAGAGACCAAGTTCATTGGTATACAAGGGATGAGTGGGATGTTGTTACCTGCTCTTCAAGTCGTTAAGGCAGTTCGGAAGGGTGCGGAGTTGTTCTTCACACTCGTAGAGGTGGTGGCGTCGAAGGCCAGTGTGAGTGAAGTGTCGATTGTGTCGGAGTATGCTGATGTGTTTCCAAAGGACCTTCCGGGGTTACCTCCCTAAAGGGAAATCGACTTCTCTATCGAGCTGGTGCCGGGTGCGAAACATGTGGCATGTTCGCCGTATCGGGTAGCGCCAAAAGAGATGGCCGAACTGAAAGTTCAGTTGCAAGAGCTGTTGGAGCAGGGATACATATGCCCAAGTATGTCACCTTGGAGAGCGCTTGTTCTTTTTGTGAAAAAGAAAGACGGTAGTTTGCGGCTATGTATTGATTATCGCGAACTGAATAAGCTGACGGAGAAAAACAAGTATCCGATTTCACGGATCGATGACTTGTTCGATCAGCTAGCGGGCTCAACCGTCTATTCCAAGTTGGATTTGAAATCCGGGTATTACCAATTGCGGATTAGGGAAGGTGACATTCCCAAGACAGCATTTGGCACACACTACGGTCATTATGAGTTCACAGTGATGCCGTTCGGCTTATGTAATGCGCCTTCGGTATTCATGGATCAATCTCATGCATCGAACGTTCCGCGAATACTTGGATCTGTTTTTGATTGTGTTCATTGATGATATCCTCATGTACTCACAGTCGGAGGAAGATCATGCAAACCATTTGCGGTTGGTATTGCATACCTTGCAGAGAAATAAGCTGTATGCCAAGTTCTCTAAGTGTGAGTTCTGGATCTCGTCGGTGGCTTTTCTGGGCCATGTGGTAAGTGGAGAGGGCATAGCGGTAGATCCGCCAAAGATAAGTGTCATTCGTGATTGGCCAGTGATGTCTTTAGTGGCCGAAGTCAGGAGTTTTCTTGGACTGGCAGGCTACTATAGACGATTTGTGGTGAACTTCTTTCGGATTGCTTTTCCTTTGACTACGTTAACGAGAAAAAATCAGAAGTTCGTTTGGACGCCGGAGTGCGCGTGAGCTTTTGAGGAGCTAAAAGGTCGTTTGACCACGGCGCCTGTTTTGACGTTGCCATGTGGTATAGACGGTTTTGAGATATACAGCGATGCGCAGGAAGTGGCTTAGGCTGCGTTCTCCTGCAGTTTGGTAAGGTGATCGCTTTTGGCTCACGTCAATTGAAAGTGCATGAACGTAATTACCCCGTCCACGACTTGGAGTTGGCGGCGGTGATCTTTTCGCTAAAGTTGTGGCGGCACTATCTTTATGGCGTGAAGGTAGATATTTATGCAGATCATAAAATCCTAAAGTATCTGCTCGATCAAAAGGATTTGAATATGCGACAAAGGAGGTGGATGGAATTCCTAGGGGATTATACCTTTGACATTCACTATGTTCCCGGAAAGGGAAATGTGGTTGCTGATGCCTTGAGTCGTCGGACTCCGGTGCAGGCAAGTTGGTTGCGGATACATGATGAGCGTCTAATCCAAGAGTTGGAAGTGTTGGAGATATCTTGTGTGGAAAGGGATTCTTCGATCGATGCATGCTTGAACTGGATGGAGGTTCAATATGACCTTGCGGACAGGGTTCGGCGGGCAACAGAGTTTGATGAAAGTCTCCAGCGCTATGCAAAGGAGGGGTCTGGTGACCAATTCTCCTGGGATGACGGTTTATTACGGAAGGATGGCCGATTGTGCGTCCCTTGTGTGGGTAAATTACGAGAAGAATTGTTATATGAAGCACACTTTACAAAGTACTCAATTCACCCTGGGAGCACAAAAATGAACAAGGACATGAAGAAATTGTTCTGGTGGCCAAGTTTAAAGAAGGACATAGACGCGTATGTGGCTAAGTGTCATACTTGTGCTTTGGTAAAGGCAGAATGTCAACGGCCGAGTGGTTTCCTGAAATCGTTGTCGGTTCCGCAGTGGAAGTTTGAGGATATTTCTATGGATTTCGTGCACGGATTGTCGAGATCTCAACGTGGGAATGACTCAATCTGGGTGATTGTAGACCGGTTGACAAAGGTGGCTCACTTTCTACCGAACAAGCGGGACGATTCTGTGGAAATGTTGGCAAAGATCTATGTGGAGAAAATTGTTCGATTGCACGGTGTTCCCCGTAGCATCGTAAGTGACCGAGATGGGCGATTTACTTAGAAAGATTGGAGGCTAATTCATCAGCTGTTGGGCACGAAGTTATCATTCAGTACGGCCTTTCATCCGCAAACGGATGGCCAAATTGAACGAACCAACAGAACAATGGAGGATATGCTCCGTATGTGCGCCCTGGACTTTGGTAGGAAATGGGAAGATCATCTTGTTATGGTGGAGTTTGCCTATAATAATAGCTACCAAGCGAGTATCGGTATGGCACCGTTTGAAGTTTTGTATGGTCGCAAGTGCCGTACACCATTAGCTTGGGCAGAAACTGGCGAATCCAAACTTTTGGGACAAAAGGAAGTCGAGGATGCTAACTCAATAATACGCTCTATTCGAGAGAGACTACTAATAGCCCAGGATCGGCAAGCCAAGTATTACAATGCTAAGCACCGGAACGTGGAGTTCGCGGTGGGTGACTGGGTCTATTTAAAGATTAAACCCTTCAAAGGCGTATCTCGGATTCGGCGGTTGAAAAAGCTAAGTCCGCGATACCTTGGTCCGTTTGAAGTGGTGGAGCGAGTTGGGGAAGCTGCCTATCGGCTAGCTCTTTCATCGGACTTGGGTGGACTACATGATGTGTTCCACATCTCGGTACTACGAAAAGCAGTCAAAGACCCAGCTCAAGTGATTGAGAATGATCGGGTGCCAGTTGAGTATGGGCTAACGACAAAGGTGAGGCCCATTCGGATCGAGGATCGAGTCGAGAAACAGTTGCGGAACAAAACGATCGGGATGGTCAAAGTCCGGTGGGACAATTGTGGCCAAAAAGAGCTAACATGGGAGCGGGAGCAGACCATGCGAGCTGAGTTCCCCGAGTTATTTGTGTAAACTGTTTGCTTGTCTGTATGGTGTTGCAACATATATGTAGAAGTATCACTTTTTGTGTTAGGCTTGCATCTCCCTATTGCATCCAAATTTCGGGACGAAATTTTATTAAGGAGGGGAGGATTGTAACACCCCCAGAAATCTCAAAAAGCCAAAGTGGGATTCAGGTTGGCTGACACGGCCTGAGACACGGGCGTGTCTCAGGGCGTGTCAAGTGTACACGGCCTGGGACACGGGCGTATCCCAGGGCGTGTCCTTAGTCTCGACAAGTACTCAAGACCTGATCATCGAGTGTGGAACACGTCCTGTGACACGGGCGTATCACAGGGGCGTGTTTGGAACACGGCTAGGGACACGAGCGTGTGCCTTTGCCGTGTCCTGCTCGGGTTATTTTTGAGATCGTGTTACAAAGGTGACACGTCCAGGTACACGGCCGTGTACTGTGTGACACGGGCGTGTCAGGCTTGACACGGGCGTGTCAATACCCGTGTTCTGGTTTATTTTCAGTCGGTTGTGCACCGCTTCAGGAACATGGCCTATGACGCGGGCGTGTCACAACTCGTGTTCGGCCCAGGAAATCAAATTCAGGGCTGATCAGAGCCGTTCATTTTCTTTGACCAAGATCCAATGGTCTGGGCTCTTCCCTGGGTTGATAAGGCCGGGATTGAAGAAGAGAAAGCTCATTTGAGTTTCATCATTCTCTTTCTAAAGTTAAGAGAGAGAGAGGAGAGCAAGGCAAGGAAGAAGAAGAGGAATCCGGCCGCCGGTGGTGCTGTGGTGGTCCAAATCGCGAGCCGAGTTCGGATTTGCGAAGGCAAGGCTGCTGCAAAGGCTTTCATCCATCTCAATTCTCTCCATGGCTCCGAGGTGACTTCCAAGGGTAACGATTTCCGTCTTGGACATGTGAAGTCCTACTTTCCTGCATTTGCATAGGGAAAACCTGTCCCCGCGAGTATGCGGTGGGTTGTGGTGTCCCTTGGGGTAGATATGTGAAGTCCCCCTTGTTAGAGTTCGGAATTGGAGTACGGATCTAGGCATGCTGTATGAAGCCCATCTGGACGTGCTAGTCTGGTTTGGTGATGCATGTTTGCATTTGGAGGAATCTTCGAGTATTTGATTGTTTGTGTGCAATCTGTGGTGCATACCTGTCGCTTGGTGCAGCAGGAAGTACTGGAGGAAGTCCAGGAAATTGTGAGAGTTGGTTCAACTCATGTGACTGTGAGTTATCACTTTACGTGGTGTTGAGCCATTGGGCTACAACTATATAAAATGAGGCTTCGTGCCGAACAGGCAAGGTGAAACCGACCCGCGCCTTTATTTGTGGCCTCAGGTACGATGTACTTGGTAGTGGCAAGGCGGTTTGAGCAACGGGGGGTGGCTGATCCGTACCTGCGTTATGTAGGCTGGACATGAGAGCGCCAAGGCATTAGGCTTTTGTCGGCGGCATAATGAGAGTCTTGGGCCTACGTGCCAGACTAAATGCTCATTGGTGGGATCCGGTGTTTCCGGTACACCCGAATTTGCCCTGAGTGCATGGAGCGTCGGGCCGTCGTGCTAGCGTTTGTGATATGTATTGACTATGTGGTCGTGCACGTCTTGCGTGGGTTGCTATACATACTGTTGAAACATGCTTTTCAGGGATGGAATTCCGCTGCCCCGTGCCAGGGGAAGGGTCGTTATAATTGGTCAGCTGAATGCTGACCGTTGCCCTGTTTACCACTGCTTGGTGGATTGGTTCTTGCAGGTGCAGGAGGTGCTGGTCCGAGCGGGACTTAGCGGGCTGAAGCCCAAGCTGCGTTGCTGCCCTAGAAGGCTTTATTTTGTTTCTTCTTGTTCATGTGTGGCCGGCCTGCGTGCCGATGTCTGTAAACCACACCTTGTTAAGAGAAATTTTTAAGGCCTTAAGGCCAGATACTTTGGTTGTATACATTCCTATGCTTTAAAGGACAGTTCTTGTTACTCTTGAGTTCAAGTTTTCAACCGTGAAGCTTCCGCTAGAATGCTCTGTGTTAGGATGCGTTGGTTTTGATATTATTTCGTAGCATCTCCGCACGTTTGTGGAATATGGTGTGAGGCCCCGACCGGACCCTCTATTATATTCTTATTGACAGGGAAGAGGTGAAAGTCCACCTAGTGCCAACTACCTTCACCTATGGGGGGGGGGGGGAATAGGTGTCTTGCAGCGTTTTTGCGGAATTAAAACTATACCTGCACAAATAAACAAAACAACACAGCACAGAAAGACACAGGCAATTTATAGTGGTTCCCCGATTTGGGTACGTCCACTTTCCCCCTTCGACTTATCTCCCAACAAGGGACGACTCGGTCACTTCACCAACCGGATTGAAATCCAATCCACACACTAACGGAAGGAACCCTTCCAAACGAAGGAGTCACCACTCCTCCACCACGGGTTGCACCCAACTCTTACAACGAGGAACCTATGTTACTTTATAACAAAAATAAAATGGAATGTATAAAATATACAAACTTCTTATGGAGGCTAGGTGTCCCTCTTCGTTCGATGACGCATTCTTGACGAATACGAAGAGTCCACGACCTTAGCTCTCACTTAGAATGAATCTCCACGAAACCGGCGGAGGCAAGAAGAGCGGCGGCTTGGCGTTCGGGATCGGCGGCGGCAAGAAGTGTGACGGCTGAGCTTTAGAGATCCAACCTTCGTAGCTATGCTAGCAAGGTCTACCAACGATCTTCCTTGGATCAATCGTCTCGATCGATTCAGAAAGGGAAGGTATTCCCGATCTACAAACCAAGAGACAAAGGATCTCAAGAAGGACACGTGAGATGCGTTGCTTGGCAAAGCTTCTGTCACCGGGTGATCAGGAGGTATCCACGATCAACGGCGGCGACTACTTCCCGAGCGGCGATGGCGGCGACGGAAGAGAAATCCGTGATCTAGGTCACATCGGCGGCTCGGTTTTCTTTCTTGTGTATTCGTAGTATTGTGTGTGTGTGTAATGATCGAAATACAACAGTATTTATACTGTAGGTCATACATTATGACCGTTGTGGGCCCCACCAAGGAAACCCTAGCTCCGGTTCAAAACAGCGCCTGAATATTTGGACCGGTCCAGCGAGCAGCAGAAATTCGCCTAAGGCAAATTCGGCGAGAATCATTGGTGATTCTCGACGAATCGGCAAGAATCACTTATGATTCTCGCCGAATTCTACTTGGCAGAATTCTGGCTGAAGATCTTGCCATCCGGAGAGAATCGGCGAGAATCAACATTCATTCTCGACGAATCGGAGAGAATTCAAAGTCATTCTCGTCGATTCGGCTAGAATCAACTAGTAATTCTCGACGATTCTGCCTTAAGCGGAAATCAAGACGGTGTTGAGACAGCCGGCTGCAATCGGCAAGAATCAGCGAGTGATTCTCGACGATTCGGCGAGAATCACTAGTGATTCTCGTCGAATCGGCGAGAATCACTTAGTGATTCTCGACGATTTCTACTTAGGCGATTTTTCGTCTTTCCACCCGTGAGCTGCTCTTTGGCCCATCCTTGCTCCTTGACTGCTCTTGATCTATCACAGCCCTGTACTTGTAAATAAGTACACTCCAATAGAGAGAGTACATGTAAGCCAACACACTGATCTGCTCAACGAGGGATTATGTTGCGCAGACCCGTGTATATTGACCTACTGCACCCTGACATTGGTGTGTACTTAGCGAGGAATAACTGCAAGCACAACTTGAAGACAAATGATCAAATACAATGTCAATTCACCTTAGATGGTCCAGGGGCTTCTTCAAATCAGGTACATTGTGGATACAATACCCAACAATCTCCCCCTATTTGAAGAAGCCTAAACCCTACAAGCTAAGGTGAATATAACGGATGGATGAAAAACATAAACTGAATAATCAGTTGAGAAAGAATTTCCATACCATTATCTTTAGAGCATTTGGAGCATACTTTGTGAGAGCACCTTAGCCCTTAGCACCTTAGCCGAGAGGGCAATCTCCCCCTTTTTGGCTTCTACAAATCTGGGACTTTAGCACTTGCCACAATGCTCCCCCTCAGTTCTTGCATTTTGGCTTACACTTGAGTTTCTTGCGGATGCTCCCCCTAGATGCACGAGCCTAGAGCTTCTGTAGTCTTCATTCCTCATAGTTTAACATCCCCAATTCAGTTTTGAAGAGACTGAACTTGGCCTCGTCTAGGGGATTTGTGAAAATATCTGCAATCTGCTTATCCGTGGGGACATAGTAGAGAGATGTCCTTGTTTTCCACGTGCTCCCTAATGAAGTGGTAGCGCACTTCAATATGCTTCGTCCTGCTGTGCGATACCGGATTGTTCGCAATGGCAATTGTACTGGAGGAGTCGCAGTACATTGGTACTTCCTTGAACTGAAGGTCATAATCTGCTAACTGGTTTCTAATCCATAGTAGTTGTACGCAACAGCTGCCTGATGAGATATACTCAGATTCAGCTGTGGAGGTTGCAACACAATTCTCCTTCTTACTATTCCATGATATAAGCCTTCTTCCGAGGAATTGACACGTCCCGGAAGTGCTTTTCCAATCATCCCTGCTTCCTGCAAAATCAGCATCTGAAAAGCCTATTAGCTCGACATCATTGTTTCTCGGGTACCACAAGCCAAGATTAGGTACACCCTTAAGGTATCTAAGAATTCGCTTTGCAGCGACATAGTGAGATTCCTTAGTGTTCACCTGATATCTGGCACAAACGCATGTGGAGAACATAATATCTGGTCTACTTGCAGTAAGGTAGAGCAGGGATCCAATAATGCTTCTGTATTTGGTTTCATCAAAAGGTTTCCCTTTCTCATCCTTATCCAGAGACATAGTGGATCCCATTAGAGTCCTCATAGAGGTTGCATTCTCCATTCCGAATTTCTTGAGGAGTTCATTTATGAACTTCGTCTGAGAAATGAAAATTCCATCCTCAGACTGTTTTACTTGAAGTCCCAAGAAATACTTTAGCTCTCCCATACTGCTCATTTCAAACTTTCCTTGCATAAGTTTAGAAAACTTTTTGCAAAGATTGTTATCCGTTGAGCCGAATATAATGTCATCAACATAGATTTGCACAAGCAAGATCTTGCCTTTGACTTCCCTAAGAAACAATGTCTTGTCTATTTTTCCTCTAGAGAACTTGTTCTCAAGAAGAAAACTAGACAGAGTATCATACCAAGCTCGTGGAGCTTGTTTTAATCCATATAGAGCTTTATTAAGAAAGTATACATGATTAGGATAAGTAGGATTGACAAAACCTGGGGGTTGAGCGACGTATACTTCCTCTTTCAGGTCTCCATTCAAGAATGCTGATTTTACGTCCATCTGATAGACTGTGAATCCTTTGTGAGAGGCATATGCTAGAAACAGTCTGATTGCCTCGAGCCTTGCAACCGGCGCAAACGTTTGGTCGAAGTCGATCCCCTCCTCCTGTCTGTATCCTTGAGCCACCAGTCTGGCCTTGTTCTTGATGATGACCCCGTGTTCATCCAGCTTGTTTCTGAAGATCCACTTGGTGCCAATCACGTTCTGCATCTTTGGTCTGGGAACCAGCGTCCACACGTTGCATCGTTTGAATTGATGCAGCTCATCTTGCATGGACAATATCCAAGACACATCTTTGTTTGCTTCGTCGAACTTCTTTGGCTCAACCTGCGATAGGAAGCTAAAATGCAGAAACTCGTTAAGTGTACCTCGGTGAGTTCTGACACCGTCTCGAGGATCTCCGATGATTTGATTTCTGGGATGATCCCTTACGTGTCGGAGCTCTAGTAGTCTTGCATCAGGAGCTCTAGCATTTTTTGGGGCTCCTTCCTCTTCAGGGTGGACTACTCCATCCTGACCGTCATCATCTTCGATCGGCGTTGAGGTGGAGACCTTGACGTACTTTGGAGTTGCATCTTTATCGAGCTCATCTAGGTGTAGCTGTTCGATTCTTGCACCTACATCTTCAAGAAAACCAATGAAAGAATTGCAATTAAGCAAGCTTCCTTCATCAAATACAACATTTATTGATTCCTCTACCACTAGGGTTTTCTTATTGAAAACCCTATAAGCCCGGCTATGGCTACTATAGCCCATGAATATGTCTTCGAAGCATTTTTCACCAAACTTAGTACGCGGGTACTTCCCGTTATTCAGTACATAACATCTGCAGCCAAAGATCCTAAAATAGGACATGGTTGGCTTCCTGCCTTTCAGTAGCTCATAAGGCATCTTATGATGACTCTTGTTGATCAAGGCCCGATTTTGCACATGATACGCCGTATTGACAGCCTCTGCCCAGAAATATTCTGGGAGAGAAGCGTCATTCAACATTGTCGTGCAGGCTTCAATGAGCGTTCTATTTCTCCTCTCCGCAACTCCATTCTGCCGAGGAGTGCGCGGGGAGGAAAACTCATGAAAGATACCAAGTTCTTCACAGAACTCTGTCATAGCACCAGACTCGAACTCTGTTCCATGGTCACTTCTGATTTTGACCACCGAGCAGTTAAGTCCGTTCTGAATCTGCTTGACAAAACTGGTGAAGATGTCAAACGTATCAGACTTGCGTTTTAAGAATAACACCCAAGTAAACCGAGAGTGATCATCAACAATCACTAGCGTATAAGACTTGCCTCCCAAGCTATGAACTTGCATTGGACCAAACAAGTCCATATGCAGAAGATAAAGACATCTGGAGGAGTCTTTGTCAACGATGCCCTTAAAGGTAGCCCGAGTCTGTTTGCCCTTCTAGCATGCAGGACAGGGGCTATCTTTGATGCACTTAATGATGGGAGCATCCCTTACTAAGTTTTTAGAAAACAGCATACTAATTATCTTGAAATTAATATGTGCCAATCTCTTGTGCCATTGTTCACAAAGAGATGCACCGCCTATAGCTACTAGGCATACGGGGGTAGATGAATCTAAACTAAGAAAATCTAAGCAAAAGATATTTCTGCTCCTAATGCCTGTTAATACCGTCTTCGAAGAGGAACACGATATTATCAGGCATTTATCCTTGCAAAACTTAGCGTCATAACCTTTATCACATAACTGACTTACACTGATCAGGTTATGATTTAACCCTTCAACGTAAGCCACGTTGGTGATAGAAATTATACCGTTGGAAATCATACCGTAACCCCTGGTGACTCCTCGATCTGATCCCCTAAAGATGACTTTGGGTTCATTCTCGACTGGAGAGTAATCACGCAGCAGGCTTCTTGTCCCAGTCATATGCCGGGAGCATCCACTGTCCAAGTACCATATGGGAGTTTTGGTGGCCTTTGGACATTCCTGCAAAACAGAATTAATTTTCCTTAGGAACCAAATCGAACTTGGGCCCTAGATTCCTCGTTAGCGTACTCCCCCTCGGATGGTTAGCCCTACGAGTGGTCTGCCTCGCATTGCCAACATGAGGAGTCTCGTTATTCCTCGGATTAAACCAGCAATCCACGGCAAAGTGACCAATTTTACCACAACACCAGCAGTCAAATCTGTTATACTTTCTCCTAGGCACCTGCTTCACCCTTGGAACGGAAGGTTCAGCCGGGGCCTTGGACCTGGAGGTGGAGGCATCATGATGACAACAGTCACATGATTTCTTCACCTCCTGGTTTCTCAGTGTAACAGGCTTGGCCTTGGGTGCCTGCTTCCTATTATGGCCGCTAGAGAAGTGGTCATAATCCTCCATTTGAACTTCCTCATAAGGTTCCTTGAAGACACTCTCGCCAAAGTTGCGGGGGAAGGCCCACCCCTCATACCGGCTCTTGGGCTTTTCAACCGAGGGCCGGAAGAAGTGGCCATAGGTTGACTCAAAGTCCTGTTCATTGTAGGGATAGCCAGGCTTCCTGAATACAATAGGTTTGAGTGGGGTCTTTCCCTTTTCTGCAGTAGAGGCCTTCTTAACAGCCTTATTTCTCCTCTGCTTTTTGTTTCTCCTAGATGATTTACCAGGCACACCCACATGCCCCAAGCCAGCCCCCTTAGCCTGAGCAGAGAATGTATCAACCAGTGGAAGAACAGTCTTTGGCATAGAGAAGCTTTGGACAATCTTCTTTTCTGCCGTAAGTTATTCTTCCAACTTATTGATTTCTTCCTGTTTCAGGTCAAGGAGACTTAGAGACTCTGAGTGCTTAGAGATCAGGTCCAGGTGCTCCTGTCAGAGATAAATCAAGCTAGTGATCTCTTCCCTTAGGGAGACACCCTCGACCTTAAGGAATTTGACTTCCTTTTTCTGAGCCCTCAATCTCTTGCGGCATTCTTCGAAGGTGTTGAGCAGAATCTCATACTTTTCGAGAAGCTCAGCTTCTCGGGCAGATGGGCTGTCCTCGAGATCATCATCAGGAGACTCATAGTTAGAGTCGGAGAGGGGGGTACGAGCTTTTACCTTCCCAGTGAATGGGGGGCATTCTCCTTCTGAGTCAGAGCGACCCACCAGCCCGAAGTAGGCTTCCTCATCATCACTGGAGTCTGAGGAATCAGACTCACTTAGTGTCTTTGACTTTTTGGCGATGTAGCTCCTCTCCTTATTTTTATCTCTAGAGGTTCTGTGCTCTTCTCCCTTCCCCTTCTCTCTCTTGCCTTGATGGCAGTCGGCCACGACGTGTCCTGGCTTATTGCACCCAAAACAAATGATGTCAGTGTGACGATGTTTGTTCGGTTTTGATTCATACCTGTCAGAAGAATAATTCTTCTTCTGATTTCTGGAGGAGGAGCCGTCTCTCTTTCTTTGATTCCACATCTTGAGGAACTTCTTGAATTCTCGGGTGATGAGGGAGAAGTCTTCTTCAGACAACTCTGAGCCAGAGGAGCATGGATCGGAGTCTTCCTCCTCATCCTTTTTCCCCGCACGGGATGAAGCCGCACCCTTGCCCTTCCTGGAGTGAATGGCTTTTAGGGCCACAGTCTTTTCCTTGGCTGCGGCCTTCTCTGCTTCTTCTTCAGCTTTCCTCGTGTTCAACTGGAGCTCATAGGACATGAGCTTCCCAAAGAGTATCTGAGGATCAGTTTCAGCTAATCTACCAAACTCTCGGATGGCGCAGATCTTCGTGTCCCATTCCTTAGTAAGGGACCTAAGGAATTTATCATTAAGTTAACCATCAGTGAACACTCTTCCATATCCCTTGAGAGCATTGATGATCTTGAGGAAGTTCTCGAAGGTAACTCCGATCTCTTCCTTGGGCCCCTGCCTGAAGGCCTCATATTTCTGGTTCAGGAGGGATCTCCGATCATCCCTCACTTCATCTGTGCCCTCCATCAGGATAATCAAGTTGTGCCAGATATCCTTGGCTATCCTGTAGTTGTAGAAGTTCTGCACATGGAGTAATCGACTGCGCTGATTAGTATGTTCTGTGTCTTCTTTCCAAGTCCGACCAGCACCATCTCGTCCTTGTCCATTTCAGAAAGCTTCTTTGGCACCTTTTTGGTAGGATCAATGGTGGAGGCCTTAGTGGGAATATAAGGTCCCTCCTCCACGACCATGAAGAGTCGAGGGTCGACTGCTTCCATGTAAAATCTAATCCTTTCCTTCCAGATAGGAAAATTTAGCCTGGTGCACACTGGGATCTTGCCTGAGTACTTGAGTCCGTCCATAGTAGATATCTGCCTTCTTCTTGACACTAGTGGCAGGAACTTACTCGAAGTGTTAACCCCTTTGATGAGTAACCTCCCTCTGATACCACTTGAAAGTCCACCTAGTGCCAACTACCTTCACCTATGCGGGAGGAATAGGTGTCTTGCAGCGTTTTTGCGGAATTAAAACTATACCTGCACAAATAAACAAAACAACACAGCACAGAAAGACACAGGCAATTTATAGTGGTTCCCCGATTTGGGTACGTCCACTTTCCCCCTTCAACCAATCTCCCAACAAGGGACGACTCAGTCACTTCACCAACCGGATTGAAATCCAATCCACACACTAACGGAAGGAACCCTTCCAAACGAAGGAGTCACCACTCCTCCACCACGGGTTGCACCCAACCCTTACAACGAGGAACCTACGTTCCTTTACAACAAAAATAAAATGGAATGTATAAAATATACAAACTTCTTATGGAGCTAGGTGTCCCTCTTCGTTCGATGACGTGTTCTTGACGAATACGAAGAGTCCACGACCTTAGCTCTCACTTAGAATGAATCTCCACGAAACCGGCGGTGGCAAGAAGAGCGGCGGCTTGGCGTTCGGGATCGGCAATGGCAAGAAGTGCGGCGGCTGAGCTTTAGAGATCCAACCTTCGTAGCTATGCTAGCAAGGTCTACCAACGGTCTTCCTTGGATCAATCGTCTCGATCGATTCAGAAAGGGAAGGTATTCCCGATCTACAAACCAAGAGACAAAGGATCTCAAGAAGGACATGTGAGACGCGTTGCTTGGCAATGCTTCTGTCGCCGGGGGATCAGGAGGTATCCACGATCAACGGCGGCGACTACTTCCCGAGCGGCGACGGCGGCGGCGGAAGAGAAATCCGCGATCTAGGTCACATCGGCGGCTCAGTTTTCTTTCTTGTGTATTCGTAGTATTGCGTGTGTGTAATGATCGAAATACAATAGTATTTATACTGTAGGTCATACATTATGACCGTTGTGGGCCCCACCAAGGAAACCCTAGCTCCGGTTCAAAACAGCGCCTGAATATTTGGACCGGTCCAGCGAGCAGCAGAAATTCGCCTAAGGCAAATTCGGCGAGAATCATTGGTGATTCTCGACGAATCGGCGAGAATCACTTATGATTCTCGCCGAATTCTACTTGGCAGAATTCTGGCTGAAGATCTTGCCATCCGGAGAGAATCGGCGAGAATCAACATTCATTCTCGACGAATCGGAGAGAATGCAAAGTCATTCTCGTCGATTCGGCGAGAATCAACTAGTGATTCTCGACGATTCTGCCCTAAGCAGAAATCAAGACGGCGTTGAGACAGCTGGCTGCAATCGGCAAGAATCAGCGAGTGATTCTCGACGATTCGGCGAGAATTACTAGTGATTCTCGTCGAATCGGCAAGAATCACTTAGTGATTCTCGACGATTTCTACTTAGACGATTTTTTCGTCTTTCCACCCGTGAGCTGCTCTTTGGCCCATCCTTGCTCCTTGACTGCTCTTGATCTATCACAGCCCTATACTTGTAAATAAGTACACTCCAATAGAGAGAGTACACGTAAGCCAACACACTGATCAGCTCAATGAGGGATTACGTTGCGCAGACCCGTATATATTGACCAACTGCACCCTGACATTAGTGTGTACTTAGCGAGGAATAATTGCAAGCACAACTTGAAGACAAATGATCAAATATAATGTCAATTCACCTTAGCTGGTCCAGGGGCTTCTTCAAATAAGGTACATTGTGGATACAATACCCAACAAGAGGTGTTACAACCTTTGCAGGAAGTTTTTCAAACTTATGCAAGGGAAGTTTTAGATGAGCAATATGGGTGAACTTAAGTTCTTCTTTGGTCTCCAAGTAAGACAAACTGATGATGGCTTATCCATATCCCAGTCTAAGTTTACCAGGGAGTTAATCAAAAAGTTTGGTATGGAGAATGCCTCCACCATGAAAACTCCTATAGGGCCAAGTATGTCTATAGGCAAAGATGAGGCAGGGAAACCTGTTGATGAAACTTTGTATAGAGGGATAATTGGCTTCCTTCTATATCTTACTACAAATATGCCATACATCATGCATGCTACATATGTTTGTGCTAAGTATCAGGATAGCCCTAAAGAATCTCACTACTCTGGTGCAAAGAGGATTTTGACGTATCTTAAGGGCATACCAGATCTTGGCATATGGTATCCTAGAAATAGGGAGTTTGAACTAACAGGCTATTCAGATGCAGATTTTACAGGCTGCAAAGAGAATGGGAAGAGCACTTCTGGCACCTGTCAGTTCTTGGGAGGAAGACTAGTGTCTTGGAGTAGCAAGAAGCAAATAAGTATTGCAATCTCAACTACAGAGTCAGAGTACATCTCACCAGGTAGCTGTTGTGCTCAGTTGCTATGGATCCAGCATCAGATCTAGGACTATAACCTCCAGCTAAGTAGAAGTCCCTTATATTGTGATTCTACTAGTGTCATCTCAATTGTTAGGAATCCTGTCTCACACAGCAGGACTAAGCATATTGAGATAAGATATCATTTCATAAGGGAGCATGTGGAATATGAAGATATCAACCTTGAGTTTGTCCCTACAGACAAGAAAGTGGCTAACATCTTCACTAAGACACTAGATGAAGCAAAGTTCAACACCTTCAAGTTTGACTTGGGTATGTTGAATCTGGTATGGCTTCAGTTGCTCTTCATGTAGTTTCCTTGTTGCAGGTTGTACTATTTCTTGCAGGTGGAAAAGTCCTTCAGTGGGATGAAGATTTTTCAAGTGGTATACTGAAAGTATCTAGTGTCTACCTAAATCACCTGGAGGGGGTGAATAGGTGATGTTTGCATCTTTTTGCGAAATAAAATTAATCTTAAATAACAAGCACACAAACGCAGAGATTTTATAGTGGTTTCCCGAGTTGGGTACGTCCACTGTCTTGCATCTCCTATCTCCCACAAAGGGCAGATTCGACTACTTCACCAAACTCAGATTTCGTCAAATATTACACCTTAGAGTCTCAACTCCTACACCTCGGAGACGATGCTCCTACAACTCTGAGAATAAAATCTCCTATGACTCGATCCAAAAATTGGATCTACAACCTCGATCCACAACTAGATCTACTTTCTCGATCCACAGACAGATCTACAAATCTCGGAGAAAAATCTCCTATAAAATTTAAAATAATATTACAACAATAACACACGATTACAAGTCTTGATCCTACGTTCTTGGAAGGGTTGATCTTGAATCTCGGAGAACTCGAAAACTTGAAATCTTTGGATCTTGAACCTTGGATCTTGGATCTTCAACCAACTTGGACTGGAGTAGAATAAATCTTGAAAGATGAAACAATCCAATCGAAAAAGTCCGAGAAGAAGTCGATAGACGAAGTTGCGGCCGAACGGAAGGATTTCGCGAAAACGGTAGTGTGCGGCCGACGGGATCTGCTTTAGGAAAATTTTGAATTTCGAAATGATAATTAGGTTAAGATTTAAGATTTCTAAAATCATCCCATTATATATAGGAGGATTCGCGAAAAAATCTTGGACAAGTCATTTTCAGCAAAATTTGTCGGATATCGAATTAATACTCGCTGAATAAGATGACGATATACGCCAAAAAAGTCTTGGACAGTATTTTAGAAAAGTCGACATATGGCTCGACATACCCGGCGAGTATCGCTTGGGATACTCGTCGAATTCGGCGAGTATCGCTTGGGATACTCGTCGAATTCGGCGAGTATCGCTAGTGATGCTCGACGAATTCGGCGAGTATAACCAGTGATTCTCGGCAAATTTTGCCTTGGTCAAATTTTGGAATTCCAGAGAATTTACCCTAACTATATACGATGAATTGGAAGGGTATCGGGAAGCATACATGATGAATTCGACGAGTATCAAGGGGATACTCGATGAATTCGATGTGTATGACTCACCATACTCGCTGAATTTTACTTAGGTAAAATTCTTCAATTCTGAATCCTGGTCTTTGGTCTTCCTTGATCCTTCTCCTATACTTGGGATAAAAGTACACCCCAATAGAGATATTACACGTGAGTTAACACGATGGCCTATACAATGAGGGATCACATTGTGCAGTCATGTGTTTACTGATCCACTGTAACCTGACATTGGTGTGTACTTAACAACGTAGACCTGCAAGTACACAACTAAAAAGCAATATCAAATACAGACTCAATTCAACTTAGCTTGACTGGACTCTTCTTCAAATCAAGATTATTGTGGATGCAATACCCAAAAATCTCCCCATATTTGAAGAAGCCAAAATCCTACAAGCTAAGGTGAATTGCACATACCAAATAAAATTAAATTAAGACTTGAAAAGATAAATGAAATTAAAAAGATAACAGCGCGCATTCCAAGACAATTAGATAAATCAAATATATATATATCAAAAGTGTTTTAGATTAGGGAGGGCAGCCCACTACACACGACAATGAAATATATATAAGAATTTAGGTCTTCTTATTCTTTCTTTTCAACAGCTGTCTCTCAAAATATTCTATGGGCTTCAGATAGTACTTTGGAGGAGGAGGAGGCATAGGATCGACATTCTTGTACTTTCGAAAATGAATCATCCTCCTGGTGGAGGCTTCTTTGTATCTGTTCCATTATTCTGGACTATAGTGATCATGATGCTTCTCCACTCCGAGCTCGTACAAGGCAAAGGTGTCCAAGATAATTCCCTTTGAAGTTGGGCTCTGTTGGAACCCCTGTTTTGATTTGGGCTAGGTTCACTTCTTAGGCTTATTGACCCATGTTCTATAGTCAGGGTCAGTGTTTTGCTTTCTAGGTCTTAGGCAAGTCCTCCCAAGTTTATCTCCATGGACCTGCCTGAACAGTGCCTCAGATTGAAGCCTTAGAAGATCATATGCAGTATGGGAAATTAGTTTGACGTTCGTCAAACTCAGCTTGAAGAACTTGGAGATCCTTTTCTAAGTTGAGCAAGATGATCATAGAACTCAGGTCGATGATATCCTTCAGAAGAAGTTATTCTGTTGTCGACGTTTTCTCTCAATCTATTTCTCAGCTTGACTAATTCTGGTGATTCAAGTTCTGTTGTCGACGATCTTTCAGTACAGAGCAGACTCTTAGGTCGACGAACTTGGAGCACAGTTTCAGTTTAGTTTATTCAGTATTCAGTTCGTAGAGCTCAAGTCGAAGAATAGGATTTCTTAGTTCGACGATCTCCGATTGCAGCTCGACGAAATTTGTTCCCTGGTCGACAAAAATTACAAGATATTTTGTTCCTTATTCTTTCCATATCTATTCCTTTATTATATTAAGTCGTAATTTCGCTGAGTAATCAATGCTTATATTCCCTATGAATATAGTCGTTTATGGTAGCATTGAATATAGTATTCATCAGAGAATTTACTTGACATATTTCTCGGGACAGATTAGGAAATGAATATTGAAAAGGCATGCTTGCCATTTTCCTTCCCAGTTTTCTAGCAACGCATTTATTGCATAATTTGAATTCGCAAAGGAGTTTTTGCTGTTTGTTTTTGATATACTCTGTTAAAAAGAATCATTCAAAAAAATATAGAAAGAGATATACGAGACACAAGAGTTTTTACATAAATAAAAGCACAACATAGTTTTATAACAGTACAGTGCAGGAAGAAAAGTGTTCTCGGGTTCATTGTTTCAGAGCTGCTCTCAATCTCTATTCTTATAGTGCTCTGAAGAAGAAGAAGGAAGAAGAACAACAATAATATATCCAGAGTCTTCTTATTCTACTTTTCCAGGATCTTATAGAGATAACAAATCTCCATTTGTCTAGAGTTCTTAGATCTGGTCTTACAAAGCTGAAGGCCTACCTCACCCTTAGCAAAGCTTCTCATCCTGAACCATCAACATCTCAGGGGGAGCTTAAACAACATTCTGAATCTACAAAGTCTTCTCATTTGCTAATTGATAAAAGAGAAGACTCTCATCAACTTTTCCTTCCACCTCTGTACAGGGTTTTAACTCCCTTCAAAAGTTAGACGGGTTTACAAGTCTCCTTCCAAAAGACTTGAGGTTGGTTTTTTGGCACCTGGTCAAAAGCTCAAAAGGTTGTTATATCTCCCTAAAAATAGATATATTGGTGGAAGTCACCTAATCAAAACCTGTAGTGGATTAATACCAAGGGTGGTAGAAGATTGGATGTACCCAGTTGGGGAACCACTATAAAGATCTTGTGTTGTCTGGGTTGTGCTTGTTGTTTCCTTTGTGCTTGTGCTGTGGTTAGCTCAGTATAGTTTTTACTTAATCTCTGATATCATTGCTTAGCTATATATATATAATCACCTACTTTGTCATTTAACATAATATCTGTAAAAAGATAAAAGGTTTTCTATAAACTCTATTCACCCCCCCCCCCCCCTCTCTAGGGTTATTCAGATATTATCTCCCCCCTTTTCTTTCAATTGGTATCAGAGGGAGGTTAGTCAATTTTATACAGGCTTACACCTGAACTAACCAAGACCCTCAGATAATCTCTGAATAAATCTTATTATTTTTTATTTTATGATACCATGGCACAAAACAAGGACTATGCTAGCACCATACCTCCAGTATGCAATCTTTCTAAGTTTGTTATCTGGAAGGCAAGAACCAAACTTTATATGAACTCTATTGATGAAGATATTTTCAACTCTATCTTGACAGGACCACCAGCTCCAGTGCCCTCTACTCCATCTACTTCAACAAACTTGAGTGCAGTTCCACCTCCTGATTGGATTGATGCACAAAGAAAAGCCAAGATTGCAGATACAAGAACCATGAACATTTTAGCTCAGACTATGTCTGATGACATTTTTCAGAAAGTGGCTGAGTGCACTTCAGTCAAAGCCATCTGGGATTCCCTAAACCAGATGGTGGTTGGATCTGCTGATGAGAGAAACGATAGAAGATCCAAACCCATCTCTTAGTATGAGAACTTCAAGAAGGAAGAAGTTAAGTCAGTTAGTGACATGTACAACAAGCTAAGCTCAATCATCAATGAGCTAAGGACCTTAGACAAGGAAATTACTCTGAGTGAAGTAAATGACAAGATCCTTATGTGCTTCCCCAGCACATGGGATTCAAGGATCTGGCCTATCAAAGAAGCCAGAAGTATGACTGAAATCTCAACTGAGTCTCTTCTTTGAAAGCTCAAATCATATGAGCAACTGATGAAGACTAGAGAAGCAGCAGCTGAAGTAAAGACTCCAAAACCTAACAGGAAGGAGCACAATATTGTTTTCAAGGCTGCTGAGGATTCTGAAGGGACTCCAATTAATGAAGAACTGATGAGTCTATTTGCCAAGAGATTTTTCAAAATTGCAAAGAAGGACTTCAGAAGGAAGTCATCTAGACAAGATGACAAACCAAGGTATGACAAAATACCTTCTAAAGAAATTATATGTTTTGGTTGCAGGAAGTCAGGACACTACATCTCTGAGTGTCCAGAAGCTCAGAAGAAAGACAGGAGAAGAGAAAAAGAGTTAAAAAGAACTCATCACAGCAAACCCTCCTCAAGCAAGCACAAGAGGAAGGAAACGAGTTTTGTTGCTGAGACCTGGAGTGATACAGAAGAAGAGTCATCCTCTTCTAGCTCCAGTGATGATGAAGAAGAGTAAAAGGCAAAGGAAGTTTGCCCTAATGGCAATTGATGCCTGCAGCAGTAAATCAAATGATGAAGATTCAGATAATGAATCAATGTCTGCTGAAGACCAGGTAATTGCTTCTTATAATTTTGAATCAGAAGAATTTAAATCTGAATTTAAAAATCTTTGCTTAGACTTAATAGGCTCTGAGAAGGAAATCAAAATTCTTAGAGAAAAATTAACTGCTCGAGATAAATATCTTGCTGAAAATGCTAAATTGTCAAATGAACTCAATTCAGCTAATGAATAAATAGTTTTTCTGAAAATTGAACTAAGCAAGGCCAAGAAACTAGAGGAATCTCTTAATGGCAGGAGCATGAAATTGCTAGATATAACTAGTACCTTAAATGCTAGGACTAATAACAGTAAACTAAGATTAGGTGCCTCATCTAGTGAACCACCGCTAATCTAGAAGAACAATCTAACAAAAACTGTAAATTTCATTTTTGATAAAGGAAAGAAGAACACTGAACAGGTTAATAAAGTTAATGAAGTTCTAAAGCAAATGGAATTAAAACAAAAATATAAGAACAAGAAAAATAATAGATATAACAATGTTCAGCAATTTTCGTCGAACTCAGATCGACGAAACGTGAACAGTTCGTCGACCTAAGAACGACGAACTCTGAACACAAACCATAATAATAAGTATTCTTCGATCTATAATCGATGAAACCAGTACGGTTCGTCAAATAGAGATCGGCGACATTGGTGCCCTGAGAATGAATACTTTCATTCTTCGAGCGGAGATCGTAGATCTCATTCCAATTCGTCGAGCTCAGGTCAACGAACTCACCAGAATTCGTCGATCCCAGATCAAAATTACAGAAACTTAAATTCCAACAGAAACTATAACATTAAACCTAATCAACATAGGGAGAACATCAACCCATTCACCTAATGGATAATTCCTCCTAGGAGATTTCACCCCTTAGGTTATAAGAGCCAACCTGAATGTTCATTTATATCCAGTTTTTCATTTGAGAAGAAACAAGGACCCAAGGTTACCTGGGTCAAGAACTTTTAATTTGTTTCATTACAGGTAAAGACCTATCCTATCACTCAAAATAAGTGGTATCTGGATAGTGGGTGCTCTAAGCACAAGACTGGATGTAAGGACAGCCTCATCAACTTCAAGGCCAAGTTTGGTCCAAGAGTAATTTTTGGAGATTCAAGCTTTGGACACACTGAAGGCTATGGAGACTTCAACAGTGGAGATGTCACTTTCAAAAAGGTGGCATATGTTAATGGTCTCAAGCATAACCTCATATCCATAAGTCAGTTATGTGATTCAGGTTATCAGGTTTGCTTTTCTGAATCTCAATGTATTATTTCTGCAAACAATCAAACTATTTTAACTGGAATTAGACAAGGTAACATATACTTAGTAAACTTTAAATCTGCCAGTTCAAAATTTTGTTTAATCTTGTTAGCAATCAAAATGATTTGTGGCAAAAAAATATTAAGTCATTTAAATTTGAGAAACATTGCTAGGCTTTCTAAAGACAATCTTGTTAGAGGATTGCCTTCTTACCCCATAAGAAGGAAATTCTCTGTAGGGCATATCAATTAGGCAAGCAAACTAAATCTAGTTTATAATCATTAAACAAAAGTGACTCACCTAGGATATTGTACTTACTACATATAGACCTTTTTGGACCTATAGCAGTACAAAGCCTAGGAGAGAAATCTTATACTTTAGTGATTGTAGATGACTTATCTAGATTCACTTGGGTATTCTTTTTGAGATCTAAGTCAGATACTTTCAAGGTTTTTACAGATTTTCTCAAGAACATACAGATTGAGTACTCTACTCTAGTTGCATTGATCAGAAGTGATCATGGTACTGAGTTTGAGTCTCTTCTTATACAAGAGTTCTGTAGGAAGGAAGGTATCAGACATTGCTTCTCAGCTTCTAAAAAACCTCAACAGAATGTGGTTGCTGAAAGGAAGAATAGAACACTAATTGAATCTACAGGCACATTACTTGTAGATGCTTATTTGCCCCTATCCTTTTGGGCAGAGGCTGTAAGCACAACAAATTATGTGCTGAATAGAAGTCTTATATACAAACTTAAGAATAAGACTCCTTATGAGCTACTGAAAGGGAAGAAACCTAAAGTCACATATTTTAAAGTATTTGGTTGTATATGCTATATTCATAACAATGACAAGAAATATATTAGAAAATTTGAAGCAAAGGCTACAATGGGAATTTTTCTAGGATATTCCCAAGTCGGCAAAGCTTATAGGGTGTTTAATAAATCAACTTTAAAAATTGAGGAATCTGTGCATGTAACTTTTGATGAAGCTAATATGTTTTGCAAGGACAAAGAAATTTCTACCAATGAGCTATTACAGGTACCTCACTTGTGTGAGAAAATGGATGAACTAAACCTTACACCAAAGGTTATATCACTTCCTCCTCCACAATGTGATGAAGAAAGTGAAGAACAAACTATGGAAGCAGTTGAACTTCCTCCAACAACAGATGTAATTCCACAAGAGGAATTCATTCCAATTCCTGTTGTTAAACCAACTCCACCATCTGATCTTGTCACACTAAGGGATCACCCTAGATCTCAAGTGATTGGAGACATGTCAATAGGTGTACAGACAAGGCATCAACTCAACCATGATGTGATGCATTCCTGTTTTCTCTCTCAAGTTGAGCCTCAATCCATAACTGATGCAGAGCAAGATCCCCACTAGATTATTGCAATGCAAGAGGAGCTCAATCAGTTTTAGAGATGTAGAGTTTGGGACTTGGTTCCAATGCTTAAAGGCTATCCAGTAATTGGGACCAAGTGGGTTTTTAGGAACAAGCTTGATGCTCAAGGTGTGATTGTGAGGAATAAGGCTAGGCTTGTTGCTCAAGGCTATAGGCAAGAGGAAGGCATTGATTATGATCAAACCTTTGCTCCTATTGCAAGGCTAAAAGTTATCAGGATTTTTCTTGCTTATGCAGCATTTAAAAAGTTCAAGGTCTACCAGATGGATGTCAAGAGTGCATTCTTGAATGGAGAGCTAAAGGAAAAGGTTTATGTTGAACAACCTCCAGGTTTTATTTCTCCAACTCATCCTTCATATGTTTTCAAATTGCATAAGGCTCTCTATGGTCTAAAGCAAGCTCCAAGAGCTTGGTATGAAACCTTAGCTAGCTTTCTCTTGGAACACAAGTTCTCTAGAGGCATGGTAGATATGACTCTTTTTACTAAATTGCATCATGATAAAATCCTAGTAGTACAAATTTATGTAGATGATATAATATTTGGTTCTACTGATCCCAAACTATGCAAATGATTTTATGATCTAATGCATTCAAAGTTTGAGATGAGTAGCATGGGAGAGCTATCTTATTTCCTAGGTCCTCAAGTGAAGCAATCTCCTGATGGCATTTTTATTTCCCAGTCTAAATATGTAAATGAGCTTATTAAGAATTTGGGATGGCTAATGCCTCTTCTATGAAGACTCCCATGGCTGCCAATGCTATAATAGATTCTGATGAACATGGAAAACCTGTTGATAAGACCAGGTCTAGGGTCATATATTGTTGGATCCCTACTATATCTCACAGCAAGCAGACCAGATATCATGTTTGTCACATGTCTATGTGCTAGGTTCCAGGTGAGCCCTAAAGAATCTCATCTTATTTTTATTAAAAAGATTTTAAGATATATGAAGGGTTGTCCTAATTTAGGACTCTGATATCCATTAGAGTTAGCATTTGAGCTTACTGGATTTTCTGATGCTGACTATGCTGGATGTAAAGTGGACAGAAAGATTACTTCAGGAACATGCCAGTTCCTGGGTGATAGACTTGTGTCTTGGTTTTGCAAAAAGCAAACTTCTGTATCAACATCAACTGCTGAGGCTGGGTATATGGCAGCTGGTAGTTGTTGTTCATAGATTTTGTGGATATAAAACCAGCTCCTTGATTATGGTTTCAATCTAAATAATTCAACCATATTCTGTGATAGTACCAGTGTTATATCTATAGCACATAATCCAGTGCATCATTCTAGAACAAAGCATATAGATATAAGACATCATTTCATAAGAGACTGTGTGGATAAGCAGAAAATTAAACTTGAGTTTGTCTCCACTGATTTGCAAAGGGCAGATATCTTCACCAAACCCTTGGATGAAACCAAACATCTGTTCTTTATGAATCAGCTTGGAATGATAAATGGCAAGGCTTAATTTTGAATCTGTCATTGTGGTAATCGATTTGATAATAATTCGTCGACCTGAGATCGACGATTTGAAATCATTTCATTAGGAGTTCGTCGACTGGAGATCGATGAAATATCTATGTGAAGTCAGGTTCGTCGACCAGAGATCGACGATTCTGTTTCAGAAAACATTTCTGAGGACGACGAAATTGTTCCATCTCTTCATTTCTGAGATCGACGAATTTACTTCTTCGGGAAATTTTCGTCGACCGGAGATCAAAGAATTTTCTTCTTAGCCGGGCTTAGCTTATCGATACATATTCTGAAAACCTTTATTAGGCTTTCTTCTTCGAGCTTTATCCCACGCTTTATGTTCCCTTTGCTCTTGATCGCTTTTGCTTTTGCAGGTGATTCTCTTAGAACGATGGCCTCGTCGGGATCTACTCTCGCTGGAATGAAGTTCGACACCGGCTTTGATATAGACTTTGATTCATTCAAGCATTCAGACAAAATCTTCCTCGAGATCCTCTAGTTGTTTGAGGACCAGAATCTGAAGCGTTTGATGTCTGAAAAGATAAAGTTGTCGGCTGCAGAAATTCGCGAGTGGGTCTACTCGCCCTCCTCCTCTGATGAAGAAATGATTGGCTCTATTGCTGGAACTCAGGTTACTCTAACCCCTGCAGTTCTTTCCGAAGTTTTTGGTTTTGTTAATGGATCAGATGATATCGAGTTAGAGCATGGTGAATTTGAGAACATGCTGGTTGTGATGGGTCACTCAGAAGGAAACCCTAACAAATTGCTGAAGAAGAACTTGTCGGCGGCGTACAAGTTTCTGGTCGATGTTATGGGTAAGGTATTGTTTGGGAAACACACTTCCCACGACTACATTACAAGGCACCAAGTTCTTGTAATGTGCGCCATGGTTAACAAAAAGGAATTTAACTGGGGGAAAGTGTTGTTCGATTTGATCAGGAGAAAGAATTCAAAGAAAGAAGTCTGTTTTTCCAGGATTCTAGGCCTATTTCTGAAGACCAAGGCTGGTGATTTACTTGTCACCCCGACAGTATTCATCAAGGCCTCCAAGTGGCAATCCTGCGCCCTATTTAGCAGGTGGGAGAGGAACATCCCAAAGCCTTCATGGGCTTCCTCCTCAAAGACTTCTGAGAGTACTAGGGCAGTTACATCCACTCCCCACCCTGCAAAGGACAATTCTATTCCTCCTCCTGTCAAAACTCCTTCAACATCCCTCCAAAATCTCCTCAGCTTCAGCACATCAACCTACACTTACACCTCCTGCTTCCCCCATCCACCCTTCTTCACCAGTTCATCAATCTACACCTCTATAAACCCCAATTTCTTCTCTAGTACGACAACATCTACAACAAGCTTTCTCTCCAGATTTTTCTACTCCTCCTTTGTCCCCCCTTCCTAATCATCTTGCAGATATACCTCCACTTCAAAATTTATCATCCTTACCATCTTTCAACCTTCTTTCATCTCCAAGCCATTCTCTATCTCCTCCAGATGAACTCATGACAGACTATCATACCTCATCTTCTTCCATCAATCCATCTGTCTCTACCCAAACCCCACCAGAATTCTTAGAATTCCCTTCACCCTCCATCTCTTCCATATTAGAATCCATCACACCCCTTCTAAAACTACTCATAGCAGAGGCCATTTCACCTCTTGCTTCCTCCATCTCTACTCTTGTTGCTCAGCTTTTTTCCCTCCCTATCCCTCCTTCTTCTGTTAGGGTCCTGGCTCCAATGCCTACTGAAACCAGGCAGTGGAAGATACTCAATGAAGAAACAGCTCCAGTAACTCCAATAGTAGAAATAATAGCAGTAGGTGAAGATATTGTTGATACAGAATTACCTGATGCAGAATTGTATGCAGAACTTCCTGAATTTTTGGATACAGACTCTGAGACATCTGATATAGATCTGGACATTTACTCTGGAGACTGTTTAATCTCTCCAGATGTTGACTTGCTTTCAGTTTTGAGTTCTTTTGACCTTATGAACATAAATGTTATTTCATTTGTTTCCAATCAGTATTGTACAGATATCGTTTATTGTATAACTCTTGTTAGCTCAGAGATGATAACTACTATTTAGGCCAGTTTTGATGTAATACTTAAGCCAGATATAGTTGTACTTGAGAAAATATCTGAGGCTGTGCCCAAGGTTATATCTCCTCCCACTTATGTGATGGATGACTCTCCTTTGCATGATCTAGACTCCTTTCTATCAGAGGATTCAGAAGATGTATTTATGAATGATCCAGTACCAGCTGTGCCTCCTCCAGCAGAAATTGTTTCTCCAGTCCCAGTTCAAGCTCCTGCTCCTCAGGCTCCTCCTCCCCAGATTACAGCAGAACAGCTCAAGGCAATAGATGATTTATATGATTTTCAAGATTCTGATGATGATGATGATTCAGAAGAAGATTCAAGTTCAAAGAAAAGGAAGCTTAAGAAAAAAAATTCAGTACCAGTTCCCAAGCCTAATCCCAAAAATGATATCCCCTTCTATAGTCTCAATAAGATCAAGCCTTATCAAGGTATGCCTCACTAGATGAAGCTTTCAAAGAATGAGCAGAAAGCTAGGAATAAATCAAGGAGATACTCTCCCCCTCCTCCTCCAAAAAGGGATGGGAGAGGTCCTCCTCCTCCTCCAGCTGCAGGTGTAACTGGACATGCTAGCTAGAGATCTTCTAATGTCACTCAGACTTATTCCAGGCAAGGAAGATGAGAGCGCTAAGTTGTCAACCTAAATCACCTAGAGGGGGTGAATAGGTGAAATGCGTGCCAAATGCGGAATAAAAAATTAACACAACACAGATCAAGCAATCACACAGAGAACACAGGATTTATAGTGATTCCCCAACCCTGGGTACATCCACTTTCACCTCACCAATCTAGTAAACCACTAGACTTGGCTACTCCACTATCTCGGATCAAAACGATCCTACAACTCGAAACAACGTTCCTACAAATCTCGATCCAAACGGATCTACACTCGGAAGAAAACCTTCCTACAAATCTCGATCCAAACCGGATCTACAGAACTCGGAGTCAAGACTCCTATAAGAATAAAAGGTTGTATAAAGAAATATACAAACAGAATTATTCAGATCTGGATCTTCAACTGTCTTCTTCTTTGAGAACTTTGGCTTGATCAGAAATGGTTGAAGACGACTCGAAGGAGATCCCCAGATCTGAAATACGGAATCACCGCGATCAAGAGAAAGATCAGAGATCGATGAAGCGCGGAATGATCGAGTGATTCTTCTTGTCTGAATAGCTGTTTCGAGGAAGACCGGCGATGAAGAAGATGAACAGTATTTTGTCGGCGTGAACTTGTCGGCTTCCCGATGTCGGCGATAAAATCAGATTCAGAATTCTTATTTTTTTCTTCTTAGGGTTTGTTGACTTGACAAGACCTATTTATAGTACTTCTACAACGGTCATAATACTTAATCAAGTACACGTGGACCAATCATATGAGAGGATTTGAGATAACCCGCAAAGTCTGGACTTAGAAACATTCTTTCTGTAAATTGACATACACGAGTATATCAATGAACTACTCGAGTATCAGTAGAGAGAGAGACATACTCGAGTAAACACGAGTCCAGGACTTAGAAAATAATCTGAAGGGAAAATCAAACTACTCGAGTATATCAGACTCACATACTCGAGTATACATATAACTACTCGAGTAACTAGGAAACTACTCGGGTAATCACAAACCTACTCGAGTAAGAGAATCAAGCTACTCGAGTATAAAGTCATTCACTCGAGCATATCAGGGAACTACTCGAGTCTGCAAACTAACATACTCGTGTAAAAGGATATACTCGAGTACTTGGCTGGACTACTCGAGTATATACATGAGCTACTCGAGTATCATAGTGCCTACTCGAGTAAGAGGAAGAATCTGAAGACTCGAGTATGTCCTTTGGATTACTCGAGTACTAAGTTACTTACTCGAGTATATGAAGCTATCTACTCGAGTATGTAGACTTAGAAAAATTTCTTCCTTGAGAACTCATTTATCCTACTAAAGATCAGCAACACTTCAAGGTTCCATTTGTCCATGCGCTTGTGAAATGAAGTGCATCCCAATAGAGAGGCTACACATGAGTCAACACCATGGATCACACAATGAGGGATTACATTGTATGGTCCTGTGTTAGGTGACCCATTGTAGACTGACATTGGTCTACACTTGGAAATATAGTCCTGCATACATAACTCAAACACAAAATCAAATACAACTGCAATTCACCTTAGTTTTAGGAGGACTTCTTCAAATTAAGGTCATTGTGGAAACAAGACCCAACAATCTCCCCCTATTTGAAGAAGTCAGAACACCATCTACTAAGTTGAATTGCTAGAGATATTAAAACAAAATGACGTGAAAGAGGATGCATTGTCTTACATTTCTTTACTATAATTATCCAACAATCTCCCCATTTCTGTACTAGAATTGTTTTGCATTTCTCCCCCTTTCTGAAATCTTCATTTGGATTTGCAAAATTTCTCTTCCTTTATCATCTCTAAATTCCATTTCCTTTTGCTCTCCCCCTTTTTGACCTCTTTAAATAGGGGACACTAGAAACTCCCCCTTAATCTTCTAGTTCCAAGAATTTTTCTGGAACAACTACTTGTCCAATTGCCAGATAAGAATTTTATTGGCCTATGGACATACCTGCATCAACAAGATTAGAATCCCTTAGGAGCCCAAACAAGATTGGGTCCTAGGTCTCTTGTTAGTATCCTCCCCCTATGAGAGTTAACATTATGAGTGGTCTTTCTCATATTATCAACTTGAGGAGTTAAAACATAGTTGGGATTAAACCAGCAATCTATGGTGAAGTGACCAACCTTGCCACAACACCAACAGTTAAACCTGTTGTACCTTCTCTTGTTCTCTTACTTTACCTTATGGATGGGGGTCTAGTAAGAGCAACTGACTTGGAGGAGGAAGCCTCATGATTGCAACAAGTACATGGCTTCCTTGTCTCCTTGGCCTTTGTTACACCAGTTTTAGCTTTTGGTGTCTTCTTCTTATTTGGCCCATGATTGTAAGGATCATATTTCATTAAGGCAACGGTTTGGCTTGGGAAAGCCTTGCCTTTACTTTGGCAGATTTATGTCCTAAACTACTATTTTTCACGAAGGAAGCTTCTCCATTAGTGATTGGAAGCAAAGTTGTAGGCGAGGTGAGAGTTTCAACCAGCTTTCGTTTGATGACTAGCTTTGCTTCCAGTTCATCCAGGAGGGATTCCTTATGATTTACTAATTCAGTGAAGTCTTTAATTTCCTCCTTCAAGGATTGAACTTCATCTCTGAGAGGGGTTAATTGGTCAATCTCCTCCCTCAGATTTGATTCCACCTCTTTGAGGGATGAAATCTCTTTTGATTGCGATTTGACTACCTTCCGGCATTTGTCAAATGCAGTCAATAAGACTTGATACTGATTTACCAATTCAAAATCATCCTTCCAAGAAGAATAGCCATCATGACCATTTGAGTCAGAATCTGAGGCAGAAAGAGGTGTGTGAGAATTTACCTTCCCGGTATATGAGGAGTTACCGTTGTCTTTGTCCTCTTGGTCAGAAAAAGCCATAAGCCCGAAGTAGGCTTCTTCATCCGCACTTGACTCAGATGAGTCAGAGTCATTGAGGGTCTTTGGCTTTTTGGCAATGAAGCTTCTTTCTTTCTTCCTTTTCCCTTGAGGGGAATTATTTTCTATGCCTCTTCCTTCTTTCTTCTTCAGAGGGCACTCAGTGCTTATATGCCCTGGCTTACTACAGGAATAACAAACAACGTTAGATGAAACATGTTTGTTCGGTTTAGATTTATACTTGTCATGTCTGCTATGACGATCACCATCAGGACGTGATCTTCTGGACGAGGAATCATTTTCTCTCATTTGTTTCTTATTGCTAAGAAACTTCTTGAATTGTCGGGAGAGAAGATGAAACTCTTCATCTGATGAATCTGAGCATGAGGTGCTTGGCTCGGACTCTTCTTCTTCATAGTCTCCTTGAGTGGAAGCATCTTTGGCCTTTCTTGAGCTGTCTGCCCTTAGTGCAACTGACTTATCTTGGAATGAGGAGCTGTTGCCCTCTTCTTTAGCTTTTCTATTATTGATTTGAAGCTCATATGACATAAGCTTTCCGAAGAGGTTCTGAGGGTCAGTTTCTGCTAATCTTCCAAACTCTCTGATGGCACATATCTTGTTGTCCCAATCCTTTGTCAAGGATCTTAGGAACTTGTCGTTTATTTCACCATCTGTGAACACTCTGTCGTAGTTCCTCAATCCATTGACAATCTTGAAGAAATTTTCATATGTGTCAGCAATAGCTTCCTTTGGTCCTTGCTTGAAGGCTTCATACTTCTGATTTAGAAGGGATCTTCTATCATCCCTTACTTCTTCTGTACCTTCCATCAAGATAATTAGAGATCTCCACATTTCCTTGGCAGATTGGCAGTGAATGAGGTTTTGCAACATAGAATCATTGACTGCACTTGCGATGATGTTCTTGGCTTTCTTGTCTAAGGAGACAAGTGCAATCTCATTCTTATCAAGATCCATCAACTTCTTTGGCACCTCCTTTATAGGATCACTAGTGGGGGCAATCATAGGGATATAAGGGCCTTCCTCCACTATCATGAATAAGCGGGGGTCAACAGCTTCCATGTAAAGTTTTATTCTCTCTTTCCACATGAGAAAGTTTGCCTTATTGCACACTGGGAGCTTAGAAAAGTCCTTGGCTCTGTCCATGCTTGATTAACTCAGAAAGACAATTAGGAGGGATCAGATCAAGGTGTTAACCTTTTAAAGATTAACCTCCCTCTGATACCAATTGAGAGCGCTAAGTTGTCAACCTAAATCACCTAGAGGGGGGTGAATAGGTGAAATGCGTGCCAAATGCGGAATAAAAAATTAACACAGCACAGATCAAGCAATCACACATAGAACACAGGATTTATAGTGGTTCCCCAACCCTGGGTACATCCACTTTCACCTCACCAATCTAGTAAACCACTAGACTTGGCTACTCCACTATCTCGGATCAAAACGATCCTACAACTCGGAACAATGTTCCTACAAATCTCGACCCAAACGGATCTACACTCGGAAGAAAACCTTCCTACAAATCTCGATCCAAACCGGATCTACAGAACTCGGAGTCAAGACTCCTACAAGAATAAAAGGTTGTATAAAGAAATATACAAACAGAATTATTCAAATCTGGATCTTCAACTGTCTTCTTCTTTGAGAACTTTGGCTTGATCAGAAATGGTTGAAAATGACTCGAAGGAGATCCCCAGATCTGAAATACGGAATCACCACGATCAAGAGAAAGATCAGAGATCGATGAAGCGTGGAATGATCGAGTGATTCTTCTTGTCTGAATAGCTATTTCGAGGAAGACCGGCGACGAAGAAGATGAACAGTATTTTGTCGGCGTGAACTTGTCGGCTTCCCGATGTCGGCGATAAAATCAGATTCAGAATTCTTATTTTTTTCTTCTTAGGGTTTGTCGACTTGACAAGACCTATTTATAGTACTTCTGCAACGGTCATAATACTTAATCAAGTACACGTGGACCAATCATATGAGAGGATTTGAGATAACCCGCAAAGTCTGGACTTAGAAACATTCTTTCTGTAAATTGACATACACGAGTATATCAATGAACTACTCGAGTATCAGGAGAGAGAGAGACATACTCTAGTAAGCACGAGTCCAGGACTTAGAAAATAATCTGAAGGGAAAATCAAACTACTCGAGTATATCAGACTCACATACTCGAGTATACATATAACTACTCGAGTAACTAGGAAACTACTCGGGTAATCACAAACCTACTCGAGTAAGAGAATCAAGCTACTCGAGTATAAAGTCATTCACTCGAGCATATCAGGGAACTACTCGAGTCTGCAAACTAACATACTCATGTAAAAGGATATACTCGAGTACTTGGCTGGACTACTCGAGTATATACATGAGCTACTCGAGTATCATAGTGCCTACTCGAGTAAGAGGAAGAATCTGAAGACTCGAGTATGTCCTTTGGATTACTCGAGTACTAAGTTACTTACTCGAGTATATGAAGATATCTACTCGAGTATGTAGACTTAGAAAAATTTCTTCCTTGAGAACTCATTTATCCTACTAAAGATCAGCAACACTTCAAGGTTCCATTTGTCCATGCGCTTGTGAAATGAAGTGCATCCCAATAGAGAGGCTACACATGAGTCAACACCATGGATCACACAATGAGGGATTACATAGAATGGTCCTGTGTTAGGTGACCCATTGTAAACTGACATTGGTCTACACTTGGAAATATAGTCCTGCATACATAACTCAAACACAAAATCAAATACAACTGCAATTCACCTTAGTTTTAGGAGGACTTCTTCAAATTAAGGTCATTGTGGAAACAAGACCCAACAGAAGAGCTTCTCAGTCTTATGG
Organism: Platanthera zijinensis; assembly: GCA_039513925.1. Lineage (NCBI taxonomy): Eukaryota > Viridiplantae > Streptophyta > Magnoliopsida > Asparagales > Orchidaceae > Platanthera > Platanthera zijinensis. The sequence continues at coordinate 230,841,836 of CM077079.1, forward strand.
AAGAAGGTATCCTCCTCAGAAACACTCTTCCTCTTCCAGAAGTTCTGCTCCTTCTCCAGCTATGTAGTTAAGCCCTCCTAGAGCCTCTTTCTCTCCCAGAAAAATTAAAAGCCCAGAGAGTCCTCCCATTATATCATATGATCCAGAATTAGACCCCAATACAAGAATGGTGGGATTCAATGAGCTGGTAGATCTCTCTCATATAAGGAAAGCCAGAGAAGAAGGCAAGGATGCCTCTCAGTTCTCAACAATGTCTTCCTACAGGAAGAAGGAATTAGAGAGATACCAGGTTGGAAAGTTATTCAATGCTGATGAATACATGAATCTCCATCTAGAAGCTGTAGTTCCAAGGGCTATTACCCAGAAGACCCTTGGTGATGCTGATATGAAGATGACTCTCAAAGAAGCAACAGATCCCAACAGAACCATATTATTTGCAAAATCTTCTGCTCCTCCAAAGGACCCTTGATTTTTTGTTGTTGTCTGTTTTTATTATGTTTTGAACAATATCTGTCCATAGCTTTTATTATTGCTGATAGCTTATTTATTCTATCAGCTCTATATCTTTTGCAATGATTTTCTGTTGTTATTTGTTTTCTGAAGTAACCTCACCCAAATAAGGGGAGATTGTTGGAACCCATGTTTTGATTTGGGCTAGGTTCACTTCTTAGGCTTATTGACCCATGTTGTATAGTCAGGGTCAGTGTTTTGCTTTCTAGGTCTTAGGCTAGTCCTCCAAAGTTTATCTCCATGGACCTGCCTGAAAAGTGCCTTAGATTGAAGCCTTAGAAGATTCTATGCAGTCTGGGAAATTAGTTCGACGTTCGTCGAACTCAGCTCGAAGAACTTGAAGATCCTTTTCTAAGTTGAGCAAGACGATCGTAGAACTCAGGTCGACGATATCCTTCAGAAGAAGTTATTCTGTGGTCGATGTTTTCTCTCAGTCTATTTCTCAGCTCGACTAATTCTGGTGATTCAAGTTCTGTTGTCGATGATCTTTCAGTAAAGAGCAGACTCTTAGGTCGATGAACTTGGAGCATAGTTTTAGTTTAGTTTATTAAGTATTCAGTTCGTAGAGCTCAGGTCGAAGAACAGGATTTCTTAATTCGATGATCTCCGATTGCAGCTCGACGAAATCTGTTCCCTGGTCGACGAAAACTGTAAGATGTTTTGTTCCTTATTCTTTCCATATCTGTTCCTTTATTATATTAAGTCATAATTTCGCTGAGTAGTCAATGCTTATATTCCCTATGAATATAGTTGTTTATGGCAGCATTGATTATGGTATTCATCAGATAATTTACTTGACATATTTCTCGGGACAGATGAGGAAATGAATATTGAAAAGGCATGCTTGTCGTTTTCCTTCCCAGTTTTCTAGTAGTGCATTTATTGCATGATTTGAATTCGCAAAGAAGTTTTTGCTGTTCATTTTTGATATACTTTGCTAAAAAGAATCATTCAAAAAAACACCGAAAGAGATATACAAGACACAAGAGTTTTTATAGAAGAAAAAAAAGCACAACATAGTTTTCTTACAGTACAGTGCATGAAGAAGAAAAGTGTTCTCGGGTTCATTGTTTCAGAGCTGCTCTCAATCTCTATTCTTACAGTGCTCTGAAGAAGAAGAAGGAAGAAGAACAACAATAATATATCAAGAGTCTTCTTATTCTTCTTTTCCAGGATCTTACAGAGACAACAAATCTCCATTTGTCTAGAGTTCCTGATCTGGTTATACAAAGCTGAAGACCTACCTCACCCTTAGCAAAGCTTCTCATCCTGAACCATCAACATCTCAGGGGGAGCTTTGATAACATTCTGAATCCACAAAGTCTTCTCAGTTTTCTAATTGAGAAAAGATAAGACTCTCATCAACTTTTCCTTCCACCTCTGTACAGGGTTTTAACTCCCTTCAAAAGTTAGACTGGTTTACAAGTCTCCTTCCAAAAGACTTGAGGTTGGTCTTTGGACACCTGGTCAAAAGCTCAAAGGGTTATTATATCTCCCTAAAAATAGATATATTTGTGGCAGTCACCTGATCAAAACCTGTAGTGGATTCCCACCAAGGGTGATAGAAGAGTGGATGTACCTAGTTGGGGAACCACTATAAAGTTCTTGTGTTGTCTGGGTTGTGCTTGCGGTTTCCTTTGTGCTTGTGTTGTGGTTAGCTTAGTATAGTTTTTACTTAATCTCTGATATCATTGCTTAGCTATATATATATATATATAATCACCTACTTTGTCATTTAACATAATATTTGTAAAAAGATAAAAGTTTTTTTATAAACTCTATTCACCCCCCCCCCCTCTAGAGTTATTCAGATAATATCTCCCCTCTTTTCTTTCAGGCTCTAAACTTCATCCATTTCACGGTTAGGCCCTTCTCTGACTTGAGCTGGCCTAGCCGGTTCTGGTCTTACTTTGGAAGTACCTTCTCAAAATTTCCTTTTCTTGAGAACCTGAGCCTCTGAGAATGCAGCAATAACAACATCAGTAGTAGCTTGAACATCTTGAGTCACAGCAGCAGCAACAACATGAGCCTGATGGAAGTCCTTAGAGTCTGCCCAGTATTGAGTGTAGTCCGGAGCCGGATGAACATCAACATGAACGGCTCAGCAGGAACTTGAGATGGGAATAGCTGTCTATGTAACCATACGGTGTTATCATAGCTGTAATCATTTGTTTGTTTGAATTGATCAAGCATAGCCTTTTCAAAATCAGCAATCTTAGTTGTAAGGGCCTCCTCCCCCTTTTTGGCTTCGTCAGCAATGACATTGGCATACGTTTGCAAATAAGAATCATTGTGTTCCATAGATCTGTAGTACTCTGCAACCATGGTGCTAGTGTTTTTGTCAAGTGCTTCCAAGCCATCTTTGTTGGTCTTAAGTCCCCTCATCATAAGAGTGACGACAGTAGCAGCTTTGTCATACTGTTCATCAAACCTGGCTTCTAGCTTATCAAATTTAACTTTAACTTCAACAAGCCCATCTAGCATAAACTTCTTTGATTGTTTAACTCTTTTAACTACTTTCTCCAACGAGGCATCGAACTGTGCCTGTTGTTTTGCTAGCATGGCTTCAACAGCTTTCAGGATCTGCTCACCTAAACTTGAGCTTGGAACATCTGGCAGCACTGGAATTGAAACATTTGCAGAAATCAAACTTGGTTCCTTAGAACCTCGGACAGGTTCATGCACATCTGCACCTCCTTCCTCAATAGAAAGATCAACTACCTCTTTGGGCACCAACGGTATCCTGCCTAGTCTCTTGTCCAGGTTGCGCATAAGTCTTGCAACCTCAGTGGGGATAGATATTCGGGACGGAGTTGTCTCCCCCTCAGACACTGTAGAGGTGATCATATCAGGGAGAGGAACTATCGGATTGTCCACTAACATAGGCTCTGAAACAACTATAGCATTACTGGCAACATTAGCGGTAGCAGACTTATCACAAACAAGCATGTTCTCATCAGAAGCATTCTCTAACTCATAATCAGCAGTAGGTAGATCATCATCATTAGCACCATCATCAACTACCTCAACATCCTCATCATGCTTCGAAGGAGCTGGATCCTCTTCCTCAGCATGCACTTCTGTATCCTCAATTGTCCAAACCTCAGTAGCAGAAGCAACACCAATAGCAGCAACCTCTGTTAGGATATCCACTGACACTAAGTCTGGAAGAACTATATTTTTATTTGATGGAGCAACTATCTCCCCCTCAATTTCTGCACTCAATCAAGCAGGAATCTCACTGGGGTGTGGAGAAGGGATCCTGTCATCAGGAACTTGTTCTTCCTCATCCACTAGGGGTACTAGGGCGCCCCCTCTCTGGATGATCCTCCTATCCCATCGAGTGAAGATTGTGGAGTTGATTTTCTTCAAATGATGGATAGGTACGCCTTTGGTCATATCAAACATATCACCTTCCAGTTGATTCATGTATTGGATGATAATCCTGCCAAAGTTGGGAGTGCGTAGGCTGTCTTTGATTTTGGTAAACAACAAAGCACCCCAATCCAACCTCTTTCTACAGATAATGGCAACGAGCACTTTGAACATGTTTATAGAAAGGTATTCATGCGAGCCTATCTTGCAGATCAGCACCTTGCCAATGATGTTGGAGAGGAGCTTGTCTTCCTCATTCATCCCTTTGCGCTTGATGGCCTTGGTGCCTCGGGGCAATCCACAAAATAGAAGGGCCCTAGAGAAATCTTCTTCGTCTAGGTAATTGGCCTCTTCACAGATTGGAAGCCGTAAATACCTGGACAGAAGAGAAGCTTTCACTTTGACCTTGTACTTCTGAACTTTGCTCATTATCACTGAATCTTCATGTCTGAGCTTTGCATTCTGGAAAAATTCAAGAACTTCCTTGTCCAGCACCTTACAGGGGTGTTCGAGGACGAAGGAGAGTCCAGTTGTCTCCAGCATGAGAATGACATTTCGGAATTCGTTAGAGGCATGAGCAAACCCGGTGCAAACCAACTTATCTCCCCCTAGCAAGCCACTGGTGTCTCTAGGAGCCATTGAAATTCAAGGAAAACAGAACTTCTGGTACTCAAAAATCTGTAAAATGGGTTGAATCGATATAGAACAGGTTTTCTGGAACTGAAGCTTCTGTAACTGCCAACAACTGTACTGAAGAATGTTTGGATCGGCAGCGCACTGTACTGGACTGAGGAAACGCCGACAGTCGGCGTTCGGGAAATTCCACTGTGCGGGATCGGCAGGAGAGTAGCTGTGATTGTTGGCTAGGGCTTGGGGAAAAACGCAAAACCCTAGTCGCACGCACTATAGGAATTCTTCTACAGGAAAGAAGAAATGAATTCGGCGAGAGCCGAAAGCCGAAGGGGCGCAATCGCAACAGCACGGCAAGTCGGCGTGTATCGGCGTTTTCTGTGAATGTACCCACCCTTTTCTATTTATAAATATATGTATATATCTATACGATTTTGAAATTGCATGAACAATGCACGTACCTCAAATTTGGTCGTCGAGTCTTCGGATCCAATAAAGTCAATTAAAATTTTGCCCTAAACCAATTTTGGCGAAATTTGTTGTTGGAGGACTCCAATTCGGCAAATATCGCCAGATTATTCAACGAGTGGGCCGAAATTCACCGAATTTTACTTGCACAAATTCCTGTTTTGTTGAATTCGATCCCGAGACAATTTCTGTCTGCTTGATCTCTTCATGAGTCCTTGTCTAGCATACCTAGTTTCATTTTGAAAAATGAGAACTTGGTCTCGTCCAGCGGCTTCATAAAAATGTATGCAACCTGCTTGTCCGTCGGGACATAGCTGAGGGTTATGTCCTTGTTCTCCACATGCTCTCGGATGAAGTGGTAGTGCACCTCAATTCGCTTGGTCCGGCTGTGGGAAACTGGATTCTTTGCGATTGCAATTATGCTGGAGGAGTCGCAATATATTGGAATCTCTCGGAACTTCAAGTTATAATATTCGAGTTGATTCCTTATCCAAAGAATCTGTGCACAACAGCTACCCGCAGAGATATACTCTGACTCGATAGTAGAAGTTGCGACACAAGTCTGCTTCTTGCTGCTCCAAGAAATAAGCCGTCTTCCGAGGAATTGGCACGTCCCGGAAGTGCTTTTCCTATTGTCCCTGCTACCTACAAAATCAGCATTTAAAAAGTCAATTAGATCGACATCATTACTTCTTGGGTACCATAAGCCAAGATTATGTGTACCCTTAAGGTATCTTAAATTCCTCTTTACAGTGACGTAATGAGATTCCTTAGTGTTCACCTGATATCTAGCGCATACACATGCTGAAAACATTATATCTGGTCTACTGGCAGTCAGGTAGAGCAAGGATCCAATTATGCTTCTGTACTTGGTTTCATCAAAAGGTTTCCCTTTCTCGTCCTTGTCCAGAGACACAGTTTAACCCATTAGAGTCCTCATATAGGATGCGCTCTCCATTCCGAATTTCTTAAGAAGCTCCTTGGTGAACTTCGTCTGAGAGATGAAAATTCCATCTTCCGATTGCTTCACCTGAAGTCCTAAGAAATATTTCAGCTCTCTCATACTGCTCATTTCAAACTTCCCTTACATAAGTTTGGAAAACTTTTTGCAAAGGTTGTTTTCTGTAGAGACAAATATGATGTCGTCGACATAGATTTGCACTAGCAAAATCTTGTCTTTAACTTCCCTAAGAAATAATGTCATGACTATATTTCCCCTTGTAAACTTGTTCGCAAGAATAAAGCTAGACAACATCTGGTGCCAAGCTTGGGGAGCTTGCTTTAACCTGTATAAAGCTTTATTTAAAAAATAAACTTAGTCAGGGAATTGAGAATTGACAAAACCTAGGGGTTGCGCTACGTATACTTCCTCTTTCAGATTTCCATTTAGAAATGCTTACTTCACGTCCATTTGGTAGACGGTGAAGCCTTTGAGGGCAGCATACGCAAGAAATAACTTGATCACCTCAAGCCGAGCCACTAGAGAAAATGTCTGGTCGAAGTCGATCCCCTCTTCTTGTATGTATCCTTGTGCTACAAGCCTGGCTTTGTTCTTGATAATTACTCTGTGTTCGTCCAGCTTGTTTCTGAATATCCTCTTGGTGTTGATCACGTTCTGTCCCTTAGGTCTGGGCACCAGCTCCCAGACTTTGCATCATTCAAACTGGTTGAGCTCCTCTTGCATTGTAATGATCCAAGAGGCATCTTTGTTCGCTTCCTCTAACTTCTTCATTTCAACCTGAGATAGAAAACTGAGATGCAAAATTTCATTAGATGTACATATTTTGGTTCTAAAATGTCGTCTGGCTCTCCAATGATCTGATCAGCTGGGTGATCTCTTAGGTGTCTGAGACCTAGGTTCCTTGCTCTCCCTCCAACAGGCTCTGCATTATCTGGTGCCGTCTCTGTAGGTTGAAGCAATTTTTCCTCTATGGGTTCTTCATCCACCAAGCCTGGATCAACGAGCTTGACTGAGCTTGGATCTTCTTCCTTGACAGCTTCATCCAAGCTAAGTTCCTCGAACCTGGTACCTGCATCTGCACCAATAATACTAGACGAGTTGTTGTGAAGCAAGCTAGTCTAATCAAATACAACGTTTATCGACTCTTCTACCACTAGAGTTTTCTTGTTGAAAATCCTATGTGCCTTACTATGGCTACTATATATATCCTTCAAAAATACCTTCAAAAAATTTTTCACTAAACTTAGTTCTGTAATGCTTCCCATTATTAAGTATGAAGCATTTACTTCCAAAGATTCTAAAGTAGGACACACTCGGTTTTCTGCCCTTTAATAAGTTTACACTATATATATATATATATATATATATATATATATATATATATATTAAATAAAGGAGTAAGCACAGCACAAAAGAAAAGAAAGCTAAGAAAACAATCCAGATGACACAAGGATTATAGTGGTTCCCCAATAACCTGGGTATATCCACTCTTCTATCACCCTGGTAGGAATCCACTACAGGTTTTTGATCAGGTGCCCTACCACCACAAGATCTATTTTTCAAGGGAGATCTAACAACCCTTTTGAGCTTTTGATCAAGTGCCCAAAAACCAACACACAGGTTTTTGATCAGGTGTCCTGCCACCATGAGTTTAACTTTTGAAGGGACTTATAACCCTGTACACAGTGGGATGAAAGAAAGATGTTGTCTTCTCTGTCTCAAGGCTCTGAGAGAAGACTAGTGGATTTAATGATGTCAAAGCTCCCCCTAAGATGTAGAATAGTTCAGGAGAATGGAAGCTTTGCTTAAGGGTGTTGGCCTTCAAAGTGATGTTGCTTTCCTGCAAGCTTTTAGACTGATATATATTTGTTGTCTCTTGAAAGCCTGAAGCAGATAAAGAAGAAGAACTCTGTATATTTTTTGTTTTTCTCACTCTCTGCTTCTTATTCTTACCTTCTGTAGTTCTATCTCTGTAGAATAATATCTATATATTTCCTGAACCAAATTCAAACATTTTAATTTTCTTTTACTGCAATGGTTGAATCATTCCCGAGAATGGTAATTGCTTTGGGAATTAATTAGCATTAAATCTTGATTTAATCCATAATTAATGCAGCCTCCAAACAGCTATATTCATAAGAATATATAGCATTAAATTTGATAGCTATAATCGCCTTTAATTAAGCCTTAATTAATTCGGTCAACTGTAAATAATTCTACCTGCATACTGCAAATAAATCGTCAAACTGAGTTTTAAAGCTTTCTTCAAACTGAGCTCAGAGTTCGTTGAGCTCAGCTCGGAGTTCGTTGAGCTCGGCTCGGAGTTCGTTGAGCTGAGCTCAAAGATTGTGAACTGCATAATCGTTGAACTAAGTTTTAAAGCTTTCTTTGAGCTGAGCTCAGAGTTCGTTGAACTGAGCTCAGAGTTCGTTGAACTGAGCTCAGAGATTTTCTTTGAGCTGAATTTTTGAACTTCAAATCTACACTTCTCTGGAATTTTTCTAAAAGAGCAAACCTGGAAATAATCATATGACCCATGACTATACATTTTGGGTCAATCTAATACATCCTAATAGTAATCCTAGACCAAATCAAAACTGGGGTTCCAACACAAGCTAGTCTAATCAAATACAATGTTTATCGACTCTTCTACCACCAGAGTTTTCTTGTTGAAAATCCTATGTGCCTTACTATGGCTACTATATCCTACAAAAATACCTTCAAAACATTTTTCACTAAACTTAGTTCTGTAATGCTTCCCATTATTATGTACGAAGCATTTACTTCCAAAGATTCTAAAATAGGAAACAGTCGGTTTTCTACCCTTCAATAACTCATAGGGGATCTTACGATAGTTTTTGTTGATGAGTGCTCTGTTTTGCACATGACAAGCCGTATTGACTGCTTCAGCCCAGAAGTACTCCGGAAGTGAAGAGTCATTCAACATGGTTGTACAAGCTTCAATTAGGGGTTCTATTCCTTCTCTCATCAACTCCATTTTGTTGTAGAGTGCACGAGGAGGAAAACTCATGAAAGATACCTTGGCTTTCACAGAATTTTTTCATGGCACTAGACTCAAACTCTATTCCGTGGTCACTTTTAATTTTGACCACTGAGCAGTCTAATTCGTTCTGAATTTGTCGGACAAAATTAGTGAAAGACTCGAAGGTGTCTGACTTGTGTTTCAGAAAGAACACTCAAGTGAAACGCAAGTATTCATCAATAATTACTAACGTATAGACCTTACCTCATAACCTGTGAATAGGCATAAGACTAAATAAGTCCATATAAAGCAAGTATAAGCTTCGAGAAGAATCTTTCTCAACAATACCCTTGAAGGTTGTCCGTGTCTGCCTACCCATTTGACAGGAGTGACATGGACTCTATTTAAGGAACTTAATGTCAGGGGCATCGCACACTAAGTTGTGAGAAAATAACATATTTAATGTTTTGAAATTAATATGTGTTAATCTCTTCTGCCATTGGTCACAGATAGACGCACTATCTTATGCAATAAAACACACTGGTGTAAAATTGTCTAAGCAAAGGAAATTTAAACAGAAAATGTTTCTGCTCCAAGTGCCTGTTAGGACCGTCTCCAAATTTGCAGACGACTTTATCAAACACTTATCCTTGCAAAACTCAATGATGTATCCTTTGTCACATAGTTGACTTATGCTTATGAGAATATGGTGCAATCCTTCAACATAAGCAACGTCTATGAAAGAGACTACGCCGTTGGAAATCATACCATAACCTTTTGTTGTTTCCCTGTCTGAACCTCCAAAGATGACTTCTGGTCCGTCTTTGACTGGGGTGTAGTCACGCAAAAGGCTTCTTGTCCTGGTCATGTGCCGAGAGCATCCACTGTCCAAATACCAGATTGGAGTTCTATTGGCCTTTGGACATTCCTGCAAAAATAGATCATTTTACCTTAGGAAACCAAATGTATTTGGGTCCTTGGTTCCTGGTCAGCATACTCCCTCTAGGAACATTAGCCTTGTGAGTGGTCGGCCTCGCATAGCTAACTCATGGAGTTATAAAATTGGCGGGGTTGTAGCAACAATCTACGCCAAACTGACCAACTTTGTCACAACACCAACAGTCAAATATGTTGTACCTCCTTTTGTACTCCTACTTTACCCTTTGCACGTGAGGTCTAGCAGGGGCAACATTTGTGGAGGTGGAGGCCTCCTTATTGTATTATATATAGGGGCTTCCTATCTCCTTAGCCTTAGGCACATCTGTTTTGGCTTTTGGTGTCTTCTTATTATTATGGCCATAAACACACTCTCACCATAGTTCCGGGGATGGTTCCATCCTTGATAACACGACTTAGGCTCTACATAAGTAGGCCGAGTGTAGTGCCCATAGGATGACTCAAAATCAAACTTGATCGTTGGGAAGAGAATCTTATTGAACAAAGTTTGACCAAGAGGGGCCTTCCCTTTCTCTTTGGCAGAGGCTTTCTTAGCAGCCTTACCCTTTCCACCGACGTGGCCAAGACCACTACCCTTCTTTTAAGTTGAAAACCCATCAATAAGAGGGAGAAAAGTCTTCGGCTTGGAGAAACTCTCAACACATTTTCTCTCCATCGCGAGCTTTTCTTCCAGCTCATTAAGATATTTTTCTTTTAGATTTAACGTCTCAGCAGATCCCTTGAGTTCCTCTTTCAAGGAGTGGACTTCATCTCTAAGAGGAAGTAGTTGTACAATTTCTTCCTACAGATTTTCTTCCATTGCCTTGAGGGAGGCAATCTCTTTTAATTGCTTTTTGACTACCTTATGGCATTTTTCAAAATCCTTTAAGATACTCTCGTGTTGAGCCATCAACTCTGATTCGTTCTCATCAGAAGAGTAGTCTTCATGACCATTAGTGGACGTTTCAGATTCTGAGAGAATAGTGTGCTAGTTTACCTTCCCATGGTACTCGGAGTCGCCCACTTCCTCGTCAGATTGAGCCATAAGCCCGAAGTAAGCTTCTTCATTGTCAGAGCTCGACTCACTCGAGTCACTGTCACTGAGAGTCTTTGACTTCTTCGCGACGAAGCTCTTTTCTTCTCTCTTCTTCCCCTTGAAGGATCTCTTCTCGTCCTTCCTAGAGCTATCCTTCTTCTTGTAAGGACACTCGGCAATTATATGACATGTTTTATTACAACAGTAGCAAACAACATCAGAGGAAAATTGTTTGTTCGGTTTAGATTTATACCTGTCCTCCTTGTTGTAGCTTTTCTTAGCACGATCACCGTCACGATGTGATCTCCTAGAATCTGAAGAGAATGACTTATTTTTCATTTGTCTCCTCTTGCTGAGCATCTTCTTGAATTGCTTGGAGATGAGGGAGAATTATCTGTCCGATAGATCAGAGCCTGATGTGCTAGGCTCAGAATCTTCAAGAGTGTCTGGAGCTCGTGTCCTTATGGGTTACGTAGCTTTAGACTTCCTTGAACCTTCAGCCTTTAGGGCTGTAGACTTCTCTTTGCTTGAATATCGGTTGGCTTGCACCTCCTTCTTTCTGGTGTTCATTTGGAGTTCGTAGGAGAGCAATTTGTAGAAACGATTCTGAGGGTCGATCTTCAGCAACTTTCCAAATTCTCTAATGGCAACAAATTTTGTATCCTAGTCCTTTGTTAAGGATTTGAAGAATTTGTCATTCATTTTGCCATGAGTGAATGCATGTCCATAGTTCTTGAGGTCGTTGACTATCTTGAAGAACTTCTCAAAACTGTTAGCTATAGAGTCATTGGCCCCTTGCTTGAAGGCTTCTTACTCCTAGTTCAACAATGATCTGTGATCGTCTCTCACTTCTTTTGTACCTTCCATCAGGACAACAAGACAGTCCCACATCTCTTTGGCAGATTTGCAGTGGAATAAGTTCTGGAGCATTGAATCGTCCACTGCACTCGTTATGATATTCTTCGTCTTCTTGTCAAGGGAGACTAAGGCAATCTCATCCTTAGTAAGATCTATCATCTTCTTTGGAATCATGATCGCTGGATTTATCGTTGAAGGCCGTGTAGGGATGTGTGGTCCTTTTTCCACAATTTGAAAAATTCTCGGATCAGCAGCTTCCATGTAGAACCGTACTCATTCTTTCCATATGGGAAAGTTTTCCTTGGTGCATACCGGTAGCTTCATGGATGACATGACTGCTTCGATCAGGGATCTCCATGGTGATTATGCGGAATCTCTGAACGTAGATCAGGGATCTTGTTCAAGGTGTTAGCCTTATCGAATAAAATGCCCCTCTAATACCACTTGAAAGTATCTAGCATCTACCTAAATCACCTAGAGGGGGTGAATAGGTGATGTTTGCGTCTTTTTGCTGAATAAAATTAATCTTAAATAACAAGAACACAAACGCAGAAATTTTATAGTGGTTCCCTGAGTTGGGTACGTGCACTTTCCCGCCTCGCCTATCTCCCACAAAGGGTAGATTCAGCTACTTCACCAAACTCAGATTTTGTCAAATCTTACACCTCGGAGTCGCAACTCCTACACCTCGGAGATGACGCTCCTACAACTCGGAGAACAAACCCTCCTATGACTCGATCCACATACCGGATCTACAACCTCGATCCACAACTGGATCTACTTTCTCGATCCCCAAACGGATCTACAAATCTCAAAAAAAATCTCCTACAAAATTTAAAATAATTTTACAACAATAAAACACGATTACAAGTCTTGATCCTACGTTCTTGGAAGGGTTGATCTTGAATCTCGAGGAACTCGAAAACTTGAAATCTTTGGATTTTGACCCTTGGATCTTCAACCAACTTGGACTGGAGTAGAATAAATCTTGAAAGTTGAAACAATCAAATTGAAAAGTCGGATAAGAAGACGATCGACGAAGTTGCGGCTGAATGGAAGGATTTCACGAAAATAGTAGCGTGTGGCTGACGGGATCTTTTTCGGGCAGATTTTGAATTTTGAAATGATAATTAAGTTAAGATTTGAGATTTCTAAAATCATCCCATTATATATAGGAGGATTTGCAATAACGGCCATAAAATATTTTCCAAAAATGAACCCTAGCTTTTACTGTGCATGGTCGACGGAAATAGAACCAGAGAAAAAATCGGAGAAAAAAAATGATAAGTCATTTTTCGGCAAAATTTGTTGAATATTGAATTGATACTCGCCGAATAAGATGACGATATACGCCAAAAAAGCCTTGGACAGAATTTCCGAAAAAGTCGACATATGGCTCAACATACCCGACAAGTATCGTCTTGGATACTCGTCGAATTCGGCGAGTATCGCTTGGGAGTACCACCAGTGATACTCGCAAATTTGCCTTGGTCAAATTCTGGAATTCCATAGAATTTACCCTAAGTATATACGGCGAATTCGACGGGTATCGGGAAGCATACACGACGAATTCGGCGAGTATCAAGGGGATACTCGACGAATTCGACGTGTATGACTCACCACACTCGCTGAATTTTACTTAGGTAAAATTCATCAATTCTGAATCCTGGTCTTTGGCCTTTCTTGATCCTTCTCATGTACTTGGGATAAAAGTAAACCCCAATAGAGAGATTATACGTGAGTCAATATGATGGCCTACACAATGAGGGATTACATTATGTAGTCCTGTATTTACTGACCCACTGTAACCTGACATTGGTGTGTACTTAGCAACGTAAACCTGCAAGTACACAACTAAAAAGTAATATCAAATACAGACTCAATTCAATGTTTGACTGGACCCACCTTCAAATCAGGGTTATTGTGGATGCAATACCCAACATATACCTTCAGTGGTATCATGTTTTTCAAATGGTTCAAGTGTTATCCAGACTGGTATAAAATGAGGATAGATACAACTCTAGAGGGGGAGTGAATAGAGTATTCAAAAATTATGACACCCTACTCAACTCCCTTAGAGTTAATTTGCGGAATGAGTTTATAGATATTTGAAACCCTAGAGCCTAACACAAAGTGAAGTGCACAAGAGAAAGCTAACTGTAATTACAGTTGAGCTTTGGTCTTATCACAGCAACTAGCAATCCTAGTTATTTCTACTTACAGCCACAGTGCAATAATTAAATTAAGCAACACAGATGACACAAGAGGTTTATAGTGGTTCCCTCTAAATAGGTATGTCCACTCTTCTACCACCCTGGTAGGAATCCACTACAGGTTTTTGTTCAGGTGCCTTGCCACCAACTGATCTGGTTCAGGTAGATCAAGTAGACCCTTTGAGCTTTTGATCAGGAGCTCAAAATCCAACACAGGTTTTTGTTCAGGTGCCCTACCACCAAGGTTCACTTTTGAAGGGAGTAATAAACCTTTATATAGGAGGTTGAGAGAGTTAGAATGTCTTCTCTATTGTTAAAACAATATTAGAGAAGCAAGTGGATTGCACAGAGCTAGAAAGCTCAAAAGAATCAAGGCTCCCCCTGGCTTAGAGAATATCCAGGAAGAAGCCTTACTTCAGGGTGCAGGAACTCTTCTGAACTTTTGATAGAGAGCTTTCTTGAAGTTCTTGAAGGAGCAGCTTGAAGAAGACTCTTGATGGATGTTCTTCTACAATAGCTTTTCTTCCTTCTTCTTCTTCTTCTTCTTGAGACTCTGAGTGAATGTTCCTGGCAGCAGGATGAACTCAGGATTGAAGAAGAGAGAGTTGAAGGAGGTTGATCTTCTCAGTTGAATGTAACAATATCTGAGAGATGTATCTCTTCGTGTTTTGAATCACTCTGTGTATACTCTGCTTGCTTAGTATATGTATGTATGTGTGTTGTTGTTGTATATTAAACTTCTTTCAAAAGAAGCTCTTTATATATTAGCCTCTGTAACGGCTCTAATCTTTATTTGAACTTTGTCTTCTTCTGAGATCTGTAATCTGGGCTGCAAATAGCACAATACAAAAATATATCCTGCAGACAGACATCCTATAAAGGGATAAAGCTTTCTGAGAAGCTGCATATCCAATCTGATAAAAGAACACTAGAGAAAGTCACATCAGACTAAACTCTTTACGGCCAGAGAAGACTTTTGTGTCTAACGGCTATAAAGGACAGCATGGCAGATAAAGCAAAAAGATATTTCAACTAATAAGACAAAAAAAACTTTGTCAAAAAAAGCTTGACTTATGCACAAAGGATGGGGCAAAGATTGCCTTGATATATATGTATAAAATCGATGAAATAATCTTTAATAAAATATGCCAAATAAATAGGAAATAAATCATTGAACAGAAGGAGTACAAAATTACTAAAGGCAGACAAAAGATTATCGAACGATCCACGGAGATCGTCGAATGAACCACAGAGATCGTCGAATTATCAAACAGATAGTCGAACGAAACAGATAGTCGAACGACCACAGCAGATAGTCAAACTATCAGAACAGATAGTCGAGCTATCAAATAGTTGAACTATCAAGGCAGATAGTTGAACTATCAAACAGAACAGATAGTCGAACTATCAAACAGATAGTCGAGCTATCAGATAGTTGAACTATCAAGGCAGATAGTCGAACTATCAAACAAATAGTTGAACTAACAAATAGTTGAACTATCAAGAAATCTGTCTGGTCAAAAGAAGTCGAGCAGGGTTCGACGATCGACGAGGCAGATACCACAGATCGTCGAGCTAACAAGAGTTGAACTAACTCATAGTTAGACGATCTGCTGACTGACGATAGTCGACCAACTGATAAACGATCGTCGAACAGTTGATAGATGATAGTCGAGCGACGTTCGACTATAGTCGAACCAAAAACAACTTAGCCAGATTTTCATTGGATAAGTGACAATTCTATAACTGAGGAAAAACTAATCTAACAACTAACCTTTGACCATAGATAAATCTTGGGTCAAGAAACTAATTGAGAAGACTAAACTCAAATCCCAACTAGGGTACCAACAATCTCCCCCTATTTGGGTTAAGTCTCTCAAAACAAAACTACTGGAAATAAATATAACTCAGGAGAAGAAACATCTAAGCATCAAATTGCATTAAACAAACAGTCAAATAAACATACTGTCAATAAATAAAACTTAAGCAGCCTCAGAATCTAATTTAGATACAGAAGAACCAGGAAGAAAAGAAATTTTTCTGAAGGGATCTAGAGCTTCCTTCTTTGATATCTTTAAATCTTGTTCTCCAATGATTTTAGATTCTCCTGCTCTTGGCACTACTTCTTCTGGGTGCTTTTCCATATATTTAGAAGGATCAAAAACCTCAGGTCTGACCTGGAATTTATCTAGCTCCTTCTTTCTGAATTTAGACATAGTAGTTAAGCCTGTAATATCTTTACCTTCAGCTCTGGCCTGTCTGATCTGAGCTGATCCAACTAGTTTGAGAAATCTGGCCATCCTGAAATCAGGATCTAGCTCTTGGCTCTCATATTCATTATCATCAGTTGAATCTAAAGGTTTTACAGTTTTGAATTTTGTAGAGAGTTCTAGCATACTTGCAGCTGGCTCTTTATTTTCTTGAATAACTAGAGAAGATGGAGGAGCAAACTCTGCATATTTTTTACTTTATTTTTCAGAGTAAATAATCCTTTTTCCTTTTGAATCTATTTTCTTTGTTTGAGCTGGCTTTTTGGATGGTATGCTTTTGCTTTCTTTAGGAGAGGATGCTTTTCTCTTGGGTGAAGGAGGAGGAGAAAAGGTTGGCTTCTGATATACTACCTCCTTCACTTGCTCTTTTGTATCAGCCTCTTGTCTTTGATGTCCAGATTGAGATCTGCCTTGATATCCTGGATTACTTCTTCTTTGATGTGCTTGAGACGGAGTGAATCTAGCAGAAAGGACTGATGGATTGGCAGATACATTTCCAGAGGCTCCTGCACTTGGAGGAGGAGGAGGAGGTCCTCTAGGAGTCCACTTAGGAGCTGGACTGTCATATCTTTTGCTTTTCTTTTTCTGCTTTTGTTGGTTTTTGGATAGTCCCATCCAATATTGATATTCTTTAGATTTGGGATCTATCCCTTTCAGTATATAATAGGGAACATCATGATCAGGGTTTGGAGGAGGAGGAGCAGCAGCTTTCCTTTTTCTTTTTGCTGCTTTCTTCTTCTTGGAACCTTTTGACTCATCAGAATCATCCTCATCATCAGAATGAGATGATTGAGGTTGATCATAGGGATCAAAAGCCTCTTGCTCAGCTTGTTCTTTATCTTTCAATGCAGCTTTCTCTCTTTCCTCTTCTAAGGCATCCTGTGTCAGAAGAGTATCCAGGTCTAGTCCTGGGGTGTCATCCCAGACTGTATATCTTTCCTCTTGATCATCTGAAACTTTTTCTTGCTCAACTGTAACTGTCTTGAGGACCAGTTCATCTTGCACAGCTATCTGAGCTGGAGGAGTAGATACAGGATCTTGAACAGCAGGTTCTTGAGCTGGTTTTGGAGCTGGTTCTGGCACTGGTTGTTGAGCAGGTTCTTGAGCAGCTTGAACTTCTTGAACTAGATCTGAAACCAAAGGGACACAAAGGTGTTCTAAATGGTATCGAAACATCCCTTCCAGGTATTCACAGACTAGCATGTCAGTTAACATGTCAAGGAGTTGAGTAAATGAATTACCTTCAGGATTTTCTTCAGAATTTCCTAACTCCCACAAGTCATCTAGATAGGAGGTAGTGACTCCTTCTAGAAATAGAGCAACTAAGGGAGTGGAGGCTTCTTCAAGGCACACTTTGAAGGAAAATTCTGCTTCCATTATGATATCAGATGGCCTCTGAACTGGTTTTGGTTCTGCAGATAATGTTGTAATGTCAACTGGAACTACTGTTTCTTTTTGAATTTAAGCTTGGGGATCTGCTGGAAGAGTAACAAGGGGCAGTCCTGAGGCATCTTCCTCGAACATCTCCCCCTGCCTGATTTCAGTAGATACTGAAGTCATGCCCCTAAGTGAAGAGGGCTCAGCAGACTTGGAGAGGGCTGTGATGGAGGATGTCAGGGAAGAGATGGTAGAAATAAGAGGGGCAATTGCTTCTTTAATCATGGTTTTGATTGAAGGAGTAATTAGCTCCAGGATGTTTGCAATGAAAGCTGGAGTTATTTTAAATGATATGGAAGGGGGAATCACAGTAGATGGAAGATCATCAGGGATGATGGTCTCCTGATGAGATATGTTGTGAACTTGTGATTGATGGGTGGATGCAGGAAGATCAATATGATCTGAATGATAAATTGGTGACTGAGGTGGAGTGGGTAGATTCTCAAAAACCAACAGATCAAAACTAGGATGAGAAATCCTAGCAAGATGTGAAGGGAGTGGAGATGCTGGTGGTGATGCATGGAGAATAGTGGAGGAATCAAGTAGAAGAGAGACAGTGGATGTAGATTGTAATGCAGAAGTAGATAGCACTTCAGTAGAAGTGGATGGCAATGCAGAAGAAATGGATGGTAATGCAGAGGTGGATGGCAATGCAGAAGTAGAAGTAATGGGGGAATGGAGGAGCCTTTTTTATGTAGGTGGGGAGTGACTGGTACAGTCCTGGTGTTCTCAGATAAAACAGGAGCTACCCCAGCTAGTGAAGGCTTCTGAATGCTCCTTTTCCACTTAACAAATAAGGTGGGATCCATTTTCTTACTGGCATTGATGGAAGTTGCAACTGTACCCAACAGTTGAGGATATTTTTCTTTTAGGAAAATTCCTATTACCCTTCCAAGGGTTACTTCCTTCTTGCTGTTCTTCTTTCTTATCAAATCAAACAGTATCCCTGCCAAATTTATCTCTTTCTTATTGATAATCGCACTCATCAAGGCAAACTGCTGCCTGGTTATATTGTCATGAGCTGATTGCTTGCCCAAAAGCACTTTTCCAACAAGTTCAGCTAAGAACTTAATCCTCAAAGGGAAGTTCACTTTCAACAACTTTGTAGGGATGCCCTCAGCATGACCTAGATCGACGAGCATCCTTCCATACTCTTGAATATCTTGGTCATATTCTTCTTGTCCATTCAACAATCTGAAAATTTCAGTCAGTACGACAGGAGTCAGGATTACCTCTTCGCCGCCTATTGTCCCGGTCATGGATTCATCGCTGGAAGACGAAGAGTAAACCCATTCTTTGATATCTGGAATGTTGATCTTGATCCTTGTTGACATTAGCTTTTCTAATCCTTGATCCTTGTAGAGCTGTAGCATCTCTATGATCTCCGCATCGCAGGCGCTGAACGAGTCGAAATCCACGCTGAAACCGACATCAAACTTCATTGTTGTAAGGAGAGCTGGAGCAATCGCCATCGATTTGGTCGAAGAAGACGAGAGAAGCGAAGAGCAGAAGGCGCGGGGCAGAGTTCAAGCAGAAAGATGGAATACGAAAAGAAGAGCTCTGTCGACTACTAAAAAGACGATCTCTTAACCTAGGTCGACCATCGGTTTTATATTAAAACAGCAATCGTCGATCTATTTTAACAGATACTGGAGACGATAGTCGAACGGTCGTTCGACGATCGTTTCCTAAAGCAGAGTAGTCGATCAATCGTTCGACTATTTCTGTCTTCACAAACAAACAAGCTGTCGTCACCCATAGGTCGATGATAGGCTCGACCTGTTCGACTATCGTCGAACGTCGTTCGACTATCTTCAAACAGATTTCAACAAAGGCAGAAGTCACACTTAGTCTTTTCCATTTATCATGCCTAGTTGAACCAAAAAGAACAGATGCTTATGTTCATCTAAGGGCTTGGTGAAAATATCACCTCTCTGAAGGGCAGTGGATATGAACTCAAGGCTGATCTTGTTCTTTTCCACACAATCACTTACAAAATGGTGCCTGATCTCAATGTGCTTGGTCCTAGAGTGGTGCATAGGATTTTGTGCAATGGAGATAGCACTGGTACTGTCACACATGATTTTGGTGTTCTTGTGTGTGTACCCATAATCCAAAAGCTGGTTTTGAATCCACAGGATCTGTGAACAACAACTAGCAGGTGCTATATATTCAGCCTTTGTAGTTGAAGTTGAGACAGAAGCTTGTTTCTTACAGAACCAAGAGACTAATCTCTCTCCCAGGAATTGACATGTTCCTGAGGTACTTTTCCTGTCAACTCTATAACTAGCATAGTCAGAATAAGAGTATCCAATTAACTCAAATTCTGATTCAGCTGGGTACCACAGTCCTAAATTTGGACATCCCTTCAGGTATCTCAAAATTCTCTTTAGAAGAATCAAATGAGACTCCTTGGGGTTGACCTGGAATCTAGCACATAGGTATGTGGCAAACATTATATCTGGTCTACTTGCAGTTAAATACAATAGGGAACCAACAATGGCCCTATAGTTTTTCTGATCAACTGGCTTACCCTGATCATCAGAATCTATAACTATATTTGTAGTCATGGGTGTATGCATTGCTGAAGCATCAGCCATCCCAAACTTCTTTACCAATTCCTTGGCATATTTGGATTGGGAGATGAAGATGCCATCAGCATCTTGCTTTACTTGGAGACCAAGAAAGTAAGACAGCTCACCCATACTACTCATCTCAAACTTAGAATGCATCAGGTCTGAGAACTTTTTGCACAGTTTGGGATTAGTGGAGCCAAAAATAATATCATCCACATAAACTTGAACTAACAGGATGGTGTCCTTGTGATGCTTAACGAAAAGGGTTCTATCAACTACTCCCCTAACAAAATTGTGCTTTAACAGGAAACTAGCTAGAGTCTCATACCAAGCTCTGGGTGCTTGTTTAAGTCCATAAAGAGCTTTTTGCAACTTGTAAACAAATGAGGGTTGAGTTGAAGAGACAAACCCAGGAGGTTGTTCAACAAACACCTCTTCCTTTAGCTCACCATTTAGGAATGCACTCTTGACATCCATCTGAAAAACCTTAAACTTCATATCGGCTGCATAGGCTAGAAAGATCCTTATTGCCTCTAGCCTTGCAACAGGGGCAAAGGTTTGGTCATAGTCTATACCTTCCTCCTGTCTGTAGCCCTGAGCTACAAGCCTAGCTTTGTTCCTTACAATAATTCCATTTGCATCCAACTTGTTTCTAAACACCCACTTGGTGCCTATGATCAGTTGGCCTTTAGGTCTTGGAACCAAAGTCCATACTTTATATCTTTCAAATTGATTAAGCTCCTCTTGCATAGCAATGATCCAGTGGGGATCTAGCTCAGCATCTTTTATGGTGAGGGGCTCAATCTGTGAAAGGAAACAAGCATGCATCACATCCTGTCTTAATTGATGTCTTGTTTGCACACCAGCTGATATGTCACCAATCACTTGAGATGTAGGATGATCTCTAAGTGTGACAATATCAGCAGGTGGGATGTGATCTTCAACAACAGTTTGGATTAATTCCGCTTGAGGAATTGGATCAACTGTTGGTGGTACAGCAACTACTTCCACAATGTCTTCATCACTGTCTGAATCAGTGATATGAAGAGTTGAAAGAGGGAGAATCTCTTGAGTGACATCTTTGCATGACTCAGGTACCTGCAATGAGCTTGAGGAAGGAGAAGTTTCCTTCTCCTTGTAAAACATCTTTGACTCATCAAAAGAAACATGCACAGACTCCTCTATTTTAGATGTTGATTTGTTAAAGACCCTATAAGCTTTGCTTACTTGGGAATATCCAAGAAAAATTCCCATTGAAGCTTTTGCTTCAAACTTTCTAAGATATTATTTGTTGTAGTTGTGAATATACACTACACAACCAAACACTCTAAAATAATTAATTTTAAGTTTCTTTCCTTTAAACAACTCATAAGGAGTTTTACTCTTAAGCTTGTGTATAAGACATCTGTTCAAGACATAATTAGCTGTGCTAACAGCTTCTGCCCAATAAGAAAGAGGCATGTTAGCATCTGCCAATAATGTTCCAGCAGCTTCAATCAGGGTTCTATTCTTCCTTTCCACTACCCCATTTTGTTGGGGAGTTCTAGGAGCAGAGAAGCTATGTTTGATACCTTCTTTCTCACAGAATTCTTGCATGAGAAGAGACTCAAACTCAGAACCATGATCACTTCTGATCAAGGCCACATTAGTAGAATACTCAGTCTGCACACATAGCAGAAAGTTTGTAAGAACTTTGAAGTTATCAGCCTTAGTTCTCAAGAAGAACACCCAAGTGAACCTAGAGAAGTCATCTACAATCACTAAAGTATAAAACTTCCCTCCTAGACTATGTACATTTATTGGGCCAAAAAGGTTCAAATGTAATAAATACAGGATTCTAGGTGAATCACTTTTATTTACAGATTTAAAGGAGTTTTTGGTTTGCTTGCCTAATTGACAAGCCTTGCATAGGCTTTCCTTCTTGTAGGGGCAAGAAGGTAAACCTCTAACAAGGTTGTATTTAGATAACCTAGATATATTCTTGAGGTTAATATGGCTAAGCCTCCTATGCCATAAGATGTTATTATTTGTTACTTCATTAAACAGGCAGATTTCAGATTGGGTTGAATTAAAATCTACTAAATAAACATTACCCTGTCTAATACCTACTAACACAACATTACTATTTAAAGTAATATTATAGAGAGTGTTAGTGAAAGATACCTGATAACCTGCATCACATAACTGGCTTACTGAGATTAGGTTGTGCTTCAGTCTAGTTACATATGCAACCCTTTTGAATGTTACTGTTCCAATGGTAGTCCTACCATATCCTTCAGTTTGACCATAGCTGGAATCCCCAAAGATCGCCTTTGGTCCAAGCTTGGCCTTGTATTTTGACAGATTTTCTTTGTTTCCTGTCATGTGTTTGGAACAGCCACTATCAAAATACCATTTATCTTTAGTAATTGGATAGGTCTTCACTTGCAAATTAAACAGTTAGACATTGTGGACCCAGACAACCTTGGGTCCATTATTCTTTACATAATGAAAGCTTGAAATAAAAGAATAAGCAGGTTGGGGTTTATATCATAAGGGATAGGATCTCCTAGGTGGAATGCTCCAAGCAGTTGATGGGTCAATAAACCTAGGGTTTCTATTTACATTAGGATTTCTAGGGTTCAGGTTGTTATTTTGAAAATCATATTGAGATCGTCGATCATCGTTCGACGATCGATGCTCAGATCGTCGAGCATCGTTCGACCATTGAGCCTGTGATCGTCGAGCATAGTTCGACGACTTTTGTAGTTCCTTAAATTTTTGCTTTCTCTTTTCTCTCTTAGCTTTATTTAAGGCTTTGTTAACTAGATTTAATTGCTCAGTATTCTTTATTCCATCAGCTGAAATAAAGTTTACTGGAGTTGAAAGATGATTTTTAAGAACCAATGGGGGTTCACTTGATGAGGCTCCTAAGCCTAGCTTATTATTGTCTAACCTAGTGTTTGTCATGCTAGTGATCTCTAGCAGCTTAAGGCTTCTACCATTTAGAGATTCTTCTAATCTTTTTGACTTAGCTAGTTTATTTTTAAGAAATTTTATTTCTTCACTAGACTTAGTGAGTTCTGCTTCTAACCTAGCATTTTCAATGGAGAGGATTTCTGATTCTGCTATCCTATTTCTAAGCTCCTTAATTTCTTTTTTTGAACTAATTAAATCTAAACAAAGGGATTTAAATTCAGATTTAAATTCAGCAGAAGAAAAATCATAAGAAGATAATACCTGATCTTCTGTAGGCATTTCTTCATCATCATCAGAACTCTCTGTAGCTGAGTAATTGCTTCAGGCATCAATTACCATTAGGCAAATTTCCTTTGCCTTCTTCTCTTCTTCATCTTCACTGGAGCTTGAGGAGGAAGATTCCTCATCTGAATCACTCCAGGTTTCAGTAACAAATCCTTTCTCCTTCTTCTTATTTTTGTAGGAGGAGGACTTGGAGTGCTTCTTCTGATGTTCTTTTTCTTTTCTCCTTTCTTTGTTCTTTTCCTCTAGACACTCAGGTAGAATGTGTCCAGGTTTCCTGCAACCATAACCGATAATTTCTTTAGCAGGAGATCTGTCATACCTTGGTTTATCTTCATATCTTGAAGACTTCTTTCTGAAGTCCTTTCTGCCCATCTTGAGAAACCTTTTGGCAAAGAGTGTCATCAGCTTCTCATTGGATTGGCTTCCTTCAGAAGCATCAGCAGCTTTGAGAGCAAGATTTTGCTCTTTCCTTATTGGAGTGGGAGTCTTAGCTTCAGCTTCAGCTTCCCTGGACTTTAGAACTTGCTCAAAAGATTTGAGCTTTCCAAGGAGGGCTTCAATTGAGATCTCAGTAGTACTTCTGGCCTCCTTGATGGGCCAGATCCTAAGATCCCATGTGCTGGGGAAGCACATCAGTATCTTATCATTGACCTCCGTCAATGTTATTTCCTTATCAAGGGTTCTCGGCTCATTGATGATGGAGCTGAGCCTGGTGTACATAGCTTCGACTGATTCAGCTTCAGTCTTCTTGAAGTTTTCATATTGAGATATAAGGTTGGACCTTCTATCCTTCCTTTCATTAGCTGAACCAGCTATAATCTAGTTCAGTGAGTCCCACATGGCTTCTGCAGAAGTGCAATCAGCCACTTTCTGAAAGGTTTCATCAGACATTGTCTGAGCTAAAATATTCATTGCTTTAGCATCAGCTACTTTTACTTTCTTGTATGCATCATTATTGTCTGGAGGTGGCACTGCACTGAGATTTGTAGATGTTGTAGTAGTGGCTGCAGCAGGTAGTGTTGGAGGCCCTGTCAAAATAGAAGAAAAAATATCTTCATCAATAGAATTCATATATAACTTGATTCTTGCCTTCCAGATGCTAAACTTAGCTAAGTTGCATACTGGAGGTTTGGTGCTAGAAAAATCCTTGTACTGGGCCATGAAGTGAATATCTATAAACTTAGTATCTATCAGGATCTTGTGACTCAGGTGTTAGCCTGTACAGTCAGTCAACCTCCCTCTGATACCAATTGAAAGTGAGGATAGATACAACTCTAGAGGGGGGGGTGAATAGAGTATTCAAAAATTATGACACCCTACTCAACTCCCTTAGAGTTAATTTGCGGAATGAGTTTATAGATATTTGAAACCCTAGAGCCTAACACAAAGTGAAGTGCACAAGAGAAAGCTAACTGTAATTACAGTTGAGCTTTGGTCCTATCACAGCAACTAGCAATCCTAGTTATTTCTACTCACAGCCACAGTACAATAATTAAATTAAGCAACACAGACGACACAAGAGGTTTATAGTGGTTCCCTCTAAATAGGTACGTCCACTCTTCTACCACCCTGGTAGGAATCCACTAAAGGTTTTTGTTCAGGTGCCCTGCCACCAACTGATCTGGTTCAGGTAGATCAAGTAGACCCTTTGAGCTTTTGATCAGGAGCTCAAAATCCAACACAGGTTTTTGCTCAGGTGCCCTGCCACCAAGGTTCACTTTTTAAGGGAGTAATAACCCTTTATACAGGAGGTTGAGAGAGTTAGAATGTCTTCTCTATTGTTAAAATAATATTACAGAAGCAAGTGGATTGCACAGAGCTAGAAAGCTCTAAAGAATCAAGGCTCCCCCTGGCT
The DNA here is from genome assembly GCA_039513925.1 of Platanthera zijinensis. Taxonomy (NCBI): domain Eukaryota; kingdom Viridiplantae; phylum Streptophyta; class Magnoliopsida; order Asparagales; family Orchidaceae; genus Platanthera; species Platanthera zijinensis. The sequence continues at coordinate 230,867,187 of CM077079.1, forward strand.
TAGAGAATATCCAGGAAGAAGCCTTACTTTAGGGTGCAGGAACTCTTCTGAACTTTTGATAGAGAGCTATCTTGAAGTTCTTGAAGGAGCAGCTTGAAGAAGACTCTTGATGGATGTTCTTCTTAAACAGCTTTTCTTCCTTCTTCTTCTTCTTCTTAAGACTCTGAGTGAATGTTCCTGGTAGCAGGATGAACTCAGGATTGAAGAAGAGAGAGTTGAAGGAGGTTGATCTTCTCAGTTGAATGTAACAATATCTGAGAGTTGTATCTCTTCTTGTTTTGAATCACTCTGTGTATACTCTGCTTGCTTAGTATATGTATGTATGTGTGTTGTTGTTGTATATTAAACTTCTTTCAAAAGAATCTCTTTATATATTAGCCTCTATAACGGCTCTAATCTTTATTTGAACTTTGTCTTCTTCTGAGATCTGCAATCTGGGCTGCAAATAGCACAATACAAAAATATATCCTGCAGACAGACATCCTATAAAGGGATAAAGCTTTCTGAGAAGCTGCATATCCAATGTGATAAAAGAATATTAGAGAAAGTCACATCAGACTAAACTCTTTACGGCCAGAGAAGACTTTTGTGTCTAACGGCTATAAAGAACAGCATGGCAGATAAAGCAAAAAGATATTTCAACTAATAAGACAAAAAAAACTTTGTCAGAAAAAGCTTGACTTATGCACAAAGGATGGGGCAAAGATTGCCTTGAGATGTATGCATAAAATTGATGAAATAATCTTTAATAAAATATGCCAAATAAATAGGAAATAAATCATAGAACAGAAGGAGTACAAAATTACTAAAGGCAGACAAAAGATCGTCGAACGATCCACAGAGATCGTCGAAAGAACCACAGAGATCGTCGAACTATCAAACAGATAGTCGAACGAAACAAATAGTCGAATTATCAAAGCAGATAGTCGAACTACCACAGCAAATTGTCGAACTATCAGAACAGATAGTCGAGCTATCAAATAGTTGAACTATCAAGGCAGATAGTCGAACTATCAAACAGAACAGATAGTCGAACTATCAAACAGATAGTCGAGCTATCAGATAGTTGAACTATCAAGGCAGATATTCGAACTATCAAACAAATAGTTGAACTAACAAATAGTTGAACTATCAAGAAATCTGTCTGGTCAAAAGAAGTCGAGCAGGGTTAGACGGTCGACGAGGCAGATACCACAGATCGTCGAGCTAACAAGAGTTGAACTAACTCAGAGTTAGACGATCTACTGACTGACGATAGTCGACCAACTGATAGACGATCGTCGAACAGTTGATTGACGATAGTCGAGCGCCGTTCGACTATAGTCGAACCAAAAACAACTTAGCCAGATTTTCACTGGATAAGTGACAATTCTACAACTGAGGAAAAACTAATCTAACAACTAACCTTTGACCATAGATAAATCTTGGGTCAAAAACTAATTGAGAATACTAAACTCAAATCCCAACTAGGGTACCAACATGGTATAAACTAGAGTGTCTACTAGGAAGTATAAGAGAGGATGCTTTAGTTGAGGGGAAGCAAGTCCAGCACTTGCATAGATATATTCAATTTCCTGAAAAGAAGGAGCAGCACACCTCCTTGACTATTTATAGAATTCAAAATGGGGAGGAAAGGAAATGAGAAGGAAATGATCAAGGACAGGTAGCAGCAATTCAGGGGGAGCTGGGAGTGATGATGATCACCCTGCAGGCAAGGAAACGATGGTAACCTATAACTTGTTATCTTATTATAAGTCTTCCTATTTAAGGTTTTATTACTGCATATGTTAGTGTATGTCATTGACTCGGGATTTTGATTGATGGTTTTGACTTCTTCAAATAGGGGGAGATTTTTGGGTCCATTGCCCACAATGTCCAAGATTTGAAGAAGTTAAATATGTTAATGATATACACATTGTTGTATTTAATGTATGTTCAAGTTCATGCATGCAGGATAGTCCTTGTAACATTGATAGGACAGGTATTCCAAGTGGTGTGACAGGTGGTCACAAAGTAAAGATATGGAGAGACAGAAATCTACCTAAGTCCACAGGCGTTGAGTGAAGTCAGTTCACTCAATACCAGATGCAAGGGAGGATGCTGGGTAGGCTGAAAATCGCCTAAGTCCACAGGAATTGAGTGAAGCAAGTTCACTCAATGCTAGATTCCAAAAAGCACTGAGTAAGGTGTGGACATTCAAAGTCCAGTAGTTTGCAAAGCAATTCTGCGGCTAAGTCCACAGGCATTGAGTGATGGCAGTTCACTCAACACTATATATCAAAAGGCATCGAGTATAACTGAGTTAGTCAAAGCCTTAGTATTTGGCAAGCTGAAATTTGACTAAGTCCACAGGCATCGTGTGATCACAGCTCTCAATGCCATATACCAAGCAGTGTTGAGATAAGATCAATCAGTTGAAGATTCTGTCAAGGAAAATCTGGCTAAGTCCATAATCATTGAGTGAGAATAGTGAAAGTGAAGGGATAGATCTAACTTAACTCTAGAGGGGGTGATAGAGTATATTAAAAACTTTAATTTATTTTTACATTGGTTTTGAAAATTAGTGATATATATATAGATAATATGCACAGTACAAAAATAAAAAGTAACAAACACAGAAGACACAAGGATTTATAGTAGTTCCCCAATAAATCTGGTTACATCTACTCTTCTACCACCCTGGTAGGAATCCACTATAGGCTTTTGTTCAGGTGCCCTGCCGCCAGAAGATCTATTTTCTAAGGGAGATCTAGCAACCCTTTGGGCTTTTGACCTGGTACCCAAAAACCAAACTTAAGTCTTTTGATCAGGTGACTTAAGAACCAAGTGTTAACTTTTGTAGGGAGTTAGAACCTTGTACACAGTTTAAGAATAAACTAAAGAAAGTTAGATGTTTTCTTTTCTGTCAAGAGTCTCTGAGAAGACTTAGTGGATGATGTTGCAAAAATCTCCCCCCGATTTGAATAGAGATTATGATCAAGGGAGGAGACTTTTCTTCAAGGTGTAGGCCTTCTTGTATGCTTTTGCTCTCCAGTAGATATTCCAGACATATCTGTATTTGGATGTTTGATTGAAGATGTGTCACTGGAAGAGTCTGAAGTAGAATATATGTATCAATATCTCTATCTCTATAAGTATCAGTTATATTTTGAGGCAGCAATCTTCTGTATATATATAGTCTGTCAGGGAAGAGTTCAATATTTGAAATAATTGATTCTTGAAACGTCTGAAATCAGCAAGGTTTTCGTCGAACTGAGCTTGGCTTTCGTCGAACTGATCTTTTTATAAACTGAGTTTTTACTTTTGTTAAACTAAGCTCTGCGTTCGTCGAACTGAGCTCCGAGTCTGTCGAACTAAGCTCAGAGTTTGAGATCTGAGTTAGTCGAACTGAGTTTTGAGTTCATCAAACTGAGTTCTGAGTTCATCGAACTGAGCTTCTCTGGAATTCCTTCTGAAATAACTCTAGAAATAAAATATGACCCGAGTCTATACAAGTTGGGTCAAAATAAAAATCCTAATAGTAATTCTAGCCCAAATCAGTAATAAGGAGTTCCAACAATCTCCCCCTATTTGGGTGAGAATACTATCAAACAAGAAAAATAAAAGACAAACAATTATCTGGCGAAAACATAAATTTCAGCAGATATATAAAAAGTTAAGTTATAACAATAATGTTTAAAATAGAATTAAAGTTAGGAATCCTTTTGAGATGCATCAACTGAAGGATCTGAAGAAGACTTGGTGAAGATTAGTTGTCTTGTTGGATCATCTGACTCCCTTTTTCTTAGCTTCAGATCTTGAGAGCCAATAATCTTCTGGGAGGAGACTGTAGGAACAACAGCCTCTAAATACAAGCTCATATATTCACTAACATTAAACATGCTTTTCTTCTGATATCTATCTAATTCTTGTTGCATGTAAGAAGACATAGTAGAAAACTGAGAGGTATCCTTACCTTCAGTTCTTGTCTTCCTTATCTGAGAAAGTGCAACTTGTTCTTTGAACATATCCATTCTATACACAGGATCTAATTCTGGTTCAACTACTAGAGAGGCTGGCATGTCTTGGCTAGAATATTGCTGAGAGCTCTGTCTGCCATAAGTCTCAAACCATTTAGGTCTATCTTGCCTTGGAGGTCTTTCTTGCCTTGATTGAGTTGTTCTAGGATAGTGAGAAGTAGGCCTCTGATAAGAAGGTAGAATACCTGCAGATCCTGCTGCTGGAGGAGAAGGTGGACCTCCCCAAGACTTTGGATAAGAATGAAATCTTTTCATTTTCTTCCTTTTTTCTGCTCATTCTTAGAGTACCTCTTCCAATTTGGATGGTCTGGAGTAAGAATTATTACATGCAGAATGTAGTAAGGAATATCAGCAGTAGAAGAAGGTTGAGGAGCAACCTTGGCTTGAGCCTTTTCCTGCTTTTCCTTTTCTTATAAATAGAATTGTCTGATTCATCAGAATCTGTATTATCATCAGACTTCTCCTCTGCCTGTTCATATAATTCATCAATGTTTAACTAGTTTATCTACTTTATCTTCTTCTTCCATATCTTCATTAAACAAATCATCAAAATTGGGCATGGGAGATTCATCCCATTTAGGAGGGGAATAAGCCTGCTCTGAAATATTTACTATCTCATTAATCATAATATTCTGTGGGACTGGATCAACAATCATCATAGTTTGTGTATTAGGATCAAAACTAGTAGAAATATCTCTTAAAAGCTATTCTAAAATAGAAGCATCAATAGGATCAAAATAACAAACTATTTCTTTAGAAAGATCCTATCCAAAATCTAGTAGGCTGGGAATATGACTATTCAGTAAATTAAAATCTGATAGTAAACAATAGATATTTATTGTGGGATTAATGATGAGATCACCAACAGTAATAATCTCTGGAGGGTTTGAACACTCATCCTCAACTATCATTTCAATATCAGGCACTTCCACAAGATCAGCTGCTGCAACTGGAGCTTCTACATTTGGAGCTTCTTCATCAAGCATCTCCCCCTGCCTAAATCCAGGAAATATAGAATTTAGGCCCCCAGAAGAAGGGACAAAATGGGAGGAGGCAACTTTAGAAGAGATTTTTGAAAGAGAAGTAATAAGAGGAGCCAAAGACTCATCTAAGAGTTTCTTTAGTGTACGAGTGACGAAATCAAGAAGTTGAGAAGCAATAGATGAGAAGTCCAGATACATAAACTCAGGTGGATTCTGAGTAGATGCAGAGGATGGATTCTGAGTAGATGAAGAGGGAGTTGATCTATTAGTACAGTTTGTATGGATATAGGAATACTGTTGTATAAATTAAGGATTGATGACAGGGGGAATGTCAGCAGGAATTAGTTCCTGGATGGGTGTGTGAGGTAGAGATAGGTGAGATGGAGGTAAATGAGGTGGAGATAAATGTGGTGGAGATGAGTGAGGTGGAGATGAGTGAGGTGGAGATTAGTGAGGTGGAGATGAGTGAGGTGACTGATGAGCTGGGGAGTCTACATGAAAGACTGAGGATGGAACTTCTTCAGAATAATTAGACTGTAGAGAAGGTGGTGTGGAAGGTCTATGAGAATGATGTGGATATTGTGGAGTGGAAGATATAAGGTGAGAATCTTCTTGTGGAGTAGGGAGAGAAGCTGGGACAGCCCTAGTGCTTTCAGAAGCTACCCTAGAAGATTCAACCCTGGATGTCTTAGGAATCACCCTCTCCCATTTACCAAACAGAGCAGAGGTGATCCTCTCAGATGCATTAATATATATAGTCTGTGAGACCAAAACCTCTGTACATTTGGTCTAGAGAAAAATGCCCAAAATTCCCCCATAACATACATTCTGTTGGTTAATTTTCTTCTTAATAGAATCAAACAACATTGTCTCGCAGTTAATGTTTTTTGGGTAAACCAGAGCACTCATCAATATAAATTGGTGCCTAGTAACATAGTCATGGGCTGAATGTTTGCCCAAAAGAACTTTCCTAACCACATCGACAAGAAATTTATATTCTACAGAGAAATTTTCTTTCAATAAGTGGTTAGGGTTTCCTTATGAGTGACCCATTCTATCTAGCATGATATCAAATCCTGTACTAGACAATTCTAATTCATTGTATTCATTCACTAATCCAAAAAATTTGGATAAAATTGCAGGTGTAAGAGAAACCTGATGACCTGAGATTGATCCAGTAACGGTTGTGTGATCATGAATCTTTGAGGTGTGAACCCATTCCTTTATTTTTGTGATGGGGAGATTGATACAGGTAGACATAAAATTATGCAGATGATGTGCCTCAAATAATTGCAAGATGTACTGAAAGATTTGATCTGAATGTCGAAAAGAGTCCATGTCGATATCGAATCCTGCATTGAACTTCATCGTTGTGAGAATCGCTTGCGACACCGCCATTATCCTGCATGACAAAAAGATCAAGTGCAAGAGAAGAGAAATGGAGAATGCGCGGGACGGAGCTCGATGAAAACCTAAATATAAGTTTTTAGAAGTTAAAAGGACGAAAAATAAGTCGTTGAGCTTCGTTCGACGAAATATTCATAATTTGTCGATCTCCATTAGATGAAAGGTTCGAAAGGTTCACAATTCGTCAAACTCCGTTCGACAAAAGGTTCAAGAGGTTTACAATTCGTCGATCTTCGTTCGACGAAAGGTTCATAATTTGTCAATCTCCGTCAAAGGTCAATTTAATGTCACTCCATCAATCATTCCTAACTGATTTAAAAAGAAATTATGTTTCTTTTCATCTAATAGTTTTGTGAAAATGTCTGCTCTTTGTAAATCAATAGGTATAAATATAAGGCTAATTTTATTTTTATCCACAGTATCCCTGATAAAGTGATGTCTAATTTCTATATGTTTAGTCCTACTATGGAGGACTGTATTCTGTGCAATTGAAATTACACTGGTATTGTCACAGTAAATAATTGAATTATTTAAGTTGTAACCATAATCTAGTAACTGATTTTGAATCCACAAAATCTGTGAACAACAACTACCTGCTGCAATATATTCAGCCTCAGAATTTGAAGTAGACACAGAGGTTTGCTTCTTGCAAAACCATGACACAAGGCTATATCCAAGAAACTGACAAGTTCCTGATGTGATTTTTCTATCAACTTTGCATCCAGCATAGTCAGCATCTGTGAATCCAGTTAATTCAAATCCTGACTCAATAGGATACAAGAGTCCTAAATTAGGACAACCCTTTATATATCTTAAAATTCTTTTTACAAAAATAAGGTGTGATTCTTTAGGGTTAACATAAAACATTACACAAATACAGTGATGGAGTCGTCATCCCCCAGCATATTGATTTGGAGCGTCCCCCTCCAGACGACGATGGTGATTCGGTACATGCTGAATACCCGTGTCACATTGCTGAGGAAGATCCCCTTCCGGATGATTATGGTGACCCGGTTATGTTTGGTGTCGTTGTTCGTCGCTATGTGGAGTTTGAAGATTATGATGACCGTTGCCGCAAACTTGAAGGTTGGGACTTGACCGCAACATCCTCTGCCAAGGCCGCGTCAACATCTCCGCCAAGGCCGCATCAACATCTCCGCCAAGGCCGCGTCAACATCTCCGTCGCATCTACGCATGAAATAATAATATTGTTGTTTAATTCCAATATTTAATTTCAGCATTTTAATTATTATTTAAGCACTTTCATTTTCATTTCATGTTGGCATATGTTTAGCCAAATTTTGTTTCTCTTTAGAGTGGGCTGCATGTAGCCTCTTGTTTGTGTTGTAGCCTATATATAGGCATTGTTTTGTAATAATCCGGTAGAATGAATGAAAAAAACTTAAACCTAATTTCAAGTTGAAATTTTGCCTCCTCCTCTTCTCCCCTTGGGCGCCGCCCCCTTCCTCTCCTTCCCCTTTTGGTCGTCGGCCCTCCTTTCTCCTCCCACCCCCTTCTCGGTTTCTACCCTCTCCTTCCCTCTTCTCCTTATCTCTCTTGTCCACCTGAGCCTCCTCTTCCTCCACCAAAAAAAACCGACCACCTCCTCTTTTCACATAGCCGACCACCACCTCCATCTCATAGACGACCACCCTCAACTCCATCTCCAATATTTCGCCCACCATCATTTCCATTACAAAAAAAAACTCGATCCCTCTTGTGAGATTCCAAAAACACCCCCCTTTATTTCCTAGAGAAAATTCGGCCAAGGCTAAAAGGTGAATCTCGTGGATCTTCAACAACGACGTGAAGGCAACGAAGGACAACGTGTTTCCCTCCAATCGGTGTGATTTCGGTGGATTCGGAAAGAAACGATATAAGGATAGGAAGGCCGGAATCATCCATTCCGGTTGGGTAATGAACATCTCCACTCTTGAGCGTTTCCTTTCTTAGACAATTCTCGTGGCATAAGCATAGCGCGTTATTTGTGAATGGTTTTGAAATTTCGTGGTTGATTTCATATTAGATTTGTTATTGTCTCTTATCTCCGTTTACATTCGTAAGGCGTGGTGGCTCTCATTTTATTTTGTTGGGAGAGAACCACCCATTATCCGAATCTTTGTTTTTGATGGTGTCTCTTTGGGTACAACTTACGCTCAACCGAACTGTGTGGGTTCATTTCACTTGAGAGGACCTTGGCCTATAGCCTTGGAATTATCTTGAGGGGCTTAGCGACCCCCCCCCCCCCCCCGTCATCTAAATATTTTAATTATTGTTATCGCGTAGTTGTTGCGTTTTGTTATTGTGTGGACGTAAAAGTGATAGTCAAGAAGCGTACGTGTGAATCCCTTAGCCGTCATCGTGTCGAATCCAGTAGCCTACATCATATAGGTTGCAAACATAATATCTGGTCTACTTGTTGTTAAATATAATAGAGACCCAATGATAGTTCTATATGTTTTCTGATCAACAGGTTTACCATGATCATCATTATCAACTACAGTATTAGTAGGTATGGGTGTTTTTATAGAAGAGACATCTGACATCACAAATCTTTTAATAAGCTCTTTAGCATATTTAGATTGAGATATGAAGATGTCATTTGATGTTTGCTTCACTTGCAAACCAAGGAAATAAGATAATTCACCCATGCTACTCATTTCAAACTTGGAATGCATTAAGTCAGAGAACCTTTTGCAAAGTTTGGAATCAGTAGAACCAAATATTATATCATCAACATATATTTGAACTAGTTAAATTTCAGTTTTATGATTTCTAAAAAATAAAGTTTTATCAATCTTGCCTCTACAAAATTTATTTTCTAATAGAAAATTAGCAAGGGTCTTATATCAGGCTCTTGGAGCTTGTTTAAGACCATAAAGAGCTTTATTAAGCTTAAATACATGAGAAGGGTAAGTTAAAGATATAAAACTTGGAGGTTGTTCCACATATACTTCCTCTTTGATTTCTCCATTCAGGAAAGCACTCTTTATATCCATCTGGTATACTTTGAATTTCTTGAATACAACAAAAGCAAGAAATATCCTGATAGCTTCTAATCTTGCAATAAGGGCAAATGTTTGATCATAATCTATTCCTTCCTCCTATAGGTATCCTTGAGCTACCAGCCTAGCTTTATTTCTCACTATTACTTGTTGAGCATTCAATTTATTCCTGAAGACCCATTTGGTTCCAATTACTGGATAGTCTTTGGGTCTTGGAACAAAGTCTCAAACTCTACTTCTCTCAAATTGATTGAGTTCCTCTTGCATTGCAATGATCCAATGAGGATCTTGTTCTGCATCTTTTATTGATTGAGGTTCAATCAGAGATAAAAAAAAACATGTGTGCATCTGATCTTGATTGAGTTGATGCCATGTTTGCACACCAGCTGATATGTGTCCAATCACTTGAGATCTATGGTGATCTCTAAGAGTGACATAATCAACAGGTGGAGTTGGTTCTTCAATGACTTGTGTTTTTAATTCCTCTTGTGGAATTTCATCAGCTATAGCTTTTTCAACATAAATTTCAGAATTATCTTCATCATTGTCTTCAACAATTTGTTCTTGAAAAAAATCTGTGGTAGAGGTATTCCTCTTCTTGTAAAATATGTTAGTTTCATCAAACGATACATGTGTGGATTCTTCTATTTTAAAGGTAGATTTATTATAAACCCTATAAGCCTTGCTGACAAGAGAATATCCAAGAAATATTCATTCTGCAGCTTTGGCTTCAAATTTTCTTAAATATTTCTTATCGTTATTATGAATATAACATTTACATTAAAAAAATTTAAAATAATTTACTTTAGGTTTCTTATTTTTAAGCAATTCATAGAGAGTCTTACCCTTGAGTTTATGAATGAGACTTCTGTTAAGAACATAATTTGCTGTGCTTACTGCCTCTGCCCAAAAGGATAGGGGTAAGTGAGCATCTGTAAGTAATATTCTGGCAGATTCAATTAGGGTTCTATTTTTCCTTTCTGCCACCCCATTTTGTTGAGAGGTTCTAGGAGCAGAGAAACACTGCCTGATCCATTCTTTCTCATAGAATTCTATCATCATTAGAGATTCAAACTCAGTGTCATGATCACTTATGATCAATGCAATCTGAGTAGAATACTCAATCTTGATGTTCCTAAGAAAGTCTGTAAGAATTTTGAAGTTATCATACTTATTCCTAAAAAAGAACACCCAAATGAATCTAGAGAAATCAACAATAACTAAAATGTATGACTTTCCTCCCAAACTTTGTATTGCAATAGGTCTAAAAAAGTCCATATGCAGTAAATACAAAATTCTGGGTGAATCACTCTTAGATATGGATTTAAAACTATTTTTAGTTTGTTTACCTAATTGACAATCCCTACAAAGTCCTTCCTTCCTGTAAGATCCAGAGGGTAGTCCTCTGACAAGGTTATCCTTAAATAATTTAACAATAGTTATAAGGTTTACATGTCCTAATCTTGTATGCCAATGTTCATTTGCTTTACTTATTTGATTAAACAAACATATTTCAGATTTAGCAAAATTAAAATTAATTAGATAGATGTTACCTTGTCTAACTCCAGATAAAATAATTTTGTTTTCACTAAATATAATAGAGCATAAATACTTATTAAATGATACCTGATAACCTTCATCACATAGTTTACTGATGTTGATTAGGTTATGCTTAAGACCTTTCACATAAGCCACCTTCCTGAAGGTAACTACTCCAACTTTGATATTTTCATAGCCCTCTGTCTGGCCATAGTTAGAGTCTCCAAATATGACTTTTGGTCCAAGCTTTGCTTTGAAGTCTTTTAGATTAGCTTTTCTACCTGTCATGTGTTTAGAGAACCCACTATCCAAATACCACTGTTCCTCTGTGGTAGGATAGTTCTTTTCCTGTATAAAAAATAAGTTAGGTGTTCTTGACCTAGATTACCTTGGGTCCTATTTTTCTAACATTATCAGTAGAAATATAAGAATATTCTGGTTGATTTTTATATCCAAGTGGATGATATCTCTTGGGAGGAATGATCCACTCAGTAAAAGGGTTTATCAAATTTTGAGTTAGATTATTCTTTTGAAAAGAAATAAATTTTCTGTTTGGAAAATTTGAGTTCGACGAATTAATCTGATTTCGTCGAGCTCCATTCGACGAATAGTGGTGATTTTGTCGAGCACCATTCAGTGAATAACTATACTCATTTCCTGTGTTCAGTGTTCATATATCTCTATTCGACGAATAATATTGATTTCGTCGATCACCATTCAATGAAAAGTTATACTCATTTCCTGTGTTCAGCGTTCGTCGATCGCCGTTCGACGAATAATAGTGATTTCGTCGATCTCGGTTCGACGAATTCTGTTGAACATTATTTTTCCTGAAATTTTCAATCTGTGTTAGAATAGATTTTGATTGAAAAACTTCAGTATCTTTATCTGTGATTTCTAATATTTCTTTTCTTTTAGCATGTATGAATTTTACAGAAGTTATTAAAATATCTTTCTTAAGAAGTTGAGGTTGACTGGATGAAGCTCCCAAGCCTAGTTTGTCATTTAATTTGGCATTAACTGTGCTTGTAATATTCATCAGTTTGATAATTCTCCTATTAAGAGTTTCATCAAACTTTTTAGCCTCAGATAAATTGTTTTCTAGAGAAATTATTTGTTCTTTAGAAATTTCTAATTCTTCTTTAAGTTTAATGTTCTCTGAAGATAAGATATTTAATTCAGTTAACTTATTTCTGAGAAGTTTTATTTCCTTCTCAGATTTTATCAGATCTTTACAAAGTTATTTAAATTCCATTTTGAATTGATCTGATGTAAAATCAAAAGTTGATATTACCTGGTCCTCTTCTGACTCAGATTCAGCATCAGAATTATTGTTTGATGCATTGATTGCCATCAAACACACTTCTTTAGCCTTTGATTCTTCTTCTTCTTCACTTGAACTGGATGAAGATTAAGTGTCTGTAACGCTCCATGTTTCAGCCACAAAGCCTTTACCCTTTTGGCTGTGTTTACTAAAAGAGGGTTTGTTTGAATGCTTCTTTAAATCTTTTTCCTTCTTCTTATCTTTCTTCTGACTCTCGGGACATTCTGGAAAAATGTGTCTTGGTTTACTACAACGATAGCAAACAATCTCTTTAGTAGGTGTTTTGTCATACCTTGGCTTGTCCTTGTTTTTGAAAAATCTTCTCCTGAAGTCTTTCCTGGCCATTTTGTAAAATCTTTTAGCCAATAGACTCATGAGTTCTTACTTTTCTGGAAGTTCTTCTTCCTCTTCAGTTGCTTAGAAAGCAATACTCTTGTCCTTCTTTACTGAAGATAGGGTCATTTGTTCAGCTTCCCTTGTTTTGATGAGCTGCTCATAGGATTTGAGCTTGCCCAATAAGGTTTCTGTTGAAATCTCATTTACACTTCTGGCTTCTCTAATTGGCAAAATTCTTGAATCCCATGTGCTAGGAAAACAAATGAGAATATTTTCATTAACTACTGTCAGTGTAATATCTTTCTCCAAGGTTTTCAGTTCATTGATTATGAGACAGCCTTGTATACATATCAGCAAAAGATTCAGTTTCTCCCTTTTTGAAATTCTCATATTGAGAAATCAGGTGAGATCTTCTGTCTTTTCTTTCATCTGCTGATCCAGCTACCATTGTAGTGAGGGAGTCCCAGATATCTTTTGCTGAGGTTCATTCATTAACCTTCTAGAAAATATCATCTGACACTGTTTGGGCTAGTATATTCATAGCCTTTACATCAACAATTTTTGCTTTTCTATGAGCCTCTATCCATTCTGGTGGAGGTATAGCACTAGTACTTGGTGCTACTAGTGGTAGAGGTGGACCTGTCAAAATATAATTATAGATATCCTCATCAATAGAATTCATATATAACCTAATCCTTGGTTTCTATAGTGCAAACTTATTAAGGTTACAAACAGGAGGTCTAGTGTTTGAGTACTCCTTATTTTGTGCCATGATAAATTTATCAGACTTCTAGGTAAAATTAGATCTATCAGGATCTGTTGGTTTAGCTGTTTGCTTGTAAAACCACCAACCTGCCTCTGATACCAATTGAAAGCGAAGGAATAGATCTAAATTTACTCTAGAGGGGGGTGAATATAGTGTATTAAAAACTTTAATTTATTTTTACAATGGTTTTGAAAATTAGTGATATATAAAGATAATATGCACATAACAAAAATAGAAAGTAACAAACACAGAAGACACAAGGATTTATAGTAGTTCCCCAATAAATCTGGGTACATCTACTCTTCTACCACCCTGGTAGGAATCCACTATAGGTTTTTGCCCAGGTGCCCTGCCACCAGAAGATCTATTTTCTAAGGAAGATCTAGCAACCCTTTGGGCTTTTGACCAGGTACCAAAAAACCAAACCTAAGTCTTTTGATCACGTGGCTTAAGAACCAAGTGTTAACTTTTGTAGGGAGTTAAAAACATGTACACAGTTTAAGAATAAACTAAAGAAAGTTAGTTGTTGTCTTCTCTATCAAGAGTATCTGAGAAGACTTAGTGGATGATGTTGCAAAAAGCTCCACGTGATTTGAATAGATATTATGATCAAGGGTGGAGACTTTTCTTCAGGGTGTAGGCCTTCTTGTATGCTTTTGCTCTCCAGTAGATATTCCAAACAGATCTGTATTTAGATGTTTGATTGAAGATGTGTCACTAGAAGAGTCTGAAGCAGAATATATGTATCAATATCTCTATCTCTATAAGTATCAGTAATATTTTGAGGCAGCATTCTTCTGTATATATATAATTTGTTAGGGAAGAGTTCAATATTTGAAATAATTGATTCTTGAAACGTCTGAAGAATCCCTTGAGAATTTGTAACTGCCTTGGAATTAATTAGATTTAAAACTTTGTGATAAATTCATATTTAATGTTGCCTTAAATGGTTATATTCGTTAGAATATTTAGCATTAAATATCAGAGTTTTAGTTACCAAACTTTTGAAATCATTCTGCCTTCTGTTTATAGAGAAACCGTTGGATTCGTCAAACTCAGCAAGGTTTTCGTCGAACTGAGCTTGTCTTTCGTTGAACTGATCTTTTTACAAACTGAGATTTTACTTTCGTCGAGCTGAGCTCTGCGTTCGTCGAACTGAGCTCAGAGTTCGTCGAACTAAGCTCAGAGTTTGAGATCTAAGTTAGTCGAACTGAGTTCTGAGTTCATCAAACTGAGTTCAGAGTTCGTCTAAGTCCTGAGGCATTAAGTGAAGCTAGTTCACTCAACACTAGACAGCAAAAGCGTTAAGTCATGCTGCTGTAGTCAAAGTATAAGAAGAAAGAAGACAGAAAGCGGCTAAGTACAAAAGCGTTAAGTGATGAAGCTTCACTCAATGCTCACAACGCCTCAGCAAGCTGGCAGACTTCAGAGAAGGGGTAAGTATAAAAGCATTGAGTGATGAAGCTTCACTCAACGCTCTTAATGTCTAGCAGATAAAGAGTTGTAGCTAAGTCCAGGGGCATTGAGTGATTTTAATTCACTTCACGCACTTAATGCCTGGCAGTGTAGAAAAGATTGAATAAGTCCAGAGGTGTTGAGTGAAGCCAGTTCACTCAACGCACTAGATGTCTGGCAGTACAAAGAATTTGTCTAAGTCCATATTCGTTGAGTGAAGGTCATTCACTCAACACACTCAATGCCTGGAGTGAATTTAAGAAATTGGTTAAGTCCATAACTGATGACGTCAGCCAAAGTTAACAAAAGTCAACAGTGTTCAAATTACTAGCAGGAAAGCTACAGAACAAGCCAAATAGTGTTGGAGGCCTACTGTACGACTTCTTCTGTTAAAGCAAGTTACAACTGTCAACTGCAGGTGGTCCCCACTACTTCTTGGAGCTGTTAATCGGCGAAAGATAAAAGGGACAGCTTCAGAAGGAAGAACTTAACTTGTTGGGTTTTATACTTTTCATAAAGTTGCGGCTGAACTTCATCTTCCTCGCCATTGTTGCCGAGCTAGAAGCTTAAAGTCAATTCAGCTGATATAAAAGTTCATTTCAAATAGCTGTAGTAATTTCCTCTGCTACAACAAGGTCAGATAAGCTTCTGATAAATAAGAAGAAGCAGAGCTTTCAGCTTTCTGCAGGTTTAGGTTAGCTGTTTGAAGAACTCAAGATATGTCAAGTCTTCAGTCTTCTTAAGCAAGATCAAAAACAAATTTCTGAGATATTTCCAACACTAGCAGCAGCTTATTGAAGATCGGGTTATAGGTGCTGAGAAGAAAGTTAGGGCTGAGATAACTTAGCTCAGGAAGCAGACATAGAGAAATATCTCTATGTCAAATCATCACAAACAAAACCCCTTTCATTTCTATAGTATCCTTTTGGATCTGAGTTGTAGGGTCTTTGTGTCTGAGGTAGGGCAGATTTGCTTGAGTGTAGGATCTAGTTTTGGATCTGAGTTGTAGGACCTTTGGGTCTAAGGTAGGATCCTTTTGGATCTAAGTTGTGGGGCCTTTGTGTCTGATGTCGGGCTATTTGTCTGAGTTGTAGGAGAGTCATCCTCTCTGAGTGTAGGACCTTTGGGTCTAAGTGTAAGATCCAGATTTGAATCTGAGATAGGCACTTGTGCCTGAGCTGTAGGAGAGTCATTCTCTCTGAGGTAGGGCTATCCTCCATAGCCTGAGCAGTAGGACTTGGATTCAAGTCTGAGGTAGGTGATCATTTGATCAGAGTTGTATAAGCAAATTTGCTCTGAGGTAGGGCTTTGTGCCTGAGTTGTAAGTCTTAGAGGAGACTGAGAGATCTTGAGAGATCTGTGGTGTAAGATCTTAGGAGTTGAGTTTTTGGAGAAGTGTCTTGTCGAACAAGAAGTTGGAAATGTGGGAGGAGAGTGGATGTACCCATAATCTAGGGAACCACTATAAATTCTGTGTTTTTTGTGGTTTGTCTTGAAAGCATCTAACTACTAACTAACTATACAGTAAGTTAAACAATAATAATAAAAGACTAGAAAACCTATTCACCCCCCCCCCCCCTCTGTAGGTGTTTAGCTACCTTGAAACTAAAGACTTTCAAGGATCATTACCCTTGACGATCGCTTCAGCACCATGAATCAGAATTTGAGTCAAATTAGAAGGATCGTCTCGCGTTCCTCTCCGCAAATCTAAACTCAGCTCAAGATTCCAAGCTCGGAGGCTCCCCCAAAGGGTTAATTTAGCCCTCTTCTTCTTCCTCCCTTTCCTCTTTGCTTTCTTTTATTAATTTAAAGAGAGAGTGTGTGTGTGTAAAATAAATGAGAGTTATTCTCCCCTCATTCAGCTGGCTTAAGTCACATGGAGTGGATTTAGACCCTTAGATCCAAAATCTAATAGAATTGGATGGCCACGATTTAAATTGAGACTCCTATCGCAGGAGCTATCATCGATGATAACTCGCTATCGCTAGCGTTAGCTTAGGCGGTAGCGGTGGACCCTATCAATAGCCGCTTAACAACCGCATTGTCACTTAATAACCAGGTGGCATGTGGCATGTTATTGTCGATGATATCACACTATCGCTGGTGTTAGCGTATCGTCTATAGTTTTGTTAACTACATTATTTTGTTGACTACATTACTTTGTCGACTACATAAGTTTGTCAACTAAATCGGATTGATCTTTATCGTTGCCGATATCTCACTATCGCGAGGTGATTGTGTCAATAGCTAGAAACTTATTGTTTTGCAATGGTGGGAAAACTGGAGTGTTACACCTAGAAGTGGAGTTGACTATTCTATTGTTCTCGTCTTGCCATAACGGTGTGGCCTGCATGGTTTGATGCACGCTTAATAAGTGGTCAGGTCTATGTCGACATAGAGAAGTGATTAAGTATGTTTACATAACATGTTCTTTAATATATTGCATAACACTTGTAGATCCTTGATAATGCATATTTTAGCTTAAATTATAATAAATAAAAGATTAATTTTCATGTATAAAAAATATATTTTCTCCTTAAAATTTATTAATTTGCTCTTTTAAGTAGTTTCTCCTTTAAAATTGAACTAATTTTGTTTTTTTTATGCAGTCCTAGAGGAATTCCTGCACGTTTTGAAGTAAAAGTCCGATGCCAAGTTTTGATTTGACAAATTAATTCGTCGATAGGGGTCATCTAGCAGAATCTTGAATAATTTAAGTACACTCATGGTTTGATCTAGTCGACAATCATGACTCTGCCCGAGTTGCTGCCCGCCAAGTTTCCTACCACCCGCACCCAAGCTGCTGCCCGACCACATAAACTCTCATGCAAATCCCATTCAAACCGCTCCCATGCAACATTATTGAACCTCTCCCTCCACTCATCATTTAACCCATGCATATTCATGTGAACACCCCCATACAAGTCCTTATTTCCACGTGAAAAAATAATCAAGCAATTTCCATCATATGCCACCCACTATCCACGTAAATTCCATGGTGCCACTCACAATTTTCAAGAGGCCCATGCCATTCAAGTTGTTGCCACCACCTCCATTTCATACAATTACAGCCTATCATCTCCACTCCCATGTAGCCCACCATAATTCTAAGGCTCCGTTTGGGGCGAAATTTTTCTGTCCGGGTTTCCGGATGGAACCGGAACCAATAAAAAGAGGTGAATGCATGGGGCCCGCGCAAAAATGTATGTCACACTCCCAAAATGCGTGGGCCCCACATGCATTTTAATGGTGATCCGGAGCTCCCGGATCCAGATTTGAAACCGGGGCTCGGACACAATAATTCCTCCCGTTTGGGGGGACTTTTTTCACCGGTCAAGCGGTTACGACCGCATGAATCGGTCCATAATTAAGGTCTGGTTCATGCGGTCGTAACCGTTTGACCGGTAAAAAAAATCCTCCCAAACGGAGCCTAAATCACAGCCATATCCACGCCATCTTTGTCATTTCATGCCTCCAATGCCATGCAAATCCACGTAATTGTTATTGCCCAACTCCAATTCTTGCATGCCCACCCCGCCACCTTTGCTTTAATCCTCTACGTAAATCTATGTATGCCACCTCAGGATTTTATATTGCTGAAACCCATCATTTCCCCTATCCATTCACGCCATCAAACTCCCATTTAATAATGTTGTCATCATAATCCGTTTAAATGTTGCCACCTGATTCTTCCCCTACTTCAAGATTAAAGTTGTTATCTGTACATCATTTTCTCCTCTAAATAGGGCTTGTCCCTTGTTGTTTTAGGGATATATTTTTTGGGGAGATTATTTGAGCTTTGTAATATAATTAGAATATTCTAAGTTCTTAAGAGTTCAAGTTTTTCATGTCCTATTTTTGTTTCTATTTATTTTATTAATGAAAATGATCACTTCTCTTTTTTATATTGTCTCTATTCTTACTATGCATTACTAATTCTCTACTTAGTTTTTCATTTGGTAGTATTAGGATGATGATTAAATAATCCTTTGTCTCTAATTTTTAAAATTATATTTCGATTTATTTCCGATTAATTATGGTTGCGATATTATATTGTCGAAATATAAATCTTGTGCTCTGATTGGCAGCCTAGTACCCGAAAAGCTTATGGATACTTTAGATCTCTCGGAAATAAATAGTGTTTTATATTTTCTTTGAGAAAACAAAATATAATTCTTTTGGGCTTTCAGATTAATCTTAATGCGATTTTGATTTATTTCGAATTTGAAGATATTCTATTTGAAACATTTTAAAATTAGGTGGTAGTCGTTTCTAGCTAGTGGCTACCATACTTTTCAATCATTCAATCAAAATTAAATTTTAAAGGTTAGAATGTTTCTTTTATAATTGGATTTCCATGACCCCTAATCAAGTTCTAAGGTTTTTAAGATTGAGTTTTCTCTTAAGAAATTTTTATTTGCGAACTTTTATTTTTCTAAATCCAATCTTTTTATTCGGTAAATTAATAGAAATTTTGTGTGAGTACAATTACTCGATAGGACCTGGGCATATACGACATATTCATGTACTATATTTTGATTGGAATACTTGCCTACATCAGGATATTAGTTTGAATAATTTTTAAAACAAAAAATTCACATCAAGTTTTGGCCCCGATGCCGGGGAGCTTTTCTTTTGTCGATATTTTGAAAGCTCAAAACTATTATATTTATCATCTATCTCCAAAAAAAATTTTAAGATGCAAATATATTCCTTGAAAGAGAGGTTTTGGATATCACCCCAGCATATCTCCTAGCACTGGTGAGAACCCCTCACAGGGTAAACCTCAGGAAGTCTGGGACTAACTTAAATCGCCAAAAAAGAAAAAAAACTTAGCTTTTCTTTCATTTCTTTTATTTTTTCTTTTCACCTTCTCTCTTTTCTTCTCTTTTAGTGCATGTATGACCCGAGGAAGCTCTTCGAATTGCCCTGATATTCATTTTGATCCAGAGTCAAGAGCACTCTTCTGCAGCGCCTCCGAACTCGTGATCAAGCTTTTGAGTTGAACTTCGAATAGTCGATCGGAGATACTAGTACAAAAAATATGGGTGAGCCCAATCTAGATGTTGCCCGGTAAAGGACAATGTCCTATAATGCCCGACCAAACCTAAAGGGTATAGAAACAAGTATTGTTCACCCTGCAATTGTGAACAACAATTTGAAAACAAGTCTGCTATAATACAAATGGTGCAACAGTACATACAGTTTGATTGTCTTTAGGATGAAGACCCAAATTTACCTATTTCTAGTTGTATCGAAATTCGTAACATGTTTAAGATAAAAGGCATGAATGATGATGCAATTAGCTTGAGACTTTTTCCTTTTTCGATGTGTGTTAAGGCCAATAAAAGGCTTAATTATCTTCCTAGACTATCTATCTATACTTTGGCCAAACTTTCTGGAAAAAAATTTATCAAAATAGTTTCAGCCCATAAAGACGGCTAAATTAATAAATGAAATTTCCTCGTTTGCTCAAATTGATCCTAAAACACTTTAGGCATGATACATAAGAGTGTTTTAAAAATCTTTTATATTATTGTCTGCACCATGCACTACCCACCTTGCTTTAAGTCCAGGTATTATATAATGGTTAAAATGCAACAAACAAACAATCAATGCAGCTTTCGGTAGTACTCTAAACCACAGAACCTCGGAAGCTGCATTGGAGCTTGATGGGGTTCCCCCTAAAACTTTTGAGCCAAACCAAAAAGACTCGAACCGAGGACATGTGGGGAAAACCAGCCCGACCGAACAAGTCACGCGCAAAAAACCGCGCTCCCCCCGAAGGCTCGAAAATACTGTTGGGTACATTGGAAAATGTGTACTTGATTTGAAGAAGCCTAACTTAGCCCAATGATATACATCAAGGTGTATTTGATGTTATTTTGAGTTTATATGTGCAGGTTAAGAATGTACTAGAATGCAAAAAAATATTCAAGTCCATGTGTCGCCCAGACGAAATTGTGTTGACACTTCAGAAGATTGTGTCACACTTGAAGAAGCGTGTCGCACAGAGAAAAAGAGTCGACAACAATTGTGTCACACTTAGCAGGTGTGTCGGCACACAGAAGTTTGGTCGACATCAACTGTGCACACTGGGAGGCTTGCACACACAGAATGTATGCAACATTTGTGTCACACCAGGCTGTGTCGACACACAGAGCAGAGTGCAACAGCTGTGTCGACACCTGGAGGTTGTGTCACACACTAATGTCTACATCAACTGTGTCGACACACAGGACTTGTGTCGACACACAGGACTGTGTCGACACACAGCAAAGTCAGCTAAGTTAGTTGCTGGTGAATGTAAGTGTTTTTGTCGACACAAATACTCAGTTCGACACACCAAGATGCAGTACAAGAAGCTGAGTCGACATAAAGCGCGCCTTGCTGTGTCGACACCTAAGCACTTATGTCGACACATATTGACAGATGGTCTACACTTCCTAACAGCGCTCGACACTTTGCTGACAAAGACAAAGGCACAAGATTGTTTGAAGACTTGCAGCTGTGAGTTACGATCGCGAAGCGTTAGACTTGTCATAGTTTGTTAGAAACCGAATCAGCCGGTTACCAAGGATGAGCTATAAATAGACAGATTCAGAAGAAGAAAAGTGATATACATAGAAACTGATTGATTGATCATTGTTGTGAGATAAGATCTCTAATCAAGAAAGTACAAGGCACAGAAGAAGATCTTCGAGAAGATCTAAGAAGACACAGATTCGTCTAAGTTGAATTCATTCAAGAATAGAATATTATTAAGGGTTGTGGATAGAGAGAGATCGCAAGAAGGAAGCAGGTTTCTTAAGAAGCAGTATATTCCAAAGGAAATCAACTCTACAAAGTATTCAAGAAGCTTTGAAGAAAGCTAAGCCAGTTGATTTCATCCATCGGCCTTTTCAAGAAGCTGATCAAGAACAGTTGGGGTAAGATATTATATAACTTCATTTTCAAATTCTGTAGGATCTATTTATAGCAGTTGTAAGCGCTGAGTGTAGGAGAGGTATTCTCTGAGTGGTAGGGCTGTTTATGCACTCTGAGTTGTAGGCCTAGCATGAGGTAGGGCTGGTTAGCCTTTCCTTATAGGGTTCGAGTTGTAGGAACAGGATTCTGAGTTGTAGGATCTGAGGATCGAGATAAAGGAGGAAGTTAGGCAATCTAACACACTGAAGCGTGAAGGGGGAAAGTGGATGTACAACGGGGAACATAAATCTGTGCAATCTGTGATGTGTACGGTGATTGCTGCTGTGTTATGCAGTGTTTTCGAATTTTATTATAACCTGAAGTTATATTCTGCCTTAAGTTAAAATAAGCATTAGAACCTATTCACCCCCCCCCCCCCCTCTAGTGTTTAGGTGGTCTTGAAAGTACACCACCCAAGAAGAGAGCAAAGCCAAACATCACCTCGCAGCCGCAAGTGCTCGCACGCGACTTGCATGCATGCAGCTCGACATGTGCTCTTGCAGTATGCAGCAGGCTGCGTGCTGCACTAATGTGTGTCTTATATGAGCACAGCACTGTACCATGTTCCATACCTTACACAACGGCCCTTGCACAGCACATGCCAGCATTACTTACGCAGCGCGCACGCATACACATCGACCACCACTAGCCCATGACTTGCGCGCAGCGAACAGTCATCGGCCTTTCGCAACCGCAATATGAAGCGTGCAACACATGGGCGGTGCACCCAAGCGCGCGTACTGCTCGCTACCTCCAGCTGCCTTCAGGGCACACAGACCACTGCCATCATCATTCGTTAAAATTGGTGATCCATGTGACTGAAACGGAGCAACATCATTATCTAGCACAGATCCCACCCCAATGCAATTATCGATGCGACCCTCCAGAATATAATAAATAGGCTGACATGCCTTCATTTGAGGACAGGAAACTCCAGGGGCAAGAGAGAGCTTTAGGGAATTTTGGCGTGATTGTGGAGTTAGGTCGAGCCTCAACTTAGGAATTTGCTCTGCTCCTCTTCTTACACAGAGGCTCCGTGGATATAGAGATTTTCCTAGTCAGAATGCTTCCACCAAGGTTCCATAGAATTAGCAAAATTTCCAGGTTGGGATGCTTCCATCAAGGTTTCGTGGACTCAACCGAATTCTCAGGCTGGAATGCTTCCATCGAGGTTCTATGGACTCAGTCGAATTCCCAGGTCGGAACGCTTGCATCGAGGTTCTGTAGATTCAGCTGAATTCCCAGGCCGAAATGCTTCTATCAAGGTTCCATAGACTTAGCATTTTTCTAAGGTCATAGTGCTTCCATCAAGGATCCAAAGACTTAGTTTCATACCCTTATTTTGTACTTTGCAATTATAACAGAGAAGTGGTATGTCGCCCTCCGAGATCAAATCTCAATCCCTGTAAACTTAAAGCAACTAGTGGATTTTGGCTCGGTATAGATCTAGCCATGTGGTTTTTACCCTTTCTAGGTTTTTCACATCAAAAAAGCTTCTTACCATTTGATGTTATTTAATTTGACTGTTTATGCGTGTAACGCCCCCAGTTTATCTGTGATTGTTTAATCTTTGTTTGGCGTTACGTTGGCGCGTTTTCGGCCTTTGATGTTGTTAGAGCGTGGTCTTAGCTCTTTAGGTTCTCATAGTGGCTTGTGTTGTAGCCTGTTGCAAGATTCTCTAGCGAGGAAGAGTCTGTTTTGGTGACTCGGTGGAGCCTCTTCGGGAATGCTTGTGTTTTGTCTTCGGGAGGTGTTAGCCCGAGTTTCGTTCGTCGGATGTTGATTTCGACTTAGCTGTTTTTTTTTCGTAGCATGGGTATTTAGCTACGGTGCGAATTTCGTCGGATTCTGAGGTTGTTCGGTTTTCGCATCGTTTTGGCATTTTATTTTAATTAACCGGTATAAAGTTATATCATGTTAATTGGTGGTGTTGTGTGGCTGATTTTTTATTATTATAATAGTGGCAGAGTGTTAATATAATACTTATAATAGTGGGGTTTTTTTATAATAGTATTATAATAGATTTTATAAATAGCATTCTTTTTTTAGAAACCTTATTCCTCTTCCCCAAACCCGACGGCTAGCTTCCAACAGAAGGAGCTTGTGCGACGGAAAACCTGGAGCTTCTTGCCACCGATTTCCTGCTAGTTAGAGCCCGGATTTCTCATTTGAAGGCAGATTTGGACTGCTCTCGCCCAGATCTACCTCCCTAGGGTAAGTATTTCAAGTTCTAGGTTGGTCTTTGAAGTTAGAGTTTTGCGAGTTGGCTTGTCTTCCCTCTAAAGCTTCAGATTTTATGGCTAGGTGTTTTTGCTGCCAGATCCGAGAGAAGGAGAGGAGTTGGCCGAGTTTTTTTTCTGGAATTGAGGAAAGTGGTGCTTTTACCATCCTTGCCAAGTAATTTCTTGTTTTCCTTGTAGCATTTACGGTCATAGATCTTGGGTGTGCTGTAGTTTTTGGCCAGTTTTGGCTTGCTGTAGGTAGAAAATGTCTGGTTAGATTTGTTTTGGTATGGCTCTGGCTGGATAAGATAAGTCTGTATCAAGATAGTTAGCAATAGCAGGTTTTTATTCCAAGGAAATATTTTGATTTTGGGCTAGTGGTTGAGGCCTAGCATGGTCGGTTTGGGTAGAGCAATGTTTCTGCCAGGTCTCTGCCCCTTAGCGTCGAGTGTATCTTAGCACAGAAGTCCAGTTTTTAGGCTAAGTGTAGAAGCGTTGAGTGTGTTGTGCACACTCAACGCCTAGCTCTTCGGTCTGGAGGCTAAGTTAGAAAGCGTTGACAGCGTTGAGTGAGTTGAACTCACTCAACGCCGTCCAGCTAGGCATATTTTTCTAAGTTAGAAAGCGTTGACAGCATTGAGTGAGCTGAACTCACTCAACGTCGTCTGGTGTGGCTGTTAGCATTGACAGCGTTGAGTGTTAAGCTCAATCAATGCCGCCAGCTTAGTTGGTTTTTATTTTCTAAGTTAAAAGCGTTGACAGCGTTTAGTGAGGTGAGCTCACTAAACGTCGTCTGCCTAGATAGTTCTAAGTCAAAAGCGTTGAGTGTGGTGAACTCACTCAACGTCATTGGCTTTTTAGCGTTGAAAGAGTTGAATTTGATGAACTCACTCAACGTCGTCGGCCTTGTTTAGCTCTAAGTCAAAAATGTTGAGTGTGGTGAACTCACTCAATGCAAAGGCCGTTTAGCGTTGACAGCGTTGAGTGAGCTGAACTCACTCAACGCCGTCGTCCGGTGAGGGTTTTTGCGGCTAAGTCTTTTGGCGTTGACTGAGTGGAGCTCACTCAATGCGGCGTCGAGTAAACTCGACGCCTTCCTTGCTTAGTGTTTGGCATTGAGTGAGTGGTACTCACTCAATGCGGCGTCGAGTAAACTCGATGATTTTTCCTTAGGCTGGTGTTTTCTCCCGAGTTTGTTAGTGTGGGTTTTATTTTGGTTTGGTGATGCTTTCAGCTAGTAGTTTGAATGTCGTATCGTGGATCATTGCACTTGGTTGTTTGGGTCTCTGAGAGGGCCACTTTAGGTGTGTTAGGCCCTATGGCTGCCACCATATTGACTTTGAGATAGGTTGGGTCTCTGTAAGAGGTTGTTTTGGTGCGTCGGACCCCGTGGCTACCACCCGCGTTTCCTTGAGACAATTGGATATGGTGGCTCGGTTTGGTACTGATTTTGTCGTCGACACAGATCTATAGTTTTACCAGTGCGGGTGATCCACGGGTGTAGGGTTGTTGGTTCCTTCCCTCCTTTTTGTTTGGCACATGTTGGCTTTCCTTTTGCTTCTGCAGGTTTGAGCGAAGCTTGGTAAATTTTAGCACTTTGTGCAATTCTCTTATTTTAATGAAAAGTATTATACCTACTCGCAGTTTCTTTGGTTTCTTTGGCTGAGGTTGACAGCATTACTCTTGCAGGGTTTGGTAACCCTTTTTGTTCTTTCATTGATTACCATCTAATGTTCCTTTGCCACTTGCATTGTTAATTCTTTACTGAGGTGTTATTTCTTTGAATGCCTCAGGTTCAGGGAAGTAGCAGGTTTTGCGGCTGAGTTGGCCTCGCTGTGGTCGTGGTGTTGCTGAGGTTTCTCTCATTCTAGTGAGGTAGTTTTTTTTATTGTTTTTGTTAGTACAGACATACATACTCGCCAGCGGGTTCGTGTCAGGTTGTTGACGCCCGCTGGTGGTTTTCTTTTGTGATACTAAGTATTGTGCTTAAACTGCTAGTTTACCTATTTTGGAGGTTGTTTTACTTACTCTCTGGGAATGTTTTACGCTAGGTTGCATGCATGTTAGATATTTTAACTTATAAAACCCCTACCACTAATACTTCATACATGGCATATTTCCAAAACTAAAATGCTATCTTCTAACTAACGTAAAGACTATCTTCATACTATACTAAATTTAGAGTCTTGCATACCATGAGTTGTCCTTCGGGGACGTTTACGCTCATGTAGGATGTCAAATCATCTTAATCAAAGTATTTTTTTCTGCAGTGTATAAATATATTTTACTCGTGGACTGGTTGATCCACTGTGCTGAGGGATACGACCATCTAACTTAACTGGATTTCATTCGTAATAACTTATGATTTTCTTTTAAGCTGTAGAGTTTGGAGTCTTGCCTGAGCGTCTGCAGTTATCCCCTGCATGACGTGACATCATAACGCGTATTTTCTCTTACTCTGATATAATTTAATTGTTGAGAAAATGCGGGTCGTGATAGTTGGTATCAGAGTGAGGTTGCTTGACAATTGGTCGGGACCCCTTCCCCTGTTAGTGTTAGTTATAACATCCATATCCGTCACATAGCATATAGCAGTAGGTCCGGTCGGGGCCCAACGCCATATACTACGGACAAACTGGTTGGTTACTCATTGAAACCATTCAACCAATCACAACGTCCGACACAGAGCATCTAGTGGAAGCCATTTATTATGGTTGCAAAGAATAAAGAACTCTGCCAATCATGAATGTCCACTACTCAAACCAAAAAGGAATGTTTAATACACTAATAGAAATGGACTTATGGCCTTACAAGAGTTTGCTTAATAAAAGTGTCTTCCAAACCTCGGCACGCAGGCCGGTCACACATGAGTACATAAGGAAAACACAAAAAAATTGGCCTTCGAGGGCCGACACAGCAACTTGGGCTTTAGCCTGCTATTTAGCACTCGGCTCCGCGGCACCTGCAAGCAACAATCCACCGCACGGTTGTAAACAAAATAACGGTCAGCTAAAGCTGACCAATTTATAATGATTCCGCCCCCAGACCGGGGCGACAAAGCTCCTTCCCTGCACTTGTTAGCAAAACAAGCAATATAGTAAAGAAACATCACATCACAGGTACACGCGCACAAGGCCGTACACCTCGTGCTCTCAGGGCACTTACTCGGCGAAGCCAGTCCGAACCCCGTCCGGTCCTTGACTCTGCCACCACCCCCATAGGGTGACAACCTCGTGAGCATTTAGTCCTTTCAGCCGTAGCCTAGACTCGTTCTCCAAACCTCAGCAAGTCCCACGTAAAACTTTAGGTTGCTTTAACCGAGCAGATGGAGCGGGTAGGGGTCCACCAGCCCGTTGCTCACCCCGCCATTACCATTTGGCCTTTGACGCGGGCTAAGCTTCCACAGTCCCAACTTATCGATCAAACACGGTACATAGCCCCGCTACGTACCCGGTTGTCTCCCAGGCCACCAATATGACAGAAATGCGTTTCCGTCCAGATTTTTGGGTGCACCTTGGGTTAATCCCCAAGATTCCCTGATGCATTCTACCGCATAGCAACCCGAAAACAATCAAAACGCTCGGAGTCTTCTCCGGCTAACAATGCATAGCAAATCATCACCGATCCAGACCAACATGTCCGGGTAGGCTTCACACATCATGCCTATGTCCGTACTACGATTCTGGACTCTAACAAGGGGTACTTTACATATCTACCCCAAGGAATACCTCAATCTCGCCGCACACTCGCGGGAGAGGGGTTTTCCCATGCAAAGGAAGAAGAGCTTCACATGCTCAAGATGAGAATCGTTACCCTAGCATTTCTCATCGGCGCCATGACGATCTAGCTGGATGGAAAGCACGGTATCGGCCTCGCCTTCACGGATCCGGACTCGGATCGCGATTTGGAGCTCCGAAGCTCCGTCGGTGAACGGATCTTGGCCTTCTTCCTCCTCCTTGCTCTCCCTTCTCTCTAGGTTTTAGAAAGAGAAGTCTTAGAAGAAAATAAGGGTTTCAAACCCTATTCCCCGGATATAACATACCAACAACAGCATTGAGCCGTCGGATCCCAAATCAAGAAATCGAACGGTTGCGATTTAGCCCAAAATTACAAAATCTGGGCCGAACACGGGTTGCAACACGGCCGTATGCATGGTCGTGTCACTCATTCGCCATCACTCCCACAACCCGACCAGTACACGGCCTGTGACACGGCCTCCGACACGCCCGTGTCACATGTGATACGCCCGTGTTAGGGCCCGTGTCACGCCCCGTGTACACCAGCCTGGATTGTCCCGAGTTAGACACGGCATCAGACACGCCCGTGTCACATGTGACACG
This sequence comes from Platanthera zijinensis, assembly GCA_039513925.1. Taxonomy (NCBI): domain Eukaryota; kingdom Viridiplantae; phylum Streptophyta; class Magnoliopsida; order Asparagales; family Orchidaceae; genus Platanthera; species Platanthera zijinensis. The sequence goes on from CM077079.1 coordinate 230,895,549, forward strand.
CCCGTGTATGTACACATGTCATGGCCCGTGTGCATAACTCAGAAACCTCCCGAGCGGGACACGTCCTGGGACACGCCCGTGTCCCAGGCCGTGTGCCTCCCCCGACGACCGTCGATCGCCAAAACATCGACCACACAACCCAAGGTCGAACACGCCCGTGACACGCCCGTGTCACGCCCGTGTCACTCTCGTGACACGCCCGTGTCACCTGCTCCAAATCCCAAACTTGGCTTAAAATGTCACATGTTCCTCTTTTGAGTTTCGGGGTGTTACAACTCTCCCCCTCTTAAAAGAATTTCTCCCACGAAATTACTAAAGGAAAGAAAACGGAAAACTTTAAGCAGTACCTGAGTTGAATAACTCCGGGCACTCCTCCAGCATAGTTTGCTCCCGTTCCCAAGAGAGCTCCTCCAGACCGCAATAGTCCCACCGGACCTTGACTATCCAGATCTCCTTGTTATAGAGTCTTTTAACCTCAAAGCCTTCAATATGAACGGGCTTGACCCTAGTAGTCAACCCTTCATCCATCGTCACTTGATCACTAGTGATCAAGTTCGAAGGCTCTTGCACCGTCTTTCGCAATACTGCTACACGGATTACAACGTGTAGACTACTCAACCCCACAGATAGCCTTAAGCGATAAGCCGCTGCACCGACTCGCTCCAGGAATCTCAAGTGGTCCAAGGTATCTCGGGTTCAGCTTCGACAAGCGTCGCACCCGTGAAACATTCTTGAACGGCTATAACCCCCAATGCGCCAACTGCGAACTCCACATTTCGATGCGTGGCATTAAATCACTTAGCTTGCCTCTCCTGAGCAATTAGCGAAAGTTCTCGTATGCTTCGCACCAAGGGGTAGCGTTCAACACCTCTTGCTTTAAGTACAACTTCGCGTCATCTATTTCTAACCACGACAACGGCATATGACACTTCCTATATACTGGGCCTCGAAGGGCGCCACCTGAATACTCGCCTGACAGCTGATTGTTGTATGCAAACCCCACCAAATACAGGTGGTCTTCCCAATGCTTCCCGAAGTCTAGAACACACATGCAGAGCATGTCTTCCATAGTTCTGTTAACTCTCTCGGTCTGCCCATCCGTCTGCGGATGGAAGACTGTACTAAACTACACTTAGTCCCCAGCATTTGCTGCTCCAAGCTCTGATCATTGGACGTGAAACTCCCATCTCGATTGCTCACGATGTTGCGGGGCACACCGTACAGTTTAACTATGTTATCCACAAACGTCTGCCAGTTTCTCCACCGGTTCATCCTTCCTATGCGGAACGAAGTGCGGCAATTTTGTTAACCGGTCTACGATCACCCAGATGGAATCGTTTCCTTTCTACGACCTTGGCAAGCCGTGCACAAAGTCCATCGATATGTCGTCGAACTTCCATTCCGGAATAGGCAAGGATTTTAAGAATCCTACCGGCTTTTGGCACTCCACCTTTACCAAGGCGCACGTCTGACACTTAGCCACAAACAGTGTCCCGTCCTTCTTAAGCCCTGGCAACCAAAACAGCTTCTTTAGGTCCCGGTACACCTTCATGCTCCCTGGGTGGATTGAGTACTTGGTATTATGAGCCTCGTACATCAACTCCGCCCGTAGATTTCCCTCGCTTGGGACGCACAAACGATGGTCCTTCCTTAACAGCCATCCTCAACTGAAAACTGGGAATTTGACCCATCCAAGGCTGCATCCATAAGCTCATTCATGGTGCCATCCAACTCCAATGCCTGTCGAACGCGATCAGCCAGGTCATACTGAACTTCCGACCAGTTCAATAACGCTTCGACGCTAGTCTACTTGTCAACACAAAAGATAGTTAATGTCTCCAACTCCCGGGTCAGTATCTCAACATGAACCGACAACCAGTTGGCTTGGGTGGTAGCCCTGCGACTCAACGCATCCGCAACTGCATTTCCCTACCCCGAGCACAAAATAAATTTCGAACTCATGGTTCCCCAGGAACTCCATCTATTTCTGTTGCCATAAGTTCAGATCCTTTTTATCCAACCGATATCTCAGACTCCTATGATCGGTACAAACATCGACGTGTGCGTCGTACAAATAATGTCTCCACAGCTTAAGCGCAAAACACACGGCCGCTAACTCCAGATGGCGGACTGGACAATTCCTCTCATGCTCTTTCAGTTAATATTAGCCATAATCCATAACATTACCACGCAACAGCAGCACGCAGTCCAATTCACTGCCCAAGGCAGTGTTGTAGATCTCACAGCTTTTGGTTCCACTCGGCGAACTTAGCACTAGCGTCATGGTTAACCAACTCTTTAACCCTTCAAAGTTTTGGCGCACTCGCGCATCTAAACAACCTTTTAAGCTTTTCCTTGACAACGTTGTGAGGGGTAATTCTATCCGCGAGAAGTCCTTTACGAAGCGCCTGTGGTAGCCGATTACACCAGAAAACTCTGGACTTCTGCTACCAAGACAACACAGGCCACCCTTGTATTGTGACTAACAACGTTGGACCCACACACTCCCACTCTACCAACTATAGGACCGAGGAGAGCTACTGAGGATAACCCAAGACTCGTGTTTGGAGAACTTGGCGTATAAATGGTTTCTCCTTAGCATCCACAAAACCAAAAGTAGATATTCAGAAGTGATATCCTTCAAACTGGGAGTACATCACCACGTCGTAGGTGAGATGATCACAAAGTGGTCTAGGTACTCCCTGAACATTCTGTTCATCACTTCTATGAACACTGATGGTGCATTAGTCAGCCCGAACGGCATGACCGCACACTTGGAATGCCCATACCTTGCGTCAAACGCTAGCTTTGGGGCATTGCTTTCCCTTATCCTCAGCCGATACTAACCAGACCTAGGATCCAACTTTAAGTGTGTTGATGACCCGACCAACTGATCAAGAGATCATTAATCCTTGAGATCGTTCACTTGCTCTTTTCTGTTAACTCATTCAGTTCCCCATAATCGATAAAGAGCCGCAAACTCCCGTCCTTCTTCTTAACGAAAAGGACCGGTGCGCTCCAAGGCGACAAACTTGGACGCACGTAACCCTGTTCCAATAACTGGTCGAGTTGAATTGTTAACTTCGCCATTTCCTTAGGTACCAACCTATAAGGAGAGAGTGACACAGGTTTGGCACCTAGCACAATTCAATCGTGAAATCGATCTCACGCTACAGTGGGGCTCCTGGGAAAACATCAGGGAAACACATAAGGATATTTTGATACACCCGATAAACTATCCAATGTAGGCTTAGGCTTCACAGCCTCCCATGGTGGCAGTAACGACGCTTGCAAGTCGAACTCCAAACCCCCAACCCGTACCTTTACGACACAGACTCTCTCTTCGCGTGCATTGAACAACCACTAGGCAACTACACGTCCAATTTGTCCTTTACCATCGAAGGAGGTACTCCAATGCGCGATATAACTCCTTCGGACAAAAGGAGTGTGAAGCTCCCGTATCGAACAATGCTCTTGCCGGATTACCAACAATCCCACCAAATCCTAGAACCTCCAGTCCCAAGCTAACACGCATAAGGTATCAGGTATAAGGGGCTAGATTGTTATCAATTAAACCATACCTGTCAACCCAACGGTCGGCCACATGGCCTCCTGCTTGCCAAGGATGTCCACTCATGGCTGGGCCGGAGTAAACAGTGATGCGGTGGACGCCACCGCCTTGCCCTTCTCCTCAAGTATTTCCCCCGGCTTCTTTTCGGACATTGGGCGTCCACTTCGACAATCCTGGGCATAGTGTCTCGGCTTTCCACAGACAAAGCATGCACCCAGGGTTTGGGCTGTAGTCGCTCTGGATGTGCTAGAGGAAGGGACTAGACCCAACCTCCTCGCCTTCTTGTACCACCTACGATACCCAGATTTTGAGGTTGGCATTTTGAACATCGTCTCCTTTGCACTAGAGTCTTCAACTGCTCCTACCATAGGTTTCATTGTCTTCTGAACACCCTCCCAACAATCTCTAGAAAAGTGCCCTTTCTTGCCACAAGAATAACAATTATAAGTGACTTGACTAGTAGATGATCTAGCCTCTTTTCTCAGTGTTTTTCGGTAGGCAGTCCTTATAAAATCTGTAGGGTTTGGTACCTTATTCACTGGTACTTGGTGAGTTTTCCCCAACTCTACTTCCAAGGCTCTGGCCGACTCCACCAAAGCTCGGAATCCCAATAGCTTTGGTCCTAGCAGTAGGATACGCAACTCGCTGCGCAGACCATTATAAAATCTATCAACTATAGATTGCTCGCTTTCCCATTCAAAGCCTGGGTAGCGCCTTACCATAAGGAACATCTGCAAGTTTTCGTCAACTGAATGCGCTCCCTGTACCATAGCCATGCTCATCTGCTGCCCTAATGGACCTCCAAATGCACTTTGCTCCAATATACCGCCCGGTGTTGGGGCCATCTCAGGGACAGAGGGTTGAATATTTCTCTCATATTGTGCGTTGGTCACAGTGAACACCGCTTCAACCACTCTTCTTATGGTTTCCAAAGAAGTAGGGGTCTCAGGCACGTTGCTTGGTGCAGTACTTTTCTCAGAGAATGTGCGTTTAGGCTGCCACACGCCACTTCCGGACACCTATAGTCGTACAAAACACCGATAAGTGCCCGAAAAAAATTGAAAAAAAGCAATTATAGGAACACGTAGGTTCTCCAAACATGTGTATTTTCATTCCTAAGTGGACATTCACGGGTTCTTTTCATGTTATAACGATGACGCACACACATGTGCTCACCACCCCTTAAAGTGAATTCGTCCACGAATTCATTTAAGCTTGACCGAAACCGGTAGTCTGATACCAATTTGTAACACCATTATCTGTCACATAGCATATAGCAGTAGGTCCGACCGGGGCCCGATGCCATATACTACAGACAGACCGGTTGATTACTCATTGAAACCATTCAACCAATCACAACGTCCTACACAGAGCATCTAGCGGAAGCCATTTATTATGATTGCAAAGAATAAAGAACCCTGCCAAGCATAAATGTCCACTACTCAAACCAAAAAGAAATGTTTAATACACTAATAGAAATGGCCTTATAGCCTTACAAGAGTTTGCTTAATAAAAGTGTCTTCCAAACCTCGGCACGCAGGCCGGTCACACATGAGTACATAAGGAAAACACTCAAAAATTGGCTTTCGAGGGCCGGCACAGCAACTTGGGCTTTAGCCCGCCATTTAGCACTCGGCTCCACGGCACCTACAAGCAACAATCCACCGCATGGTGGTAAACAAAATAACTGTCAGCTAAAGCTGACCAAATTATAACGATTCTGCCCAAGACCAGGGCGGCAAAGCTCCTTCCCTGCACTTGTTTGCAAAACAAGCAATATAGCAAAGAAACATCACATCACAGGTGCACGCGCACAAGGACGTATACCTCGTGCTCTCAGGGAACTTACTCGGCTAAGCCAGTCCGAACCCCGTCTGGTCCTTGACTCTGCCACCACCCCCATAGGGTGGCAACCTCGTGAGCATTTAGTCCTTTCAACCGTAGCCTAGACTCGTTCTCCAAACCTCGGCAAGTCCCACGTAAACTTTAGGTCACTTTAACCGAGCAGATGGAGTGGGTAGGGGTCCACCAGCCCGTTGCTCACCCCATCATTGCCATTTGGCCTTTGACGCGGGCTAAGCTTCCCCAATCCCAACTTATCGATTAAACACGGTACATAGCCCCGCTACATACCCGGTTGGCTCCCAGGCAACCAATATGATGAAAATGCGTTTCCGTCCAGATTTCCGGGTGCACCTTGGGGTTAATCCCCAAGATTCCCTGATGCATTCTACCGCATAGCAACCCAAAAATAATCAAAACGCTCAGAGACTTCTCCGGCTAATAATGCATAGCAAATCATCACCGATCCAGACCAACATGTCTGGGTAGGCTTCACACATCATACTTATGTCCGTACTAAGATTCCGGACTCTAACAAGGGGGACTTTACATATCTACCCCAAGGAATACCTCAATCTCGTCGCACACTGGCGGGAGAGGGGTTTTCCCATGCAAAGGAATAAGAGCTTCACATGATCAAGATGAGAATCGTGACCCTAGAATTTCTCCTTGGCGCCATGACGATCTAGCCGGATGGAAAGCACCGTATCGGCCTCGCCTTCGCGGATCCGGACTCTGATCGCGATTTGGAGCTCCGAAGCTCCGTCGGTGACCGTATTTTGGCCTTCTTCCTCCTCCTTGCTCTCCCTTCTCTCTAGGTTTTAGAAAGAGAAGGCTTAGAAGAAAATAAGGGTTTCAAACCCTATTCCCCGGATATAACATACCAGTAACAATCCTGAGCCGTCGGATCCCAAATCAAGAAATCGAACGGCTGCGATTTAGCCCAAAATTACAAAATCTGGGTCGAACACGGGTTGCAACACGGCCGTGTGCATGGCCGTGTCACTCATTCGCCATCACTCCCACGACCCAACCAGTACACGGCCTGTGACACGGCCTCTGACACGCCCATGTCACATGTGAAATGCCCGTGTCAGGGCCCGTGTCACGCCCCGTGTACACCAGCCTGGATTGTCCCGAGTTGGACACGGCCTTCGAAACGGTATCAGACACGCCCATGTCACATGTGACACGCCCGTGTCTGTACCCGTGTCACGGCCCGTGTGCATAACTCAGAAACCTCCCGAGCGGGACACGCCCTTTCCCAGGCCGTATGCTGCCCCCGACGACCGTCGATCGCCAAAACGTCAACCACGTGACCCAAGGTTGAACACGCCCGTGACACGCCCATGTCACACCCGTGTCACTCCCGTGACACGCCCGTATCACCTGCTCTAAATCCCATACTTGGCTTAAAACGTCACCCGTCCCTCTTTTGAGTTTCGGGGTATTACATTAGTTGTCTAGTATCATATCATACACACACTGATATGTCAGTAGTATGTCTTGGCTGAAGCATGAGAACTACACTCATAGAATGATAAGAAGTATACGGGGCATATTATGTAGCATGGGATGCATAATATGTGTTTGTATATGGATCCACCATAGGAGGCAACATGTGAGGGTTATGTAGTATGGGATGCATAACCTCACCACATGAATGCCCATTAGTACGTTTTCTTTTTTGTTGCATGCAATGTTATGTAGTATGGGATGCATAACATTGCATGTGTACGCTGCTCATAACATGCATTAAGGCCTTTTTAGAATGCATAACACAACATGCATAGCATAACATAGCATAAGAACAACGTGCCAAGCTAAAGATGTATATGATGACATATGTACACACATGGTTTTGAGTCAAAAGGAATATAAATTCATGCATTCATGGTCTAAGCACACAAGTTATTGTGATGATGGTGAAACATCCTAGGTTAAGCATAACATCATTATTGAAAATTCCCAGAGCAAGTTAGCAGTTGAAGCTCATACTTAAGTATGTTTTGTCTGTACTAGGTTGTCTAGTTATAGCAGTTGGGCTAGGTTCTGACTAGTTGTTTGTAAGTTAATAGAATGTCGAGGCGTCCTTCGACGAGTTTGACTCCCCAATCTGAGGGCGAGTCTTCCGGAGCGCAAAATGATGCGATGAGTGAAAGTCTGGGGCAGAGTAATGAAACTTTGTCGATGCAAATTGTGGATGTGCAGTCCCAGATCCAATCTCTGCTATCAGTTGTGTTCGGGATAGCTCTGAGAGTGCAGAACCCTGCCGAGGGTCGAGCTATTCCTTCCCCTCCTGCTCCTCTGGTGCCTTTGGTAGTGGTTCCACCATAGATGGCGTTTATCTCACGGTTTCAGTGATTAGGGTTTCCTGCGTATGATGGTAGAGCTGATTTCATGGTCTTGGACGATTAGCTGATAGCAATCGAGGAGATGTTTTCTTACTCTAGAGTCACTGACGATCAAAAAGTAATGATAGCCCCTTACTAGCTCAAAGGCCTGGCGAATAGTTGGTGGCTAAGGGAAAAGGAGGGATTAAAGGATGGATGTTCTTGGGGGTCCTTCAAGGAGTTGCTTCTGAAGAAGTTCTTGCCCTCGGTCAAGCGAGACTATTTGATGAATGATTTCCTTCATTTAAAACAAAGACAGCTCACAGTGAGTGAGTATGAAGTGGAATTTAGTAAGTTAAGTCGGTTCGCCCCTGACTTGGTAAGCTCGGAGGAGAATCAGATCAAACGATTTTTGGGTGGATTGAGAAGCGACGCTCAGCAGTTTGCCAGTGCTTATGGATCAACAAGTTATGGTTCTACAGTGGAGTCTTCCTTGAAGGTTGAGGCAATCGAAAATAACAAGAACAGAGGCCAGCAGATGAGAAATGACAAAAGAAAATCAGTTGAAGGTAAGGGCACCCAGCCATTCAATGCTACTTCAAGGAAGAAGGGTAAGGAAGTGTGTAGTTTTTGTGGTCGACCGGGCCACCCTTTGGAAAGATGCTACAAAAGGATTTGAGCTCAAAAGAAAGAGCAGGTTCATGCGATACAAGGCATTTCCAGGAAAGATTTAGTCTGTTTTGCATGTAAACGGATAGGGCATGATGTTGCCCATTGTTGGGGAAAGAATAAGACAAGAAGCTTGTTGGGTACACTAGAAATTATGTACCAGATTTGGAGAAGCCTCTCTTTACTCAATGGTATATATAAATGTGTATTTGATAGGATGTTGAGTTTTAGTGTGTAGGTTTAAGAAATGCAAGAAAAATTTCTAAGTACAAGTGTCGACAACCAGGACTTGTGTCGACACCTGAAGCAGGAGCTGTGTCGACACCCAGGAGTTATGTCGACACCAGAAGAAAGACTGTGTTGACACACGGGACTTGTGTCGACACACACTCAACACCATTTATCAACAACAGCTATACTGAGTCTGGAAGGCTTGTGTCGACACACGAGACTTGTGTCGACACACACTCAATTCCATCTATCAACAATAGCTATACTGAGTCTGAAAGGCTTGTGTCGATACACGGGACTTATGTCGACACACACTCAACGTCATCTATCAGCATCAGCTATGTCGAGACAAGGAGAAGTTGTGTTGACACACAGGACTTGTGTCGACACATACAACAGAAGCTGTGTCGAGAAGATAAAGAATGACTGTGTCGACACATTGGAAGCTATGTCGACATCATCAAGAATTATGTCGACACTTAATCTATTTGTGTCGTCACATTTGAAGTATTTTGCTGACTGTTCCCTGCTGTGATAGAAGTTCAATGAAGGGTCAGTTGTCAGGACTGAAGACTTGATAGCTATCATAAGTAACAAGACTGACACATCTGTCAGTACTGTCAGAAGGTCGTTATAAACCATATCAGCCGATAATCGTGGATGAACTCTATATAAAGGGTTGATCCATAACAACCAGATCATAAAATCCAACAGAATCAAGAGGAGAAATAACTGACTCAACAGAGATTGAGAACCAGTGAGGGGGAGCAAGAGGCAAACCTAGAAGAAGGCAGATCCTGAAAAGTCTGCAAGTAAAATTCAGATCTAATTCTGAATTCAAGAAGGAAGCTGATTGAAAATCAACTCCAACTCCAATTGAAGATCAACCTTATTTTGTTCAAATTCAAGAAGCTTTGAAGAAGCTAAGTCAAGTTGGATCTAGATTATTCAGTTCAGTCAAGAACTGATCAAGAAGTTCTCCCCCTTTTATCTGTTGAACTGGGTGAAGTTTTTATTTTCTTAATCAAACTTTTATTTGTAAGATCTATTATAGATCTGAGTTGTAAGCCTAAATTTATAAAGGCTGAGGTAGGGCTGAGTGTCTGGGGTGTAGAACTTGAAGAAGTCTGAGTTGTAGGCCTGGAAATAAAGGCTGAGGTAGGGTTGTTGCCTGAGGTAGGATTCTTGGGAAGAATCTGTGGTAGGACTTGAAGAAATCTGAGTTATAGGAACCTATCAGGTTCTGAGATGTAAGATCTGTGGATCTGAGCTAGTGGAAGGAAGTTTGGCCAAATCCAGTTCTCTACTAGATAGGCGAAGGGGGAAAGTGGACGTACCCATAACCTAGGGAACCACAATAAATCTGTGTGTGATGTGCTGTGCATTTTCTGTGATTGTTTTTGTGATATTTGTGTTGTGTTAATTGCCTTAATTGTTAAAAAGGATTAGAACCTATTCACCCCCCCCCCCCTCTAGGTGTTTAGGCTCTTGAAATCAAATTTTTCAAGTGGTATCAAAGGGAGGTTGCTCAAAAATAGACCTAACAGTCAGAGTAAATCTCCAAGGCAATTAACAATTAGCTAGAATTGGTTCAAATGAGATTCAGAAGGAATTTGGATCCATGAAACTGCCCATCTGCAGGAAAGAAAACTTTGGGATATGGAAAGAAAGGGTCAGATTGTTCATGGAAGTATCTGATCCTAGAATCTACATCACAGTACAAGAAGGTCCTTTCATTCCAATGAATATATCAGCTCTTGATGCTAATCTCAAAACCCCAAAGAGCTATTCTGAAATGACTAAGGATGAGATCATTCTAGCAACTTTAGACAAGAGAGCACAAAACATAATTATGAGTGCTATAGATGATGCCACATTTTAGAATTTGGTACATTGCAAAACCTCCAAGGAGATGTGGAACACCTTGATTGTCTACATGGAGGGAACTGAAGAAGTTAGAGAGGAGAGGAAATCTATGTTGAATCAAGAATATGAAAGCTTCTAATAAGCTAAGTCAGACAGCATAGCAGAATGTTACAAGAAGTTCTTTAGAATTGTAAATGAGTTGATGACCTATGGAAGAGTCTTAAGCACATATAAATTGAATGATAAGTTTCTCAGGTCACTGACCAAGGACTGGGATACAAAAATATGTGTCATCATAGAGGTGGTCAGGCTTGCTGATACACCTCCACCAACCTTGTTTGGAAAACTGCTATCTTATGAGATGCAGCTCACTACCAGAAAGGAGGAGGAGAAAAGCAGTAGGTCTGAGTATAAAGACAAGTCAGTAGCCTTCAAAGCTAAAGCCACAAGAAATGGTAGGAGAAAGTCTCCTTCTCCACCCAGAAGAAGTGTTGAGGCTGAACCAGAAAATCTTGACATCAGTACATCAGACAGCCACAATTCTGATGAAGACTTTGCTGCCTTTACAAGGAAGTTTCAGAGGTTCATGAAGAAGAAGAAATGGAGAACCAAGCCATCTTCATCCTTCTTCAAGGATGATTATTACAAGAAGAAGAAGACTTCTAAGGAGGACAGGTATGCCTCTAATCCTAGTAAACAAACTACCTCTAAAATTATTTGTTATTGCTACAACAAGCCTTGACATATCATATCTGACTGTCCTGATAAGATTAAGGAGACTAAGGATAAGAAGAAGCCTCAAAATAAGGGCAAGGAGGATAAATCCTTTGTTGCCCAGAAGCAGAAGAGTTGGACTGACTCTTCGTCCTAAAAATCTTGAGAAGAGGATGATGTAGAAGCTGATATTGGGTTGTTTACTACAGAAGAGGATTTTATGGAATCAGAATTCTTACAAATTCTAGATTCCATAAATGAAGGTGAAGACTATTTTTGTAGAGGGCTGATGGCTCTTTCAGAAGAAGATCAGTGCCAGGATCAGCCTGGTCCAAGTAAGGTATACAGTCCATCCTTAGCTTCTGATTATTTTACTAGATCAGAATCAGAAGAATCAACATCAAGAGATGTGGATGGTTCTGAATCTGAGGGGGATGTACATCAATTAATTGATGAGTATGGTGGTTTGTTGCAAGCTCTTAAGAGGAGCAAATTCCTTGTCAAGAAGCAGGCCAAGGAAATTGAATCTCTCAAACAGGCTGCATCAGATTCAGCCAAACTGATGGATTTGAAATTTAAGGAGATTGCCAAACTAAAAAACATAACTGTTATTCAGATGGGCACAATCTCCTTCAAAGAAAATCACATCAAAAATCTGGAAGCAAGACTCCAAAAAAAAAGGATCTAGTTGCTAAATTTTCAAAGCCAAAGTCTGTAACATCCCTCAGACAACGATACCACTAGGAGTGTTTTTATCATGACTAGGTCATGACAGAACCCAAGGAAGCTCTAGAAGTCCATGTGTGCCTAGGGATGTAGGATGGGTCACCATGGGCTGCAAATAGTAAAAACCCTAAACATTAATTTGGGATGGCCCCAGGGCTTCACCATGGCTCCATGACCCTACCAACACATCACTAACCCATTCGGGGGTCCATTAGAGCCCCAAGGGTCCATTAGAGCCCTAAGGGTCCATTAGAGTCAATCTAAAGTGGCCAATTTGGCTTAGGACCACTATAGGCCTAAACTTGGCAAAGTGCCCTAACTAAAGGCAATGTGCCCCTAATGTGTCCATCCAACCTTGATTAGGTCTTCCTAGACCTAAATTGGGGTCAATGGGTCACCAAGGACCCATTGGGATCAACCCAAATGATCATGTTGACCAAGGTCAACTCTACGCAAGGGTTAAGTCAAATTAGCCCAAATGGGTTAACTCAAGCTTAAACCCACTTCCCCCACTTGGGTTGACCTAACCTTGTCACTATTATGATTAGTGGGGTGCAAATAGGCTGAAGGAGGGGTAAATTTAGGTTAGGATGGGCAGGAGAGAGAAAACTCCATTAATGGAGGAGAGAGAAAAAAGAGGAAGAAAGCCATTCATGGCTTAGGGCAGCCAAGGGCCACCCATTAAGGCTGGGATCAGTTACACTGAGAAAGGGGAGGAGTTTTCAACAGTTTCCTAGCAATAGGGGTGGGTCAGCCTATCCAAATAGTGGAACTGAAATTGGCCCTTAATGGCCATTCATGGACATGGGGGTTACACCCCCTCCCATCCCAATCTGACCAGCTTAAAAGCATCCCTGGATTCAGGGGAGAAGTTTCCACACTTTACCTGAGGGATTCGAGGTGCTTGACTGTGCTATTGTAGAACACCCAACGGCGGCACCACCGGCCATGGCAACTCGTCGATCTACCCGCCTTCAGCCCACCAAGAAGGTCCTCCTCCTCTCCACTCTTCATGGTTAGATCATAGAAATCGATTAGGGCTAGAATCGGGCTCAATTGAGCCCGATCCAATATTCCAAATTCATGAAATTCGGGAGAAAAATCACCTCTCGGGTTCTCCGGAGTAGTCGTCATCGGCGGTCATGCCGTCGGCTGGGGGTAGCCACCACCTCCACGAAGGTGGTGGCGGTGGTCGGCCGAAAAGGGGTCGGGTGGCTGGGAAATCGACCTGCAAGTCAGCCTAAGATGGGTTGATCTGAGCTGTCAGCTCGAGGTTGAAGACAACCGGATGTCGTCGGTTAAGCGCTTTAATATTCGTGCGGGATGAATATATTAATTCCTGGAATTTGATTTTCTGTCACAGGAAATTGGGTCTTCTTAAATTAAATATTAAAAATACTCGGAGGCTAGATAAGGAAAAACTGTTAACATACAAATTGTAGATCTATGAGTCTACTTTATTTTAAAATTGATTTGAATCAATTTGGAGTCCTGGTTAGACCACAACACTCATTTTGGTGAGATCTATACATAGGGTTGAACAGAGAATGATTTGAGTGCCCCCATCAATCCAGCCATCCAAATGACTTGAAATTTGGGATGGGGCCATTCATAGCTATACCTACAACATATCCAAAAATGGGAATTTTCGAATATAATTTTTCTATAGTTTTTGTAAAAATTTAATAATCCATGTATGATTTAATTAGAGAGACAAATGACCTAAAAAGTCTCCAAAATTTTGGTGGTTGATTTTTAGGATTATTATTTAACCCTGATAAAATATCAGCCCAATTGGGTTTGATTTTTAACAGGTTTTGGTGTGACCTAAGTTTGGTCCTTTAAGGGAAAAATTAGGGCAAGGGATTTTTGGGGCATGGTGGGGCGTTTCTCACCCAAATGGGTTGGAATTTTGACCAGAGACCCATGGTCAGTGAAAACACCCCCCTCATAGAATTTGAGATGAATTGGGGTGGGGTTGCCTTAGGAACCTCGTTCAAACAGTAAGGGTTGAACTATGGGGGTTTGTGAAGGACATAGGGTGATATGTTCTTGTATGGACTTAGGGTTTAGCCCATGTGGTTCTAGGGTGAAAATATGCCCTAGGAAGGAGTTCGGTAGTATGTGTACTTAGGCACATCACTTAATCCACTTTGTATTAAATTAGGCCTTTACACCTTAAGGAATAATTGAAGGATCAAATGATCTATAATTTCCATGAGAGGATGATAAGAGTTATGTTTATAGTCATATTGAACTTTGAATCATGTTACATAGTATTTGGATAAGCTTTCAAATAGGTTCCTTTATAAAAGTGCACAATCATAGACTCTCTTGTAGAATTAATTATGTAACATTGTAACTTTGGATTTGAATGAAATTGTGGCAATCATGCTTTAAGGTTATAACAAAGCTCTGGAAATTTTATTATGAATTTAGGACTATTATTTTGGACACTTCATTCACAATTTAGCAAGTTGCATTATTTACTTAGGAATTTATTATAAAGTAACCACTTATTGGGAGTTGATGAAATTTAGTTAGAGGATCATTTAATATATTATAAAGCTCTGTGAGTTTTTATGAAATTGTTGGAAAAATATTTATATGGGTTGCTTCACTAAGTATTGTTTCCCATGAAAACTTAATTTAAATCATTTTGATATATAGTAAGCAAAGAAAATTGTGATTTTTGGACAATGATCCTTTCTGGTCATTATTAAGGTTCAGTAAGTTTCCATAATTTTCTGATGATTAGTTTTAGTACTTCATTCTTTAAATATGATTAATGGAATTATATTGGATAAATTAATTAGAGGCTAAATATTTTCTGTAAAATCATGGAATTTAGTATTTTTGATATTTCTTTGTTATTTAGTGATCATAATTTTTGGGTGGTCATTACTTGAGTAAATCATGTAGTTCATGTTCAAATTACCCATGGCACATCTTTTGGGAAAATTAATTAAATATCAAATTAATTAGGATAATTATTATTTTATGGTTTTAGGCAAATTATGTCATGATAGATCTCCAGTAAATAATTTAAGGTTTTTGGATGAGAACTTGAAGGACCCTCTACTATGAACATCATATAGTATAGGTTGGTCTGAATAGCGTAAAACAGCAGAAGAAGTGATAGCCTTTGCATTGAACATAGGGGATGAGATTGATAGTTCATGGGATTTGAAAAAGGATGTTGGGTTCATCATAGGGAGCTATGATGAGGGGAGTGTTGGTTTGGCTAGTGTTAAGTGGTGTTCGGGATCGACGAAAGGTTGTCTTTCCTGAGGAGAGGAAGGGCCAAACACACTAGGGTTAGATCCAGTATAACATTAAAAGGGATCGGGTAATGGGTAACAACCAATAATAATAAGTGTCTTGTGAAAGGGAGCTTTGGTTTTCAGCCCATCGTAGTTCCTAGTGCCCTTTGAGAGCCCTTCACGGGGTATGTCGGGGGCAGTCCTGGGTTAACCTAAACTGTACGTATAATAAATCTTAAAGAGCAATTAGTTTAATTAGGGGTTCACTTTCACACACCCCGGTGTCTCGGGAAGTTCGTTTGACTAGGATGTTCGAGCGGTAGGCTCGGTGGTTGTGGAAATGGGCGGGATAACCCGGCGGGCCGGAGGCTGGGTTGATAATTGGGACGGACGGGTTAGTCCAAGGATCTTTGGCTCAGTGGATAATACATTAATGTGCATGTGCATAAGGTATAAGGTGGTTGGTCTTCGGTATTGGAGGGTCGTCGCACCAACACCAGTACGTTGACTCGGCGGGTGTTGTTTTACACTTAGCCAAACTAAGTCCGGTGGACCAGCCGGCAAAGAGTACGCAGGAGCTCCGCTTAGTGCACAAGCGTTGAGGCGTATGATAGGTCTGACTGGTAGTGCTGATACCGGTTTAGAGGTGGGCGAGGCCCAACCCACCGCTTCCGTTTGCCACTACGGAGGAATCCTGGGAGGTTAGGCTCCAGAAAGGGGGAACTAAAGGTCTGTGTACACAGAGTCGAGTGTGTGAGTTGCATTTGTATGTTCACATCATGGCATAATTGCATGTCATAGCATAACTATTGCATATAACCCTGACACCTATTGTATAAAGTGGTATGGGACGCTTTATACAATAGGCTCTACAAAACGACCCCTTGGTTTATAAGTTCACGCAAGCGTTCTTATAAGTTAAGGTTTATTCAATAGATTTATATGTATACTTGCTAGAAAACCGACACCCTATCGTATAAATTGGTATGGGACTTTTTATACGATAGGAGCCTTGCAAAAGATCCCTTGGCTTATGTGCTTTCATATAAGTTAAGGTTACTTATTCTTGAGTAGCTTTTCATACTTCTATTATTGTTATATTTATACATGCTCATAAAACTGCTAGATTAGTTCCGCCGTCACCTGCTATTATTTTGCTATATCTCCACTATCACGTCCTCTCTTTTATTCCTCCCTGCCCGGTGCCTAGGAGTCATGGGGGAAGGGGTGGGGGATGATAGGACTTAGTCTTTTAGACTAACGATTTTTTAACCACATCATTTTAGGAGACCGTGGAGCCCAGCATGAAGGAGCAGCCCCAGAGGTTGGCACGCTTGGAGATGGGGCAGTCTAGTACCGGAGTTCAGACCGCTGGGATTGTGAGTCTTGGTCGCTAGTAGTTTATTAGTTTTGCTTCCGCTTTGAGTGACATTTATAGTGAGTACTTGATGTACTGGGCATAGCCCTAATTATAGTACTTTATTATATCTGTGGACACACCCTTCGTGGAGACTATTTACTTTATATGTGATGTTTGTGGACTTGCCTTATTATTTTACTACTTTCTTGTGATCGAGCAGGCCGGCAGGATCGGCGTTTTGTAGTGGCGACCTTAACGGGCGTGAAGATGTCACCGCAAAGAGGCGGTTCTGGGCCTAAGACCCTGGTGGTTTAAAAAGAAAAAAAAAGGGATCTTACAAGTGGTATCAGAGGGGACCTCGATCGAAAGAGTAGTAGTCTACTAACCCTGGGTCACCCCCACTCGAGTTTAGTTTGGGGACAAACTAAGTAGCGGAAGCGTGGTGTGCCCATATGGGGATCACATGTAATGGTCCACTTCTAATTAGGCTTGAGTCAATTTCTTACAAATGGTTTTTGATGTGCAGCCTCCAGCATAGCCTACACCACAGGGCGGAGTCCAACAAACTCCGAATGTTGCACCACCTCCCCCGACCCCCACTCCATTCCTATAGTCGGAGGTGGGGCAGACTTTTACAGCTATTCTGGAGGCTTTCAGGCCCCAGCAGGTTCCGGCTCCGCAGCCAAACCCGGTGGCTAATTAGCTGAGCATCTTCTGAAGACTCTCTCCCCCATCCTACTTAGGGACAGAGTCAGCTGTTCGGATGGAGGAGTGGCTGGACATTATGTACGAGATGCTGACCGAGATACGATGCCCTTGGGAGGAGAGGGTGCCTTTGGTGGTCTCTTGCTTGGAGTCTCATGCCAAGAGATGATGGAAGATGTCGTTGGATACAACATTTGCTGATATGGAGGTTGCAGAAATTACTTGGGAAGAGTTCAGAGCCGTGTTACTGGAGCACTTTGTTCCATAGTTGGCTAGGGATGAGCTGGAAGACAGGTTCATATAGTTGAAGCAGGGCAACACGACAGTGGTGGAATACCATCGGGAGTTCAACCATTTAGTATATTTTGCGGACTCCTATCAGCTGGATGAAGCAGGATACACCAAGAGGTTCTATAAGGGCCTGCGGGAGGAGTTGAGGGAGGCCCTTTTGTTCGTATCTGACGGGCTTATACCTCGGATGTTAGAGATGGCCAAGAGGATTGAGGCTGATTGGCACATGACTCGGGGCCGGAAGAGGCCAACTGAGGACCAGGGCCGGGGGGCAAGGAATGATCAGCGAAGGGGTCGTATTGCTAATGGGAGAAGGGCAGAAGACCAACCTCGTTAGGAGGTGAGATAGGAGCCGAGGGAGCCGGTGGTAGTGGCTCCTTAGCCTCTTCAGATGCGAGAGGCACCGAGACCCAAGGGTATGGCATATCCCCCTCCAGAGTGCTTTAACTGTCATCAGGTGGGGCATATCCGGAGAAACTATCACATGAGGGGGGCACCACCTCCAGCACCACCGGCTGCCCCTCCTGCTTAGTATTTTGGAGGTCGAGGACGTGGATACCAGGGTGGAGATCGCAGGCAGGACAGGGAGCAAGTTTATGCACTGGATCTGGCTCAACCCTGGAACCCAGAATAAGTGATAATAGGTACGCCAGAAAGTTTAAAGTTTTATTTCCATAACACTTAAATTTATGGATATAGAATTGATAATCTAGAAAAGAAAATCATAACTAGATTCTAAGACATTTAACTCCCCCCAGACATAGTTTCATCAGCGGCAAGCCCGCTTATACGCTGTTCGATACGGGTGCTTCGCACTCGTTTGTGTCAGAGGCCTTTGTGGAAGGGTTGGAAGGCGTGGAGCAATTTACAGGCTTGATGATGAGGATACGACTACCCGACGGATCGGAGTTGTTCACCTCTGTACACTGCAACATGGAGGCTGAGATCGGGGAAAGGCATTCGAAGTACCAGTGACGATCCTAAGGATGCCAGTCTTCGATCTGATTCTGGGCATGATGTGGTTGCGGTGGAACCATGCCCAGATTGACTGCCTAGCGAAGAGAGTCACCTTGAGGCGCGGGGACTCGTATGTCATCATCGAAGGTATTAGACCTATTTCCACTCACTTCTTATCTTTCGTACAGGCCGTTAAGAACCACTTGCAAGGGGAGGAGGTCTATGAAGTACTGTTTGAAATGGTTGAGGCCAAGGTTTCCATCTCTGATATCCCGGTGGTGCGATATTTTGCTGACGTATTCCCAGAGAAGCTGTCAGGGCTACCCCCGCACCGAGAGCAGGATTTCTAGATACAGATCGTGTTGGGCGCTAAGCCGGCATCTAGAGCCCCTTACCGGAAGGAGTTGACGGAGTTTCGAAGCCAGCTGCAGGAACTAGTGGAAGGTGGATTTGCTCGGCCGAGCTCTTCACCATGGGGAGCCCCAGTGTTGTTCGTCAAGAAGAAGGACGGTACACTCAGATTATGCATCGACTATCGAGCACTGAACAGATTGACAGTCTGGAATACCTATCCCCTGCCACAGATAGATGAGCTATTTGATCAGTTGGAAGGGGCACACTTCTTCTCAAAACTGGATTTGAGGTCGGGATACTATCAAATGCGGATTCGGGAGGAGGACATTCCAAAGACGTCCTTCAGTAGCAGATATGAGTTGTTCGAGTTTACCGTGATTCCCTTCGGGCTCACGAATGCACCGCCGGCATTCATGAGCCTCATGAACCGGGTTTTCGAGGCGTATCTGGATGTGTTTGTCATTGTGTTTATTGATGATATCCTCATCTACTCGAGGACAGACGAGGAGCACACTCGACATCTGGCGCTGACCCTAGAGAGACTGCGGGAGAACCAGCTATATACGAAGTTCAGCAAATGCTAGTTTTGTTTGAAAGGGGTGGCTTTCCTTGGACATATCTTCAGTGGAGCTGGGTTGGCAGTGGACCCAGCCAAGATTCAGGCAGTTCGGGACTGGCCGCAGCTGAAATCAGCCACAGATGTGCGGAGTTTTCTAGGACTTGCCGGTTATTACCGGAAGTTCATGGAGGGATTTTCTCGTATTGCCCTTCCACTCACATCCCTTACAAAGAAAGATGTGCCCTTTGTCTGGACTCCACAGTGCGAGACGGCTTTTCGGGAGCTGAAGGATCGACTCACCTCAGCTCCTATTCTTGGCCTTCCTTCGGGGAGAGAAGGATTCCAGGTCTACACTGACGCTTCCTACCATGGCATGGGTGCAGTGCTGATGCAAAAGGGTCATGTGATAGCATACGCCTCACAATAGTTGAAGAAGCATGAGCAGAACTACCCTATCCATGACCTAAAGATGGGAGCATTCATATTTGCCCTAAAAGTCTGGCGGCACTATCTATACAGTGTCCACTATAACATTTACTCCAACCACAAAAATTTGAGGTATGTGGACACGCAGAAGGAGCTGAATATCAGGCAGAGACAATGGGTGGAGTTTTTAGCAGATTATCAGTACGATATGCACTACTACCCAGGGAAGGCGAATGTGGTGGCCGATGCGCTGAGCCGGAAGGCTATGACCTCAGGAGCAGGACCTCAATTGATGGCCATGTAGTTGGTCCAGATGTTGGACAATATGCAGATATCCCTGGTGTCCGAGGATCACCCAGAACTATACCGGGAATACCTATCATCGTTGGTTGCCACAGATGATATCTGAGACTGAGTTAGAGATGGGCAGAGGTAGGATGCCAAACTAGATTCGATATTCCAGGCCCTAGAGACAGGCACTGCTGGAGATTATACACTGAGGGATGGCCTAGTGTGCTTTAGAGTACGAGTTTACATATCAGAGGGAGGTTAGGTCCGGGAGGATATCATGAAGGAGACCCATTGCAGCCGGTATTCAGTACACCCAGGAGTTACGAAGATGACTGTGGATCTGAAGAAGACCATGTACTGGTCGGGCATGAAGAAGGATATCACCTACTTCATGACCCACTGCAAGACATGCCAACTGGTGAAGGCAGGGTGCAGAAACCCTACAGGATTATTATAGCCACTCCCTATGCCGGAGTGGAAGTTCGAGGATATCGCGATGGACTTCATACATGGCCTTCCTCGATCACGGACGGGAAACGATTTGATCTGGGTAATCGTCAACCGGCTGACAAAGGTGGCTAGATTTATCCCTATCAGGAAGGATGACCCGGTTGGTATGCTAGTTCGAAAGTTTGTGGAGCGATTCGTATGATATCATGGCGTACCCGGGACAATTGTATCGGATCGGGTTGGACGGTTTATGTCCAGGGAGTGGAGATCAGTGTAGACTTACTTGGGCACTCGGCTGATATTCAGTAAATCATTTCATCCCCAGACCGACGGGTAGACGGAACGCACCAATCGGACTTTGGAAGATCTATTGCGACTATACATTCTGGACTGCGGAGAGCCTTGGGAGAAGATGTTGCCACTGATCGAGTTCTCATTTAATAACAGCTACAAGTCTAGCATAGGGATGGATCCTTATGAGGCCTTATACAGACGGAGGTATAGGACTCCAATGTCATGGATATAGGACGAGGACCCGAAGGCTTTGGGCTCAGAGTTTGTTGAGGACACCGAGGCTCAGGTGAGGCTGATACGGGACAGGATGTTGGAGGCACAGAGCCGACAAGCTAAGTATTATGATGATCGGCATCATCAGGTGGAGTTTTAGGTGGGGGACTGGGTATTCTTGAAGATCCGACCAATGCATGGAGTTTCACGGGTGCGTGGCCGGAGGAAGAAGCTCAGCCTGAGATATATGGGGCCTTATAGGGTCCTGGATCAGATCGGCCCCTTAGCTTATAGACTGGAGCTGCCGCTAGAGCTAGCGGGTTTGCAAGACGTTTTTCATGTCTCCTCTCTGAGGAGAGCTCTACTCTAGCCAGAGCAGCAGATTACTACTACAGATGGGTCTATAGCTTCTGATCGATCGGTGCACTTGGAGCCGGTTCGGATAGACGATATTGGGATGCGGGCCTTGCGGCGCAAGAAGGTCCCGTTGGTCAAGGTCTTGTGGAGGAATCACGGGCAGGAGGAGAACACGTGGGAGCCACGGAACCTGATGCAATAGAAGTATCCAGAGCTTTTCGGTCAGGTACTCCTTATAACCTCTCGGGATGTTACGTTTTATCTCCTATACTTGAAAACCACGTAGGCCTAACTTGAATTTCGAGGACAAAATTTTTATTTTTATGTAATGGGATTTGTAACATCCCTCAGACAACGAGACCCCTAGGAATGGTTTTGTCATGACTAGGTCATGACAGAACCCTGGGAAGCCCTAGAAGGCCAGGTGTGCTTAGGGATGTAGGAGGGGTCACCATGGGCTGCAAATAGTAAAAACCCTAAACATTAATTTGGGATGGCCCCAGGGCTTCACCATGGCTCCATGACCCTACCACAACATCACTAACCAATTCTGGGGTCCATTAGAGCCCCAAGGATCCATTAGAGTCAATCCAAAGTGGTCAATTTTGCTTAGGACCATTATAGGCCTAAACTGGGCAAAGTGCCCTAACTAAGGGCAATGTGCCCCTAATGTGTCCAACCAACCTTGTCTAGGTCTTCCTAGACCTAACGTAGGGTCAATGGGTCACCAAGGATCCATTGGGGTCAACCCAAATGGTCATGTTGACCAAGGTCAACTCTACACAAGGGTTAGGTCAAATTAGCCCAAATGGGTTAACTCAAGCTTAAACCCACTTCCCCCACTTGGGCTAACCTAAACTTGTCACTATTATGATTAGAAGGGTGTTAATAGGCTGAAGGAGGGGCAAATTTCAGTTAGGATGGGCAGGAGAGAGAAAACTCCATTAATGGAGGAGAGAGAAAGAAGGGGGAGAAGGCCATTCATGGCTTAGGGCAGCCAAGGGCCACCCATTAAGGCTGGGATCAGTTACACTGAGAAAGGGGAGGAGTTTTCAACTATTTCCCAGCCAGAGGGGTGGCTCAGCCTGTCAAAATAGTGGAACCGAAATTGGCCCTTAATGGCCATTCATGGCCATGGGGGTTACATTCCCTCCCATCCCAATCTAACCAGCTTAAAAGCATCCCTGGACTCAGGGGAGAATTTTCCACACTTTACCTGAGGGATTTGAGGCGCTTGACTGTGTTGTTGCAGAACACCCAACGGCGCCACCACCGGCCATGGGAACTCGTCGATCTACCCGCCTCCAGCCCACCAAGAAGGTCCTCCTCCTCTCCTCTCTTCATGGTTAGATCATAGAAATCAATTAGGGCTAGAATCGGGCTCAATTGAGCCCGATCCAATATTCCAAATTCATGAAATTCGGGAGAAAAATCACCTCTCGGGTTCGCCATATTAGTCGTCACCGGCGGTCGTGCCGCCGGCTGGGGGTATCCACCACCTCCACGAAGGTGGTGGTGGCGGTGGCCGGCCGGGGAAGGGGTCGGGTGGCCGCGAAATCGACCTGCAAGTTAGCCCAGGACGGGTTGATCTGAGCCGTCGGCTTGAGGTTGAAGACAACCGGATGTCGTCGGTTAAGCACTTTAAGATTCGTGCGGGATGAATATATTAATTTCTGGAATTTTATTTTCTTTCACAGAAAATTGGGTCTTCTTAAATTAAATATTAAAAATACTTGGAGGCTAGATAAGGAAAAATTGTTAACATAAAAATTGTATATCTATGAGTCTAATTTAGTTTAAAATTTATTTGAACCAATTTGGAGTTCTGGTTAGACCACTGCACTCATTTTGGTGAGATCTATACATAGGGTTGAACAGAGAATGATTTGAGTGCCCCCATCAATCCAGCCATCCAAATGACTTAAAATTTGGAATGGGGCCATTCATAGCTATACCTACAATATATTCAAAAATGGGAATTTTGGATATAATTTTTCTATAGTTTTTGTAAAAATTTAATAATCCATGTATGATTTAATTCGAGAGACAAATGACCTAAAAAGTCTCGAAAATTTTTGTGGCTGATTTTTAGGGTTATTATTTAACCCTAATAAAATTTCAGCCCAATTGGATTTGATTTTTAACAGGTTTTGGTATGACCTAAGTTTGGTTTTTTAAGAGAAAAATTAGGGCAATGGATTTTTGGGGCATGGTGGGGCCAATTCTCACCCAAATGGGTTGGGATTTTGACCAGAGCCCCATGGTCAGTGAAAACACCCCCTCATGGAATTTGATATGAATTGGGGTGGCGTTGCCCTAGGACCCTAGTTCAAACAGTAAGGGTTGAACTATGGGGGTTTGTGAAGGACATAAGGTGATATGTTCTTGTATGGACTTAGGGTTTAGCCCATGTTGTTCTAGGGTGAAAATATGCCCTAGGAAGGAGTTTGGTAGTATTTGTACTTAGGCACATCACTTAATCCACTTTGTATTAAATTAGGCTTTTACACCTTGAGGAATAATTGAAGGATCAAATGATCTTGAATTTCCATGAGAGGATGATAAGAGTTATGTTTATAGTCATATTGAACTTTGAATCATGTTACATAGTATTTGGATAAGCTTTCAAATAGGTTCCTTTATAAAAGTGCACAATCATAGAATCCCTTGAAAAATTAATTATGTAACATTGTAACTTTAGATTTGAATGAAATTGTGTCAATCATGCTTTAAGGTTATAACAAAGCTCTTGAAATTTTATTATGAATTTAGGACTATTATTTTGGACACTTCATTCACAATTTAGCAAGTTGCATTATTTACTTAGGAATTTATTATGAAGTAACCACTTATTGGGAGTTGATGAATTTTAGTCAGAGGATCTTTTAATATATTATAAAGCTCTGTGAGTTTTTATGAAATTGTTGGAAGAATATTTATATGGGTTGCTTCACTAAGTATTGTTTCCCATGAAAACTTAATCTAAATCATTTTGATATATAGTAAGCAAATAAATTGTTATTTTTTTACAGGGATCCTTTCTAGTCATTATTAAGGTTCAGTAATTTTTTTATAATTTTCTGATGATTAGTTTTAGTACTTCATTCTTTAAATATGATTAATAGAATTATATTAGATAAATTAATTAGAGGCTAAATAATTTCTATAAAATCATGGAATTTAGTATTTTCTGATATTTCTTTGTTATTTAGTGATCATAATTTTTGGGTGGCCATTACTTGAGTAAATCATGTAGTTCATGTTCAAATTACCCATGGACAATTTTTTGGGAAAATTAATTAAATATCAAATTAATTAGGATAATTATTATTTTCTGGTTTTAGGCCAATTATGTCATGATAGATCTCCAGTAAATAATTTAAGGCTTTTGGATGAGAACTTGAAGGGTCATGAACATTATATAGTATAGGTTGGTCTACATAGCGTAAAACAGCAGAAGAAGTGTTGGTTTGGCTAGTGTTAAGTGATGCTCGGGATCGACGAAAGGTCGTCTTTCTTGAGGAGAGGAAGGGCCAAACACAATAGGGTTAGATACAGTATAATATTAAAAGGGATCGGGTAATGGGTAACAACCAATAATAATAAGTGTCTTGCGAAAGGGAGCTTTGGGCTTCAGCCCATCGTAGTTCCTAGTGCCCTTTGAGAGCCCTTCACGGGGTATGCCGGGGGCAGTCCTGGGTTAACCTAAATTGTAGGTATAATAAATCTTAAAGAGCAATAGTTTAATTAGGGGTTCACTTTCACACACCCCAGTGTCTCGGGAAGTTAGTTTGACTAGGATGTTTGAGTGGTAGGCTCGGTGGTTGTGGAAATGGGCGGGATAGCCCGGCGGGCCGGAGGCCCGGTTGATAATTGGGACGGACGGGTTAGTCTGGGGAGCTTTGGCTCTGTGGATAATACATTAATGTGCATGTGCATAAGGTATAAGGTGGTGGGTCTTCGGTATTGGAGGGTCGTCGCACCGACACTAGTACGTTGGCTTGGCGGGTGTTGTTTTACACTTAGCCAAACTAAGTCCGGTGGACCAGCCGGCAAAGAGTATGCGGGAGCTCCGCTTAGTTCACCAGCATTGAGGCGTACGATAGGTCTGACTGGTAGTGCTGATACCGGTTTAGAGGTGGGCGAGGCCCAACCCACCGCTTCTGTTTGCCACTACGGAGGT
Source organism: Platanthera zijinensis (assembly GCA_039513925.1). NCBI lineage: Eukaryota > Viridiplantae > Streptophyta > Magnoliopsida > Asparagales > Orchidaceae > Platanthera > Platanthera zijinensis. The sequence goes on from CM077079.1 coordinate 230,921,204, forward strand.
ATCCTGGGAGGTTAGGCTCCAGAAAGGGGGAACTAAAGGTCTGTGTACACAGAGTCGAGTGGGTGAGTTGCACTTGCATGTTCACATCATGGAATAATTGCATGTCATAGCATAACCATTGCATATAACCCCGACACCTATTGTATAAAGTGGTATGGGACGATTTATACAATAGGCTCTGCAAAACGACCCCTTGGTTTATAAGTTTGCGCAAGCGTGCTTATAAGTTAAGGTTTATTCAATAGATTTATATGTATACTTGCTAGAAAACCGACACCCTATCTTATAAATTGGTATGGGACTTTTTATACGATAGGAGCCTTGCAAAAGTTCCCTTGGCTTATGTGTTTTCATATAAGTTAAGGTTACTTATTCTTGAGTAGCTTTTCATACTTTTATTATTGCTATATTTATACATGCTCATAAAACTTCTAGATTTGTTCCGCCGTCACCTGCTATTATTTTGCTATATCTCCACTATCATGTCCTCTCCTTTCTTCCTCCCTGCCCGGTGCCTAGGAGCCATGGGGGAAGGGGCGGGGTATGATAGGACTTAGTATTTTAGACTAACGGTTTTCGAACCACATCATTTTAGGGGACCGTAGAGCCCAGCATGGAGGAGCAACCCCGGAGGTCGGCATACTTTGAGATGGGGCAGTCTAGTACCAAAGTTCAGACCGCTGGGATTGTGAGTCCTGGTCGCTAGTAGTTTATTAGTTTTGCTTCTGCTTTGAGTGACATTTATAGTGAGGACTTGATGTACTGGGTGTAGCCCTAATTATAGTACTTTATTATATCTGTGGACACTTCCTTCGTGGAGACTATTTACTTTATATGTGATGCTTGTGTACTTGACTTATTATTTTGCTACTGTCTTGTGATCGAGTCGGCTGGCAGGATCGGCGTTTTGTAGTGGCGACCTTCACGGGCATGAAGGTGTCATCACATAGCGGCGGTTCTGGGCCTAAGACCCCGGTGGTTTAAAAAGAAAAAAAAGGGGTCTTACAAAGTCTGTCTTGACTTTAATAGATAACTTCATATCTCAGAAAGGAAAGATAGGACTAGGCTTCAAGGAAAGAACAAGGGCAGCCAATTCTCAAGGAAAAGGCAAAGGCCCAGTTCAGCCACTAGCTATGAAACCCCCTATTTCTTTTAGAAAAGTGATGCAACCTACTAACAGGTATGATCATGACCTCACTCATGGTCACTGTGAGTATGGTGATCTCAATGGCAAGGGTGCATATGCTAATACGCCACCCTATAAGCAAACCCATCAGGTTCTTAAGGAATCCTTAAGGTATGCTGCTCCATCACCTACATTTAAAAGGAATGCTGGCAACAATATTGTGAAGCCTGTACTTAAGAAAAAGTATAATAGATTTGAGTGCTAGTGTTGTGGCAAGGTGGGCCACTTTGCCATTGATTGTTGGTTTTATACTAGTATTCAGAATAAGGCCAGTTTACCTGTCAGAAAGGCTGCAGGTAAGCATGTCAGATTTCAAGCTAACCTGAACCTAGGACCCAATAATAATTTGGGTTCTAAGGATAGGTAAATCCTCATTTAATGCAGGTGAGTCCAAGTGGTTATACTCCTATATGGTACTTGGATAGTGGATATTCACGGCACATGACTGGAACAAGAAGGATGTTGAAGGACTATTCTCCCATAGAGAATGGACCCAAAGTAATCTTTGGTGGATTTGAAAAAGGTGTCATCAAAGGGTTTGGTAACATTTCTAGTAACTCTATATGTATCACTCAAGTGGCTTATGTGAAATGTATGAAACATAACCTAATTAGCATAAGTCAACTAAGTGATCTTGGGTATGACACCTCTTTCCTCAAGGGTGAGTGCCAAATAAAGAGGTCAAGTGATCAAGAGATCATTCTGACTTGCACTAGGAAAGGGAATGTATATTGTCTTAACCTTGATTGTGAGTATAATAACTCACCTATCTGTCTAGTTATAGATGAGAAAGAATCACAGTGTGTCCAATGGCACAAAAGGCTAGCTCATCTGAACTATAAGTCAATAGGACAATTATTTAGTATGGAGCTAGTGAGAAATGGTCCTCAGGTCAAGTGCATTAAAGAGGGTGTTTGTTCAGCTTGCTAAAAGGGCAAACAGACCAAGACCTCTTTCCATGGACTTGATACCAAAGATTCAGTGAGATGTCTATATCTCCTGCATATGGATTTATTTGTTCCTATGCTAGTTCATAGTCTAGGTAGGAAAGTATACACATTATTTATTGTGGATGACTATTCTAGATTTATATGGGTTTTCTTCTTGAGGCAGAAATCTGAAACCCCTACTATCTTCCAGACTTTTGTTAGACAAATTCAGAATGAATTTAACAATTCAGTGGTCAAAATCAGAAGTGATCATGGAACTGAATTTCAGTCTGAGTGTATGACAAAGTTCTGTGAAGAACTTGGGATTCATCAGGAGTTCTCCTCACCTAAAACTCCCCAGCAAAATGGAGTTACTGAGAGAAAGAATAGGACTCTAATTGAGTCAAGTAGAACACTACTAAGTGACACTTCTCTCCCTGAATACTTCTGGGCTGAGGCAGTAAATACTGCATGTCATGTACTTAATAGAGCTTCCATCAATAAAAGATATATTAAGACTCCCTATAAGATTATGAAAGGCAGAAAACCAAACATTTCCTACTTTAGAATATTTGGTAGCAAATGTTATATCCTAGTTAATGGTAAGCACTACCAAACTAAGTTTGCTGCTAAATCCCTAGAAGGGATATTTGTTGGGTATAGCAATAACAGTAGGGCATACAGAATTTACAACTTGACTACATAAGTTATAGAAGAATCTATCCATGTAGTATTTGATGAGTCTAAGTTAATTAACAGTGAACTGTCTAGCACTTCTGGTAGTTCTACAGGTTTAAAGGAAAGGATGGACAAGCTACTATTAGTGAAGACCAACCTGCAAGACTGGATGAAGAAAAGGATGGATGTTGTCCAGGGGGAGCACAAGACTCTCTAGATGAATATAATGACAATGAAGTGCATTAGAATGAGGAAAGTGAAGAAGACCAAGAGGTTGACAGATTTCCTCTAGCTAGAAAACACTTGAAGGATCATCCTGCACACCAAATCATTGGAGATGCAAGCCAGGGAGTTCTAACCAGAAGCAAAAGCATGAACACAGTTCTATGTACAAGCTTTCTATCACAGATAGAACCTAAGAAGTTTGAAGAAGCCATGCTAGACACAAACTGGATTGATGTCATGCAGGAAGAGATGAATCAATTCAGAAGATGTAAAGTCTGGGAGTTGGTTCCTAAACCAAAGGATCATAATGTTATAGGAACCAAGTGGATCTACAGGAATAAACTAGATGAGAATGGCACCATAATCAAGAACAAAGCCAGACTGGTAGCAAAAGGCTACAAATAGGAAGAAGGGATATACTTTGATCAAACTTTTGCCCCAGTGGCAAGGTTGGAAGCTATAAGATTGTTCTTGGCTTATGCTGCCTATCAAGGTTTTAAAGTATTTCAAATTGATGTCAAGTCAGCTTTTCTGAATGGATACTTGAAGGAAAAAAAGTATATGTAGAACAGCCATCAGGTTTTGTTGATTCTCATTATCCCAACTATGTATATAGGCTTAAGAAAGCTCTATATGGTTTGAAACAAGCCCCTAGGGCTTGGTATGAAACTTTGTCTGCTTTCCTTATTGAGAATAAATTCTCAAGAGGGAAAATTCACAAGACTCTATTCTTTAGGGAATCTAAAGGCAAGATCATACTAGTCCAGATATATGTTGATGACATTATCTTTATATCTACTGAAAACAACCTTTGTAGAAAGTTTTCCAAACTTATGCAAGGGAAGTTTGAGATGAGCAGCATGGGTGAGCTGAAATTCTTCTTGGAACTCCAAGTTAAACAGACTGGTGATGGATTGTCCATATCTCAGTCTAAGTTCACCAAGGAGTTAATTAAGAAATATGGCATAGAGTTAGCCTCCACCATGAAAACTCCAATGGGAACAAGTATGCTTATAGGCAAAGATGAAGCAGGAAAACCTGTTGATGAGTCTTTGTATAAAGGGATAATTGGTCCTTACTTTACTTGACTGCTAGTAGACTTGACATCATGTATGTTATATGTGTCTGTGTTATGTACCAAGCTTGCCCAAAGGAATCTCATTATACTGCTGTCAAGAGAATTTTGAGATATCTTAAGGGCACACCTAATCTAAGTCTTTGGTACCCAAAGAATAGAGATTTCTTACTAACAGGTTATTCAGATGCAGACTTTGCAGGCTGCAAAGAAGACAAAAAAAGTATCACTGGAACTTATCAATTCCTAGGTGGTAGGCTGGTGTCATGGACCAGCAAGAAGCAAATAATTGTGGTTATTTTCACTGTTGAATCAGAATATGTAGCTGTAGGCAGCTGCTGTACTCAGTTGTTGTGGATAAAACATCAACTTGAAGACTATGACATCAAGGTAAGTAGAATTCCATTATTTTGTGATTCTACTAGTGCTATTTCTTTTGTTAAAAATCTTGTTTCATATAGTAGAACTAAGCATATAGAAATTAGATTTCATTTCATCAGAGAACATGTTGAAAAGGAAGACATAAGTCTAGAATTTATCAACACTAACAACCAAATTGCTGATATATTTACAAAACCTCTAGATGAAAGTAAGTTCAATTATTTTAAAATTGAATTAGGTATGTTGAACCAAGAATAAGGTGATAGGTCAACTCAAAAATTTTCAAGTGGCATCAGTAAGTCCAAAATTTCTCAAGAAATTTTGTCTAAGTTAGAAAGTTGTGTCGACACATGCTAACTGTGTCGACGCTATCATTAAGTTGTGTTGACAAAGAAAAAAATTGTGTCGACATAGAAATAGAATCTGTGTCGACAGAAAAGTTGGTGTCGACACAACTCTGTCGAGACCTTGTATTAGTATATTTTTGTGTTGACACACAAAAATCAGTGTCGACACACTCTATCGAGACTTTGATAGTATATGTCGACACTGGCAAAAGTATGTCGACACATAGATGTGTCGACTACAACGAGGTTTTGTCGAGACCTAGGTCATCTCTATCAACACATAAAAAAAAATTCGACTAGTAAATTTCCTAAGTTAGGCACGTCTTTTGACCTGCCCTTTACAAGTACACTATAAATAGGAGAAGACAAAATCTGGTCAACTGTGCTTTCAAAATTCTCGACTCTAGACTTTGTGTCGACAAAGAAATTCTCCTGTCGACTCTCTTCTCTTCTCATTCGTTCATCAATGGCATCGCAACATGACAACATGATCAATGAGGGATACGAACTGGTACGCAAGGCGTTCGAGATTGCCTCGCCAGAAATCAAGGGTGTGATTACCCTAATCACAGAGAATGGATTGGAGTATTTGGTCTCTGAACCTTCAAGGATATGGAAGAAGTTCTTGAATTTTACTCATCTGCAACTATGGATTCTCAAGGAAAGAAGATGAAGTCCATTGTTAACGGTACAAGGGTAAGACTCTCACAGAAGATAATCAGGAAGTCGCTTCAATTCCCCAAGGTTAAAGAAGATGATAAAATTACTCCATCCGTGACAAAGGATGGACTCAGATGGTATGGGCTAGATCCAAATACCAAGATAGGATCCTCAATTACCAGGAAGGGAATTAATTCCCATGGTAAATTTCTCTCATAGATTATAGGCAAAGTAATTCTTTGTAAGACATGAGGACATGATAGGATCTCAGCCTACATGTTCAAACTTATGATCAGAATAAAATTCAAAGTGAAAATAGACTGGTCATCTGTAGTTTTTGACCAGATTCAATAAAGTGTTAAGAAGCCTAATCTGGGTAGGATACTGAGCTTGTATTTGGCTTCCAGCATCCCAGATGTAATGAATCAAATTCCAGGATCTAAGATAAATCACATGAGGAGAATAGACTTGAGAATTCTTTCCAGATGGGATAGAGTCTTAACCAAAGAAGTTTCTACCCCTCAGAAATTTATGAAGAAAGATAAGAAGAAGAAAACTACTAACTAGGAAGCAGAATCTTCCTGTGATTCTGAAGAATTGGTTGTCTTCATCTCGGATGAAGAACAACAAGGAAAATCTCCTACACCACAACCAGATAAAAAAGCTCAAGTTCAAAGGGAGAGCAGTCTACTACCAGAGAACTAGATGGTCTCCACTCCAGGGGATACAACACACAGACTATAATTGTTCATGAACCTGAACAATCACAGTTGCCTACCCAAGGGGGAGGTATTGCTGAAGCTGCACTAGAGAGTGAAAATGCCACTAATACTGTTATGTAAATAGTATCATAAATCAATAATGAAGTACAAGTCAATACTGAGAAAGAAGCACAGGATGTGCAAGTGTCAGACCAAGCTAAAGATGAGCAAGTCCACTTCTCCACTTTTGAGAAATCCCTGGACAAAGATCTTGATGTCCAGGGGGAACCATTAGTTCCAAAAGACAACCTTATTCCTCCTATTCAGATGTATCAAGAGTTCACTTTGGAAGAACTGTTCCCTAACTTCAATGTAACAAGGACTGAGGGGGAGCAGCAAAGGATTGAGAAAGAGATAAAAGGAACTGAGGGGGAGATGTCTCAGCATGCCCCTACTGATAAGGAAACTGTGAATATACAAAGCTCATCACAATCTTCTGATGATGAAGAATCCTCCATGGCTAAGAAAAGGAAGCTGGTTGCTATCAGGAAAAGGAGCACAGACTATAAGAAAGCCTTACAAATAGTCTCTCAACCAACTGCTCAAGGGATGGACTTCAGTTCACTGATGGTGCAACTGCAAGTAAAGTGAGATGAGCAAAGACAATCTTTGGAGAAGTATGTGGATGAGACACATAAAGAAATGCAGTTCTAGCTAGCTCAAGAAATTAAATCCATCAAATTTGAAGTAAATTTGAATAAGAAAGAGATGACAGATTGCTTTCATAAAGGAGGTAATGCTGTGATTTACCTGGTCACGCAACAACAGATATTAAAGACAGAAATTGAAGACATTACAGTCAAGCAAGAATATATTCTAGAAAATTAATTCAGATCAAATGAAAATCTCAAGGACTCACATGATGAAATTCTTACTAAAATTGGAGGTATAGCCACTGATGTGAAAGATGAACTTTCTAAACAAATTAAAGATGATCTAGTTGCTGTCCACACAACCATTGAAGCTTCTCAAAAGGCTATTTCTGATCACCTGAACAAATTCAGAGCCTACTACAAAGAAGGGACTGAATATTTGGCTGATCAAGTAAGGTTTCAAAAGAATGATCTGAGAGATCATATAGCCATAGAAGTCATAAAGGGGGAGAGGATATTAGTCAAAGCTAGCTCTGATCATGCTAAATGGGTATCTAATACCATCAGAGCTACCCTTGGATTTCCACCCCTGTGTGATGAAGATAACACTACTGAATCTGGTGTTCAACCTACTCATATTGAACGTGTTCAGCAGGAAGTTGCACAGGTTATCTATCCTCCAGCGGATTTTGAAACATCACAGCAGGAAGTTCAGAAAATGTATAGCCCTCCACAGGAGGCACAGTATGTCATCATTGACAAAGTTGAAATGTTTGTAGCTGCTATGGAAGCTCAGAAAGAGGCCCAGCTTTCTAAGAAAAGATTTAGAGAACAGGCAGAATTGAAGCCTGACTTTGAGCAGTGGAGTACTACTTATAGGAATATTATTCTTACTGTCTGGAAAGCTGTGAAGGATAAGATGTATGATAGAGGCAAGTGGTACTCTGAACTAGAATGGAATACGTATCAGGTAAGACAAGAAGCCATACTTCAATTCAGAAGGAATGTCAAAGCTTGGAAGTTACCTGCTAATACTCTGGAGCCTAGCAAGTACTTTCCAAAGCCTTTTCATTATTTTGAAAGGCATAAAAGCAAGGCTGAAGAACTCAAGAAGAGAGACCTGAAAGGAAAAAACTAGCTGAAGATTCTGAAGCTAATGTGCAAGTTAAGATCAAGTCTGGAAAAGGAATAGTGATTAAGGAGCCTAATCAATCTTAGGATAGAGTAATTTTCTGTTCTTCTAAGAATTCTGTAAAGCTACACTACTTTTTGATTAATGAAGATATCATATTCTGTGATGATATTAATTATTATTTGTATTTATAAGTTACCCTGCTGTGAATTGAATGTATACATCTTATTCTTTGTTTTATTATGTGTGGTGTATATCATTGACTAAGGGTTATGACTACTCCAAATAGTGGGAGATTGTTGGGTACACTGGAAATTGTGTACCAGATTTGGAGAAGCCTCTCTTTACTCAATGGTATACATCAATGTGTATTTGATGGGATGTTGAGTTTCAGTGTGCAGGTTTAAGAAATGTAAGAAAATTTCTAAGTACAAGTGTCGACACCCAGGACTTGTGTTGACACCTGAAGCAGGAGCTGTGTCGACACCCAGGAGTTATGTCGACACCAGAAGTAAGACTGTGCCGACACACACTCAACGCCATCTATCAAAAATAGCTATACTGAGTCTGTAAGGCTTGTGTCGACACACGGGACTTGTGTCTACACACACATAACGCCATCTATCAACAACAGCTATACTGAGTCTGAAAGGCTTGTGTCGACACACGGGACTTGTGTCGACACACACTCAACGCCATCTATCAGCATCAGCTATGTCGAGACCAGGAGCAGTTGTGTCGACACACAAGACTTGTGTCAACACATACAACAGAAGCTGTGTCGAGAAGATAAAGAATGACTGTGTCGACACATTGGAAGCTGTGTCAACATCATCAAGAATTGTTTCGACACTTGGTCTATTTGTGTTGTCACATTTGAAGTATTTTGCTAATTGTTCCCTGCTGTGATAGAAGTTCAATGAAGGGTCTATTATCACGACTGAAGACTTGACAGCTGTCATAAGTAACAAGACTGACACATCTGTCAGTACTCTCAGAAGGCCGTTATAAACCGGATCAGCCGGTAATCATGGATGAACTCTATATAAAGGGCTGATCCATAACAACCAGATCATAAAATCCAACAAAATCAAGAGGAGAAATAACTGACTCAACAGAGATTGAGAACCAGTGAGGGGGAGCAAGAGGCAAACCTAGAAGAAGGCAGATCCTGAAAAGTCTGCAAGTAAAATTCAGATCTGATTCTGAATTCAAGAAGGAAGCTGATTGAAGATCAACTCCAACTCCAATTGAAGATCAACCTTATTTTTTTCAAATTCAAGAAGCTTTGAAGAAGCTAAGTCAGGTTGGATCCAGAGTATTCAGTTCAATCAAGAACTGGTCAAGAAGTTCTCACCCTTTTATCTGTTGAACTGGGTGAAGTTTTTATTTTCTTAAACAAACTTTTATTTGTAAGATCAATTATAGATCTGAGTTGTAAGCCTAAATTTATAAAGGCTAAGGTAGGGTTGAGTGCTTGAGGTGTAGGACTTGAAGAAGTCTGAGTTGTAGGCTTGGAGATAAAGGTTGAGGTAGGGCTGTTGCCTGAGGTAAGATTCTTGGGAAGAATCTGAGGTAGGACTTGAAGAAGTCTGAGTTGTAGGAACCTATCAGGTTCTGAGTTGTAAGATCTGTGGATCTGAGCTAGTGGAAGGAAGTTTGGTCGAATCCAGTTCTCTACTGGATAGGCAAAGGGGGAAAGTGGGCGTACCCACAACTTGGGGAACCACTATAAATCTTGATGTGATGTGCTGCGTATTTTCTGTGATTATTTTTGTGATATTTGTGCTGTGTTAATTGCCTTAATTATTAAAAAGGATTGAACCTATTCACCCCCCCCCCCTCTAGGTGTTTAGGCTCTTGAAATCAAATCTTTCAAAGCTATTTTCAATGTGGTCAAGAAGGGCATATCAAGGCTCAGTTCCCGCAGCTCCAGCCTGTGCTATAACCCGTCCCACTTCAGGCATTGCTACCACCTCAGTGATTGGATAAAGGAAAAGGAAAGCTGAAGGTGATTTCCTCAGAGGAAGCTCAGACTTCTACTCAGGTTATTTCAGGTTAGACTTTCTCCCTAGTTTTAATGTTTTAGTTTGTAGTTATAGTTTTAAAAATTGTTTCCTTAGATGTGTGCACAATTTTTATAGAAAGATTTAAGGTAAAGAACTGCTGGGCGCGTGTTCTCTTTGACTCTGGCACAACCCACTCGTTTGTGGCTAGAGCCTTCTAGGAGGTGCTTTTGTGTCAAATTTCCTTCAGGATATTCTGTGGTTTCGAACCAGGGCATTCAAAGTTATCTTATTATTTTAGGGGATTTTCTAGCAAAGGCAGATCTGAAGGTGATCTACTTGGAGGACTTTAATGTTATCTTAGGCATGGACTGGTTATCTAGGTATGATGTTGTTATCCAGTATAAGGGTAAGCGCTTGGACTTTAAAAAGGACAACGGTCAGCCTGGGAGTGTTTATGGTGATCCGCGCCAGGATTCTCCAGTTATTTATGTGGTATGTGCTCGGAAGCTGCTAGATTTCGGCTGTTTTGCTTGTTTGGTCTCATTTTTGGGGATCGTTGGTAGTTTGCCGCGTTTAGAAGAGATTCCTATTGTGCGCGAGTTTTCAGATGTGTTTCCTGATGATCTTCCTGGTCTTCCACCTGATAGAGATGTTGAGTTTGTAATAGATTTGGACCTGGGCACACATCCTATTGTGAATGCGCCGTACCGAATGGCCCTGAAAGAACTGGAGGAGTTGTGTATCCAGATGGATGAGTTGTTAGAGAAGGGTTTTATAAGGTCGAGTTCGTCACCTTGGGGTGCTCCTGTTCTCTTTGTTAAGAAGAAAGATGGATCGATGAGGCTTTGCATCAATTATATAGAGTTGAACAAGGTCACGATTAAGAATAGGTATCCCCTACCGAGGATAGATGATTTGTTCGATCAGTTGCGCAATAGCGCGGTGTTTTCTAAGATTCATCTTCGTTCTGGCTACCATCAGCTCAGGATCCGTGAATCAGATATCCTACGGACTGCTTTCCGTTCCAGGCATGGGCATTTTGAATTTATGGTAATGTCGTTTTATTTGACCAACACGCCCTCAACCTTTATGGATATGATGAACCATGTGTTCAAGGATTTTCTGTACAAATTTGTAGTCGTGTTTATAGACGACGTTCTTGTATATTCCTACAATGTTGAGGAGCATGATCAGCATTTGCGTTTAGTTTTATCTTCTTTGAGGGACCACAAGTTGTTTGCCAAGTTGAGCAAGTGCGAGTTTTGGTTACCACAGGTTTCGTTTCTGGGCCATGTGGTTAATAAGAATAGGATTTCAGTCGACCCAGAGAAAATAGTTATTGTGATGGAATGGAGAAGGCCTGGCACACCAAAGAGTTTAGGAGCTTCTTAGGGTTAGCCGGCTATTACAGGAGATTTGTGGATGGTTTCTCTACCCTGGCCGCGCCATTGACTAAATTGACACAGAAGAATGCAGCATTTGTTTGGAGCGAGAAGTGCGAGGAAGCCTTTCTAGAGCTCAAGAATAGATTGTGCACTGCTCCCGTTTTGACATTGCCTATGGAGGGCTTGGATTATGATGTTTATGTGGATGTATCACATGTTGGATGCATGCTGATGCAAGAAGGGAAAGTGATTGCATATAGGTTAAGGCAACTGAAGACCCATGAGAGGAACTACCCGACGCATGATTTATAGTTCACAGCCGTGATTTATGCCCTAGAGCTATGGAGACATCTGCTTTATGGCGCGCAGTGCAAGATTTTTACAGATCATAAGAGCTTAAAGTATGTCTTCACCCAGAAAGAATTGAATTTGTGCCAGTGGCGATGGTTGGAATATGTTGTCGATTATGAAGTTGAGATCCAATACCATCCGGGCAAGGCTAAAGTGGTAGCTGACGCCATAAGTCGGAAGATGGGGAAGATTTTTAATCTCTCCGCCGAGCGGTTAGTAGAAGAATTCCTCTTAATGAATATTTCTGTGGGGAGTTGTGACTTGGAGAGTAGTTTGGTGGTAGCAGAGCCTTCTTGGGTTGCACTTACAAGGCTACATCAGAAGGATGATCCGGATCTACTGCGCATGTACCTTAGAACTGAGAAAGGGGAGTTATCAGATTTCTCTATTGATGATGCGGGTACTTTGAGGTACCACGGCAGATTTTGTATCCCAGCCGTTATGGATATCTGAGTTAAGTTATGCAGAGAAGCGCATGGTTCTAGTGTTGCCTACCATCAAGGCTCTACCAAGATGTATCAAGACTTAAAGCAAATTGCCTAGTGGAATGGAATGAAAGGTGATATAGCCAAGTTTATTTTCGAATGCTTCACCTGTAAGCATGTTAAGGCCGATCATGGAAGTCCTGGTGGCAAGTTGACTCCCTTAGAGATTCCAACCTAAAAATGGGAGAGTATTTCAATGGATTTTATTACTGGGTTACCGAGATCTCCTCGAGGATATGATTCAGTTTGGGTTATTGTTGACAGATTAACGAAGTGTGCTCACTTCGTCCCTTATAAGATTGATTACCCCATGAAGAATATTGTTGAGCTATATCTGTATGAAGTCATCCGGATGCATAGAGTTCATGTAAGTATCATATCAGACTGAGACTCCAGGTCTACGTCTCACTTCTGGAAGAGTTTGCAAGAAGGTTTGGGTACGTATTTGAGGTACTCTACCGTATACCACCCGCAGACCAATGGTCAGACAGAGCGAGTTAATCAGATAGTGGAGGACATGATCAGATGTTACATTTTAGACTACGGAGGAGCATGGGATGAGCGTTTGAGGTTTATGAAGTTTGCTTATAATAACAGTTATCAAGAAAGCCTGTAAATGGCTCCTTTCGAAGCTCTGTATGGGAGATGCTGCAGAACTCCCCTATTTTGGACTGAGGTTGGCGAGAGATCTTTGTTGGGTCCGGATGCGCTTGAAGAAATGGAAATTGTTGTGAAGCTTATTCGAGAGAAGCTTTGGATAGCCCAAGAATGATATGAGAAGAATGCTAACCGGCGTAGATCTGATTTGGAGTTTGTTGTAGGGGACTTGGTATTTCTTAAAGTTTTCCCGATGGTTGAGATCAAGAGGTTTGGGAAAACCGAAAGTTGGACCCAAGGTATGTGGGACCATTTAAGATTATTGAGCAAATTGGTGTGTCAGCTTATAGGCTGGATTTGCCCGCAAACTTTCCTGACGTGCACGGTGTTTTTCACGTAAGCCAACTGCGGAAGTGTGTGCTAAGCAACGGGAAAGTTTTGAATTCTGTGCCTCAGTTAGAGCCAAATCTTTCTTATATTGAGATGCCTGTCCGCATTTTGGATACTCAAGATCGGGTATTGCGGAGGAGGTCATTCCCGATGGTTAAAGTTTTGTGCATAAACCAGGACGTGGAAAGTGTGACATGGGAATTGGAGTTAACTATGAGGGAGGCTCACCCTCATCTATTTCCCTAAGGTTGCTTGGTATGTATTCTTCTTTGTAACTCTTTGTTTGTTATTTTCCCTTCTCTAGTAGAAGTTTGTGCGTAAAGTTTTGGGGCAAAACTTTCTTTTCGGGGGTGTGACTGTAACGCCCCCAGTTTTTCTGTGATTTTTAATCTTTGTTTGGTGTTACGTTGGCGCATTTTTGGCCTTTGATGTTGTTAGAGCGTTGTCTTAGCTCTTTAGGTTCTCTGAGTGTCTTGTGTTGTATCCTGTTACAAGATTCCCTAGCGAGCCGGAGTCTGTTTTTGGGACTCGGTGGAGCCTCTTTGGGAATGCTTGTGTTTTGTCTTAGGGAGGTGTTAGCCCGAGTTTCGTTCGTCGGATGTTGATTTTAACTTCGTCGTTGTTTTCATAGCATGGGTATTTAGCTACGGTGTGAATTTCGTCGGATTCTAAGGTTGTTCGGTTTTCATATCGTTTTGGCATTTTATTTTAATTAACTGGTACAAAGTTATATCATGTTAATTGGTGGTGGTGTGTGGCTGATTTTTTATTATTATAATAGTGGTTGAGTGTTAATATAATACTTATAATAGTGGCTATAGTGGCTGTTATTATAATAGTATTATAATAGATTTTATAAATAACATTCTTTTTTAGAAACCCTATTCCTCTTCCCCAAACCCGACGGCTAGCTTCCAGCAGAAGGAGCTTGTGCGACGGAAAACCTGGAGCTTCTGGCCGCCAATTTCCTGCTAGTTAGAGCCCGGATTTCTCGTTTGAAGGCAGATCTGGACTGCTCTCGCCCGGATCTACCTCCCTAGGGTAAGTATTTCAAGTTCTAGATTGGTCTTTGTAGTTAGGGTTTTGCGGGTTGGCTTGTCTTCCCTCTAAAGCTTCAGATTTTATGGCTAAGTGTTTTTGCTGCCAGATCCGAGAGAAGGAGAGGAGCTGGCCGGGTTTTTTTTTTTGGAATTGAGGCAAGTGGTGCTTTTCCCATCCTTGCCAAGTAGTTTCTTATTTTCCTTGTAGCATTTACGGCCATAGATCTTGGGTGTGCTGTAGGTTTTGGCCAGTTTTGGCTTGCTGTAGGTAGAAAATGTCTGGTTGGGTTGGTTTTGGTATGGCTCTGCCTGGATAGGATAGGATAAGTCTGTATCAGGATAGTTAGCAATAGCAGGTTTTCATTCCAATGAAATATTTTTATTTTGGGCTAGTGGTTGAGGTCTAGCATGGTCGGTTTGGGTAGAGCAATGTTTCTTCCAGGTCTCTGCCCCTTGGCGTCGAGTGTATCATAGCACAGAAGTCAAGTTTTTAGGCTAAGTGTAGAAGCGTTGAGTGTGCTATGCACACTCAACGCCTAGCTCTTCGGTCTGGAGGCTAAGTCAGAAAGCGTTGACAGCATTGAGTGAGTTGAACTCACTCAACGCCGTCCAGCTAAGCATATTTTTCTAAGTTATAAAGCGTTGATAGCGTTGAGTGAGTTGAACTTAATCAACGCCGTCTGGTGTGGCTATTAGCGTTGAAAGTGTTGAGTGTTAAGCTCACTCAACGCCGCCAGCTTAGTTGGTTTTTTATTTTCTAAGTTAAAAGCATTGACAGCGTTGAGTGAGGTGAGCTCACTCAAAGCTGTCTGCCAAGATAGTTCTAAGTCAAAAGCGTTGAGTGTGGTGAACCCACTCAACGCCGTTGGCTGTTTAGCGTTGAAAGAGTTGAGTGTGGTGAACTCACTCAACGTCGTCGGCCTCAAAAGTGTTGAGTGTGGTGAACTCACTCAACGTCGTTGGCCATTTAGCGTTGACAGCGTTGAGTGAGCTGAACTCACTCAACGTCGTTGTCCAGTGAGGGTTTTTGTGGCTAAGTCTTTTTGCGTTGAGTGAGTGGAGCTCACTCAACGCGGCGTCGAGTAAACTCGATGTCTTCCCTACTTAGTGTTTGGCATTGAGTGAGTGGTACTCACTCAACGCGGCATCGAGTGGACTCAACGCGGCATCGAGTGGACTCGACGCTTTTTCCTCAAGCTGGTGTTTTCTCCCGAGTTTGTTAGTGTGGGTTTTATTTTGGTTTAGTGATGCTTTCGGCTAGTAGTTTGAATATCATATCGTGGATCATTGCACGTGGTTGTTTGGGTCTCTGAGAGGGGCCTCTTTAGGTGTGCTAGACCCTGTGGCCGCCACCATATTGCCTTTGAGACAGGTTGGGTCTCTGTAAGAGGTTGTTTTGGTGCGTCGGACCCCGTGGCTGCTACTCGCGTGTCCTTGAGACAATTGGATCTGGTGGCTCGATTTGGGATTGATTTTGTCGCCGACACAGATCTGTGGTTTTACCAGTGCGGGTGATCCACGGGTGTAGGGTTGTTAGTTCCTTCCCTCCTTTTTTTGGCACATGTTGGCTTTCCTTTTGCTTCTGCAGGTTTGAGCGAAGCTTGGTAAATTTTAGCACTTGGTGCAATTCTCTAATTTTAATGATAAGTATTATACTTACTCGCAGTTTCTTTGGTTTCTTTGGCTGAGTTTGTCAGCATTACTCTTGCAGGGTTTGGTAACCCTTTTTGTTCTTTCATTGATTATCATCTAATGTTCCTTTGCCACTTGCATTATTAATTCTTTACTAAGGTGTTCTTTCTTTGAATGCATCAGGTTCAGGGCAGTAGCCAGTTTTGCGGCTGAGTTGGCCTTGTTGTGGCCGTGGTGTTGCTGAGATTTCCCTCATTCTAGTGAGGTAGTTTTTTTGTTACTTTTGTTAGTTCAGACAAACATACTCACCAGCGGGTTCGTGTCAGGTTGTTGACGCCCGCTGGTGGTTTTCTTTTGTGATTCTAAGTACTGTGCTTAAACTGCTAGTTTACCTATTTTGGAGGTCTTTTTACTTGCTCTCTAGGAATGTTTTATGCTAGGTTGTATGTTAGATATTTTAACTTATAAAATCCCTACCGCAATTACTTCATCAATGGCATATTTCTAAAACTAAAATGCTATCTTCTAACTAACGTAAAGACTATCTTCATACTATACTAAATTTAGAGTCTTGCATACCATGAGTTGTCCTTCGGGGACGTTTACGCTCATGTAGGATTTCAAATCATCTTAATCGAAGTATTTTTCCGCAGCGTATAAATATATTTTACTCATGGACTGGTTGATCCACTGTGCCGAGGGATACGACCATCTAACTTAACTGGATTTCATTCATAATAACTTATGATTTTCTTTTAAACTGCAGAGTTTGGAGTCTTGCCTGAGCGTATGCAGTTATCCCCTGCATGACGTGGCATCATAACCCATATTTTCTCTTACTCTGATATAATTTAATTATTGAGAAAATGTGGGTCGTGACAATACGCCCGGTCCAATTCCAAGCTAAAGCGATCTGATTTCTTCGGACTGGGGAAAGACTGGGTGACCTGCAATAGTTTAGTGCCGACTTTGGGAAAGTGTTCCCAAAAGCTCTAACAAATTTCAGAATCGCATCACCATCTACAGTGATAAAAGGAGGCACGCACACCGCCAACCCAACAAATTACAAGGAATCCAACAATCAAACCTCTAGCAACTCACCTGTCAGCAATGTATCACTCCTCAAGATGATGATCACCACACTAACATCTTTAGGGAATGAACATATACAACAAATGAAAGAGCGATAGGCTCAGGCATTCGCCTTACTAAGGGGCTAAGGGACTTTTGTGTTCCTGAGGGCATATCTTACAATAACGGCCATAACATCATTCCCTACGAGCTATCGCTTGCTTAGCGGAGTAACCCACGCCATGTGCGATGCAGGTACCCAAGAGGCAGTGGTTGTAGGAGACATCTCTCCCAATAGAGCACTTTTCTAGCACAGATACCGGAGGAAGAAGGAAAATAACATGGACCCGACATCTGAAGAAAGAAGTAGGCACTTCATCAGAACCCTGTGGACTAGGAGCACCCACACGACCCACACCTTGTTATACTCAATGCTTCTCACATAAAATCTCCACATACCAATCAAGATACCACCAACTCGCTCGCAAGTGATACCACACTTCGATAAGGAGCTACTGTCATCGTATCTCCAGCATCTGGAGAAGAACGCAAGCGCCAGATGAAGGAGTGTCATACAAAGGCGCTCACCTTGCTTGAAGACTTGAGGGCTCATCACATCCCCAGCACAGACATCTCCCTAGGAAGTCAACCACCACCGATCCCAAGTCAGATAGTGCCTAAATACACTGTCTGCTCTACGGATCTTGTTACAGGTCAGTTGTTTGGCGTTGGTAGCTCCACACATCTCATACAACTCGACAGGATCCCCGAGCACGCATAGGGGAACTTTTATGCAATGAAGGAAGCTATCTCCTTGACAGATATAGTACTCACTCGCAAGGAGTGAGATATATGATTGAGGAGGAATATTAGCATGTTGGCACTAAGACACGAACATGCAACGCCACATCCACCTCATTTCCCTGTCAGCTCAACCGGTCCTAGCATATCTTGTTTTGTTTGGGATCACGCACCGCAACTTTGAGATGTTTGACGAGGTAGGCGATCTTCTGGAGCACATCAGGCGCTTTGTAACTATCTTGCACATGTATATTTCCCCCAAACCGCTCTTTTACCTAGTGTTACCGATAACTTTGAAAGGAGAGGCTCGCACCTGGTTCGGCTCCCTAAAGGAGGGGAAATCAAAAACTTTGCAGAGCTAACTCAACTTTTCACAGAGCAGTTTATCGCTAACCAGCGAATCATTTGAGACACCTCACACCTCATAGGAATCCGACTGGCTGAAGGAGAATTGCTCAGGGATTTCTTTTGTCACTTTGCCATAGAGGTATGACAAATTCTGGGGGTTAACCCCGAGCTCCTACACGGAGCTTTCCTCGGAGGTCTCAGGTCAGGAAAATTTTACTCCATGATGATAAGCGAAATGGTTCCCAGCTACCTTGACCTCATCCATTGAGTAAAGGATCAAATCACGGCAGATGAGTCAATCGAAGCACATCAACAATAATTCGAGGGAGAACAGAAAGGGAGGAGGCATCATTAGCCACTGTCAAGTCCCAGGGGAAGCAACGAGCACCGCGATGACTCTCGCCGAGTCTGGGGGAAATCATTATGATTAAACATTCGCTCCCCTCAATGCTTTATGGATGGAAGTATTACTCGCCATCCATGCGGGTATAGCACAAAGAGCTGTACGTGAATAAAGGCAGAAATTGAATGATTCACCCACCTAGGACTTCTTGGTAAATTCCTACAAGATAATGGCCCTGAATCAACCAATATAGAGTAAAATTGCATAGGGCAGTCCCCAAGGTAATCGTGCCAAGGTAAAACCTTTTCTTAGCCAAGTAAATGTCCAAGGCATCTGACGTCTGCGCTTGTATCTCATTTTTTTTAACATCAATATAATAAGACCTGAGTTTTTCATCTTATGCCTCTCCCAAATAGTGTGTTTGGATATCCCAGGTGGAGACTCTGGGCTCTCCTAAACAGAGTGTTTGGATATCCCAAGTAGAGATTTCGGCCTCTCATAAACAGAGCGTTCGGATATCCCAAGTGGAGACTCCGGCTTCTCCCAAATAGAGTGTTCGGATATCCTAAGTTGAGGTTTCGGCCTCTCCCAAACAGAGTGCTCGGATATATCAAGTGGAGACTCTAGTCTCTACTAAACAGAGTATTTAGATATCCCAAGTAGAAATTCCAGCCTCTCCCAAACAGTGTGTTCAAATATCCTAAGTAGTGACTCCGACCTCTCCCAAACAGAGTGTTTAGATATCCCAAGTACAGATTTCGGCCTCTCCCAAACATAGTGTTTGGATATCCCCAGTAGAGACTTCGGCCTCTCCCAAATAGAGTGTTCAGATATCCCAAGTGGAGATTAAGGCCTCTCCCAAACAGTGTTTGGATATCCTAGGTAGATACTCCGGTCTTTCTCAAACAGAGTGCCTGGGTATCCTAAATAGAAACTCCGGTCTTTCTCAAATAGAGTGCTTGGATATCCCAAGTGGGGACTCCGACCTTTCCAACAAAATGATTAGATATCCTAGAAGGAGACTCAGACCAAGCGGTCAGATCCCTCCCAGGCGAGATCGGCAAAAGCCCTTCTACACCTTTTAGGCAAGACGGACAAAGGTCTATCTGCACCTCCTAGGCAAGATGGATAAAGTTCCTTTTGAACCTCCACCCGGAAAAACCCTGGTTCTCCTAAGGCACGAACAAAGGATCTTCACCACCTCCACTTGGATGAACCCCGGTTCTTCCAAAGCATGAATAAAGGTTCTTTACTACCTCCACTCGAACGAACCTCAATTCCCCCAAGGCACGAACAAAGGTTCTTTGCCACCTTAACTTGGACAAACCTCGGTTATCCCAAGGCATGAACAAAGGTTCTTCGCCGCTTCAACTCGGATGAACCTTGGTTCTCCTAAGGCACAAACAAAGGTTCTTCTCCATCTCCACTCGGACAAACTCCGATCCTCCTAAGGAATGAGCAGACAAAGGATCCTTTCCTCTAACCCCCTAAGTGGACTCTAGTCCTCCCAAAACACAAGTGGATGAATATCTTCCATTAGAAACCTATTCAAAGTGCCAATGCTCAAGCTAAGCGCTACTCTGCCAAAAGTTTGCATGCACCAAGGCACAACCAGAACACAAAAGATTGAGGGTCTCCATTCAAGAAAAGCAGCCATACATGCTACATCATCATGAAGGTCAAAAAATATATGATGGTGCAAAGGTGCACCCTCACGACGAAGCAAAAGCAAAGAAAACAGACAAAAAAGGGCACAATGGGATCATCCATCAATATCGACATCAATGTCATCATTCGAGGCATCTTCCATGCACAAATCTTCGCACTCTCGTAACCTCCGAGCAGCCTGAAACCCCTTGCCAAAACCGAATTGGTATGAGGCATCACGCTCATCCTCCACAAGCAAATCAATCACAATTGTTATCATCTCAGAGCAGACCTCCTCTACAATACGGGATCGCTCCATCTCAAAGTTGTAATACCCTCTGCACTCATCCACCACGGGCACTTGCCCAACCTTGACGTCCTTTAGCTCTATGGTTAGTCGAGCCTTCCCTTTTCTTCAGCTGCTCTACCTCCATCTGTAGGGGTGTGCAAAAATAACCGAAGAACCGAAAACCAATTCGGAACCGAACCGAACTGAATGGTTTGGGTTGGTTCTAAATAGCTTTGGTTCGGGTCCGATTCTCATAATATCAGAACTGACAATTCAGTTTGGTTTCTGGTTCTAAGGGTCGGGTACCCAGAATCGACCCGAGAACCGAATATCAATACTAAAGAAAATATTTTGAGACATTGATTATACTTGTATGATCAAATATGTGAAAATAATTGCGAATATAGTTTTATGGCTAAAAAATATTTATTATACTTGTATAGATGTATGTCATGAATCAACTTTTTTGATATATTAAAACTTATATTACAATGAATCATGAGTTAGAAAAGCCATTTTTAAATTTTGTTATACATAGGTAGAACCGAGAACCGAACCGGAACCGAACCGAAGCAGATGGTTCAGATCCGGTTCTATACAATAAGATCCTGGGTCGGTTCCGGTTCTAAAAGTTTAGAACCGAACCTATATGGGTCGGTTCTTGGTTTTGTGTGGAATCGATCCGAACCAATCTGATTTGCACCCCTATCCATCTGGATGGACTCAAGTCCTCCTAAAGAGGGATTGAACAAAGGTTCTTCATCACTACCACACGAACAAACTCTGGACCTCCTCAGGCAAAACCAAGCAAAGTCTCTTTGCTAAATCCTAGGACGCTAAAAGCATGCACGAACCAAGATCCACCGCCGCCTCCCGAAACAAACAAACCTCTGAGTCTATCCATATTGCCAATGTAAGGGGGAAAGCATACACCCTCATCGTGCCTAGGGGGTGCAAGTTGAGTTAAGCTGGCCCGAACGCTCGATGAGTCGGCTCAAAAAAATCTTGACACGATCTCGAGCTTGTAGAGCTTGAGCTCAATCTAGATGAGCTCGAGCTCAATTATGAGTTAAGCTCGAGCTCGTATATTATTGTTCATGAGCTCACGAGTCACGAGGCATGCGAGCTTTTTATTCTTGTATTTTTTAAAAATAATAAAAATATAAAGAAAATCAGGCCATGAGTTAAAAAAACTCGTGTACAACTCGAGCTCATGAGCTCAAGCTCGATAAGTAGGAATTGAGCTCAAGCTCAAGCCAGGACAAAATGAGCTCGAAGAGCTCGAGCTCTAGCTCGAGTTCGAGCTTGGAAATTTTTCCAAACTCAACATGTGTCCACCCTTGTTCGTGCCTAAGCAGCAAGCTCCTACCATTACTGCCCGATGACAATCTCCAGCAATACCACACGACGAACGAGGAACATAAAAGCACCATATTCTCCCAGGGCGTCGTGACGCATGTCTTGACACCAAGTCACCATCGCATGGACAATAGAGGGGAACGATTCGGCAATTGCCAAGATCCTCCGCCTAATGACGATGATGGATCTTCCCCACGCAAGGTCGAAGCCCCCATGAAATTCGCAAGCTTAACATGACACACAAAACTCATGCGACCAAGCAAAGGAGGTGACAAAGGCAATATGCAGACCAAAATGCCAAGTATACGTACAACATAGGCGCAATTAAGTGCTCCCTAATTACCAGCACCATCTTTCAAGATAATAACTGCTCGGGGGACAGAACACCTCCACATCCTTCAAATTACGTAAAGCCCCTCATCAAGCACAAGACAGTGTTTGACAATGCCCACGTCTCTCCATTATGGACCTACCTTCCTAACTATCATCGCAGGGCCCGCTCGGTCATATGGCACTGCTCCACTCCAAGCTCCCAAGACTCTTTATTTTCTACAAATGCGAAATCTCGCATCTTTGCAATATCTCGAGGCACAGACGTTACTGATGGCCTCTGCCTCCAAAAGCTCAGTCCCAACTCCTAGTAGGAATGGGAACTAAACCATTCTAAGTTACAGCATGTAAATGGACACCATATTCTTAAATGTCTTCTAGTAGCTGCTAGCAAGCAAATACTTCCACGACGCTGAGACAAGGGACAGGATATCCCTCCATGTCATATCCAAGAAACTGCCACTGGCGCTGATGGCCTGTGAAAATCATACCAGCTAGTACGCAGCACCATACTCGCACGTTTATATGTGGAAAGATGCAAAAAAAATGGCATGCTTCTGCACCAGCACAACACACAAAGTGCAATATGAAAGGATTTTCTTGCAATGCACTAAAAAATAGCGCGCAACAAGCAAGGAAGATGGACAAGTAGTCAACCCTAATGCATGGTAGTCAAGCTAAAAAATTTTAGGCTCATCGCATTGTGGTTCACGACCCGCGAAAATTTAGGGGCATTTGATGGGGTTCCCCCTAAAACTTTTGAGCTAAACCAGAAAGACTCAGACCGAGGACACATCGAAAAAACCAACCCGACTGGACAAGTCACGCACAAAAACTGCATTCCCCCTAAAGGCTCAAAAACACCCGAGAAGAGAGCAAAGCCAAACGCATGTCTTGCGCACGCAACGCGCAACATGCGCCTTGCATGCGTGTGTGGCACGTAGTATATGCTGTCGGGCGCCACCACCATCGGGCAACCTACCCGAGCTGCTCGAACTTCCCAGGGGCACTTTCGTAATTTCGCTAAAATTGGTGGTTTATGTGCCTAAAACGGAGTGACGCCATTCGCAAGCACAAATCTCGCCCGGGCATAATTACTGACACAACCCTCCAAAAAACAATAAATAGGCCCCAGGCCTTCATTTGAGGATAGACAACTCTAGGGGCAAGAGAGAGCTCTGAGGTTTTCCAGCGAGATCGTGGACTTAGGTCGATCATCTTCTTAGGAATTCACTCCACTTCTTTTCTATTGCAAAGGGTCTATGGACTTAGATATTTTCCCAGTTGGATCGCTTCTATCAAGGTTCTGTGGACATAGCCAAATTTCCAAGTCGGGATGCTTCCATTAAGGTTCCATGGACTCGGCCGAATTCCTAAGCTTGAACGCTTCCATCGAGGTTCCATGGACTCATCCGAATTCCCAGGACAGAACACTTCCATCAAGGTTTGGTGGACTCAGCCGAATTCTTAGGTCAGAACACTTCCATCAAGGTTCCATGGACTCAACTGAATTCCCAGACCGAAATGCCTTCATCAAAGTTCTGTGGATTTAGCACTTTACTATGGCTGGAGAACTTCCATCGAGGATTCAAGGACTTAGATTCCGTTTGGGGGGACTTATTTTCATCGGTCAAGCGGTCATGACCGCATGAACCGGGCCTTAATTAAGGTCCAGTTCATGCGGTCGTGATCGCTTGACCGGTGAAAATAAGTCCCCTCAAACAGAGCCTTAGTTTCATTCCCTCATTTTTGTACTTTGCAATCATAATGAAGAAGTGGTATGTCTCCCTCCAAGATCAAATCTCAATCTCTGTAAACTCAAAAGAAATAATGGATTTTAGCTCGAAATAGATCCAACCACGTGGTTTTAAACCCTTTCTAGGTTTTCCACGTCAAAAAAGCCTCTTGTCATTTATTGTTGTTTACTTTGACTGTTTGCGCGCCCGTTCCAATTCCGAGCTAAGGCTTTCCGATTTCTCAAGACTGAGGAAAGAATGGGTGACCCACAATAGAGCTATTCGAGAATACGTCTATGTTGGAACACCCTATTACTAATTTGGGCAAGGATCACTATGTTTGTCTTAGGAAACCAGTTTGACCTAGATGTATAGTTAAAAAGGTCAACATTAGAATGTGTTTAGGGCTTAGAATTTAGGTTTGAAGCTGCCCCCAGGACCATTCAAGGAATCAGACTTAAAAGCTGAGGCAAAGACAATTATCGTTGAGCTTAGGTCGACGAAATGTCGAACTCCGTTCGACGCTCTCTGAGCTTAACTTTGCTAAATCGTCGAGCTCTGGTCGATGATCTTTGAGCTCAGATCGACGATCTGTCTTCGGCTTGTCCTTCAGGTCGCTGAGCTCCGGTCGACAATCTTCGAGCTCAGGTCGATGTTTTCTGTTTAATCTTCATTCCAATCTCTGAGCTCAGGTCGCCGATCGTAGAGCTCAGATCGACGTTTTTCCTGAGAGATCAACGATTTTAAGGATTCAAATTCAGTCAGACTTTGGAATGTTTTTCAAATTATCTCAGCATTTATTTCAAGAGATCTGCCAGCCTTTTTCCTTTATTCTGGAGCAAGTTTCAAGGAATTCTTTTTGAGAATGTTTATTGGACTTTCCTCTAGAAGATAAGACTTTTATGGAGGACATTTAATGTCTGTTAATGGCTATCTTAGACAGGGAATCTTCAGAGAATAAGATCTTCTCCTTTCTCTCCAGTCAGTCACACATATAGCACAACAAAAAAACGTACAGTGACATATAAAAAAAGTGATCAATCCTGAAGAATCAGTTGAACATTTTGGCATACTGAAAAAGTGATCATAGCTTCATCACAAGGACTCCAGACAATTCAATTTTCTCAGCCTCTGCTGAAACCATCTTCTGCTGGAGATCTGAAGCTTCTGAAGACCTATCACCCTGAAGCAAAGCTCCCACTCCTGAACTAGTCTACATCTCAGGGGGAGCTTTGACAACATAATCAATCCACTTGTGCTTCTCTCTTTGATTGAGACAGAGAAGACAACTTCACTCTTTTCCTTTTTCTTTCCTGCTGTAAAAGGGTTACCAAAACTCCCTTCAAAAGTTTTGATTCTGGTTCTGAGAACCTTGTCAAAACTCAGTGGTGGCAAGACACCTGATCAAAAAATCTAGTTTGGTTTTTGAGCCCCTTATCAAAAGCTCATTGGTGCCCAGGACACCTGATCAACCCTTCCTGCAGTGGATTCTTACCAAGGGTGGTAGAAGAGTGGATGTACCCAGTTTTTTGGGGAACCACTATAGCTCCTTGTGTCTTCTGGTTGCTTGAGTATTTTTCTTTGTTGTGTGCTGTGATTCTCTTTTTGCTGTCTTAGTTTTAAATTATATAGCAAGGCACCTTACACTTATACATAAATTAAATCTTAATTGTTTTGCTTGTTTAAATTGTAAAGTTATTTTAAAAATACTCTATTCACCCCCCCCCCCCCTCTAGAGTTGAGATAGATCTTTGTCTCACTTTCAATTGGTATTAGAGGAAGGTTGGTTGTTCATACAGGCTAACACCTGAACCAAAAGATCCTTGATAAGATTAATCTTTTAAGAGGGTTATTTTCATTATATTTAATTTTATATAAAGACATGGCACAGAACAAAGATTATGCAAGCACCAGGCCTCCAGTGTGCAATCTATCCAAGTTTGCACTTTGGAAAGCAAGGATTAGACTTTACATGAACTCTATTGATGAAGACATATTTAATTCTGTTTTGACAGTGTGCCCAAGTCCACCAGCAAGCTCAAGTACAAATGTTGTTCCACCTCCTTCAGGAACAGATGCTGAAATAAAGAAGTGGAAGACTGCAGATGCCAAGGCCATGAACATCTTAGCTCAGACAATGTCTGATGAGATATTTCAGAAGGTAGCTGAATACAACTCAGCCAAAGGAATTTGGGACAAGCTCTCTGAAATTGTCTCAGGATCTGCTGATGAAAGGAAAGACAGGAGATCCCATCTTATAAGCCAATATGAGAATTTCAAAAAGGGAGAAGCTGAATCAGTGGCTGACATGTACAATAGACTAAGTCTGATTGTCAATGAGTTAAAGACTCTGGATAAAGAAATCTCATTGACTGAACTGAATGACAAAATCCTAATGTGCTTCCCCAGCACTTGGGATTCAAGAATCTGGCCAATCAAAGATGCCAGAAGTCTAAATGAGATTACCACTGAAGCTCTCCTGGGCAAGCTCAAATCTTATGAGCTACTCATTAAAAATAGAGAAGAAGAACAAAAGGCTACTTCTCCAGTCACAAGGAAAGAGAAGACCATAGCCTTCAAAGCTACAGAAGAGGAGCCTGAAGATAAAGTTATAGGAAATGATGAGCTCCTAAGTCTACTGGCCAAAAGATTCTACAAAATGGCCAGAAAAGACTTCAGAAAGAGATCATACAAGGGACATGATAAGCCAAGGTATGATAAATCAAATAACAATAAAGAAATTATATATTTTGGTTGCAGGAAACCAGGCCATATTGTGCCTGACTGTCCAGAAAACAAGAACAAGGACAAGAAAGATAGAAGAGAAAGAAGAAAAGAGAAAGACTTCAGAAAGAACATCTCAGACAAACCCTCCTCCAGCAAGAACAAACATACAAGGAAGGGATTTGTTGCTGAGACATGGAGTGAAACTGAAGAGGACTCTAAAGCCTCATCCAGCTCCAGTGATGATGAGGATGATGTTGATGAAAAGGAATTTTGCATGATGGCTATCAATGCCTCTCAAACAGATTCAGAAGCAAAAGAGTCAGAATCAGATTCAGAAGCTCAACTAGAAGAAGATCAGGTAATCAATTCATTTGATTTCAGTTCTGAGGACTTTAAACATGAGTTTAAAGTACTATGCCTAGATCTGTTGGAGTCTGAGAAGGAAATCACTTCCCTCAGAAAACAACTATCTGAGTATAGCACTTTAAAATCAGAGAACCTCAAACTCTCTGAAGAGTTAGAATGCTATAGAGAGGAGATGGCTTCATTGAAGAGTGAACTATCCAAGGCCAAGCAATTTGAAGAATCCCTTAATGGGAGAAGTATCAAATTAATGGACATCACAAGCACAGTGAACTCAAAATTAAATAGTACACTGGGCTTGGGTGCTTCATCTAGCCAACCCATAGTATTAACAACCCCAATCAAATTTATTTCTGATAAAGGGAAGGGTGTTGTAGAGGTAGCTAGGAAGAATTCAGATCCACCTAAGAAAAGCAAAGTTCAACAGAAAACGTCGAGCAGAGGTCGACGATCGTCGAATAGAGATCGACGATCTTAGGCTGAAACGTCGAACTCAGCTCAACGATTCCTGAACTCTGAACTCCCTCACAGTCAATCTTCGAACGGAGCTCGACGATTTTACCCAAGATCGTCGAACTCAGCTCGACGATCGTCGAACGGAGTTCAGAGCTTTGAACCTTCTTTCAGATGCAAATCTCAATTCAATCCTAGAAGTGCTTCATCCCAATGCTTTAATCCTTATACTGAATGGATAATACCTCCTAGGAGATACCATCCTGAAGGTTATAAGAGTCAACCTGGGATGTCTTTTATTTCTGAATTTAAAGGTTATCAACCTAGGCCCAAGGTAAACTGGGTCAAAAATATGTGAATTCTTATATATACAGGTGAATACCTATCCAACATCAAACCAGTTATGGTATCTGGATAGTGGGTGCTCAAAGCACATGACAAGGAATAAGGACAACTTCACATCCTTTAAAGCCAAGCTTGGTCCGAAAGTAATCTTTGGTGATTCAAACTTTGGAACAATAAAAGGATATGGTGCAGTCCAAATTGGGACAGTCACCTTCAAGAAAGTAGCCTATGTTGAAGGACTCAAGAACAACCTGATAAGCATTAGTCAGCTGTGTGATGAAGGATATCAAGTGACTTTCAACAAAGAAATATGCAAGATCAAGTCAGAAGACAACACAATTGTGTTGATATGTAACAGGAAAGGTAACATTTACTTAATAGACTTTCATTCATCTAAGGTAGATATTTGCCTGTTTAATTCCATATCTAGACCTAATATTCTATGGCATAAGAGACTAGGACATGTTAACCTTAGAACCATTGCTAGGCTATCCAAGGACAACCTTGTCAGAGGACTGCCTTCTGGCCCCTATAAGAAGGAAGGACTCTGCAAGGCTTGTCAATTAGGCAAGCAAACTAAAAATAGCTTTAAATCAATCAATAAGAGTGATTCACCTAGGATTTTGTATCTGTTACACATGGATCTTTTTGGACCCATTACAGTACAAAGCTTAGGAGGGAAATCCTATACTTTAGTGATTGTAGATGACTTCTCAAGATTCACATGGGTATTCTTTCTGAGGAAGAAGTCTGATAACTTTAAGTGTTTGACAGAGTTTCTCAAATGCATTCAGATTGAGTTCAACACTCACATTACCCTGATCAGAAGTGATCATGGGACAGAGTTTGATTCTCTTCTCATGCAAGAGTTCTGTCAAAGTGAAGGGATCAGGCATACTTTCTCAGCTCCTAGAACTCCTCAATAAAATGGGGTAGCTGAAAGGAAAAATAGAACCCTCATTGAATCTGCAACTACATTATTGACAGATGCTCACCTACCTCTATCCTTTTGGGCTGAGGCAGTGAACACCTCCAATTATGTGTTGAATAGAAGTCTAATACATAAACTGAAGGGCAAGACTCCCTATGAATTGCTCAAAGGGAAGAAACCTAAAGTAGACTATTTTAAAGTTTTTGGTTGCACTTGTTACATTCATAATAATGACAAGAAATATTTAGCAAAATTTCAAGCAAAAGCTGATGAAGGAGTGTTTCTGGGATACTCCATGATCAGTAAAGCTTATAGGGTTTATAATAAAACTACTCTAAAAATAGAAGAATCTGTCCATATTTCCTTTGATGAAACTAATATGTCTTTCAAGGAGAAGAATACTTATACCATAGAATATTTGCAGGTGCATTCTCTAGCTGAAGACTTGGACATATTACAAGTTACTCAAAAGGATAAAAGTAGTGAAGATGAAGAAGCTGCTCCATATCTGGAAGAAAATCTTCTTGAAGAGCCAGTTGTTGTCCCACAAGAGGAAACAACAACACAGGTGGGTGAACAATCAACACCCCCTGTTGATCTAGTAACAACAAGAGATCATCCAATCTCCCAAGTGATTGGAGACATCTCAGCTGGTGTGCAAACTAGAAATCAGGTCAATCAAAACTTGATGCACACTTGCTTTCTCTCTCAAATTGAACCTCAAACCATTCAAGATGTAGAGCAAGATCCACACTAGATCATTGCAATGCAAAAGGAGTTGCATCAATTTGAAAGAAAAAAAGTTTGGGAACTAGTGCCTAAGCCAAAGGATCATTCCATTGTTGAAACAAAATGGGTGTTCAGAAATAAGCTAGATGATCAAGGAATTATTGTAAGGAATAAGGCAAGGCTAGTTGCTCAAGGATATTCTCAAGAAGAGGGGATAGACTATGACCAGACCTTTGCACCTGTTGCAAGGTTAGAGGCCATAAGAATCTTCCTGGCTTATGCTGCTCACAAGGGATTCAAAGTCTATCAAATGGATGTGAAGAGTGCTTTTCTCAATTGGGAGATCAAAGAAGAAGTCTATGTCAGACAACCTCCAGGTTTTATCTCTCTAACTCATCCAGATTATGTTTTTAAACTACACAAAGCATTATATGGTCTCAAGCAAGCTCTTAGAGCATGATATGAGACTCTAGCATGTATTCTGCTGAAGAATGATTTTGTTAGGGGGAGAGTAGACCAAACTCTTTTTATTAGAACTTATAAGTCCCATACCTTACTAGTACAAATTTATGTAGATGATATTATATTTGGGTCTACTTATTCAAATTTGTGCAAAAAGTTTTCCAAGCTTATGCACTCTAAATTTGAAATGAGTAGCATGGGTGAGCTATCCTTCTTCTTAGGATTGCAAGTCAAACAACATGCTGAAGGCATATTTATTTCTCAAATCAAATATGCAAAAGAATTGGTTAAGAAATTTGGGATGTCTGGTGCATCATTATGAAAACACCCATGCCTACCAATGTTGTATTGGATGCTGATGAACATGGGAAACCAGTTGATCAGACAACATATAGAGCAATGATTGGCTCTCTATTGTACCTTATAGCCAGTAGGCCTGACATAATGTTTGCTACATGTATATGTGCTAGATTTCAAGTTAGCCCTAGAGAGTCACACTTAACTTTAGTAAAGAGGATTCTTAGGTATGTTAAAAGCTGTCCAAATCTAGGTCTCTGGTATCCAAAAGATTCAGCATTTGACTTAACTGGATTTTCAGCTGTTGATTATGCTGGATGCAGAATGGACAGGAAAAGCACCAGTGGAACTTGTCAGTTTCTTGGTGATAGACTTGTCTCATGGTATTGTAAGAAACAAACATCTGTGTCAACCTCAACTGCTGAAGCTGAATATATAGCTGCAGGCAGTTGTTGTTCACAAATATTGTGGATACAAAACCAACTCCTAGATTATGATTACAACTTAGAGAAGTCTAAAATATTTTGTGACAACACCAGTGCCATTTCCATTGCACAAAATCCAGTCCTCCATAGTAGGACAAAATACATAGAAATTAGGCATCATTTTCTAAGGGATAATGTTGAAAAAAATAAAATTGAACTTCAATATATCCCAACTGATTTGCAAAGGGGAGATATTTTCACCAAGCCCTTGGATGAAAAGAAACACAACTTCTTCCTCAATCAGTTAGGCATGTTAGATGGAGGAAGCCTAAAGTAAATTACAAGATTTTAAAAAGCTAAAAACAGACCAAGATTAGGCTAAAAACTCATCTCTTTTTGTGTCTATAGGATAGTTTCTGTCTCTGAACTGCGCTCGACGTTTTCCCCAGAAAGCGTCGAACGGAGATCGACGCTTTCCAGAGAAACGTCGAACGGAGATCGACATTTTCCCAAAACGTCGACCTGAGTTCAGAGCGTGTCAGATAGTTGTATATTATCTCTTTCAGGCCTTCGATCGTCGAACTTAGCTCGACGTTCTACCTAGATCGTCAAACTAAGATCTACTATATTGAAGACCTTTCAGCTTCCATCAGGAGTCCTGATCGTCGAACAGAGATCGAGGATCCTTCCTTTTTCGCGTCGAACCCTAATATAAAATCTTTTTTTGGCCGCCGCTCGTCGTTTACGCTTTCATACTCTCTGCAACTCTTTCCCTCCAAACTTTCTACACTTAGTCGTGTTTTCTCAATCTTTGCAGGTACAGATGGCTGCATCAGTTGCTGCTCTTTCAAAAATGAAATTTGATACAGGCTTCGACATCGACATGAATTCTTTCGACGGAAGCGACCAGAGATTCAAAGATATCTTAAATCTTTTCCAAGAACAATAGTTAGTTCAGATTATGTCCACCAGAGTGAAGATTGCAGCAGACGAAATAAAAGAATGGTGTTTTTCTGCCACAAATGAGAATGAGAATTCTATAGTCGGCTCGATCAAAGGGACTCAGGTACCATTGTCCCCCGCTCTTCTAACAGAAGTTTTCAACCTCAGTACTGGAAATGATTCTATTAATTTGTCTGGAGAAGAGTTTGATTCAATGCTAGATAGAATGGGTCACTCTGCTGTGAACCCTAATAAATTGCTGAAAAAGAATTTATCTATTGAATTTCAATTCTTGGCTGATGTTGTTGGAAAAGTGCTCCTAGCAAAGCACTCCGCCCATGATACAATTTCAAGATACCAGTTCTGTCTAATGGGAGCATTGGTTGACAAAAAACATCTGGACTGGGGCTCCATCTTCTTTAATTTGATCAAGAAGAAACTTAGCAAAAGCTGTGTAAGCTTTGGGAGGATCTTAGGGGTTTACCTGCACTCCAGGTGCCCTGAACTGCTGACTTCAAGTGGGATGTACATCAATGCATCAAAAAGACTTACCTGTGCCCTCTTCAGCAGGTGGGACAGGCAGATCATAAACCCCAACAGGGCTGCTGCAGCAACACCTGCTTCAAGCACAAGGACTACCTCAGTCACTCCTCCTCAGGTCTATGCCCCAGCAGAAGATTTGCCTGCTTCTCCTCCTCCTCCAGCTGTCTCTGCCCCAGTCATCTCAACCTCACCACCAATCTTCACCATAGCCATATCTTCCCCCATTACAATCTCATCACCAATCTCACCTCCTCCAGCCACTACCTCAGAACAATTCCATCCTTTATTCTACTATCCACCTGTCACCACTCCATCATTTTCTCTCTTGGATGACTCCTTCATGGATGATTCTCCTCCTGAGCTTCCCTCTATATTCTCCTTCCAACAACTTCTACAAGACATACTCTCTCAACCATCCTTCACCCCATCCTTTTCCCTACCATCTCATCCATCTCCAACCCAGTTACATCAATCTCAACACCTCCTACTCCTAGGCCATCCATCCCTACACCTCCTACCTCCACATTCTCCATTCCATCAGCTCCAGCCACCATCATTCCAGCCACTTCAACTCCTACCTATACTCAAGCCCCTCTTGAGTATGTAGATCTTTCAGCTTTGGCAGACAGGCTGTATGAGCTGCTAGCCCCCAGGCTAACCTTATTGCTGGAGACCACCTTGGCTCCACTTCTGAAAAGTGTTCAGGAGCTGTCTACCAGGCTATCTCCCTTCCTCTCCTCTCAGGCAATCCCTTCTTCTGGGTGCCTTGATCCAGTTGCCACTGAATCCAGGCAGGGGGAGATGCCTTATGAAGCTCTGGTTGTGGCTGAGGCTACTGAAGGTTCAGTTCCTGCTCCTATCTTTGCAGTGGATCTTCAGAGTCTGCTATCAGTATTTGATTCTGTGTATTTCAGTTCTCTGTCAGTGCAACAAGTTGAAGATCTTACTAAGGCCATTGTGCCTATCTCAGTATGTGATCCCAGACTGATTGCCTCATATGTCAATTCTTTTAAGGTTGTGGATGTTATTGCTTCCATCTCTATTGATGCTGCTACTGCTTCCACTGAATCTTCTGATATTGAAATGTTGCATATTGTTGATGATACTGCTGCTTTGTTGCTTGCTCTGTTCTTTTGTTTTAGTTTATTGCTCTTCTGTATGTTGTTGTTATTTTTATTTCTGAGATTTGTAAGTAGTAATCCTAACCCAAATAGGGGGAGATTGTTGGAACACCATATTATTAATTTGGGCAAGGATCATTATGTTTGTCTTAGGAAACCAGTTTGACCTAGATGTATAGTTAAAAAGGTCAACATTAGAATGTGTTTAGGGCTTAGAATTTAGGTTTGAAGCTGCCCCCAGGACCATTCAAGGAATCAGACTTAAAAGCTGAGGCAAAGACAATTATCGTCGAGCTTAGGTCGACGAAATGTCGAACTCCGTTCGACGCTCTCTGAGCTCAACTCTGCTAAATCGTCGAGCTCCGGTCGACGATCTTTGAGCTCAGATCGACGATCTGTCTTCGGCTTGTCCTTCAGGTCGCTGAGCTCCCGTCGACGATCTTCGAGCTCAGGTCGACGTTTTCTGTCTGATCTTCATTCCAATCTCTGAGCTCAGGTCGACGATCGTAAAGCTCAGATCGACGTTTTTCCTGAGAGATCGACGATTTTAAGGATTCAAATTCAGTCAGACTTTGGAATGTTTTTCAAATTATCTTAGCATTTATTTCAAGAGATCTGCCAGCCATTTTCCTTTATTCTGGAGCAAGTTTCAAGGAATTCTTTTTGAGAATGTTTATTGGACTTTCTTCTAGAAGACAAGACTTTTATGGAGGACATTTAATGTCTGTTAACGGCTATCTTAGACAAGGAATCTTCAGAGAATAAGATCTTCTCATTTCTCTCCAGTCAGTCACACATATAGCACAACAAAAAAACTTATAGTGACATATAAAAAAAGTGATCAATCCTGAAGAATCAGTTGAACATTTTTGCATACTGAAAAAGTGAGCATAGCTTCATCACAAGGACTCCAGACAATTCAATTTTCTCAGCCTCTGCTGAAACCATCTTCTGCTGGAGATCTGAAGCTTCTGAGACCTATCACCCTGAAGCAAAGCTCCCACTCTTGAACTAGTCTACATCTCAGGGGGAGCTTTGACAACATAATCAATCCACTTGTGCTTCTCTCTTTGATTGAGACAGAGAAGACAACTTCACTCTTTTCCTTTTTCTTTCCTGCTGTAAAAGGGTTACCAAAACTCCCTTCAAAAGTTTTGATTCTGGTTCTGAGAACCTTGTCAAAACTCAGTGGTGGCAAGACACCTGATCAAAAAATCTAGTTTGGTTTTTGAGCACCTTATCAAAAGCTCATTGGTGCCCAGGACACCTGATCAACCCTTCCTGCAGTGGATTCCTACCAAGGGTGGTAGAAGAGTGGATGTACCCAGGTTTTTGGGGAACCACTATAGCTCCTTGTGTCTTCTAGTTGCTTGAGTATTTTTCTTTGCTGTGTGCTGTGATTCTCTTTTTACTGTCTTAGTTTTAAATTATATAGCAAGGCACCTTACACTTATACATAAATTAAATCTTAATTGTTTTGCTTGTTTAAATTGTAAAGTTATTTTAAAAATACTCTATTCACCCCCCCTCTAGAGTTGAGATAGATCTTTGTCTCACTTTCAGTCTATGAACTCCGATTAATAGAATACACCCCGGGCACGTCCAAATAAGTCGGCCAAGATATACAAAGTTGATATGGTATCCTAACTTGCATTACAAATTGTTCTTTTAAATAAGAAAATGTATGTAATGTCTCCTTCTTCTTCGAATTTTGATTGGGATGCAAATAATAATAATGTTTTTTTGGAAGAACAAGTGGATTATGTCAGGAATTTGCCTCGGCCTGCTGCCAATTTGGGTACCAATACGTTTGGAAATACTTATAACGCAAATTGGAGGAATTGCTCGAATTTCTACTAGAGAAATCTGGGGAATGCAGTATACCCTCCAAATGCTATTCCACCTAGTTTTCCACCCCCTGCAACTAGTGCACCAACTTTTGAAGAAAATCTTTCCAATTATGTTGTTAATACGGACACTACTTTACGAAACTTAATCATCTCTCTCTGAAATCTTAAAAACAAAGTTAGGCAGCTTGCCAAATTTTTAAATGAATGCCAACATGGAACTTTATCAAGAAACACGGAGGCAAACCTACAAGTCTCAGTTAATTACATTACCCTTAAAAGTGGAAAAGAAGTATGCGCACCAACCTCAAAAAAGAAAAAAATTTATTTTGAAAATCTGCCTTCTTCTTCTCCTCATCCTCCACCTATTTCTTCTTTGAATGTTTCTAAACCATCTCAACCTTATCCTATTGTTTTAAAAGAAATCAAAATGATGAAAATTATAACAAGTTTTGGAGGTTTTTTAAAAAATCAAAATTAATTTGTCATTTTGTGAGGTAATCTCCCAAATGCTAAAATATGCTAAATATTTAAAGGATTTGCTTTCAAACAAGAAAAAACTAGAAGAATTTTCTCGAGTTACGTTGAATGTCAAATGCTTGGCAATTTTACTTAACAAATTACTGAAAGAATAAAATGATTCAGGAAGTATCTCTAAAACGTGACTCTTCGGTGATTTGTTGGTGAAGCGTGCCTTGGTGGACCTAGGAGCTAGCATCAATTTAATGTATTACTCATTATTTAAAAAGCTAGGATTAGATACGCCAAGTCCAACTCAAATGAGTATTCAGCTTGCAAATCATTCTAATAAATATCTTATTGATATTATGGAAGATGTTTGTGTAAGGGTAGACAGATTTATTTTTCTAGATGACTTTGTAATATTAGATATTGAGGAAGATGTCAAGGTACCCCTTATCCTGTGTGGTCCTTTCCTAGCCACCTCTTGGGCTAGTATCGACGAGAGTAACAAAAAACTTCTACTTAGAGTTGATGATGAGGAAGTTGCAATTTTGATAAATTTTTCTTTGAAAAATTCTGTTTCAAATATGATTCAGTTTATTTTATAGAATCATTTTCTGAAGAACAAACTAATATGGATTTTCAAACTCTCTCTAACAATTCCACTGAGGTTTTAAATGCTTTACCAACTAATATTGTTATTTCAAACTCTCCACTTTTAAAAAAACTTTAAAAGGAAAAAAAATATTTTATCTACCTCTTATGAAATTCCGCAAAAATTAGAACTAAAACAACTTGTTGTGCATTTGAAGTATATTTTTCTTGAATCAAACTCTCAATTACCTATAATTATTTTTGCTTTTCTTTCGGATCTTGAAAATGAAAAATTAATCGATGTTTTAAGAGAACATTACCACGCCATCACTTGGCAAATATCTTATATACACGAAATTAGTCCACGATTTGGCACTGACAAAATTCTTATGGAAGATAATTCATGTCATTCTATTCAAACTTAGCGCCGACTTAATCCTAATATGAAATAAGTAGCTATGGAGGAGGTTATTAAATTACTCGATGAAAGAATTATCTATTCAATCTTTGATAGTTCGTGGATTAGTCCCGCATAGGTCGTACCTAAGAAAGGTGAAATTATGGTTGTTTTTAATGACAATATTGAATTAATCCCAACTCGTACAGTGATCAGATGAAGAATATGTATTGATTATAGAAATTAGTACCGTGACCGGATGAAATTATGGTTGATTAATCCCAACTCGTATCGTGTCGATTATAACTAAAATCCTAATACATCTAATATAACTCGATGTAACATCAACTACAGAAAGTTATACTGAATTATTGATACCCTAATCTGTCAACATTTCATCTATGATTATATAATATGTATTTTATTCATCTTCTCAGCTCTCTATTTTTGCTTTTGTCGGATTGTGTGACGCCCTTAGAGGGGGGTGAATAAGGGATAATTATTGTTTAACTAAACAAAGTTTACTTGATGAACAAAAACAATGAAATTAAGAAATAAAAACTAATTTTTCATAAGCAGACTTGAACACACTGAAATATATAAAAACAAAAGCAATAACAATTTATTTCAAATGTGCTAAAAGTGAATACAAAGTATCTCTATAAAGCTAGAGACAAAGGCTTATGAAAAATACAATTTACTTTTGGTTTCGCCGATCCTTATACCAAGAACCAGCAGGCTAAAGTGTATCTCTCCCTAGATCTTGCTACTAGCCTCCCCTAGATTTACCACAATCTAGACGTTACGCACAAGGAAACGATTTCTCCCTAAGCCGCACAAGGACTTGGACGCAACGCACAAGACGGCGATTTTCCCCTAAGCCATGCAAGGACTTAGACGCCATGCACAAGGCGGCAATTTCCCCTCTCGATTACAATAAGATAACAATAAGAATAAGAACAAAACAAATTGAAAACTTTAGACTTGAAACTCCCTTCAAACAATGGGATGAAGATGCTAACGAATCCTTATCAGGGTTGCTTTGAATGCTGCAAACGTGTCGTCAATCTTTTGTGCTTTGGCCTTCTTGAGAGTATGGAGTAAATCTAGAATCTGGAGCTCTATGAATCATCTAAATAGGAAGGTACACTCCAGGTAATAAAATTCATAATCTCCTCAGAAAATTGAATGGTTTTTATACTTTGGCGATATCACCTGGCAACACAGGGTATCGCCACCTAGCGATATCGGTAACGGCTGCCACGTGTCTCACGAACTCCTCATTTTTGCATTGCAGATCCGTCGATCATCGAACGTGCACGGTCGCCTGGCGATACTTGGTATTGCCACCTAGCGATATCGATAACGGATGCCACAACAATCTCCCCCTTTTTGATAATAACAAATCCAATGAGAAAGAAATCATGAATGATATACGAGGTGTTAGAAACTATGAGTATCAAGACTAAGCATTTGACAGTGCACAAATTTCGCTTCTCTTGGATGAAACACTCCCCCTACATGTTCACTCCCCCTAAATCTAATCATATTGAACCTTGAAATTTTAGTTAGTGTAAAATTCAGTAGTAAACCATGAGTATGAGTATGAAAGATTTCTTTAGTAAATTCTCCCCCTTTGGTATTGTCAAAAGAAATATCAGAGTGGTGTGGAAGCTAAAGAGGAAAAACACAAAGGAGAAATCAAGGATAGAGCATGTGAATCAATGTATAATAAGAAGTAAATGAGTAAACACGAATAGTGGCAACGTTCATCCATTGATATCACAGACACATACACTAGTGAAGATTATATTGGAAATAGTTTCGTTCCAATTCTCATAAGAAGACATTTTAGAGAAGATAATGTTGTGTACAAGTGATAGTTTTATGAAAAACACATATGCAGAGGCCTTACAAATACATGAACACATAGAATGTAAAAAATACAACATAACATAGAGGTATACATGACTAGTTGTGCTTGTACCCAAGATTTCAGAGCACATATAAAAAGAATATCTAGTTACAGAGTTGCACAAGATACTTTACAATCCTTTCCAAGGTGCTCAACCTCACAATACTTATTAAGACTTATCATGAGGGTAAGTAGTGCTTGGTGGAGATTCCATATCAGCCGCTTTTATTTGAATTTTGAATCACATCAACAAAGGTGTTGTAAACATTTTTTGAACATTTTTTTTTGGCTTGACAAAGGAGTCCGGATTCACTTGTGAGAGCATACAGGATAATCAAATATGAGCGGTGCAAAGAATAAACTAGGCTAAAGCGTTAGCGGGAGCATGCAATTCTAATGGTTATGGTAGAACATTCATAATTCACATATGCAGTAAGATTAAACCATATGAAGAGTTTCACAAATATGGGTGAAAGAACATTATCATAACTAAAATATTTCTCATACTTAGAGGCATGCGAAAACAATTTCATAGGTATAAAAACACTAGTACTTATGTATGTAGAAAAAGATATGTGATGATGAACAATTGACCCATGCTAGTAGGAACCCAAAATCAAAGAATATACACCAAACCATGTTTAAACCAGAGAAATGAAGAAAAATAAGGGTAAAAGAGAATTTTCACTATCGCCCGGTGATACTGGGTATTGCCGATCGGCGATAGTGCGAAAATATAAAAGACCATTTCTGGTCAAATTAATCTTTCCCAGCATTTTCTCCTGAAGACTCAACGCGGAAGACGAAGTGAAATTGGAGAAAGCCCTAGATCAAGGTAATTTTCATGGAATTTTTCTTTCACCGTGTAGATTTTGTAGATCCAAATGATTGTAGGATAGTTCATGGTATTTTTGATGAAAAAACTTCAGGTTATCAAGTATGTGTTATCATGGTTAGGAGTTTGTTCAAAACTAGTTTTTTTTTTGAGGAAGTGGACAATAATCTTATGTGTGTGAACTAGTGATTGCATAGATTGATGAAATTGAACACCCTAATCTTAGATCTAGTTGTTTTGAAAAAAAAATTTAGTTGAGGTATGGTGTTAGGGAAGAAGAGAATGAATAGTGTTTGAGTAAGAATTTATCAAAATGCTTTAGGGAATGTGTTAAATAGTCTTAGAAATTTCAGATCTTGTATTTAAAGTAGAGAGAAAGTGTATATCTGGAGTTGGAAATTGGATTAGAGCAATTTTTAGTATTGCCCGGCGACAGTGGGTGTCGCCGGCCGGCGATACCGAAACATTTTGTTTATTTTTTTTAATCCTTTTTATATGCAGCAATGGCTTTCAGTTCTAAAGCCCGCAAAAGTACAGGCAGTGATTCATATTCCTCCTACCAAATGTTTCCTGGAATAGAAAATGCTAACATAGAGATTGGACAGGTGATCGAATTCGATCTCGTCCGTCACGCACACATTCATGACCTATTAGTAATGGCTGGAATAATTTCTACCATTATCCCGGATACATTTTCATCTGTATTAATTAGAGAGTTCTACAATTCTCTAAAAGATCCTCGATTCACGGAATTAAATGGTGGAGTTCGATCAAGGATACAAGGACAGACAGTAAAGATAACCCATTATGACCTCAGAGAGGAATTTGGGTTAATAGATCATAAAAATACCATAAATATAGTAGAGAATTATCAGAATGATAGAGACTGGACACTCCTGAATTTGGTTTTGCATAGAAATTCCATCAAAACTCTTATTCAATCTACGGACACTCTCACGGAGGATGCATGACTAGTACAAGATATATTGAGGCACATAATTTTACTCAAGTCTGGTGATACACGGAAGATAATGGCTCAATTGAGCTATGTCATATATATGATTTTGGAGCGGGAGCCATTCGATATGGCAGAATTTATCCTATCGATAATACACTATGCATTCAGGCTAAAGAGTCTTACTCAGAAGAAATTAAACACACTACCACTTGGAGCTGTCATCCAACATATTTTATATAAGAAATACACTTGGATAGACCCGGAGTTGTATTTCAATGATTGTGTGCCCTTAATATTTTCTACGAGTGGAACACCTTCCATCGGCCGATCAACATAAGGAGGGTCAACAAGGAGTAGTGAACCTTTGTCCACTATCCATAACCCGTCAATTCAAAGAGGTGGATCATTGCGAGAAGGGTTGGACGACTTGCGAGATTCGTTCGATGAACATAATAGGGAGGTGAAGAAGAACTTTTTGGGAATTCAGAAATTCTTTAAATTTCTGACCAAAAGCCTCAAATTGAAGCCCACTCCAGCAGAAATGGTAGAATGGGAGAATCTGGTTATGGAGCCTCCCCGAACATTTACTCGACGACCTCTCCGGACGAGAAGCGGTGAATACAGTTCCGCTGATGATCAAGGAAACACAAGTGCAGGTGACAGCAGGAATTTCTGAATATTTCGGGGTGATTTGAAAAGTTGACGTTATCGCCCGGCTACAGTCACTATCGCCGGCAGCAGTGAAGTTATTTAAATTTTCATATTGTTTTTTAAGACTTCTATGTTGTAATATTGTGGGACTTATTATGTGATGTAGTGCTGCTGTAGTTTAATTATTGACTCATAATATTTTTGGTCTTCTTAATACTTAATTATCATTTTCTTGTTAATTAAAGTCCTTTTTTGTTTACTTATTATGTCAATTCATTAGCTTGAAATGTCCAAGATTCCTAGTTCTAATCTTAATAAAGGAAAACAGGAATCTTGAAGTGGTTTTGTGAAAATATCAGCAAGCTGTGAATCGGTGCCTATAAAACTGACTTTAATTGTATTTTGCTTTATGTGGTCTCTAAGAAGTGATGACATACATCAATGTGTTTGGACCTAGAATGATGAACTTGATTATATGTTAAGTCAATTGCACTCTTGTTATCACATTTTAATTCAATTGTTTCATGAATAATTCCAAAGTCTTTTAATGTGTGCTTCATCCAAAGAGCTTGTGCACAATAGCTACCTAGTGCAATATACTCGGCCTCGGTGGTGTATAAGGCAACAGAATTCTATCTCCTACTCGACCATGAGATTAGTGAAGGGCCTAGAAGGTGACAGGTGCCACAAGTGCTCTAATGATCTAATGAATAGCCAGCATAATCACAATCAAAAAAACTATATAAAATAAATGTATCATTGTGAGGATACCACAAACCTAACTTAGACGTACCAATAAGATATCTAAAAATACGTTTAATCGCTTTTAAATGAGATTCTTTGGGATTAGCTTGAAATCTAGCACATAAACATACATCAAACATAATATAAGGTCTGGATGTAGTCAAATATAATACTGATCCTATCATTCCTCTATATAATGTTTGATCTATAGAAATACAACTTTCATCCTTTCCTAATTTCAATGAGACACTCATGGGGGTATTTGCTTGTTTTAAATTTTCAAATCCAAATCTTTTTAAAACATCATGAATATATTTAGATTGACAAATAAACATTCCATCATGCTTTTGAGTAATTTGAAAACCAAGAAAATAAGTGAGTTCGCTTACCATGCTCATTTCAAATTCATTTTTCATAATTTTTATAACATTATCACACAATTTTTCATTAGTGGATCCAAAAATAATAGCATCAACATATATTTGTAAAACTATAAGGTCATCATGAACATAATTAATAAATAGAGTACAATAATCACTACCCATTTTGTAATCATTCTTTAATAAATAAACAGTCAATCTATCATACCATGCACAGGGTGCTTGTTTCAAAATCATAAAGGGCTTTTTCTAATTTAAAAACATGATCAGGAAATTTAAAATCAACAAAGCATGTAGGTTGTTTTACATAAACCTCTTCCTTAATATACCCGTTAAGAAAAGCAGTTTTAACATCCATTTGAAATAATTTAAATCTTTTAAAGCTAGCAAATGTAATAAATATTCTAACTGCTTCTAAACGTATTATG
Source organism: Platanthera zijinensis (assembly GCA_039513925.1). Classification (NCBI taxonomy): domain Eukaryota; kingdom Viridiplantae; phylum Streptophyta; class Magnoliopsida; order Asparagales; family Orchidaceae; genus Platanthera; species Platanthera zijinensis. Next base: position 230,963,533 of record CM077079.1, read on the forward strand.
GGTGTAAAGGTTTCATCAAAATCTATTCCTTCAATTTGAGAATAACCTTTTGGTACAAGTCTAGCTTTGTTCCTAGTGACCCTAGATTCACTATCCATTTTATTCTTAAAGATCCACTTAACACCTACAACAAGATGATTTGGTGGTCTTTCTACTAACTTCCAAACCTTATTACGTTCAAATTGATTAAGCTCTTCAGTCATAGCTAAAAACCAAGAATTATCATTCAAAGAAGTTTTAACATTTTTAGGTTCTATATCAGAAATAAATCACATATTTGCGAAAAAATCATGTAATGATGAACGAGTACTTACCCCTCTTGACGGTTCTCCAATAACTAAATCTTGTGGATGATCTTTTGAGAATCATAGCTCGCTTGGAGGTACATATTCTTGCACTTCTTCTTCTTATTCATCTTCTTTTTCTTCTTCTTTGTCTCCAAGGATTTCATCATCATCCGACCTTTGTAGGCGGAAGGGCTCTTCATCTTGACCTGTATTATTAGATTCTACACAAGGGAAAAGCTCATCAAATTTAACATAAATAGTTTCTTCAACTATTTTAGTCCTTTTGTTGTAAACTCTATAAGCCTTACTAGTTGAAGAATACCAATAAAAATGTCTTCATCACACTTTTCATCAAATTTGCCTAAATTATCCTTAGTGTTCAAAATAAAGCATTTACAACCAAAAACTTTAAAATAGGATACATTCGGTTTCTTTTGAAAATATAATTCATAAGGTGTTAATTTCAAGAAGGTTCAAAGCATAATACGATTAATAACATAACAAGCAGTACTAATGGCTTCTGCCCAAAATGATCTAGGTAATTTGTATTCTGATAGCATAGTACGAGCTAGTTCTTGCAAAGTTCTATTTTTCCTCTCTACCACACCATTTTGTTGTGGCATGCGAGGAGCAGAAAATTCATGTTTAATACCTAACTCATTGCAAAAGGATACAAATTTTTCATTATCAAATTCACCTCCATGATCTGAACAAATGCATTTTATTTTTAAATCTAGTTCATTTTGTACACGTAGACATAATTTGGAAAATTCTAAAAATGCATTAGATTTAGATGATAAAAAAATTGTCCAATATAAACAAGAATAATCATCAATTAAACCAAAAGTGTATTTTCTACCACCTACACTTAGTGTATTAACAGGACCAAATAAATCCATATGAACCAACTGTAAAGGCCTAGTAGTGGAAACAACATTTTTGCTCTTAAATGAAGATTTTGAAAATTTTCCTTTTTGACATGGTGAACATAAAGAAGATAGATTTCCATGCAAAATAGGTAAACCTTGAACGAGTTTATTTTGAGACAATTTTATAATTAGCTTAAAACTAGAATGTCCAAGACGCCTATGCCATAAATCTAATTCATCATTTTTAGAAATAAAACATTTTAAAGAAAAATGTGAAAAAACATTAAATTTAATCATGTAAACATTTTGAAATCTAGGAGCAGTAAGAATAGTATCGTTTGTTTTGGAATCAATAATTTTGCATAAGTTTGAAGATGAGTCAAATAAGACATTTAAGCCAACATCACATAATTGACTTATAGAAATTAAATTATGCTTCAAACCTTTAACATACATAATATTTAAGATAGTAAATGATTTGTTACCTACTACTCCAATGTCGATGATCTTTCCTTATTCGTTATCACCAAATGTAACTACTCCTCCTTTCTTCATCTTTAGGTTAAGGAACTTTGATTTGTTGCCCATCATGTGCTTGGAACACCTTGAGTCTAAGTACCACATGTCTTCTTTGTCCTTAGCCTGCCAACACACCTAGAAAGAGTATGAGAGTAAAGATCTGGTTACCCAAGTGGTTCCTCCCATAGTATAGGTGGAAGCCTTAGGTACCCAGATTTGTTTAACAGAACAATATCCCATCTTCTTACAAGTGTGTGTTGTGTGACCTAACTTATTACATTTGGCACACGTGATGAAAAAAGTTGATGGGTTTGTCAAAATAAGTTTTGAACTTTTGTTGGGAGCAACAGTGATAGTAGATTTATTATTTTTAATTTTAAAAAATGATTTTCTGGATTTTTCTTTATCGCTGGCCACTAACAAATTTGGAATGGGACAAAAATCACTGAATATGATTTTGGCGAGCCAGTGCTATGGTCTCGTCCTCTCAATGCAGTGTTTTCGGCAACTATGGTGCCGCCTCGATTTATGAAGGACTTTTTATTGCCTTCTACTAAGATTGAGAAAGTTTTAGAGATTTCTCTAAGGCCTCTTTCTCTCTTGTAAGAGATTCAACCCGAGACTGAGACTTAGAGAGATCTTTCTCAAGTTCTAGTATCCTTGTCGAAGACGGACAATCCTCTTAACAAGTTGTTTTCTCCTTCCCAAGTATTTTTACTTCATTTTTTAATTTTTTATTTTCTTTTACTAAATGTTTATTTTCAGATTTAAGTAACTGAATTTCATCTAATTTTTTATCTAAATATTTGCAGGTTCTTAAAAATTCAGAATATAATTCATCATAAGTTTCAGAAGTTACCTCAGTGTTGCTCTGGACACTGCTCTCATTATCATATGATGAAGTGCTCTTTCCCATCAGGCATATGTTGGCCTCCTCTTCAGTTTCTGAACCTGAACTACTTGACTCCTCAGAACTTGCGTCATCCCATGTTTTTGCCTTCAGAACTTTCTTCTTATCTTTCTTTTTGTGTCGCTTCTCCTTCGGCTTTTTTAGATACTTTGGGCACTTGCTCTTTATATGGCCAACTTTCCTACAGTGATAGCACTCGGGTGGTGGTCTCACTTCGTCATCCTCTCCATCAGCTTGGGTTATTCCTTTCCTATACCAAGATTCTTGCTTCTTGAAAAATTTCCTGAAGGAATTTCTTCTTTCAGGATTTCTCATGAACTTCCTAAATTTTTTTCGAACAGTCTCTCTTCAACTCCATTATCACACTCATAGGGCTCACTTTCCACTTCCTTCTTGGACTTCAACGCCAAAGCTTTCTTTCTTGGCTCAAGGCTATACTCTTGTTCTTGAATCCTCAACTCTACTTCGTGGGTTTTCAGATTGCCTATCAGATTCTCAATTTGGAGATACTTTAGATCGTGTGACTCTAAGATGGTAGTCACCTTTGGATTAAACTTAAGGGGGAAGCAATCTAAGTATCTTTCTCACCAAATCTCCATTTGAGAAACTCTTTCCAAGAATCCTCAAGTCGTTCACTATTTTGCTGAACCTTGTGTATATGGAGTCTACAACCTCAACAACCTCTATCTTGAACTTCTCAAATTCTGACTCTAATTAGAAAAGCTTCGAGTCTTTCACCTGTAATGTACCTTCATGAGTAACTTCAAGGAGATTCCATATATCATACATAGTTTCACATGCATAAACACGATTAAATTCAGTCCTATCTAAAGCGCAGAATAAGGCATTCATTGCCTTAGCGTTATTCTTATTGCGAAGCTTATCAGCTTCATACCATTTATCCTTGGGTTTTCCATAGTGACACTTCCTACTACAGTTATAAGAGAAGTGTAGCATGTTTCTACCATGCCCCAAACATCGATATCTAGAGCTATTAGAAGGCATCGCATTCGAGCTTTCAAATAGTTGTAGTCTGTGCCCATGAATAAGGGAGCTCTACTTATACCTTGCTCCTCAAAAAATGCATGATTATTTTGCGCCATTACTCTCAGTGATGAAACTGATTTTGGAGTAACCTTCCCTGATACCAAGTGTTGGATCGTGTGATGCCCTTAGAGGGGGGGTGAATAAGTGATAATTATTTTTTAACTAAACAAAGTTTACTTGATGAACAAAAACAATGAAATTAAGAAATAGAAACTAATTTTTCATAAGCAGACTTCAACACACTGAAATATATAAAAACAAAAGAAATAACAATTATTTTAAATGTGCTAAAAGTGAATACAAAGTATCTCTATAGAGCTAGAGACAAAGGCTTATGAAAAATACAATTTACTTTTGGTTTCGCCAGTCCTTCAACCAAGAACCGGCAGGCTAAAGTTTATCTCGCCCTAGATCTTGCTACTAGCCTCCCCTAGATCTACCATGATCTAGAGGTTGTGCACAAGGCAATGATTTCTCCCTAAGCCTCACAAGGACTTGGACGCCATGCACAAGGCGGGTATTTTCCCCTAAGTAAATCAAGGACTTAGACGCCATGCACAAGGCGGCGATTTCCCCTCTCGATTACAATAAGATAACAATAAGAATAAGAACAAAACAAATTGAAAACTTTAGACTTGAAACTCCCTTCAAACAATGTGCCGAATATGTCGACGAACCTTGCCAGGGTTGCTTTGAATGTTGCAAACATGATGTCAATCTTTTACCCTTTGGCCTTCTTAAGAGTATGGAGTAAATCTGGAATCTGGAGCTCTATGAATCATCTAAACAGGAAGGTACACTCAAGGTAATGAAATTCATGATCTCCTCAGAAAATTGAATGGTTTTTATACTTTGGCGATATCGCCTGGCGATACTGGGTATTGCCACCTTGTGATATTGGTAACGGCTGCCACGTATCCCACAAAATCCTCATTTTTGCATCGCAGATATGTCGATCGTCAAGTGTACACTATCGCCTGGAGACACTGGGTATCACCACTTGGCTATATCGATAACGAATGCCACGTGGCCCACTAACTCCTGATTTTCGCATTGCAGATTCGTCGAACGTGATTCATCGATCATCGAAAGCAGATTCGTCGATCATCGCTATCGCTTGTTGGCGATACTCAATATCATCTGGTGATATCTCCTAAGCTCAGTTCTAACCTGATTGCAGATTCGTCGAACGCAATTCATCGATCTTCGAACGCAGATTCATCGATCGTCTCTATCGCTTATCGGCGATACTCAATATTACCTGGCGATATCTCCTAAGCTCAGTTCTGACCCGATTCATCACCCAAAAGCCATTAGAGCTAGACCTGTGATATCTGCACATCATAAACACTCAAAGATCAACCAGGAAGCATGAAACACATGCTCCAACAGCTTTCACATTTTCTTTTTGGTAAGATCATTTGTAGGAAACACAATGGCGCCAAAAACAAATTCATGATTCAATGTAGATCTAGAATCATTTAGTGCAGCTTCAGAAAAGTTCCAAAGAATTCTCAAACTATTCACTAATTCAGACCTTGATAAGATTATTTCAACACAATGCAGACTTTTTGAGACAGAGCTTCTAGAGTTTGTTACAAGTGTTCAATGCGAAGAGGATGGTTCATTGACTAGAACAATTACTATACATAAGGTACTTATAACTACAGAAATTATACAAAGAACATTTAAACTCTTGTCAGGAAATGATTCTCCTGAATTATTTGAAGAAGAAATTAAAGATGTATTAAGAATTATGAATTATACAAAAGAACAAAGTTATTGTTCTCAAGAAAATAGATATATCAGAAGAAAACCAGTTCTTGACAGATATAATCGGAAAAGTATTGGTTTATAAAACTTCTGCACATGATGCAATTCCTAGAATTCAATTACAGTTAATGGGAGTTTTGGTGCTTGGTAAAAGGATTAATTGGGGAGAAATGATCATGAAGCTTATTGGTTACAAATACAGACAAGGGAAGAATGCTTACATGACTATAATGAGTTAGGTACTGCTGAAAATTTTTCAAAATTTACGTATATCCAAGGGAATACCAATACCACTAGGAAAGAAATTTATAATTACTCTTTTCACAAAATGGACCAAACAAATAGCTAAATCAGAATCTCAAAAGGAGTCCATACCTTCACCTTTTCAGCAAAATAATTAATTATGTACCAGCCCCACCAGAGCAAATTGTTCAAGAAGCATAAACTGATACAATAATACACTTGACTCCTACCAATATCAACACAATAAATCTACACTCAATCATTCCTTCAACTACTAACACTCAAATAGTAGAATAAGCAATCTCTGCTTTATCCTTTATGATTAAATAGCATAATTCTCAAATAAGGATCACAGTGGATGATATACAATCTCAACTGGATTTGATTAATGCTTCAGTATAGTTCATACAAGTACGGATTTTTTCTTCCTACATTACAAGATCATTTCTAACCTCTCTTGCTCATGAGGTCAAGAAGGGGGAGAATTAGTAAGAGGAAGAAGAAGAATTTAAAGAGGTCACATCATTCTTATTTGGACCTGATTTACTCAAAATTGTTGGAAATGAAAATGTGTTGGTTGAGTTTGCTTTAGAATGTGCATCAAACCAGGGGGAGTTAACTATTTCAACTGATATGTTAGAAAAATTTAGTGATGATGAAGATGAAACTCAAATTATTTATAAAAGAACAGTAAAATATTACTTACACTTCAAAGGGAAAACAATTGCATTAATCATAGAAAAGAAAGAAACTTATTCTGATCAATACTGAAAAAGATTTTAAGTATTCAACCAACTTCTAAAGATTTGAGACCATGCAGTTGTAGTTCTACATCATACTTTCCACCATATGAAGAACTAGATGTGCTTTGTATGAATAAGGGAACATGCACCATTCCTCTTATACCACCACCAGTACATCCAGTTGATAGAATATCAAAGAAGAAAAACTTATTGTTGATTCAAAGTTCATCAAAGGCAAACATGTGGTGAAATTAGCAGATGAAATGGATGATATCAAAAAATGTATTGGGGAGTTGGTAAGAAGAAAAGTAGAACTAATTGAAGTATATAAGAATGCTCAAAGGGACTAGGAAAGAATAATTTATGTACAAGAGTTTATCAAAGACAAACCTGATCACTGGAAAGCTCAAAGTCTAAAGAAGTACATTCAATTGACAAAAGATAAACTGCTGGAGAAACTACACAGTTGTTTACTTGAAGTGCTTATTTCTAAGTCTACAACTGATGTCTGAACAAAACAAAGATCAAATTAATGCATTTCTTTAAGGGGAGACTGAACAGTCATAAAATTATATTTGCAAGAAATTTTGTGGAAATTTAATTTATTCAGTTGCCTTATATATGTCCTTTATTATTCTTATCTATCATGAGTACATGTGATGACTAGTAATTTATTCATCATTTTGGGCTATTATCCTATTAGATATTTAAATAAAATATCGTATTTGTTCATTGTTTTTATAACATTTCATAAAAACAATATTTTATGGTCTAACTCATATATTTTATATTTTGTAGGAATACGGCAGGCCTGGGGGAATTTCTGAGGCATTTCCCGTATTCACATACATACAAGTCAAGTTCGTCAGCATGGAGCCCCGTCAACCACCATCACATAATGATCTCACTCTACCACTTTATTGCCGCCTTAAGAAGATGTCCACCTCAAAGCATGTAACATTTGGACACGTCAGCAATCCACCACCTCAACATCTCTAGAACTCGTCCACCACCTCTGAATGGATCAGCCTAGCCAACTCAGCATCTACTCCGGCCAAGCTCCGCCATCATGCTCGGACACCTTCCTTGGCTCCATCGAAGTTGTAGAAGGTCGGCCACCTCAAACCGACCTCCTCCTCACTATAGTTGCCCCATCCCTCGGCCACCTCACCCCATCCACCACCATAAAGCAGCTTAGCCTCCTTCATGCAGAGCACCGTTATATCAGCAATCCAGCTGGCCTGCTCCATGCAGAGCACTACCACGTCAGCAATCCAGCTGGCCTCCTCCATGATGCAGTTATACAAGTTACAAGCACCTTCTCCACTATTCTTGCCTTCAGTAATTAAGCCTCCAATATTCCTACCTCCAATAAATGAGCCTCCAATAAAACCCGGCCTCAATTGCCCATACCAGGATTTATTTTGCACCTATAAATAGGGTTGATTGGGGTGGAGGAAAGGGCATTCAAGGTTTTGGTCAGAAATTTAAAGAATTCATTTCGCTAGAAAGTTTTATTCCAGAAATTTGTTTGAGAGTTTGGTCATTCCGAGGAAGAAATCTTTAAAGGAGATTTGGAGTTCATTTATTTTGTCAACTTGTAACTTCGCACTTTTATTTTTTGTATCCTCGCAAGTTTATTTCTCATAATTTTTTTTTCGTCTAGCAATAAAATTTCAAGTTCCATTTCACTTCAAAATATTGTTATTCCTATTCCAAAAAAAATTTCTTGTAATCGTACAAATTTTACCTCTTGTTACTTTCTTTCTTTTCTACCATATTGTATTTTCATGCGAATGATTTCTCCATCTCCATGAGTAACTAATCTCTATAGTGCTCGATCAAGATGATCCGAGGATGAGATAATATTGCCGTGATTTTAGATTTGCTTTTCTATAATTGTTAAACGCTTACGATTTAACTATAATTAAAAAATTTTATGAGGCTATATCGTCGATATATAGTTTTCATATTATTTTTGCTCTTTAGTTAGCCGAGAGGCTCGTAAGATGAATCATTCGATCATAGGTAAAAGGAGTAGAAAATAACCCTCGAGAGAGGATGACATAACTCTTCCGGATTAGAGTAAGATCTAATAGCAAGGTTCACTACCTAAAGCAAATCTTAGGCGATGCGATTTGAGAACGAGAGTTCGGTCAATACACCTAAGCTTAGTTGAATCTAATCTTCGAAAGAGGAGTGTTCATGCTTCGGGAACCTCCACGGTCAAAGCCACTTCAACAAGAGAATTGCATTCTATTTTCATTCCTTATTTTCATGATTTAAGGATCGGGTACTAGTTTTTATACCATCGAATTAATTCCGTTAACATTTCTAGTTTTACTATTCACAACCAAAACTCAAAGTTCTAATTGATAAGATAATAGCAATTTTCGATGTAGAATTACTCAACCACCCCGAACCTAATATGACCTTTGTTTTTATAAACCTATACTACTTCTGATACGGTACACTTGTCGTTGTCAATTGTAGACATAGTTTTGTGTATCAAGTTTTTAGCATCATTGTCTGGGACTTTGGTCGATAATTCAAAAAAAATAGTTATTAATTTTATCGTTTCCCTTCTTCTCGCCTCTCTCTCAAAAAATTTAAAAGGAGCAACTTAAATTCTCGGAAAGGGAGATTTGGTCTTGTCATCCCAACACACTTTCTAGTACCATTACGAACCCTTCACATGGTAGATCTTGAGAAGTCTGGGACTAACTTAACCCGCTTTTTGAAAAAGTATATATATTTAACTATAATATTATAAAAAATTATAATGTTTTTAACTTATCTTTCTTCATCTTTTATTTTCTTCATCTAGTTTATGACCAGAGGAAACTCTTCAACAAATTTGTAATTTTGTTTTGATCCGAAAATCAAGCGCACCTTGCGGCGACGTCTCCGATTTAGTGATCTATCAATAATTCGCAAAGAGTCAATCGTAGAAACTAACTAAGGAATAATGGAAGATCCTAACCATAAAGAGGCCCTATTACGGACCATATCCTATTTTGCGAGGCAGATTCAAGTCCAGTGTGTCGACACAACTGCTCTTGGTCTCGACATAACTGCTGGGTGTCGACACAGCCTCTGCTTTAGGTGTCGACACAATCCTTGCCTCAGGTTTCAATATAAGTCCTGCTTTAAGTGTCTACACAATTCCTGCCTTTGGTATCGACATAGCTTCTGGGTGTCGACACAGTTCCTGGGTGTCGACACAATTTCTGGGTGTCGACACAAATTTGGCTTCTGGTGCCGACACAACTTCTGGTTCTGGTGTCGACACAATTTTTAGGTGTCGACACAATGCTTTGCTGCTAGTGTCGACACAAGTCCCGTGTGTCGACACAATTCTTCACAAGTGTCGACACTTGTACTTAGAATATTTTTCTTCCATTCCTTAACCTTGCACAAGGAAACTTAAACATACATCAAATACATATTGATGTATATCATTTACTAGGATTAATCTTCTCTAAATCTGGTACATACTTCTAGTGTACCCAACAATCTCCCCCTATTTGGAGAAGTCATAACCATTAGTCAAAGATATACACCAGTCGAGATAAAACACATAAGACATAGATATACATTCATTCCAGTGCAAGTAAACATTCAAATAATGTAAATGTTGGAGCCAAAATTGACCTCAGCGCAAGTTCAAAATAGGGGTGCAGCCAACACCTACCTCTCTCAAGCCCTACCCCTCGACTGGTAGCTAACGAACTACGACTGACCCAAAGCCTTAGCAGGGAGGTCCCACCTCACACCCGGAAGATCTCTGAGAGCTTCCCCTCCAAAGCCAAAAGCTAGGCTGGGAGCTCCTCAGAAAGCACTAGATATTCAGAGAAAAATGAGAGTCTGTTCTCTAAAGAGCCCCTATGGGTCTATTTATAACCTTTTGCTGACCAGAAGTTACTGAAATGCCCCTGGCTTGTCTGTCATTATCCAAATCCCGCTGTTTGCAAAGTACTAAAAGCAGCCCCTGGGGGTGCATGGGTAATTTTACTCAAGGGTAATTAAGTAATTTTACCCTGAACCCTGGGCCCCACTCGGCGAGAGCTCTATGCTAGTAACCCTCTCGCCTTCATTTGGCGAGAGCTAAAAGGGAGTGTCAAAAAGTCCCAGGCTGAGCCACCCCCCCCCCCCCGCCTTCTCGCCAGTTTAATCCTTCTCGCCGACTCTGCCGAGAGCGGATCCTGGCTAACCAAGGGTGAACGCTCTCACCCCTCTCTAGGCGGGACCTCCTCTAACCTTGACGTTGTTGTTGTTGGACGCGACGTTGAGTGAGTGGAGCTCACCCAACACCCTTGCTGCTGACCACGGCGTTGAGTGAGTGGAGCTCACTCAGCGCCCTTGCTGCTGACCACGGCATTGAGTGAGTGGAGCACACTCAGCGCCCTTTCTGCTGACCACGGCATTGAGTGAGTGGAGCTCACTCAGCGCCCTTGCTGCTTACCACGGCATTGAGTGAGTGGAGCTCACTCAGCACGGCGTTGAGACCACTCGACGCCTTCTCGCCCGCTTCTGGTCACGGGCGGGACCTCGCCTGCTCCTAGGCGGGAGCTCCTCCGGCGCGAGAGCTCTTCTAGTCTTCAGGCCCAAGCTAGCCCGAGGCTGGTCCACCTCGACCGTTGATGCCTCCGGGTCTTACCCAGCGAATATGGGTTGTACAGTAAATAATCTAAAATAAGTAGTAAAACTGATTTTAGTAAGCAGAAAATATTTTTTTTATATGTTTTCTCTTAGAGCAAAAATAAAAAAAGTTACATTGTTTCTTATCATAAGCCTATCTATCCTAAGATTTGCTAGGCTCCCTTATTACAATGCCTTGACAAGACTTTATCTTTGCCTTCACAGCTGGTTTTGTATCTTAAGCAGGCTTCTTTCCTTTAAGATCCTTTTTCTTTAGTTCTTAAGCTTTTATTCTTTGCCTTTCAAAGTAGTGAAAGGGCTTAGGAAAATACTTGCTGGGCTCTATAGCATTTGCAGGTTGCTTCCCAGCTTTTGCACTCCTCCTGTATTGAAGAATGGCTTCCTATTTAGCTTGATATTTATTCCACTCCTGCTCTGAGTACCACTTACCCCTATCATAGGTCTTGTCCTTAACAGCCTTCCATGCAGTCAGAATGATGTTCCTTGATGTAGGGCTCCATTGCTCAAAGTCCGGCTTCAACTCAGCCTGTTCTCTGAATCTCTTCTTAGATAGCAATTCTTCCCTTTGAGCTTTTTTTACAGCCTCTGACATTTCAACTTTCTCAATAACCACCTTCTGTGCCTCTTGTGGAGGGCTGTACATTTTCTGCACTTGGTCATGAACCATTTCAAAATTAGCATGAGGATATATAACCTGAGCAACTTCTGGCTGATCTCCCTCTATATATGCAGGTTGTATTCCAGATTCAGCCATATTATCATCATCATATAAAGGAGGGAAGCCAAGAGTAGCTCTGATGGTATTGGAAACCCATTTGGCATGCTCAGAACTAGCTTAGACTAACACTCTCTCCCCCTTTAGGACTTCTCTTTCAACATGATCTCTGAGATAATCCTTGTGAAATCAGACTTGACCTTCCAAATGATCAATCCCTTCTCTGTAGTAGACCCCAAATTTATGAATTTGAGTGGTAATAGTTGTTTGGGCAGCCTTTATCGCCGTTTTGACAGCAGCTAGATCAGTCTCAATTAGTTTTGTAACTTCTGTTTTGACAGCAACAGATAGTGCTGCAATCTTTGTGAGAATTTCCTTATGAGAATCCGTGAGATTCTCATATGTTCTAAATTGATTTTCTAAGATATAGGCATATTTCTCTGCCATATCAGCTACTTTAGTTTTAAGTTCCTACTGCTGAGTGGCCAGATACACAACTGCATGGCCTCCTTTCTCAAAGCAGTCTGTCATTTCTTTCTTGTATAGACTCACTTCAAATCTGATTGACTTGATGTCCTGAGCTAGCTAGTTTTGCAGCTCTTTATTAGTTTCATCCATATACTTTTCAAGAGTTGTCCTTTGTACATCTAGTTTTAGTTGCAATTAGACCATTAAGGAATTAAAGTCCATACTTGGAGCTGGAGGTGGTGTGGTTGTTTGTAAGGCCCTCTTATAGCCAGAGCTTATCTTCTTCATTACAGCAAGTTTCCTTTTCTTAGCCAAGTTGGCTTCTTCATCATCAGAAGATGAATTTTCTATGTCAACAGTCTCTTTGTTTATAGTATTCTTCAGTAATTCCTCCCCCTCAGTCTCTGGTAGTTCTTTATCGTGTGGTTGTTGCTCCCCCTCAGTCCTTACTGCTGGTGAGTAAGGGAACAACTCCTCCAAGGTTACCTCCTGCAACATTCGAACAGGAGGAATAAGATTAGTTGGTAAAATACATGGTTTTCCATGAACTTCCATGTCCTTGTCCAGTGAACTTTCTAGGAAGGAGATACTTACTTGCCCAATCTGAGCAGTATCCTTTATATGCACCTCAGGTGCCTCTTCCTCTACATGCAGTAGTGCTTCCTTATTTATATCAAAGACTATATCCATCACAGTATCAGCTGCTAATTCACTGTCTAGTGTAGCAGCATCATTTACTCCCCCTTGACCAGGCAGATCAGTAAGTATAGTGTCTTGTACAGCTGGTGCAGGGTCTTCTCCCCCTTGAGTAGAGATTCTTTGTTGCTCTGGGAGCATACTACTGTCCACTTGTCCTTATGCATCTTGTTATTGTTGTCTGTCTTCATCAGAACTGAAGACCACTTCTTCTTCTGAATCACTAGATGATTCTTCCTATGGAACAACTTTCTTCTTCTTCTGTATTGTTTTGATCTGTTTTTGAGGAGTAGCAACCTCCTTAGTCAACACCCTATCCCATCTTGACAGAATCATGGTGTTCATTCTTCTCATATGATTGATTTTTGTACCAGGAAGTTGGCTCATTACTTCTGGTATTACAAATGATAGGCATAGACTCAGAATTCTCCCCAGGTTCGGTTTCTTGATACCTTCACGTAACTTGTCAAATACTATGGTTGTCCAATCAGTCTTAAGCTTGAAAATGATCATGGTCATCGGTTGGAACATGGTGGCTGAGATTCTATCATGTCCACCTGTTTTACACAGTATGACCTTCCCTACAATCTCAGAAAGGAACTTCCCTTTTGAATTCATCCTTTTTCGGTTGACAGATGATCATATCTTATTATTTGAGTTTAACCCACACCATTTTAAGGCTTCCTCGACCATAGATGGTTGTACGTCATCTTCTTCCTTAACCTTTGGGAGTTGGAGTGCTTTTCGGATTGTTTTCAAGGTAATTTTCACTCCGGTATCTTGAACAGTAGCTTTCATCTTCTTCTCGTCTGTGTCTGTAGTTGCAGAAGAATAAAATTCCAGAACTTCTTTCTTCCAAATCTTTATTGGTTCAGAGACCAAGAATTCCAAACCGATGTCTGAAATTAGGGCAATTACTCCTTGAATCTCCGGTGATGCTGTCGTGAACCCACCACGGACCAGCTCATATCCTTCATTCACCTTGTCTTCTGGATAAGGCACCATTACCGAAAGAGAGAGATAGAGGTGAAAAGGAAATATGATTCTCGTCGACAGAGGGTGCAGATCCAGGAAATCAGAAAGCGTAGTCGACCAGATTTTGGCTTCACCTATTTATAGTCTAAGTGTAAAGGGGAGTTCAAAAGACGCGCCTTAGCACTAGGACAAGTCGACAAAATCTTATATGTGTTGACAGAATAGGTCTAGGTCTCGACAATACTGAGGTTTAGTCGACACATGTATGTGTCGACATACTTATGTCAGTGTCGACATGTCTCGACATAGAGTGTCGACTTTGATTTTTTTTGTGTTGACAAAAAAATCCGCTAACTGATAGTCTCGACATAGTTGTGTAGACACCAACTCTTATGTGTCGACACAAAAGTCCTTTAGTTATATGGTCTCGACATAGTTGTGTCGACACCTATTCTTCAGTCGACACAGTTATTATTTCTATGTCGACACATCCATTTTCTTTATCGACACAACATACTGAGAGTGTCTATACAAGGTCTGTTTGTGTCGACACAAAATTGGTACTTAGCCAAATTTCCTATGAAAACTTGAGCTTACATGTTCTACTAAAGGTAGCCTGTGCTAACCTAATCAAGATTCAACATACCTAATTCAATTTTAAAATAATTGAATTTAGTTTCATCTAGAGGTTTTGTAAAAATATCAGCAATTTGATTATTTGTATTCACAAACTCTAGACTAATATTTTCTTTTTTTATATGTTCTCTGATGAAATGGAATTTAATTTCTATATGCTTTGTTCTACTGTGTGATACAGGATTCTTAGCAATAGAAATAGCACTAGTAGAATCACAGAATAGTGGAATTCTACTTACCTTGATGTCATAATCTTCTAGTTGGTGCTTTATCCATAATAATTGTGCACAGTAGCTGCCTGCAGCTACATATTCTGACTCAGCTGTTGATATATCTACACTGGTCTGCTTCTTGCTGCACCAAGACACCAGTCTTCCTCTTAGAAATTGACAGGTTCCTGTAGTACTTTTCCTATCTTCTTTGCATCCTGCAAAATCTGCATCTAAGAAACCAGTTAGTGTGAAATCTCTATTCTTAGGGTACCAAAGACCTAGATTAGGTGTGCCCTTGAGATATCTCAAAATACTTTTAAGTGCAGTATAATGAGATTCCTTAGGGCATGCTTGGTACCTGGCACAGGCACATGTTGCATACATGATGTCATGTCTACTAGTAGTCAAGTAGAGTAGGGAGCCAATTATCTCTCTATACAAAGACTCATCAACAAGGTTTCCCTGCCTCATCTTTGTCTATAGGCATACTTGTTCCCATTGGAGTTTTCATGGTGGAAGCTGAGTCCATTCCATACTTTTTAATCAACTCCTTAGTGAACTTAGACTGAGATATGGATAGTCCATTATCAGTCTGTCTGACTTGAAGTCCCAAAAAGAACTTCAGTTCACCCATACTGCTCATTTCAAACTTCCCTTGCATAAGTATGGCAAACTTCCTACAAAGGTTGTTCTCAGTAGATCCAAAGACAATGTCATCAATATATATCTGGACTAAGATTATCTTGCCTTTGGATTCCCTATAGAATAGAGTTTGATCTATCTTTCCCCTTGAGAATTTATTCTCAATAAGGAAAGCAGACAAGGTTTCATGCCAAGCCCTGGGGGCTTGTTTCAAACCATATAGGGCTTTCTCAAGCCTATATACATATTCAGGATAGTGAGGATCTACAAAACCTGAGGGTTGTTCAACATAGACTTCCTCTTTCAAGTCACCATTTAGAAATGCTGACTTCACATCCATCTGAAATACCTTGAACCCTTAATAGGCATCAAAGGTCAGGAACATCCTTATAGCCTCAAGTCTTGCTACTGGGGCAAAGGTTTGATCAAAGTCAATTCATTCCTCTTGTCTGTAGCCTTTTGCTACCAGACTGGCCTTCTTCTTGATAATTGTTACATTTTCATCAAGTTTGTTTCTGTAGATCCACTTGGTTATTATGATATTGTGATCCTTAGGTTTAGGAACTAGTTTCCAGACTTTTCATCTCCTGAATTGATTCAGCACTTCTTGCATTGCATCAACCCAGTTAGCATCTAGCATTATTTCTTCAAACTTTTTGGGTTCTATTTGAGACAAAAAGCTAGAACACAAAAATATGTTCATGCTCTTGCTCCTTGTTAGAATACCTTGACTTACATCTCCAATTATCTGGTGAGCTGGATGATCCTTTAGGTGTCTTCTTGCTGGAGGAAACCTGTCTACCTCATGACCTTCTTCATTTTCCTCCACCTGATGCTCCTCATTCTCTTCTACTTCTAGTGTGTTTTGTTCTCCCCCTGGACGGCATGCATCATCCATCCTAGCAAGAGCTTCATCATTGATGGTCATCTGTCCAGCCTATCTATTAGACCTGTAGAACTAACTGAAACACTAGATAATTCATTGTTAATCAATCTAGACTCATCAAAAACAATATGAACTGACTCTTCTACAACTTGGGTAGTCAAGTTGTAGATCCTGTATGCCCTACTATTGTTGTTGTACCCAATAAATATCCCTTCTAGGGATTTGGCAGCAAACTTTGTTTGGTAGTGTCTACCATTCACTATGACATAGCACTTGCTACCAAAGATTCTGAAATAAGAAATGTTTAGTTTTCTGCCTTTCAAAATCTGATAGGGAGTCAACTTAAGTTTCTTATTGATGGATGCTCTATTGAGAACATGACAAGCAGTATTTACTGCCTCAGCCCAGAAATATTCAGGGAGAGTAGTGTCACTGAGTAGAGTTCTACCAGCCTCAATGGGAGGTCTATTCTTTCTTTCAGCAATTCCATTTTGCTAAGGTGTTCTAGGTGACGAGAACTCTTGATGAATCCCAAGTTCTTCACAGAATTTTTTCATACATTCAGACTGAAATTCAGTTCCATGATCACTTCTAATTTTGACCACAAAATTGTTAAATTCATTCTAAACTTGTCTAACAAAAGTTTGGAAAATACTAGGGGTTTAAAATTTCTGCCTTAAGAAGAACACTCATGTGTATCTAGAATAGTCATCCACAACAACTAATGTGTATGCTTTCTTACCAAGACTTTGAACTGGCATAGGACCAAATAAATCCAAATGCAAGAGATATAAACATCTCAATGAATCTTTGGAATCTAGTGTCGTAAAAGGGACTTGGTCTGTTTGCCCCTTTGGCAAGCTGAACACACTCCCTCTTTCATGCACTTGACATGAGGACCATTCCTCACCAACCCCATGTTGAACAGCAGTCCTATGGACTTATAGTTCAGATGAGCTAGCCTCTTGTGCCATTTGACACATAGTGAGGCTATCTCATCTGTAACTAAGCAAATAGGTGAGTTGTTTAACTCACAATCTAGGTTAAGACAATAAACATTTCCTTTCCTAGTTCCAGTCAAAATGATCTCTTGATCACTTGACCTTTTAATTTGGCACTCCCCTTTGTGAAAGGAGATGTCATAACCTAGATCACTAAGCTGACTTATGCTTATCATGTTGTGTTTTAGACCCTTCACATAAGCCACTTTAGTGATAGTAATTGAGTCACTAGAGATGTTACCAAATCCTTTGTTGACTCTTTTTTCTGATCCACCAAAGATGACTTTGGGACCATTCTCTATGGGTACAAAGTCCCACAACATTCTTCTTATTCCAGTCATATGTCTGGAACAGCCACTATTTAAGTACCATATAGGGGTATGGTCACTTGGATTCACCTGCAACAAATAAAGGATTACTTATCCTTAGAACCTAAGTTATTTTTGGGTCCTAAGTTCTTATTAGTCTTGGAAACAACAGGTTTACCTATAGATTTTCTGATAGGTAAACTACTCTTGGTTTTAACACTTGTGTTAAACCAACAGTCTAAGGCAAAGTGGCCAACCTTTCCACAACACCAACACTCAAATTTGTTATACCTTTTCTTAGGTACAGACTTCACAGTCATGTTGCCAACAGTCTTTTTGAGTGTGGGTGCTGGAGCAGTAAACCCCATGAATTCATTTTGAATCTGATGGGCTTGCCTATAAAGTGGCCTCTTTGCATTTGCAAACTTGCCAAAGTGAACTCCATACTCGCAGTGACCATGAGTAGTTTCATGATCATACCTGTTTGTAGGATTCATCACATTCCTAAAGAAAATAGGAGCCTTAGGGGCTAGTGGCTGAACTGGGCCCTTACCTTCTTCATGTGGATTGGTGGCCCTTGTTCTTCCCTTAAAGCCTAGACCAGTCTTTCCTTTTTGAGATATGAAGTTGTCAATTAAAGGTAAGACTGATTTTGGCTTAGAAAATTTAGCCACTATCTCCTTTTCTTTCTGAAGTTTTGCCTCTAGATTCTTGATATGATTCTTCTTGAAAGAGATTGTGCCCATCTGAATAACAGTAATGTTTTTCAATTTGGCAACCTCATTCAATTTTAGATCCAACAGCTTTGCTGAATCTACTACAGCCAGCTTAAGAGACTCAATCTCCTTGGTTTGTTCTTTGACAAGAAGTTTGCTTCTCTTTAGAGCTTGCAACAATCCACCATACTCATCAATGAGTTGGTGTACATCCCCTTCAGACTCAGAACCATCCACATCTCTTGATGCTGATGCTTTTGATTCTGATCCAGTAAAATAATCAGATGTTATAGGAGAGTTATATACCTTACTAGGACCATCTTGATCCAGGCACTGATCATTTTCTGTTAGGGCCATCAGCCCTCTACAGTAGTATTCTTCCACTCCATTTATGGAGTCCAGCATTTGTAGAAATTCTATCTCCTTAGAATCCTCTTCAGTTGAGAATAACCCAACATATGCTTCATCCTCTTCTTCTTCTCCTGATTCAGATAATGAAGAATCTGTCCAGCTTTTCTGTTTTTGGGCAACAAAAGATTTTTCTTTCTTGCCCTTCATTTGTTGCTTCTTCTTGTCTTTTGATTCAGCCCTCTTGTCTGGACAGTCGGCTATGACATGTCCTTTCTTGTTACAACAATAGCACACAATCTTAGAATTAGATTGTTTACTAGGTTTAGAAGTATATCTGTCTTCCTTAGGAGTTTTCCTTTTCTTATAGTACTCATCCTTTGAAAAGGATGAAGAAGGTCTGGTTCTCCACTTCTTCTTCTTCATGAATCTTTGGAACTGCCTTGTGAAGGCTACAAAGTCCTCATCTGAGGTGTGGCTGTCTGATGAAGTGTTGTCAAGAATCCCTCCTTCTGCCTCAGCACTCCTTCTCGGAGGAGAAGGAGATTTTCTCCTGCCCTTTCTTGTGCCTTCAGCTTTGAAGGCAACTTGTTTTTCTTTGTATTCAGATCTACTGCTCTTCTCTTCCTCCTTCCTGGCTGTAAGCTGCATTTCATATGAAAGCAGCTTCCCAAATAGTGTGGGAGGAGGTGTATCTGCCAGCTTGGCCACTTCTCTGATGGCACAAATCTTGGTGTCCCAATTCTTTATCAGAGATCTCAGAAATTTGTCATTCAGTTCATAAGTGTTGAAGACTCTTCCATAAGTCATCAGCTCATTTACAATCCTGAAGAATTTCTTATAGCATTTAGCTATGCTGTCATTCTTGGCTTGCCTAAAGCTTTCATACTCCTGATTCAGCATATATTTTCTATCTTCTATGACTTCTTTTGTTCCCTCCATGTAGACAATAAGAGTGTCCCACATTTCTTTGGAGGTTTTGCAATGCACCAGATTCTGAAAGGTGGCATCATCTATGGTCCTTACAATGATATTCTGTGCCCTTTTGTCTAGAGTTGCCAGGTTGATTTCATCCTTTGTCATTTCTGAATAACTCTTAGGAGTCTTCATATTTGCATCAAGTGTTGATACCTTCATTGGAATGAAGGGTCCTTCCTGTACTGTGATGTAAATTCTTGGATCAGAAGCTTCCATACACAATCTGACCCTCTCCTTCCATATGCTAAAACATTCCTTCTTGCAGATAGGTAGTTTCATTGATCCAAACTCTTTTTGGTTCTCACTTGAACCCATTCTTGAATTCAGAAAATTGCCTAGGAGAATTACTCAGACTGTTAAGTCAATTCTTCAGTAACCTCCCTCTGATACCACTTGAAATACTTAAATCAAGAGCCTAAACACCTAGAGGGGGGGTGAATAGGTTCTAATTTTTCCTTTAATATTTTAGGCAATTAAACAGATCTTGTTTGGCACAAATGAAATAAAATACAGCACAGAACATTCACAGCACAGAGAACACCAGATTTATAGTGGTTCCCCAAGATATGGGTACGTCCACTTCCCCCTTTGCTTATCTAGTAGAGTACTGGATTCAGCCTAACTTCTTTCCTCTTTCTCAGATCCAAAGATCCTACAACTCAGAACCAAAATGGTTCCTACACCTCAAACTTTTGCAAGTCCTACCTCAGATCCTTCCCAGAATCCTACCTCACGCCTCAGCCCTACCTCAGCCCTTATCTCTAGGCTTACAACTAAGACTTTTGCAAGTCCCACCACTCAGGCTCACAGCCCTACCTCAGCCTTTATAATTATAGGCTTACAGCTCAGATCTACAACAGATCCTACAAGAAATTGTGTAATAACAGAGATACAAAAGATATCACCAGATAGATCCCTCTATTGATGTTCTTTTTGATCAGTTCTTGATCTTCAGTCCCAACCAGACTTTGTTGTTTCAAAGCTTTTTGATATAATAAAATAAGGTTGGATTGTTCTTGATGTAGAAGTTGATCCACTATCAGCTCCTTCCTTGAATTCAAAATGAGATCTGAATCTTCTCTACAGACTATTCTTGGATCTGCCTTCTTAAAGGGTTTCCCCTTTTCTTGTTGTGAATTTTCTCTCTCTTAGTTGATGGCTTTTCTGGCCTTCACTGAGTTGTTGTTTTTGGTTGTTAAGGATCAGCCCTTTATATATATATTTCTCATGGTTACTGGCTGATCCGGTTTGTAACAACCTTCTGTTAGTTCTAACAAAGGTATCAGACCTATTGGTAATGACAGATGTCGACCCACCCGTCATGACAGTTGATTCCTTAGAGACTTATCAACTCAGCATGATCCACTCAGCAATCTGCTTCACATGTGTCGACACAAGTAGACAAAGTTTCGACACAAGTCTTGATGATGTCGACACAATGCTCCAAGTGTCGACACAGTCATTCTTCTGCTCCTCGACACATCTTCTATTGGTATGTGTCGATATAAGTCCAGTGTGTCGACACAACTGCTCTTGGTCTCGACATAACTGTTGGGTGTCGACACAGCCTCTGTTGTAGGTGTCGACACAATCCTTGCCTCAGGTGTCAATATAAATCCTGCTTTAAGTGTCTACACAATTCCTGCCTTTGGTGTTGACATAGCTTCTGGGTGTCGACACAGTTCCTGGGTGTCGACACAATTTCTGGGTGTCGACACAAATCTGGCTTCTGGTGTCGACACAACTTCTGGTTCTAGTGTCGACATAATTTTTAGGTGTCGACACAATGCTTTGCTGCTGGTGTCGACACAAGTCCCGTGTGTCGACACAATTCTTCACAAGTGTCGACACTTGTACTTAGAATATTTTTCTTCCCTTCCTTAACCCTGCACAAGGAAACTTAAACATACATCAAATATATATTGATGTATATCATTGACTAGGATGAATCTTCTCCAAATCTGGTACATACTTCTAGTGTACCTAACACTTTCAACTCATCATATGAGCTATACCATGCAGATCCAATCTCCCAATTTCTCCACAATCTTATGTGCGACCCTAATAGGCTCATACTAAATTGGCAGTGAGGCTACATGTTTGATCACTTCTAGATCATTATGGTAGCACAAACAAGAAGAAATTCTTTTCGGACATGAAAATTTATTTTTGTGAGGACTTAGTTATATTTCGAATCTGCGCAGACCAAGTGGTAAGAAGGTGTGTTTAGGATGATAAAGACGTCCAAATATTACAGCACTGCCACGAAGGACCGACCGGTGATCATTATCAAACAAAGCGGACTACAAGAAAGGTGTTAGAGTCGGGCTTCTATTGACCTACCTTATTCAAAGACGCTCACATTTTTGTGAGTAATTGTGATCGGCACTAACAATCAGGATTTCTTTTTTTAAGATATGGGCGACAACCCTGACGACCAATCAGGGAAGTCTTCTTATAATCTCTTTTTTAGCATCTTTTTAATTTAGTTTAATTTCCATACTTAGTTTTATACATTGGGGACAATGTTTAATTTTAAGTATGGAGGTGTTTGTGTAGTAATTAATTTTCCAACTTCATACTTAGTTTTAAACATTGGGGATAATGTTTACTTCTAAGTAGAAGGGGTAACCTAACTCAATAAACTTTTTCATCCAATTTATAGCTCTTACTCAGTTGATTAATCCCAAGTAGACTCAATTTTCCATATGGACTAAGAATTTTTTGTGCTAGAATAGTTTTTTTTTTTTGAAACTTTTGAGTAAAATTGTTGACTCATGTAGTGTTTCTAGTCAAATGCATGTGTTTGAGTAGTATTGGTGTAGAATTAAATTCTTGGTATAGATCTAAAATTATGATTTTTTTTAATTTGCATAAAATGAATTTATTTCACTTTTAATTGAATCTGATTTTATCCAAAAGTAATTTAGGAGAGTGTGTAGAAGATCATTAGAAAGTTATTACTTGACTCAAATGAAAGAATGTTCTTTCTCGATGTCTAGAACTTGCTCTTAGCTATCGTCAAAATATTTGCACTTTAGAACAATTAACCTTATGGAAATAACTTAGGCCTTTCTTTGGACAGTTTGAGTTCTTGCACCCAACCTCAAAATTACTTCCATTGTTCACACAAATTTGAGCCTTTTATTTTTATTTGATCCACCCTCACCATTTTTGCCACCAAAAATAAAAGGCCCAAACCCAAATGTACACTTAAAATTCTGAGCTAAATTATTGAAAAAAATTGGTGTTGATTCAAAAAAGAAAATTTCATAGTTATATGCAGCCTAGGTATGTATATGCATACTTGGAATGATCCCAGCTATGAAGAAAAAATATATAGGTGCTGATTTAAAAAGAAAAATTTCAAAGTGATATGAGGCCTAGGTATGCACATGCATATGTGAAATGATCTCAACTATGAAAAGTAAATTCTCATAATGATAAGCGGCCTAGGTATGCACATACATACTTGAAATGATCCCAATTATGAAGAAAAAGAAAAAAAAAAATTAGCTCAAAACTCTTTGTTTATGTGGATTGTGTCTTCATGTTTATCATTGTTTACCTCACCCTTAAACCCAAGCCTTAAGTTACATCCTATTTAATTCATAAAGATTCATAGAGTTGATTTAGTATGAAGTGTATTGGAGAAGGTGCAAACGGGAAAACCTATGACCATCGCCATTGATGTATTTCTTTGGAGGTCACCCCGAGCGTCAACATCTAGTAATTTAAATCTCAGCGATCACGCTATTTTCTCCCTTTACATAACTTTGAGATTAACCAATTGACTCTTTTTTAAAAGTGATAATAAATAAATGAAACACATTTTTATTATTTCATAAATTAGTATTTATACCAAGAATGTCTTTCTACTAAAATATCTACACACATTATACAACCCCATATTCGATGGCTGGACCCCATTAGATGTGCGAGTGAGGCGGTTTGGCCAGCACCCGCCCAGGTCCTAAAGAGGTGCATTCGCTCGACCTAAGAAGGAATGGTTTGTCCCTTCGGCGAGTGCAATCTTCATCCAGCACTCGCCTAAGATCTCGTGCCTCGGCATGCATGCAAGGCCAGTTCTCACCAAGCTAGGCGAGTGGCCGCCCAGCCAGGCACTCGTCCTTTAGAGATCTTTAAGGTGGTGAATGTGTTGTGCTCCCGGCATTCTCCCCTTTAGCCGAGTGGTACTCTCACGGATCATTCGCCCAGCAGGGTCCAGAGGCAAAATTACCTAGATGCCCTCAGAGGTCTTCATTTAGCCCCTCAGAACAGCGGAGTTACGATGTTGGCAGGCCAATTTGGATTGCGTATATCCATTTAGAATAGCGGAGGTTGGTTGTTGGCAAACCATTTTCAGAAAACTATAAATAGACCCAAGGGGGTACCTCAGAGGGCAGGCTCTACTTATGCCCCGGTCTTCTTGCGCTTTCTGAGGTATCCTTAGCTCAGCATTTGGCTAGGGAGGGGAAGCGCTCTAAGATCTTCCAAGCATGTGGTGGGAACTCCGCGTCGAGCCCTTGGGTCTGTTCCCTGTTCATTTTCCTTAGTCATTTGGTTCGCGAGAGAGAAGTAAGTGTGTGATCACACCTTCCCCAAGGGTGAACTCCACAGAGACCGAGTTTTCAGTTTCAACATTTTTGGTGCCGTGAGCATGGACCGTAGTCAGCATAAAAAATCTTTAGCAGGCTCGATGACTGGAGGAGAAGGGCATGGTTCGGACAGGGCCGACTCACCACTCCCTCCCCCTCTCGCCACGGTGGGGATGTTCGAGGAGTTCAGGCAGGAGGTGCTTGGGCTAGTCAGGTTCGCCCTCAGCGCACGTGTCAAGAGCTCGATGCCAGCAGTTCCAGTAGTCACCGCCCTGGCCCTGGGTGAGGACGCAGCTGGTAGGCAAGCGGAGAAGGAGGTGGAAGATGGAGGAGGGGAGCGAGATCTCCAGGGCCGAGTGGTCTTCCCAGGATCGGCGAGTGGAGGTCAGTTCAGCGAGATGGGGGTGCGAGACCCTCCGGCTCGCCCAGCAGGGGGAGGTAGCCCCTTCAGCGAGTTAGTTTATTCTGCCCCAGTTCCAGAGGGGTTCAGGGAATGAGAGATGTCCTACTACACTGGGAAGGATGACCCGGTCCAATACGTCTAGTGGTTTGAGGATGTGGTGTCGATAAGGCAGATGTCGGATGCCTTTAAATGCAGATTCTCCTCCATCACCCTCAAGGAGAAGGCGAGGGAGTGGTTCCACCAGCTGCCATCCAACTCAATCTAATGTTTTGAGTACCTGCGTCGGGGGTTCATGTTGAGGTTCACCACTTCCAAGAAGAGGAAGAAGGAGTCGGAGTCCCTATTCCACATCAAGAAGGGGGTGAACGATATCTTGGGGAGCTACGTGGACCGGTTCCAAGAGGAGGTGACCCAAGTCCAGGAGATGTCAGGGCACACCCTGATGATGGCTTTTACCTTGGGGCTACAACAAGGTTTCTTCAGGATGGAGCTAAAGAGGGTGTCACCTCTCTCCTACGAGGAGTTGATGGAGAGGGCAGTAAGGGAAGTTAAGAGGGGCATCAAACCCCGAGTTCGCGAAGGAGTTGGCCAGGTGGGCCACAGAGAAGGAGAAGGGGCCAGGAGGACGTCGAGGTCAGAAGGGGAGGAGAGCTGAACCCCGATATCAGGAACAGTAGCAGCTGTTATAGCAGCAGTAGCAGCCGATGTAGGGGCGCCAGGAGCCAATTAATCGGCTCGGTTGGAAGCAGCAGGAGTGGTAGGACCAGGGCCAGCGGAGGGGTTTCCATGGAGGAGACAACCGTTAGGTATGTCAGGGCCACTTCCACCCTCCAGATTGGAGGTAGGGTCATAGACCCCCTCTCCCCAATCAGCATCAGGCTATGATGATAGCCATGCAGAGGAGGAGGGGTTAGCAGAGGAGGAGGGAAGTCAGGGTAGAGTTACCCTATTGTGACTTCCATCATGAGGAGGGGCACGCTACATTCGCGTGCCCGGAGTTCCTCAAGATGAGAGGAAACAAGGAGCAGCAGTAGTAGCAGCAGGACCGCCGGGAAGTGTGGATTGAAGAAGTCTTGCCTCGGGCAGAGGAGGACAGGTGTGAGGACCGAGACGATGTTGGGGCCTTGGGATGGATCAGAGTGATCCATGGGGGGTGGGTGTAAAGGATTCCCGAAAGGCAAGCCTCCATACCATGTACCGTCGGAGCGTCGGCTCCACATCCCAGACCCCACCCCCGGAGGAGAAGATCACCTTCTCGAGGAAGTACATGCCAGATTACGAGGACCCCTTCTGTGACGCATTGGTCATCCAGCTCGTGGTCGATAACTTCACCGTCTCCCGGATTCTCATTGACAACGGGAGCTCCATCAATGTCATCTTCAAGAAGGCAATCGACGCAATGAATGTGGAGGCCAAGAGGCTATTGGCCTTGGATGGACCTCTGTTTGGGTTCTCTGGGGATAGAAAGGAGGTGGAAGGAGGAGTGGGGCTCCATGTCACCCTGGGGGGAAATCCCAAAACTGTAGGTTCGTCATCGTGGATTCCCCCAGCAGTTACAATGACATCTTCGTACGGCCTCTCATCAGCGCCTTCCATTGCGTCCCCTCATCCTTTCACCAGTGCTTGAAGTTTAACGCAGAGGGGATCCAGTCAGAGTTCGGGGAGACCCTGAGGTGGCAAGGGAGTGCTACGTCACCGCGATGAACTCCATTTCTTGGCAGGAGGGGTTCGAAGAGATGGAGCGGAGGATGGAGAAGGCAGAGCATGGAGTAGGTGGAGTGGAGATGGAGGTGGAAGAGGGCCTTACCCAGGTGGAGGTGGTGGAGGGAGTTCAGGAGGAGACGGTCGAGGCAATGGTCGTGGAGGAGGCTGAGGAGGAGGTCCATGTACTAGGAGAGGAGGACATCGAAGAATGGGGAGAGAAGTCTCATCTGGAGGCTGAAGAAGAGGTGGTAGAGATGGAAGTTCTCACCCTTGGGGGTAAGGTGGAGAAGGTGCGCATCAGCGGGGGGCTGACCCTGGTGGACCAGGATAGGATGTTGGCATGCCTATTGAAGAACGTGGACATCTTTGCTTGGAGCACCGCGGAGATGTCGGGGATTGATGCGGACGTTGCTTATCACCGCCTCAACCTAGACCTAGAAGCTCTCCCCATCCAGCAGAAGAAGAGGTCCACGGCAGATAAGCTGGTCGAGCCTATAAGGGAGGAGGTGGTTAAGCTCCTGAAGGCTGGCTTTGTATCCAAAATTCAATACCCCAGCTGGGTCTCCAATGTAGTAATGGTAAAAAAGGGAGACGGTCGGTGGAGAATGTGTGTCGATTTCTCTTTGCTTAATAAATCATGTCTTAAAGATTGTTACCCCTTTCCTCGAATCGACGCGCTGGTTGACTCAACCATCAGTTTTCCTATAATGAGTTTCTTAGATGCTTTTTCAGGTTACCATCAGATCAGGATGCACCCCCCCCCCCTCGATGTAAAAGATGTCTCCTTCATTACTGGAGATGGGTGCTACTGCTACAAGATGATGTCCTTTGAGTTGAAAAATACAGGGGCGACATACCAAAAGATGATGGATCGGGTCTTCCAGAAACAAAAGGGGAGGAACCTGGAGGCTTATGTAGATTATCTGATGGTCAAGAGCTAGGAGGTGGACTCCCACCTCCAGGATCTAGAGGAAACCATCGGCACCTTGCACAAATACAAGATGAGGTTGAACCCCTTGAAGTGTGTCTTCGAGACCAGCAAGGGCAAGTTCTTGGGCCACCTTCACACCTCTGTAGGGGTGGAGCCAAATCCTAACAAGGTCAAGGAGATCATGGAGTTGGGGTCACCTCGGAATGCTAAGGAGGTGCAGCGATTGACTGGGAAGTTAGCCAGGCTCAGTAGGTTCCTTTCCCGGGCTGGGGAGAAGTGCTCTCCCTTCTTCAAAGCATTGAGGGGGCATGAAGTTTGAATGGATCGGGGAATGCTAAGAGGAGTTCTGGGCCTTAAAGAGGCAGTTAACTCAGGCCCCCCTGCTCCAACGGCCAAAGGAGGGGGAGGACATATCTTTGTATCTCGGGGTTGGAGCAGAGGCCTTGATCTCCGTCCTAATTCGGGAAGAGGGGAGGAAGCAGCTGCCCATATACTATGTGAGCAGGGTCCTGAGGAAGGCAGAGCTCCGATATCCCATCTTGGAGAAGCTATCCTTTGTCTGGTCATCTCAGCTCGGAGGCTCGGACCCTATTTCTAAGCACACTCCATCTGAGTTGTGATTGACCATCCCCTCTGCAACATCTTCGAGGGGGTGGAGCATTCGAGCAGGTTGGCCAAGTGGTCGGTGGAGCTGAGCGAGTTCGACATCTCCTTCATCCCACACCTCTCGATCAAGGCCCAAGCGATGTCTGACTTTCTGGCTGATTATATGGTCGAGGTAGCGGAGGCAGAACTCACTCGCTCGGTCCCTTGGAAGGTGATGATGGACGATACTTCGGGAAGGCATTCCCTGGGGTTGGGGGTGATCTTGGAAAGCCCCCAGAGAATGAGAATCGAGCAAACAGTGGTGGTGCACTTTCCCATCACTAACAACCAAGCCAAGTATGAGGTCGTGATAGCAGGATTCCGCCTAGCCAGGGAGCTGGGGGTGCATGATGTGGAGGTCATCACTGACTCCATGGTGGTGGCCTCCCAGATTAATGGGGAGTTTGAGGTAAGGGAACCTACCCTCCAGTTGTACTTGGCAAAAGTAAAGGAGGTCATCGGCACGTTTCAAACCTTCTCTATCTGACATGTGTCGCGGGAAGAAAATGAGCAGGCTAACCAGCTAGCCAAGCTTGGTCCCCGGGTGGGGGCACCATCACTGACCTATTCTGTCCGTCCATCCAAGAATGGGAGATGATGGAGGTAGATCAACACCCCTCGTGGATGGACCCCTTTTGCAACATTCATATCCACAAGAGAGTTCCCGGAAGGGATGGATAAGAAGAAGTTCAAGCACAAGTCGCCATATTATCTTATGTATGACTGGCAGTTATATAGGAAGACCCTCTCAGGGATGTTGGCATGTTGTGTGGCCGAGGAGGAGGTTCAGAGGATTTTGTAGGAGGTCCATTCAGGGGAGTGCAGAAGTCATTCAAGGAGCAGAACCTTGGAAGGGAGGATAGTCTGATAGGGGTACTTTTGGCCGACCCTAAGTCAGGACACTGCGGAGTTTGCAAGGAAGTGCCACAAATGCCAGCTATTTTCCCCCCCTCTATCTCCAACCAGCTTAGTGGCTCAGGAGTAGTACGGCCCCCTGGCCCTTCGCCATTTGGGGGATGGATTTGGTAGGACCTTTCCCCCAGGCCAGTGGGTAAATGAGGTTCTTGCTTGTCATGATAGATTATTTTTCTAAGTGGTTGGAAGTGAAGGCGCTAGCCAAGGTGACTTCCCAGGTAATCTGGAATTTCGTTTGGGGGGAGATCATTTGTCGGCACGGTCTGCCCCAGGCCATTGTCATGGATAATAGGCATCAGTTTGCCAGCACCGAGTTCATCAATTATTGTGGACTACTCGGGATCGACCTCGGGTTCGCGTCGGTCCACCATCCTAGGAGTAACGGGCAGGTTGAGATGGCAAACAAAATCATCGTCAACCTCCTCAAGAAGAAGGTGGAGAATTTGAAGGGTAGCTAGGTGGAGCAGCTTCTCTCAGTACTTTGGACCCTTAGAACCACTCCCAACACGGCCACGGGAGAGACCCCCTTCAAGCTATCCCATGGGTGTGAGGTTGTGCTTCCAATAGAGCTCGAGGTCTGGATGCCTCGGGCTGTCGTGGCAGGGGCAGGAAGGGAAGAATGGTGGGCTGAAAAAGAGGAGGAGCTACGGCTCTCCCTTGACATGGTGGAAGAGTTACGTGATCTCGTTGCCATCTGACAGGAGGAGGTAAAATGAAGGATGGCCAAGTACTTTGACAAGCACGTCAGGGTCAAGCAATTCGCGGAAGGGGACCTGATCCTGAAGAAGGTGGATGCGGCAGGGAGATCAGCGGTAGTGGGGAAGCTCAACCCTAACTGTGAGGGCTCGTACATTGTCCAGGAAGCTCTGAGGTCCGGGGGGTATTGTCTCCAAAATGTGGAGGGTGAGACTCTAAGTCACGCCTGGAGTGGTGATGACTTGAAGTGTTTCTATCCGTAAAAGATATGTATGTCCATCCCTTCGATAAATATGAAATATTTTGATGCTCCAACTTTTTTGCAGATCAAGTTTGTTATTTGTAAAGATGAGTCCGGTTGATGCTCAACACCCACCGTCAGGCTTTTACCTAGCTGATTGGGCTGATGGTAGCGCCCGGAGGTTGTCCAAAGGAAAGTTATCTCGCTCTGGGGTTAGGTCTCGGGATGCTTCCGCTGTCAGGATTTTATATAGCTAGCAGGGTCAGGATCCCCGTTGGACATCATTATGACCCTGGGGCTGAATCCAGTTGATGCTCAACATCCGCTGTTAGGCTTTCACCTAGCTGATTGGGCTAGTGGTAGCGCCCGGAGGTTAGCCAAAGGAAAGTTATCTCGCTCTAGGGTTAAGTCCCGGGATGCTCCCGATGTAAGGCTTCCACCTATCTGACAGGGTCGGAATCCTTGTTGGACATCATTATGACCCTGGGGTTGAGTCCGGGTATGCTCAACACCCGACATCAGGCTTTCACCTAACTGATTGGGTCGGTGGTAGCGCTCGAAGGTTGGCCAAAGGAAAGTTATCTCGCTCTGGGGTTTGGTCTGGGGATGCTCCCGCTGTCAGGATTCCACCTAGCTGGTAGGGCTGAGATCCCCGTTGGATATCGTTATGACCCTGGGGCTGAGTCCGGTTGATGCTCAACACCCGTTGTTATGCTTTCACCTAACTGATTTGCCCGGTGGTAGCGCCCGGAGGTTGGCCAAAGGAAGGTTATCTCGCTCTGGGGTTAGGTCTCGGGATGCTCCCGCTATCAGGCTTTCACCTAGCTGGCAGGGCCGGGATGCCCGTTGGATGTCGTTATGACCCTGGGACTGAGTCCGGATGAGGCTGAACACCCTCCATTAGGCTTTCGCCTAGCTGATTGGGCCAGTGTTAGCGCACGGAGGTTGACCAAAGGAATATTTTCTCCCTCCGAGGTTAGGTCTCGAGACGCTCCCGCTGTAAGGCTCCCACCTAGCTGGTAGGGTCGAGATCCTCAAGTGACGTCATTATGACCCTAGAGGTAGAGTTCGGTGGAGGCTTAACACTCGTCGTCAGGCTTTCACCTAGCTGATTGGGTCGGAGGTAGCGCCCGGTGGTTGATCAAAGGAAGATGGGATCCTCATTCTAGGGCTATGTCCATAGTTGCTCCGGCTATCAGGCTTTCACCTAGCTGGCAGGGCAGGGGTCCTTGTTTTCAAAACAAGTCCTCAACTAGTCTCACCAGTAAAACAGGTCTGAAGGCTAAGTTTTCTTTCAGGAAAGGATAAGGTCTTGGGAAGATCTCGCCAAGTCTCGCCAGTATGAAGAGGGTAAGCCAATGTGAGTGACAAGAGCTTGCTCTCGCAGGCCCGAGAACTTATATGCGCGTGGTCTTAAAGGGCGAGAATGGCGCGAAGTCTAATCCTAAGAGAAAATTCGGCCTAAGGTATCGCGAGATGTTCCGGACCTGGGTTAAGCGGAAGCGCGAGTCGAATGCATTTCTAAGTACTGTGTCACTTGGCATCGGGAAGGATAAACAGAAGAAATGAGAATTTTTATAATAATGTATTCCATATATCAATATCATTACATTGAAAAAAAGGGGCAAGGCCCGAAAGAAAAGTACAAGCAAAACAAAAAAGGCGAGAACCTAAGGGCGACGAAGCCGGGTGATCACTCTTGCCAGAATCCTCATCCGCTCTCTCCACGGGCTCAGGAACGGGTTGAAAAAGCTCTGCCATCAAGATCTCGGTTGTCACCTTCTTGTTCATCGTTGTTTAAGAAACCGGCATGCTGCATCATCTAGAGCGCGTGTCTGGCTCCAATGATGGCATGCTCCTGCATCATCAGGTTGATCTCATGTTGTGTATACAGTAGGGCCTCTTTCTTCTCGCTCAGGGGAGGGGGGATCAGCGAGTCGATCCACTGCTGATTCTAGGCCCTTATGCGCCGGTTCTCGTTCTCAAGGCGGGCGATGCGTGCGTCCTTCTTGAACGACAGTCGCGGCATCCTATGTAAGATAACAAGGGGTCAGGGCGAGAGTAAAGCGTGGTAAGTGTGCAACAGGCGAGAAAGAACTTACCACTCCCACTTCTCATAGAGCGAGATCCTTCTTGGAGGTTTTGAAGCTCCTCCTTCAGCGTTTTCACCTCCGAGCAGAAGATTGGATAGCGCTACGTTAACATTCGCCAGTTATTACGCAAGGCGGATGCTACAGGTGCACTGACATATGTGCGAGCTCAAGGGTGCGGAAATTGGGCCCGCGAGCTCTCATAGGCGAGTGATTTTGTTAATGCCTTGTCATAGTAGGCGGCACTGTCCCGCCCATACATGCCAAAGGCAAAGGCAAAGGCCTGGCATGAGACCATCTCGCCCTCTTGCCCGGAAGGGAGTATGGTGGAACTAGAAGCCCTGTTGGCTTCCCGATCCCACTCCAGCAGGGGCTCGCCGGCATCGTTCAACACCCCCTCGCCCAGGCCAAAAGTTCTTGTGGCCCCTAGGGTTCAGGCTTCCCCTGTAGTGCTGAGATCCCGCTGACCTCGCCCGCCCTCATCCTCACAACACCTCCGGCATTATTTTTAGGAGAATCAATGAAAATCTCCTTGCCCTTACCGAGATCAGTAGCGGTTGGCTTCTCGGCAGCTTTTGGCTTCTCGGCAGCTGCTGTTTTCTCGGATATTGATGGATTCTTGGAAGGAGGCAGGAGATGGTGGCGCGCCAGGCTTCCGCTTTTTGCTGCTTGATTTCGATAGTGGCTTCAATGAGCTTCTCTAGGCCGCCACCGTGGCCTCGGCGCGGGCCATCTTGGCAGAAGATGATGTGCTGTCGGTAGATGGGAGGTTGAGAGGGATATCTCCCTCCCCTGCACAAATATCGTAAGTTAGAGAACTTTCCAAACCTTATAATCTCTGGAGTAGCGAATGCGAGAACTACCTTCCCCGGCGAGAACCAGTAGGAGCGCGTCGACGTTTTTCCTCAGAAATATAACTTTGAAATCCTTCCTAAGGAGGAATTGATGGAGATTGGACTCATGGCTGCTGAGACTGGGAGGACGGTAGGTAGACTCTGTTTACTGGATTGGCGAAATGGGTAGGTTGCCGAAGTCACCGGAAACAAAAGATAAACTTCTTGACCCAGTTATGGTTCTTGTTGGCGAGACCTTTTGCCTTAAGGTTATTGCCGGATAAGAAAGCGATCCCGTCCCACTTGGCACGGAAATTGAATAATTTGCAAAAGACTTGGAGGCTGAACTACATTCGCTCTGACCTCATATAGCAGGTGAATGCGACTAGCATGGCTATGGAGTTTGGGTTGAGCTGCGTGAGAACTAAGCTGAAGTAGCGCAGAGCTTGGCGGACCTCAGGCCATATAGGGAGGCAGAGTCAAACTTCGAATTGCTCAACAGGGATGGCAAGTTCGCAAGGAGAGAAGTAGTTGATCGCTTCATTATCAGATGGATGTCGCGCCTTGAAGCCTGGGGTGATATAGAGATTCACAAGCGAATGGTACTCTTCCTCTGACATTTTACAGTTTATTAATGGGTAGTCGGCGAATGCAACGGCGCACTTGTTCCGGCCATCACCCTCTCTCTACGTCTCACTTGGAAGAAAGGTAGAAGCAAAGGTGCAAGTGCAAGAGAAGGGAAAATGACAAGGAAAGTGAGAAACTATCGAACGCGATGATTAATGCGGTAGGTAAGCAATCTATTTATAGGAAATTTCGGGCGGGAAATGATTGAGGCACAAATGAAGTGCAGATAGCACATTTTTTAGATCTCTCCCCAAGTCCGGCCTCAGCCCCAGGCGAGATCTCGCACTGCCTCACTCGCACTGCGGTTCCAAGCAGGGGGAACGACATAAGTAAAAGCATTTGTAAGAACAAAAATATATATATGATAAGATATGAAAGAAAGCGAGATCAAACAATATACAACCATCACACATTGTCAGCATTCGGAATAAAGGCCGATAGTCATTATTACAGATCTTATAAAGTAAAGCTAGAGCGGGAGGCAAGTGTTGATAGGCCCATTAGGGGGCCATTATCGTCGTCCCCGACCTCCCCTTCCCGCTCCCAGTATGGCACGTGCATAGTGGAGGGAGTGAATGGTATGGAGTCCTCGCTGTGTGAGATAGATTTGGTCTTCGACCCGCGTAATGTGAAGGACAGGGTACTTTGTCCCACCACTGACCTCTCCTGACAGATTGGCGACTAGCTAGGTGTAGCTGTTTTCCAGGCTGAGAAGCCGCTCCTCGGCAGACTCTTGATTTTCCCGCACTTGGATTGCGATCCCGCGTAGCAACAGCGATTGCTTCTGTAGTATCTTGACCACCTGCCGCTTCATCCCAATAGTGTCCTCTAGATTGCTTAGGAAATCAGCAATTGAATTTGGAGAGGGAAGGGGCGAGACCTCCTCCTCATTGATATCAACATCAGCAGAGATCTCGCGAAAACCTGCGTTAAATGGTGCTACATATGCTTGATTCTCGCCTCTTCTACGAAAGCTAGTAAAAGTTGTTACCTGATCCGGCACCCGCTTCCTTATCAAAAGGACGGCGAGAAGTGTTGGGCCGCCCCTCAAAGAGGGTGTCGAAGGTTATATTCCTCTTCCCTAGGCCATGGGGGAAGATTGCTGGTTCAGAAGGAAGGTTGGGGATGACATCTATCGGGGGTAGAGTCGAGGCGAGATCCACAGTTGTCTCGCGAGCGGAGGATCTCGGCGTTGGAACTCTTAACCCCGAAGTCCCAAAAGCGGGAGCTGCAAAAAAAAATGGAAGGTAATCTAGAAGATGAAAGGCTAGAAGTTAGAAGAAGGTTTATGTTTCTCCTGCACAGGAACATCGAGCCGGTGGGGATAGGTGATCTCGCTGGCCACCTAGCCGTACCCATTCCCCAGCGAGTCAAGTTTAACACTCGTCTCCTTAACTTCATTCTCCGTCATCGGGGGATCTACGAATGGACACAACGAATCAACATTTCATCTCGGCAACGAAAGAGGATGAGTAGTACTAAGCAAGTGCAAATACCAAGGATGTCTTGGTTGGGGAAGGATTTTGAAAGATCGACTCATCCTTGGTCGGGTTGCGCCTGACCACTTTAGCTTTTTTCACCTTCGGGGATGACCCAGGTGCTTTTCGAGAAAGCCAGGGGGCGAGTGAGCCCATCTAGGTCTTGTTCTTGTCTTGGACAGCATGGAAGCGATCTAGAGCTTCCTTGGAAAGCGACATCGAGATCAGAGGCAAGAGCGGCAATAGAGGATTAAGGCAGGAATCATCTGCCACTGCATGGATATTTATATGGCCGTAGAGGGGCCTACAAAAGATTCTCCTCCATGTCAGCGTCCACTCATCCAATATGTGGGGTTGGATGATTCTTTCTGAGCTTTGTTAAAGCTCACAAAGAGCGGGGATTGTGTACAACCCCATATACGATGAGTGGACCCCATTAGATGTGCGAGTGAGGTAGTTTGGCTAGTACCCTCCCAGGTCCTAAAGAGGTGCATTTGCTTGACCTAAGAAGGAATGGTTTGACCCTTCGACGAGTGAAATCTTCATCCAGCACTCGCCTAAGATCTCGCGCCTCGGCGCGCATGCGAGGCAAGTTCTCGCCAAGATAGGAGAGTGGCCTCCCAGTCAGGCACTCTCCCTTCAGAGATATTCAAGACGGCGAATGCGTTGTGCTCCCGGCATTCGCCCCTTCAGCCGAGTGGTGCTCTCACAGATCATTCGCCCAGCAGGGTCCAGAGGCAAAATTACCTGGATGCCCTCAGAGGTCTGCATTTAGCCCCTCAGAACAACGGAGTTACGCTGTTGGCAGGCCAATTTGGACTGTGTATAGCCATTTAGAATGGCGAAGGTTGGCTGTTAGCAGACCATTTTCAGAAAACTATAAATAGACCCAAGGGGGTACCTCAGAGGGCAAGCTCTACTTATTCCCCGGTCTTCTTGCGCTTTTTGAGGTATCCTTAGCTCGGCATTTGTATAGGGAGGGGAAGCGCTCTAAGATCTTCGGGTGTGTGGTAGGACCTCCGCGCCGAGCCCTTGGGTTTGTTCCTTGTTCTTTTTCCTTAGTCGTTTGGTTCGCGGGAGAGAAGTAAGTGTGTGATCATCCCTTCCCCAAGGGTGAACTCCACGGAGACCGAGTTTTCGGTTTCAATACACGCCGACATAAGATTTCGCATTTTACTATCTAGCTTTCAAAATTCTATCTAGCATTAGATTTTTTTACCTTTATGAAAAATGATTTGCTCGGGATGAGCAACGAGTAAGTATGGAGGTGTTTGATGACTAGTAATTTAGTCATCATTTAGGGCTATTATCCTATTAGATATTTAAATAATTTATTGAATTTGTTCATTGTTTTTGTAACATTTCATAAAAATAATATTTTAGGGTCTAACTCATATATTTTCTATTTTGTAAGAATACTACAAGCCTGGAGGAATTTCTGAGACGTGTCCCGCTGTCACATGCATACGAGTCAAGTTCATCAGCATGGATCCATGTCGACCACCTTCATATGATGATCTCACGCCACCACTTTGTGGCCACCTCAAGAAGACGGCCACCTCAAAGCATATAACATTTTGCCACATCAGCAATCCACCACCTCAACCTCTCTAGAACCCATCCACCACCTCTCCATGGAGCAGCCCGGTCAACTCAGCAACTGCTCCGTCCAAGTTCCGCAGTCATGCTCGGCCACCTTCCTCGGCACCACCGAAGTTGTAGAAGCTCGACCACCTCAACCCGACCTCCTCCTCATTGTAGCTGCCCCATCCCTCGTCAATCTCACCCCATCTACCACCATGAAGCAACTCGGCCTCCTCTATGCAGAACACTGCCACGTCAGCAATCCAGTCAGCCTCCTCCATGCAGAGTACCGCCACGTCAGCAATCCAGCCAGCCTCCTCCATGCTGCAATTTTACTTTACTGCATCTGATTCTGGATAATTGTTTATGTGAATGCAAATTTTGTGATTAGAATTAAGTATTTAAAGATAATTTTTAATCTCTATTAACCCCCCCCCCCCCCTCTAGAGAAAACTCTAAAGATTATTGCAACTGTACTCCTATTCCATTGACGCTGATCTTACAAAAATATAAATAATTAAAAAGCTTCCTCCCCCAACTATGGTTAAAGCGATTAGAAGTTTTCTCGGTCATGTTGGTTTTTATCGACACTTCATCAAAGATTTCTTTCAAAATTACTAAACCGTTAACTCATCTACTTAAGAAGGATCTTTCTTTTATCTTTGATTCTGCTTGTCTTTCTGCTTTTTGTGTTATTAATGATAAATTTATTTATTCTACTATTTACATTGCTCCTAATTAGAACTTGCCATTTGAACTTATGTATGACGCCATCCGTTATGTTGTTAGTGTTATTTTAGGACAACGTATTAATAAACATTTTCATTCGATATATTATGCGAGCAAAACTTTGAATCTTGCTCAAGCTAATTACTCCACTACGAAGAAAGAATTTTTAGTTATTATTTTTGCTATTGAAAAATTGTATTCTTATTTAACTTTATCTAAAGTTATAGTTTTTATCATTCACTCTGCAGTCCACTATTTGCTCACCAAGTCGGATGCCAAGCCACGGTTGATTAGGTGGATTTTGCTCCTCCAGGAGTTCGATTTTGAGATTAGTGATAATAGGGGTTCAGAGAACTTAGTTGATAATCATTTATCCAGATTGGAGAGCTCGGACACTAGAGTTGTTGATGAAGAGATTTATTATGTATTCCCAGGAGAACACCTTCTTTCTTTAGCAAAGGTAAATTCCCTACCCCTTGGTTCGTCAATATTGATAACTATCTTGTAGGAAATGTAATCTCAAAGTTTTTTTTCAACTCATCAGAAGAAGTTCTCCTATGATTTGAAATTTTGATTTTGGGAGTACACTTTCCTCTTCCAAATTTGTACAGACCATGTGGTAAGGAGGTGTGTTTCCAAGGAAGAAGGTTTACAAATTCTAAAGTATTACTATGAAGGATCGATTGGTGGCCACTATCAAGCTAGCAGGACAGAACATGAAGTCTGTGGTGTTGTGTTCCATTGGGCAACTCTCTTTAAGGATGCACACCACTTTGTAAGTACTTGCAACGCGTGCCAAAGAACATGTAATATATCTGTCAAATCAAAAATGCCTCAAAATTACTTTTTAAGAATGTGAAATATTTGATTTGTGGGGCATAGATTTCATAGGTCATTTTCCTTCCTTGTTTGGTAACCATTTTATTTTAGTTTTTGTTGACTATATATCTAGGTGGGCGGAGGCCCAAGCCTTCGCAAAAAATGATGTTAAAGTTATTGTAGGATTTTTGAAAAATTTATTTTCTTGAATTTGTACTCCACTGGCCTTGATTAGCGACCAAGGAACCCACTCTTGTAACACCCAACTAACTAAATTACTTGCATGACATGGCGTAACTCATAATTTATCCACGACTTATCATCCTCAAGCTAATGTCCAAGTGCATGTGGTTAATAGAGAATTAAAAAGAATATTAGAAAAAAATTGTTTCTGCAAATAGGAAAGATTTGTCTATCAAGCCATATGATGTACTTCGGGCATATTGTACGATTTACAAAACCGTCATAGGTTGTACGATGTATTGCTTATCCAACGACAAAGCGTATCATTTATCGGTTAAGTTAGAGCGTCGTGCCTATTGGGCACTTAAATTTCTAAACCTTGATCCTGTGTCATCCATCGATTTAAGAATATTTCAACTTAATGAGTTAGACGAGTGGCGAACGAATGCTTATGAGAGTAATTTTCTTTATAAAGAAAAAGTAAAGTTGTTTCAAGATCAGCGACTTAAACACCCAAAAAGTTTTAAGCCGGGTGATCTCATTTTATTATATAATTCACGATTGCATCTCTTTCCAAGTAAACTTAAATTTTGGTGGTCTGACCCCTTGGTTGTTAAAGAGGTTTGGTCATACAGGACGGTGTTTCTAATGCATCTGAAAAAAGACGAGTTCAAAGTTAACGATCACCGTCTGAAATTAAATTTTTTTGGTAAGGATTTGGAGCATGATAAAGTTTCTCTTCTACTTTCTAATTTTAAATCTTTCTTGTTTCTAACTTTGCTTTATTTTAATTTTTTTCGCAAGAATAATCTCTTTAGCGGGCTTAGTCTACTATTTTTGTCTTTCTTCTTTTAGTTCTTCTTTCCTTGCTTTTCAAACATCAAGATCAATATTTTCTTCTAGTTCGAAAAAAGTTGTCTATTTGTTATAACCAACAAAAATTAGAAAATTAGAAAATTTCAAAAATATATATATATAATCCCAAAAATTCCAAAAATATTTTCTTTTCTTTCTTTTATCTTTAGCACTTACAAAAAATTCAAAAAAATTGGAAAGTTTCTACAACAACTAAAAAAATTAGAAAACCCAAAAAAATAGAAAATAAAAAATCTAATTTCTTAGAATGGGTGATTTGGGATGTCGTCCAATCATATCTCTTGTACCGGTGAGAGTCATTCACAAGGTATACCTCAGAAAGTCCAAGAATTAACAAAAAATATGTTTTTATGTCATTATTATGTTTTATTACAATTAAGTAAAAGTAAAAAAAGACCATATCCAAAAAAAATTTAAATAAAGAAAACTTATGAAAAAATGTAATAATTTGAGTTACTTTTTTTCTTTATCTTTAGACCCCAAGACTTTGCATTTTTTTGTTTTTAATCATTAATGTACTTATTTCGCTAGAAAAAATTTCTCCAATCTTCCTTTTGTCTATGTTTCTCGAGTAATGTATTGACTTATGCAGTGTTTCTAATTATGGTAATAGGTTTTTTTTGAAAAAAAAAATTGAATATTTGCACTTTTTCATAGCTATCTTTTTAAATTTTTCACTTTTATAAAATAAATCCTTTTTTTCTTATTTTTAAAAATCTTTGTAATAATGATTACTGTTAAGTGTAGTTGGTGTGAATCGATCTAGGTGCTTGCTATTTTCATTTTCATGAAAAATTAATTATCTTTATTTTCTATCAAGAACTTGTGTCTTTTGTTTTTTTAACTTCTTGCTTTGAGTAGACTTTGAAGCATGAATATGATCTAGGTACTCTATTGATTAGATTGATCCTTTGCATCCCCGATCATTAACATTTTTATCCTTGTTAGCCACTTTGTGTTTTTCCTTTCTTTTTGTAGCTCTATTTATTATTCACCAAAGTCATAGAGTCTATCCATGTTGCACACTTAAAAAATAATTTGAGCTTTATATATTGCCATTGTATACTACCTTGTGTGAAAATGGTGAAAGTGTCAAATATTATCATGTTGACTACAAAAGAAGGATATGAAAAAATGAATGAAAATGAAGAAAAATTATGTGAAAAAAAGATAACGAAGAATGTTATTTTTGACTTCAAACTTGATATTTCAAAATTAGTTGTGGTGTCAAAATTTTATTTTCTAGCGAACATGTTCTTGCAAAACTCTTCATGTTTTTAAGTATGGTATGTCCTTTGTGTTTATCTTTTGATTTCTTCACCAATAAACCCAAGCCAAAATATTACTCCTATTAAAAGTCATTTTGATTCATGTTTCCTAGATTTTTTTTTAGTATGGTTGCGAGAAAGTAAACTGGGCAAGTTTTTTAGGTATGAGTGTGGATTTTTGACTTAGATTTATATAATTATGAAATGACTCTGAGATTTTAATAGTGACTCAATGTCCTTTTCATTTGCCGCACTACTCAGTTTTTAATTTTGCTAGAAACATGAGATGATTTATTTTTATACTAGTGAACTTTATAAAATTTTATGTCATAGCTAAGTAATAATTTTCAATTTATTTTTCATAATTTTTCTAACTCTAATTTCACACCGCACTCATGATCAACATAGTCAATTTGTTTGATTAGTCTATTTTATTTTTGCTAGCACGTATGTGTTTGCTTGGGGATAAGTAAAATAATTAGTCTTGGGGAATTTGATAATACATATTTTAGCTTAAATTATTATAACAAAAATATTAATGTTCATATATAAAAATATAGATTTTATCCTAAAAATTTATTATTTTGTTATTTAAGCAGTTTCTCCTTCAAAATTGAACTAATGTTATTATTTTCTTTTTATGCAAGCCTGGGGATATTTTTGCATGTTTTGAAGTAAAAGCCCGCTGCCAAATTTTGATTTGACAAATTGATTCGTCGATCGTGGGTCATCTCGCCAAATCATGAATAATTCATTACATGCATGGGTTCAGTGTGGTCGGCAATCACTCCTCCGTTCGAGTTTCTACCTTCCAAGTTGTGTATTACCCACACCCAAGCTACTGCCCGGCCACATAAACTCTCATACAAAGCCCGTTCAAGCCGCTCCCATGCAATAAGGTTGAACCTCTCCCTCCATTCTTCATCTAAACCCATGCATATTCACGTGAACACCCTCATGTAAGTCCTCATTTCCATGTGAAAAAATATTCAAGCTATTGCCATCAAATCCACCCACCATCCATGTAAATTTCATGCTACCACTCACAATTTTCATTCGGTCACTACAATATTTTTGGTCTTTAGCAACACTTGACTTGGCAACATTTACCAAAATGTTGTCTAAAACTTGATAGAGAACAGTTTGTAAGTATTGCAATAGGTTAGCAACTTTAGGCAACACTTTTTTTGCAACATTGAATAAATGTTATATAAAGCCTTATAGGGAACAATTCTGAAATGTTGCAGTTGACATTTCACTTTAGATAACAGTTATTATGTGTTGCCTTAAAAAAAATTACAACACATTTATATGTGTTGCCCAATCCTTATCTCAACTCAATCATCTAAATTTTTTCACACACTAAAACAATTAATAATTTTTATTTACAAATTTCTAATACAAAACCTACAAACACGCGATTGTCATTCCTGCCTTTCCCTTTCCCGATAACCCTAAACACTTTCCCTTTCCCGATAACCCTAGCCGCTTCCACGATTGTCATTCCTCCCAGCGATTCCTTGTCGTTCCTCCCAGTGCGACCAGCAATTCTCTCGTTTCTCCCTTTCGATTCGCCGCAGAGGTCTCCATTCTCACTTTCTCCTTCTCGATTCGCCCTAGCCGCGCGCCTCTTCTGCAATCCGTTCATTCATCTCCATCACTAGTGTCGTCCTCAATACCTCCTTCGGCCCAGTTACTCCAGTCAGTCGTGCCCTAGCAGCCTCAACGAAGAAGAGCAGATTTCGTTCATCTCCATCAAAGATGAATCAATTGCTGTCGTGACTTCATCGGTGAGTTTATATTTCTCTAATTTCCTGATTTCAAGTCTCATGATTTCCTAATTTCAATGCTTCCATTACGTTTTGATTTTTATTTCTAAGTTGAAGTCACCTGATTTCCCATTTCTATGATTTCCAGTCTTCAAGTTTATGCATTTTCCTGATTTCATTGGTGCCTCCCTTTCTGAAAGGACAGCCTTTTCTACTCCTAGCCCTGTTGGCCGGCCCTTTCTAGTTTATTGCAGGTACAATCTCATGCCCTAGCTTCCCTCTACTTGTTTTGATTTCATGTTATGTTGAATGCCGATGTTTGAGAAATGAGAATGCTGATGTTCTTATTTCTCGTTGATGTTCTTATTTCCAGTTCTAATTTTTTCTATTATACAGATTTATTGCTATAGAAGTTTTGAATGCTACGATTGATCTCAACTTCTGAGTTATGAATGCTAATGTTCTGATTTCCTATTGAGGAGTATGTGATATTAATATTGTTAATGTTAATGAACGAGCGATTTAGTATTTTATAAATTGGTCCCGGGCTAAGTATTTGTGTTCATGTTTACGTGTGTGAATGTGTGTAAGTGCTTGTTAATTTATTTGTGTGCTTGAGTTTATGTGGTGGTGGTGTTCATGATTGTTTGAGTGTTTTTGTGTGGGATTGTGAGTATGTATCTGTGTCATTTACTGTACGCCCGAGGTATTTTTCATCTCAACATCTTGCAATGCCGCAATTAACTGTAAATCATTTTTGGTCCTTTGTGTTGAATTTGTTGGTGTGTTGGTGTGTTGGTATGTTTGTGGATGAGTGTGTATGTGCGTATGTGCATATGAATTTATTTTTGTGTATGTGTATAGTTGTAAGTGTATGCGTGTTAAATTTGTTGGTGTGTTTGTGTGGATGTGTATATTGTTGTTAGTGTGTTGTGGTTTTGTGCATGTATTTGTGTTTGTGTGGATGGGAGTGTGCATATGAATTCATTTGTGCTTGTATGGTGTGTGTATGTGTGTGCATGTATAAGTGTGTGTGTCTTTGTATTTTTAAGTATGTATGTGTATGTATCAATGTATGTATAAGTGCGTGCATAAGTACAGTGTGTGCATAATTACAGTGTGTGGAGGTAGCCACCAACATATTTAGTGTTAGAGTAGATTCAATGTTTTTCTTACAGTTTCAAAGGTATGAGGTATTGTTTCAAAGGTAGATTCAATATTTAGTGTAAGTGTATGCGTGAGAAATGAGGATTGTTTGAGTGCGCTCTATGTTGACGTAACTCCCTTGAATGCACTCCTTCTTTTAAGCTTGGAAGCTGCAGTACTCACTCCCGATTCTTGAACTCCCCGCTTCGACTTGCTGGCTTGCTCATTTGGGGGATATAGGTAAGTTACTTCATGCCTCGATCTAAGCTTGCTCGTGCTCTCTACATTGATATCATTCCTTCAAATGCACTCCGATTGTTGAAAATCACTTTCGTGCTCTCTACTCGATGTTTGGATACTAATTGATAATTTTGAAGATGCTCTACTAATTTGGAAAGATGGTCCGTTAATGAAAATGTAAAAATGATTGTAGGGCATCACACTTTAATTTTATATCCTGCATTCAATACTCCAGCATTTAAGGCGTTGCTTTTCTTTTAATCAGTATCATTTTGTGATAAAGTTCAGTAGCTGGAATGTTATTGGAGAGGAAGGATTTGAGTGTGATGGCGGTGGCGGTGTGGATGTTGGAGTTTCCAGCCGCGATTGTTGTGGTGACAGTGCAATGGAGTCTGGCCTCTCTCTACTTAAGGCAATGAAGAAAGGTACCAAACTAAAATTCTACTATTTTCTAAAAATCTC
This sequence comes from Platanthera zijinensis, assembly GCA_039513925.1. NCBI lineage: Eukaryota > Viridiplantae > Streptophyta > Magnoliopsida > Asparagales > Orchidaceae > Platanthera > Platanthera zijinensis. The sequence continues at coordinate 231,007,404 of CM077079.1, forward strand.
TGATAGCTATGCCATGGTTAGTAAGGTTCTTGCATATTTGTTAGAGCACAATTCATATGACAGTGCAATGGAGTCTGGCCGCGATTGTTGTGAACTGCCAATAGCTAGAAGGAGGTTTATTATTATTGTTTCGGTGCTTTGTTTGCAATACTTATCAATTATTATTGTTATTGTGCAGATAGTAGTAGACATTCAAATTATACTGTACTCGCCATATCATAGCAGCAGCGCAATGGATGAAGCACTGCTGGTGATTTCAGAGAATGAAGAGCAGTTCCTACGTTTGAGTCCCATTTTGGAGAATTCAGCAGAGCAAACAAAGCAGGAACCGCAGAAGAGGAAGGGCATTTCATCCGCTGATTCTGATTTTATGTTTTCTTCCACAACTCAGAGGCAAAGGCTCTCATGACATTTCACAGGTTTAAGACTCCTTTTCTCCATCAACAAACACTGCTAATGCAATTGTGTGGTCTATGAGGTTTGGGATTATTCTGTCAAATCAAATGTTTTTTTCGCTTTTTAATTTTGATTTTAGCTTCTTTTTTGCCATAACATTTGCGCACTTTGCGGTTATGGCTCTTATTTGTCCACTCTCCATCGTCTTTGACATCGAGTTGATTGGGTGGACAGTGGCCTAAAAGTGACTTTGGCTCTTATTTGTCCAACCAACTTTCGCTCTTATAGAGTTCTGAGTGGCCTAAAGTTGATTGCGTGTTGAAGGAGAAATTCCCAGAGTTCTGAGGCAAAATATTGCCCCACACACTCGTAAATAATGTCTCCCATCCAAAAGTTAATGAATTTTTTCATGTGCTCTTGTCTCTATAGGTGTATGTATATTCATAGATACACCAATTTTTTAAGAGCTGGAGCAGATTGGGTGGACAGTGGACCGGCCTAATCAAGTTCTTTCGCTCAAGAGCTGGAAAACTGATGGCCGAATTGCGCCCAAGACTCCGTTTGGCGAGGTGAGGCAATCACGAATCCGGTGGTTATGAACCCTTGTTCGTGAACCCGCGGACGCACTTAATGAATTTCATCTGTTTTTTTGTTCAGAACTAGTTTTCTTTTTGGATGTCATGTCAAATGTACATTGTATGGTGGTTGCATCTTGTCTCTACTAGTTTTGTTGTTTCTTTTCCTCATTGTATCCTGTATATTTTCACCGATTTAAACTGTTATTGAGGTGTTAAAATTAATTCTAATTGCCTGCTTTCAGTGGTTTATCAGGGATGTGGAGAGCAATTGACAAGATGCTCTTTTTTTACCTCAAGTGGTCTCCACCGTAAGCCATTGTGGAAATTTGAATGCAGTTGTCGGTCTATGGAAGATTCTTTGGATAGGAATTTAAGGTTTATTCTATCATTTCCTCTTGAGCATGGCAATAGGAAATTTCTCTCTTGTTTTTACGTTAGAAAAACTGTATTATTATCTGTCAATCAGTGTTATCATTTAAAAATCTTATCTATCATCTCTTTTTCCCACCATTGACTAGTTATTCGTGACCAGTAAAATAATAATGAGTATACTGACTTGTAATTATGTTTTTTCCTGGAATCTCCAATATCAATTAAGAAAAAACATCAACTAATTGCTAAATACAAAACAAAATTTATCTTTTTGTTTAGAGGTTGCATAGAGTTGCATGTGCTTGTTTAAAGAGTATTATACTCCATTCTTAAATTAATGTTTTTGTTGACAGTCTTAATGATGGATGGAGCCTTCCAACTTCTTTATGCCCTTGCAGTGGTAGGATTAATGTTCCTTGCAGTGGTAGGATTAATGTTCCTTGTCCTCTCTAAATTAATCTGACATACTTTTCATCTTAAGCTGAACAGCTTTATATATTGGTATGCTTATCAGCAGCTAAGCATGATGAAGGAATCATAAATCCATTTAAATTTTCTGCTACCATGTTAAAAAAATAATAATTCTTCGTAAAAAAGGAGGTATCAGAATGAAAGTTCAGGTATCAATTATTCTGCCTGTGCCAATCTGAACAGAGATATTGGTTTAAGTGAAAACAATGTTTAAACTTTGTCCAATGCAGAGAATCTGGATCCTGAGCAGGATACAACTGTAACCAAGTATTTGCTTCAGAAGGAGGGCCATAAGCAAAATACTGAAGCACTACTAGAAAGCTTTAGACGTTCAAACTTCTTTGTTAGAATAGCAGATTCTGATGAACCAATGTGGTCTAAAAGATCTGTAGCAGAAGCACCTTCAACAAAGTCGGAAATGGCACGTGGAAAAGTCCATTCAGATGTAGGAGATTCAAAAGAAGAATGTCATAATTTCATTAGTGCAGTTATTGATCAAGAAAGTTTTGACTTCAGTGCTTCTAGTGGGGTGGCTAGAAACAATGTCAGATGTTGCTCTTTGCCCAGTGGAGATATTTTGGTAAATTACAATCACTCAGATGCAACTCACTGACAGTGGTAAACTAGTGTTTTGCTTTATAGCATTGGCATAATGGTATGTTACAAACAATAACAGTTGCCACTCTTTGACATAGACATTGTTTGGCGTGCCGGCTCGCACCAATGATGGACAACGGAGGAAGGAACGCCGCAGGATCCCCTGCTTCCAGTCGGAGACAGATCACGGAATGCCAAAAATTTGCCTTTATCGTCCCACACTAATGATTAAAGCCATTCCGGCTCCAACAGCGATGCACCGGCAAGCTGCCAGCCCGCCAAATAGTGCCATAGTTTTGAGATACTGTTCAACTGTCACATGCTTGTGTTTGACATAGTGAACATTATGAACATTATTAGAATTGGCTATATTATATTCTATACTTCTAAAGTGTTGTGTTAAATAACATCATTAAAATTTGGAATGTCAGGTGTTACTTTGTAGCATAATTGTAGTACTATTTACTTTTTTCTATAAAATGCCTTACAGATGTTGTTCATATGATAATTTAAATGATTCTTATGCATTATTGAATTTCCCTTAAGTTGAATTTGTTAAACCACATTTCATAGTTTTAGTCGACCTGCTTTGTATTTCATATATGAGCGGCAGCGCCATCATGCTTTGAATCATGATGATGGTTGTACTTATATTGGATCCATGATTTTTGAAAATTATGTTTTGAATTTTTTAAAATTATTTAAATATTAATAGAAATAAATATGAAGACGTCTGTCATTTAAGTTTTGTTTTCCAAACATGTCATTATATGTTACGCTCAACATCCTCTGGCGGCATTGGCATTTTTAAAAAAAAAATCGCAATTTTTTGACAACAGTTTTAAAGTGTTGCCTTTGTAGTTTTTGGCAACGTTTTTTAATTGTAACAGTGCATGTCAACAGTTCTAAAATATTGCAATAGGTCAACCAAAAAACTGTTGCATATTCGAAGGGTTTAGGCAACAGTTTTTGCATACTGTTGCCTAAAGGTATGCAAACTGTTGCCTTAGATCTTTGGCAACACGCCTATTTGAGACACCCCTATGGCAACAGTTTTTGATGTTTTGGCAACACTTTGCAGTTTTAGGCAACAGTTTTCAAGTGTTGCTAAAGGCCGGAAATGGTGTAGTGGGTTCACGCTATTCAAGGTCTGCTGCCATCTATATTTCATAAAATTACAGTCCACCATCTCCACTCACATGCAGCCCACCATAATTCTAAACCACGACCATATACATGCCTACTTTGCCATTTCATGCCTCCAATCCCATGCAAATCCACATAATTGCTACGGCCCAACTCCAATTCGTACAAGCCAACCATGCCACCTATTCTTAAATCCTCTACATAAATCCTTGAATGCCACCTCATGATTTTATATTATAGAAATCCATCATTTCCCCAATCCATTCAGGTCGCCTCACTCCCATTTGCCATCATCATCCATTTAAATGTTGTCGCCTGATTCTTCCCCTATTTAAAGATTAAAGTTATTATCTCCACGCAGTTTTTCACCTATAAATAGGTCTTGTTCCTTGATGTTTGAGGGATATATTTTTCTAGGGAGATTTTTTAGCATTGTAATAAAATTAGGTTATTTTAAGTTCTTAAGAGTTTTAGTTTTTCCCGTCCTATTTTTATTTGTACTTTTTTTATTAATGAAAATGTTCTCTACACTTTTTTATATTATCTCTACTCTTACTATACATAATTAATTCTCTACTTAGTGCTTGATTAGGTAGTATTGAGATGATGATTAAATAATAATCATTTGTCTCTAATTTTTAAAGTTACATTTTGATTTATTCCAATTAATTATGGTTGCGAGTTTATATTGCTGATATATATATATATATATATATATATATATATATATATATAATATTATGATTTAATTGATGTCTTAATAGCTAAAAGGCATATGGATACTTTAGATCTCTCAGAAATAAAGAGTGTTTTATATTTTCTTTGAGAAGACAAAATATAATCATTTTGGGCTTTCAGATTAACCTTTATGCGATTTTGATTTATTTCAAATTTGAAGGAATTCTATTTGAAACATTTTAAAATTAGGTTGTAGTCGTCTCTAGCGAGTGACTACCATACATTTCAATCAAATAATCAAAATTGAATTTTAAAAGTTAAAACATATCTTTCATAATTGAATTCCCAAGAACCCCTAATCAAGGGATAAGATTTTTAAGCTAGTTTTCTCCAAAGTTTTTTTTTTGCGAACTTTTATTTTTCTAAATCCAATCTTTTTATTCGGTAAATTAATAGTAATTTTGTGTGAGTACAATCACTCAACTGGGCCCCAAGCATACACAACATATTTTTATATTATATTTTGATAGGTATACTTATTTATATCGGGATATTAGTCTGGACAATTTTTAAAATGAAAAATCTTCATCAATCCTTATTGAATAAATTTGTATGACCAATTTTATATAATGAGTTTGTTTAAACAGATCCTTAACTTATAAGCTTATATATGAATCCTTTTTGGTTAAGCTACTTTTCTTACACTACATCCTTATCATATAAGTTTGTATGTGCATTATTATATGATAACTTATATTCAGTTTTATATATTGTATTTCTTATTATATAGCTCTCTGATATACTGCTTATACTAACTATCTCTATATTCTTCCATTTCTGTATATATATTTGTTATCTATGTTAATACTTGCAGATTCATTATCATTCCTTCAGCCCAGTGCCTTAAGATGACACAGGGGAAGAGGGAGGGAACCACTTGGTCTTTTAGACGAATAGTACATTTTTACCACCTCAGGAGCACGAGTAACAAATGTAGTAGCTCTACCGATAAGATAGTGGGGTATAATAGTGATGATGATTGTTCCAAGAGGAAGATGTTCTTAACATCGCTATAAGATGACATTGAGCTGATGGTCATACATTTCTATATATTTCATAGATTTTGTAGGGCATACTTAACCCGAGGTTTTGTGTTGTGTTAGCTTATTATTGACATTTATAAATCATGATGATTTAATATGTGAGGCTATGATACTTCCCATGTCTTTGGTCTTCCATTTAAATTTATTATGTAATGTGATGATGGTTTCTAACAGGGTAAATATCACATAGTCTGAGTTACCTCATGTGTTATCACTAAGGCAGGACGGCTATACTGGGCATAAGATCCTCCTTGGCCGAATCTATTTGGGAAGGGGGTCTTACACCATGCCCTTATCGAAAGTGGTTCTGTCATACATCTTATGAATGGCTTGATATTGTAGTTTGTTGGCCTTCAACATTTTCTTGATGAGGTTATAGAGGGCCCAACAACTCTCTAAATAATGTCTCACTTGTTATGGAACTCATAAAAGAGTATCGGGTTGAGGAATCTCAATAAAGACATAAGAAGGGGCCTTTTAAATCTAGGTTATTTTTGAAGGATCTGAACTACCTATTCCACGAGGAGTATGGGATTTATATATGACTCTTATGAGTCATCTTGCTAGCCCTAGGAAGAAAAGCTGATGGAGGAGATTGGAGCTGAGAAGATGTTTGTTGATATGAGTGTTGAACTAACAAAGGAGTAGTGGCCCAACTCCTTTATGGAGAGTGAGGTCTCTAGTCATCATCTGCCAAAATTATTGAAGAGGAATGTGCAGACGATGGTGGTGAAAGTTCCTCCCATGTTGTGCTGGGTGGAAAGAACTCCCAGTGATGATGCTTTGGTGGACATTGAGGAGCAGTAAAAGACTTAGTAGAAGATCATCCTTGCTTATCCTAAATAATCTTACTGGTGGAAGAGATAAGATTAGAGGTGGTAGTTTCGCTCTCTATGAAGTAATTGTCCATATCAATTAACTTTTGGTAGGAGCTAGGAGTCAAATGGATCACCTTGAACTTGAAAAAGTAGTCTTGAAGGCCATAAGTATGCGCAACTTGATGCATGGTTGGATACACGATGTTAAATAAGAGAATAACTTCTTGAAAACTAACCATAAAGTGGGATAAGGTATCATTCATGTCCTGCTTAATTTGTAAGAGGTATTAAACATTGGGGTGGCAACCCCAACATTAAATGTTAGGGTTACTGTCATAACTATTCTTGTTGGGCAGGTTACACCTTCTTAGCCTGCCTCAGAATAGGGCAGGCTTACACTGAGCTAAGCTTGATCCCCAGGCAAGCCTAGGCCCGGGTCGGGCCATACTAAAACTAAGGGGGACTTGGTGAGCCCCTTAGACCTGACCTGGATATGGCCCTAGGACTGAAAGTTAAAAACTAAAACCATGCTGATTTTGAACTGCACCAAACAGTTTGGTTGTGTTGCAATTTTGGGGATTGGAAAACTTAGCAGTTTGCGGTACAGTTTGGTTTTTAGCTATGCAAACCGAATAAACCACACCGCACCATGAATATTATAAATATAATATATTTCTAATATGAATATTATATATAATACTGTTACTAATATATGTGATTAAATGAGCATCGATGCAATGTAAATATGTAATTACTACTATAAATATTTAATATGAACTATAGTCTATACTTCAACAATTACAATTATAATATTACTTTATTAGCCTGTGAAACTGAAGGCGTGAACAGAATAGTGTGTGGTCCATAAAACATTGAAACTCTGCATTTCTCATTTCCTATTTTTGTTGAACTGAAACTGTGCATGCCCTAGTTCCCTTTTGTTCGATGTATGCTTTGCTTGAATAATTTTTTTGATTTTTTAATTAATTCTAAAACATAAATTTGTTAATCATTACATATTTGTATGTGTCATTTTGTTTTTAGATCTTTTTTTTTGTAAGATTGCATTGTATGTGATTATATTAACGAAATAGATCGGCTTCTTCGTTGGATTCAAGTAGTTCTTCACTGAATTGTATGTGATTATATATATATCAAAGTAAATTACCTTTGACACTTCCACATATATTTTGGTAACTATTTAAGTATCAAAATCGTACCGCAAAAAACAATTCCAAACTGCACCAATGCCAAATAACACTGTAGGGTTTTGGTGAGGTATAATTTTGTTCATTCAAAAACTAACCTCCCTTTGATGCTACTGTGATTTGGGATCAAATTGTAGAAAACTACACCAATTTCGCCCCTATTTGACTTAGGTCTAAACGGGCATGGGCCTGCTAGGGCCAATTTTGCACCTCTAGTTTTAGCCAAAACTGTGCACTACAGCTAGGCGCTTCTTTTTCTTTTTGGGGGGATTCCAACAGTTCCCCCCCCCCCCGGACCCTGACCTAGGTATACATTTGGGGCAGCTTATTTGTTCTGGTGCGGCAACTCAAAAACAGTTTTCGGGTCTGTTTTATTCCACGTTTTGTCTCTGTTACGGTTCGACTGCAAACCACTTTTACTTTTTCCATTTTGAGTTGGCATTGCGTCAGAATCGTGGGATTAAATCTCTGTTGAATAGGAGCTTTCTGTATAATTTCTTGAGGCTCCTTTTCAACTCTCTGGTGCCGACGCGCGCGGCTGCAACCTCCCAACCTCCAGACAACTCTTCCCATCAGGTAACTACTCACCTCCTCTCTTCCTTCTCTACTGGTATATCCCTCGCATCGATTTTGGCGTATTATCCTCCAAGTTCGGGGAATCAACGATAATGCCAGTGATAGATTCGATGTCGGTGAAGATCACTAGCACCTGACCTATTTGTTTTTTGCCCTTAAAATATGCGGCCCCGTGTTTTCCCCCTCTAACGATAGATCCGACATCGGTGAAGATCGACGGCACCGAATCTTTATGTTTTTGCCCTTAAAAATATGCAGCCTCTTGTTTTTGCCCCCTCAGGTGACAGATCTGGTGTCGGTGAAGATCGACGATACTAGATCTATTTGTTTTTTCCCTTAAAAATATGCAGCCTCTTGTTTTTGCCCCCTATGGCGACAGATCTGGCACTGACCGCTTGTTTTTGTTGTAATTTACTGTAGTTTTTTTTTTGAGTTGCTGACAAGCCTAGAATAATTAATTTTATTGTTTGTTTTTTCTGAGTTGTTATCACTCTTCTCAGCTAGTTACATGCACCTATTTTTGTTGATTCATTATCAATTTGTGTCCATATTTCTTGTGTTCAAGAAATGTTAGAAGCACCATGCATGTATTTCCCTGGGCACAATGGTCTAAACAACAATTTCTTTGACCTGGTGTTAAGGATGAGGTGCACACATGAGCATTCTTCTTTCTAAATGATTTATGAAATGCTTTATGATATTTTTTCATAGATGGACCAGGAGCAATGCTTGCATCTTATTTGGACAAGCCTCATATCTATATCAGATGTATGAAGTTTGTCGAAGTTTTCCCTCAGTTGTAATTTACTATAGCTTTTTTCGTAGATGGGTAAATCTAAGGAAGGTGGAGTGTCAGCTACATGGGATGCAAATGTTTTCTTGATCTATTGCAAGCTCTATATGAAATAAATTGAGCTCAGTAATAAGTCTACCCACACACTTCAGGAAAGATGGATGGAATAATTTAGTAGCAAATTTTCGAGCACGCACTGACAGACAATATGATCAAGGGCAAATGAAAAATAAATGGGATATATTAAAAATGGAAATTATGGAAAAATCTAAAAGGAAAGGAGACTGGTTTAGGATGGAACACCTCAAGAAGGACTATAGATGCATCTGTCGAATGGTTGGATGAACAACTTAAGGTTTTAAGCGAACTCATCTTATTTCCTTCAATTTATCATCGTATAAATTCTAACAAAATATGTATTTGTTATTTTTTAGATTGTGCTCATAGTTAAAAAAAATTATACACCAGTATCTCCCCAGAGCTCGAAGAGAAATTAGATATAATGTTCAATGAAGTGACAATGATTGATGAACATTGTTGGGCACCGAGCTTAGGAAAGCGCCACTCTTCTACATGAGATGATCTACTCTTTGATGATGAGGAGGAGGTGGAGCATATCTCTACTCCAACGAATGGGAGTGACTTCGGTTCATGTAACCGCCCGACATACATTAATGAAGAAAAGTCTTGTGACACAGGGAGAAAACATATAAATAAAGGCAAGGCAAAGGTTGGGAGAGAGAAGCACACAATACACATGAACATTGAGTCTTTGGTAGAAGAAACAAGATCTGTTGGATTAGCAATTAGAGAAGCCACCAATCCATCAACACAATCATACACCATTGCGGAAGTCACTGATATTTCACCAAGCTATTGTATTTTTTTGAAACTTATACTCATGATTCAGTAAATCATGGCTACATGTTTTGAACTTATGCTAATGATGTTTGTCCAACCTATTGACGTAACTGGTATTTTTTTGGAACTTATACTAATGGTTCAGTAAATCATGACAACAAGTTTTAAACATATACTCATGTGCCATATATTTTTTGTGGGTGCAGCTTTCATTATGGATAATCATAATCCCGAGTTTATGACTGATGAAAATATAGAAAACATAATTGATGATTATGAACAAATTTTGAAGAGTTTGATAATTCTTCATGGATATGCTTACTACCTCATGCTTCTAAATACCACTATATGTTTAACGCATGAGTATAGTACATTATATTCAACCCGAACCCCATGCATGACATCATCACATACATGACATAAATGGATTATGGAGCTAATGAGCGGACATCATGTTGGATTCCACATTATGTTTAGAATGTCAATACAAGTATTTGTTGATCTCTTGTGTTTACATGTAAAAGAATATGAGTTGTATGGCTCTAGCAGAACAACTTCGCATGAGAATCTTGCAATTACCCTATATATAATGACATATAGTTACACAGCCATACATGCGACAGAACAATTATAGCATTCGACGGAGATTATCAGTAGATTCGTTTCCAGATGTGTCGATGTGCTAATGGACATGTCCATAAAAATGATAGATGTAACTGACAAAGAATTCAAAAATATTCTGATATAGATATTGCACGGTTCTTGTTACATATCATATTTCAAAGACTGTATTGGGGCAATAGATGGAACACACGTCGATGCTCGGATTTCTCCAGGAAAAAAGTTCGATATATTGGTCGACACGGGATGCCAACCCAAAATGTTATGGATGTATGTGATTTCAACATGTGTTCATATTCGTCATTGCCGGATGAGAGAGTTCAGCGCATGATAACCGGATTTTTTAAAAATTCACGCGAAAACCTTGTTGGAACTTTCCTCACCCACCTGCAGGAAATTTAAAAATAAATTGTTGTATGTTATGACTACATTTTGCTTCCTTATAATTTTGAATTAAATTATGTTTTCATGTTTGTAGGTAAGTACTACTTGGTTGATGGAAGGTATCCTCTAGAAAGATGAATTTTAAAGCATTACCCAGAAATGCGTTATCATCTAGCAGACTTCTCGCGTGCCAATCATCTTATTCATGGATGTCAAGAAAGGTTCAACCAATCACACTCGTCCTTATGCAGTGTTGTAGAGCACACATTTGGCGTCTGGAAAAAATGGGCAATTCTTCGGGATATGCCACAATATAATTTTGATCGGCAATAAGATATTATTGTGGCTACTGTGACTATTCATAATTTCATTTGACGTCATTTATGTGGATCCTGATTTTATGACATCTGACGTAAATGAAAATTTGGTATATCCTGAAGCTAATGAAATTAGCACGAGCTGACGTGAAACAAATGATGTGCGTCAGAGTAGGACTGTTGGTGTTGGGATAGCAGAAATATACGCTTTACAGGATGAAATTGCAGATCAAATATATGATGCTAACATATAATTAACATTTTACCATTTACAAAAAAAATAAATTTATATTTTCTTATTCATGCTTTTTTATTTGCCACAATTTGCATGTGATGAACATGATTGCGAGTTGAAGACAAGAAACTGTGATATTGTTTTTTGCATTTTGGATAAGTTTTTGTCTAAAAATTATTTTATAAAACTGTTTTAAAGTCACTATTTTTGTTCGCTTATGTTATTTCAGCTATTTTTGTATTGTAGTAATTTAAAAAATAGGGCTAACTATGATTAGTATATTTATGAGTATGAATTGAATGTTTATTATGATAATACAAATTAGCAGAAACGTCACTGTTGTTTTACAAAACTATATCTTCAATTTTTTTATTCTGAACATCTTTGTAACCGTTGTTTTACCAAATTGTTTTTCCATTCTGAAAAGCTCTATTTCCACAACTTCATTATCACAGCTTAATTTGTCACTGTCGTAACCAATGGAGCCTTCATTATAAGCTCGGTTCATTTTTAAAATATTAGGCTCTGTTTGGTGCGGCTGCAACGATTGGAGAAGTAGTGGTGCGGCTGCAGACGGGCGAAGCCCGTGGACAGGCGGGCGAAGCCCGTGGGCAGGCGGGCGAAGCCCGCCTGTTGCAGCTGAAGCCCGCCTGTTGCGGCCGAAGGCCGCCCGAGAGCATCGAGCACGGGCGAAGATGCTCGTATTATTAATATAAATTAAAATATATATAAATTAAAATAATATTATTTATTATAAATAATAATTATATATATGTATAATTATATAAATATAAATTAAAAATAATATTATTTATTATTTTATAAAATGATGGACATCAGGTTTGGGATTCTCGGCACCACAACTTCCCCACTCTCATTTTAAAGAAATAAATAAATATACATATATATTTATATAGCGTAACTGACAGAAGCAACCAAGAATTTCAGTTTATATTAGTATAGGATATATTATATGACTTATAATATAAGACCCTAGACCATATATTTATATGTAATATATATTATATGACTTATATATATTATATGTTTATATATATTAATTAATATATAACGTAATATATTTATATAACTTATATATATTAATATATAGGTTTATATATTGTAATATAATTATAATGTAATAATACATTAAAAGAAAGCCACAGGGTTGCAACTTTTTGCTCGACTTTGAGTCGCAAAATCGGCGGTGTGCCGCCGAAATTTACGATAGCTTAGTTGATGCCACTATGAGGCCACCATGAATTTCAGCGGTAAAACGTCGATTTTGAGTCGCAGAAATTTTCCGAGACTCAAAATCGCAATCTGTCTTTATTAATATATTATTACATTATTGTTGCGGTCTAACTCGGCGCTTCTAAACCGGTTCATATTTGACCGTCTTAACCCGGGAGCGATCGAACACACAATCAGTCAAAGAGTAGGTACACAATGCGATTTTGACGTGGAAAAACCCCTCGACTGGGTAAAAAAACCACGCGATCTGGTCGGTGTCGATCGAACTGCACTATCTGCTTGTGGTTACAACTTTCACTGAGATTCGAGAGTGACAGACCGCCTTTCGTTACACTTTGGAAGTGAGAGAGAGAATTGCTGGCTCGTAGTAGGCAACGGGTTGCACCGCACGAGGCTTGTTTGCTGGGACGACGTGGAAGAAGGGAGTGTTGATTATCGCAGAAACATCCTCCTCGATGCTTGTTGTGGATCTAGGCCGGTTTTGACGAGGCAGCGGCGACTTGAAGATGGCTTGAGGTGGCTTGGAGGCGGCTTGAAGATGGCTTGAAGGCAACTTGAATACGACTTGAAGATGGCTTGAATGCGGCTTGAAGATGACTTGAAAATGGTTTGTAGGAAAAATCCAGCAGAGCTCTGGCTTGAGGAAGAAGAAAGCTATCGAGCGAAAATGTGAGAAATGAGGAGGCATGTGGCTCCTTTTATAGCCTTCAGGAGGTGGTTACGGTGGTTATGCAGCTATCCGCACACCGTAACCACCAACATAATTATTTTTTTGTATAGTTAGGGGTGTGTATATTTGCCATCAAATCTGTTATATGTCGACAGGAGGCCTCGCGACCGCGGTAGGCGCCCGCGAGAGGCGGGGCGGTCGGGCGCGGTCGGCCTCCCGGGCGGCGCCCCGCAGCCGCGGGAGGTGGCCACGAGAGGCGGGGCGGTCGGGGGCGGCCGGGGGTGGTCGGCCGCCAGGGCGGTGCCTCGGGAAGCCGCGAGAGGCGAGGCAGCCGGGCACGGTCGGCCTCCCGAGCGACGCCTTGCGTGTTGGGTTTTTCTATACGTCAAAATACTTGTGCGCAGCGGAATTAGGAAAAAGAAATTCCAAAAGAAATACGAATTTTGCGATGAACATCGATCAAGAAGTAAAATTATACCTTTGCAAGATTGAGTCACTACTCAACCAAGATGCTACAAAGAATCCGACAGTCACTTACAGCTGGAGTACCGAGCGCAGAATTGTGTCCACGCCTCTACGGATGTCCACACGAGCGCGGAGAACCCTTAGACTCTTGTCATACAAGATATAGGTTGGAAGAAGGTATGTCCTCAACGTCTCCACGGTTTGCTAGAACCGTTAAAGAAGAGGCGTCAACGATGAAGATGAAGCCTGAAGAAACACTTTCCCGGTGACAGCAGCAGATCGGCGAGCAGGCGGCAAGGAGCGACGATCGCGATCTAGGCGAAATAGTTCCGTCGGGGAAGAATAATCGTCGTTCTCGTTCTTGTTCTCGCTCGATTAAGTCAGAAGAATGAGCACTTTTTTATCGGTGTACTGTTTATATGGTATATATACAGAAGACCGAACCAATCGATACCCGCAGGCCACGCCGAATCGGATTTAAAAGAATAAAACTGGAGTAATCAGCATTCATTGAGTTTATATGTCGATATTCGACAAATCAAAAGCCATTCCTCGAACTAACACGTAAATATCCGACGAATCCAGGCAGAGCATACTGTTCAAGCATCAAGGCGAAACTCGATGAATCGAAGTTTAATTCGTCGAAATTGTCACAACGATACTCGACGAATCCAAGACAGATTCGTGGAGATATCATGACGATACTCGATGAATTCAGACCTATTCGTTGAAACCTCAAGACTATACTCGACGAAGTGCTCCTTGGGTCTTTCGACCACTTACCTGATGACCCATATTCACAATATAGGTCTCGAAATGAAAAACCTTCAGATTCAAAACGTCATAGGCTTGGTCCTTCACTCATATCACATATGAGCAAGGTCAACACAAACATTTCCAACTTCTCTAATGCTCTTATGTGCGACCTCATAGGCTCGTATTGCATTGACAGTGAGACTACATGTTTGATCACTTCTAGATCACCATGGTAACACCAACATTGCGGCCGCATGGGGCGGCCGCGAGAGGCGGGGCGGGTGGCCGCCCGAGCGACACCTTACGGCCGCGGGAGGTAGTTGAGGGAGGTGTGAAGGCCGGGTGCGGCGGGCCTCCACAGGCACGATGGCGCCGATCGCCGGTGTGTGTGTAGCGGGATAGCGCGCGCCGATTGGGCGTACTGATCGTGCGTGTGATGGTCAAACCCTTGATCTCCACTATTTTGTGAAGATCATGGAGGAGTGGGCTATGCGCACACCAATTCCTCCATAAAAGGGGTTCATCCCCATCAATTGCCCCCAAAAATTCTCGATATCAGAAACCGGTACAGGTGAAGAACGAGGATTTCTTCCCTTGAGAGCTTTTGTCGAGGATTGCGACGATGGCGAATGGAGAAAGGCCGGAGAAGGAAGATGACGGAGCCCTGTAAATTCAGGTAAAACATTAGAGCGGGGGGATGACGGGGACAAACGCAACCGTGCACCCAGAGGTGAGCATGGTTGCAGGTGCGTGCAGCTGGGTTCGTGCGCCGACCTGGTCGTGCACGCATGCGGGTAATTGATAGGGATGAAACCCTTTTGTGGAGGAATTTGTGTAAACATAGCTCACTCCTCCATGATCTCTACAAAAATAGTATAGTTCATGGGTTTGACCAACGCACGCACGATCGACACGTCCGATCAGCGTGCGCGATCCCGCTACGCACAAACACCGGCGACCAGCACCATCACGCCGACAGTGGTCGGCCGTGCCTCTCGCTAGTGCAAGGCGCCACCCGGGCAGCCGACCGCGCCCTGCTGCCCCGCCTCTCGAGGCCGTCTCCTGAGCCCGCGAGGCGCCGCCCGGGTGGCTGGCCGCTCCCGGTATACCGCCTTTTGCGGCCGCCTCCTGGGGCCGCGAGGCGCCGCCCGGGCGGCCGACTGCCTCGCATCTCGCGACAGCCTCTCGTGGCCATGAGCTCTCCCGTCGTGGCCAAACGGCTCGCCGGTCGCCACTCCCTTTGCCGGCGAACGTCGCCATCGGTTTGGTCATCCTATCATGATGGCCCTTCCCCACCGTTCGATCTCCCCGGCGCGATCATCGTCATCTGTCTTGTGTGTAACCACCCACTAAACATCTTGGTTAGTGGAAAATATTTTAAATAAAATATTGGTCAACATATAACAGATTTGATGACGAATATGCGTGATGAGTTGTAAATATATGCATTATTTTAGTATTTTATTTAAGTAGTTTTAGAATGTTTTAGTTATTTTCTGTTATTTTTATTTAATAAATATGCTTCTTTTTGTAAAAACTGATCTAACTTAATTTATTTTGATTTTCTGAAATTTTTCAGAAAATGGTCAAAAATTGACCTGACACGCTCGTGTCATGCTGACCGACATGCCCGTGTCGCACCTTGACGATCAACCATCATCGACCCCAACACGACGCTCAATGCTTCATAACCCCGAGCAGGACACGCCCGTGTCCGAAGACCCGACACGACCGTGTCAGCCACTCAACGCCTTCATCCAATTGACACTCAACGTCACTCAACGTTGTCAGCCACTCAACGCTTTTACTGTTCACCTCTCAGCCACTCAACGTCTTAATCCAGTCGACACTCAACGCCACTCAATGCTGTCAGCCACTCAACGCTTTTACTGTTCACCTCTCAACGCCACTCAACGTCATTAACTCGACACTCAACGCCAGCGTGTCACGCCCGTGTTGGATACGTGTCCCGTCCCGAAGCTTCCAAAAACAAGCCAGCTCGCCGGATTTCGCCAAGTCAAACACGGCAACTGTGACACGCCCCCCGACACGCCCGTATTGTTAGGTCGTGTCACGCCCGAAATTTTGTCTATAAATAAAAAATTTCTGTAATGTCCAAGGGTTCACTTTTTTGAGCCAAATTTAATGTGTTTTGTGAGCTGCTTGGTGTGTTCCATTGCCATGTAAGGAGAACTTTCTCCCCCTCTTTTTTTTGTCTTAGCTTTGTAATAGTTCTTTTTCATCAATAAAAACATGTTAGCTTTTCTCTTCTTAAATGGTTTTGGAATGAACTTGTGTGTCCACTTTGTTCTTCTTTTTATTCTCATGTTTTTCTTAGTGTTTCTCTTTATGAAAAGTGTGTGTGTGTATGAGTTTAACTAGTTAATTTCTTCATGCTTTTAATTAGTTGTTATGTTAGATTTTATTATAGTTTTTATTTCAAAAAATGAAATCTTATTAGGATAGTTCTTCTTCAAGCTTTTATGACACCTTAATATTGTAACTTTCTCATTCTAATGAGTTTTGTAAAAGAGATTTTAAAAATGATTTTAATTTTCTTTAACTTAGTCTTTGTTTAAGTTGTAAAACTTTTTGTCCTTTTAAATTTTATTTTTACTTTTTTATCACTTTAATGAACTCTTAAGAATGAAAAAGTTATAATTTTAATTTTTGGGCACCTTTGATTTTAACTTTAATTTTCAAAAACTTTTGCTCTTTTTATATTTATTTCATCTTTTTATGTGTTTTTAACAAATTCTAAGAATAGAAAAATACTTGTTTTAATTTTTAGGTAACTTTTATTTTATTTTTAATTTGTGTGTGTGAGTGTATGAGTTAGGTTTTAATTTTGTTCTTTTAAATTTCATGTTGCGAGTGTGAGTTTATGAGATAATTTTTCATGCTTTATTTTATTGCTTTCTTTCAATTATGTAGAGTGTGTGAGTGTATGAGATAATTTTTTATGCTTTATTTTATCGCTTTCTTCAATTATGTAGAGTGTGTGTGTAGGAGATAATTTTATTGCTTTCTTTCAATTCATGTAGAGTGTGTGTGTGTGTGTGTGTGCATTTATTTTTGCCTACTCGTTAAGAGTTAAATGGCGTGTTTTCGTTTACCGCCTACTCATTCGAGTAGGACTTGTCATTTACCGTCTACTCATTTGAGTAGGACTTGTACACGCATTTATTTCCGCCTACTCGTTAAGAGTTAAATTGTGTGTTTTCATTTCCCGCCTACTCATTCAAGTAGAACTTGTCTTTACTTTATTTATGGTTTTGAAGTGTGCGTGAGTTCTCGTTTTAGTTAGCTTTTCAATTTTTCTAACGTTGTGTTGTTTATGTTTTCTTCTTATAATCTTTTAGTATTTAGTCTCGAACTTGCGCCCCATTAAAACTATAAAGCCGTCCCCATATCGATGAGTGGCTAATCGTTATTAACCCTTGACATCGAAGAGCATTGAGACATATAAAATGATTTGAAATAATTAAAGTTCTTTATTTTTATTTTAATTTAAGGACTTAAGATTTGCCCCGGGTTAACGACGCGTAAGACCACATAATCGATGTGTGGGCTCTATTTCCGTTATCCATATGCTAGCTTGCCGAGAGGCCGTACGTATGGACCGATCCCCCTTGGGTAAATATAATTGCGTACATACCCTCGAGAGAGGAGAAGCGTAGTTCTACCGGATTGGGTTCCCCACCCAATAGTGGGGTTCTTAGCGTAAAGCGGGCGTTAAGAGAAATCCTTCGTCGGACTAACGTTCGGTCGAATAGTCTTAGCGTTCAGGTGAGCAATATTCCTAGAGATAAGTGCGCTCATATTTATGGAACCTCCACGGCTAAGTTGCATTTTATTAATTTGAAAATTAAGTTCAATAATTATTAAGAATTATTTTAGTCTTAATCCGATTCGGCGTCGAGCGTTAACCCGTCATCGAATAATCTAGTAATTTTTAGCTTTCTTTTATTTCCGTTGTTAGTGACAAACAAAAATCCACCTTACTTTCAGTAAAATAATAGTCCTCCTGAAGGAGTAGGAATAATCAACCCGACCCCGAGAAAAATACGACTTCGGTATTCTCCCGAATATCGAGTACTACATGCGATAGGTGCACTTGCCTCCTTTCGTTAGAAACTTCGATTTTCTAGCAAGTCTGCGGCGGTCGACTCATCGAACCAATCACCCCAAAAAGAGTCTGCTTGTGGGCCCATCAAGTTTTTGGCGTCGTTGCCGGGGAGCAACCTCGTTGCTATTTCGAATCCGGAAATCTATTACTTTTACTTTATTTTCATATAAAAAACCCAAAAAAAAATATTTTTTACTTAAAAACAACAAAAAAATTCCCCCCTTGTCTTAATTATCTTTATTTCTGGGTTTTTTAGGGTGTATGGCCCGTGGACAGCCTTCGAATTCTGAATCTTTTGATTTTAATCCTGAGATCGACCGCACCCTTGCGCGCATTCGATCTCAATGCCAAGATCAAACTTTAGAACCCGAAGTATCTATCGGAGAACCCCCTGCTGTTTTTATGGCCGACCATGTTCCAAATGTGGCCGCGGAGCGTACAATGTCTTACTATGCCCGGCCAAAATTGGACGATACCGGGTCGAGTGTTATTCGCCCTACGGTGGCGAATAACAATTTTGAAATAAAGTCAAGTGTAATCCAAATGATCCAAAATTCCGTACAGTTCGATGGACTGCCGGATGAGAACCCTAATGTCCACTTGTCCAACTTTTTGGAGATTTGCGTTACGTTCAAAATTAATGGCGTCACTGATGACGCCATTCGTCTGCGCTTATTTCCCTTCTCCCTCAAATCCAAAGCCAAGGCGTGGTTGAATTCCCTCCCGCAAGGATGTATCACCACCTGGGTTGAATTGACGGAACGGTTCCTAACGAAGTACTTTCCGCCCGCAAAAACTATAAAGTTGCAGGCGGACATTTCTTCGTTTGTGCAAAATGATTCTGAGTCTCTATATGAGACTTGGGAACGGTTTAAGGAATTCCTCCGCCAGTGTCGGCACCACGCGCTGCCAACGTGGTTGCAGGTACAAATTTTTTATAACGGCCTTAATTTCCAGACGCGTCAAATGATTGACGCGGCTGCCGGGGGCAACCTTAATAATAAGACCCCCGAGGCCGCCCAGACTTTATTCGAAGAGATGGCTTTGAACGCCTATCAATGGAACGTCCCGCGAGGACGCCCGAAGTCGGCGGCTGGCCTTTTTGAAGTGGATGCCACTGCTCTGTTAACCCTTCAAGTTGAAAGGTTAACAAAGCAGGTGGCGGAGATGATTAATGCCTCCTCCACTCTGCCTTATTTAATTCCCCCTAACGTCTGTGTGGCTGAAGAGTTCGTGGACTTCTTAGGAAATTCGGGTCGCCCTTCCTTCAACCCCAACAACAACCCTTATAGTAATAACTATAATCTGGGTTGGAGGAATCACCCCAATTTCACTTGGAGGAACCCGAACAATGCGCAGCGTCCCCCTACTTCTTCTGCGCCCGCATTTTTTCCGCCTCCTCCTCCGAAACCTTCGCCGGTTGAGGAAAATTTTTACAAATACGTCGCGTCAAACGAGTCCAATATCCGGGATATAACCGGATCGCTTAAAATTTTAGAATTATAGGTTGGACAGTTGGCGCGACTCATGTCGGAACGCACGCAGGGGGCACTGCCAGGAAATATGGAGCCCAACCCACGGAACAACCTCAATGCTATAACCCTCCGTAGCGGTAAGGAGGTGGTCGATCCAAAATGGATCGATCCTCAGGTACATATCTCTCCTCCGACCCCTCTTCCCCCTTCTTCGATTACGACGCCTTTACCGATTTTAAACGAAAAAATTATTTTAAACAAGGTCATGTCGTATCCACTTAGGTTAGAAAACGAGCGTAAGGGCGTGCAATAAGAAAAATTTATTTTATTATTAAAACAAATTCATATTAATGTTCCTTTTTGCGAGGCTATCACGCAAATGCCCAAATATGCGAAATTTTTAAAAGAACTACTTTCTAATAAACGTAAATTAGAGGATATTTTGCATATCTCTCTCAACGATGTCTGCTCGACAGCTCTTACTAATAAATTGCCCACAAAACAAAATGACTCGGGACGGTTTTCCATCCCGTGCCTTTTTGGCAATATATTAGTAAAATACGCTTTAGCAGATTTAGGGGCTAGCAATCTGATGTCGTTCTCGCTCTTTCAATATTTAGGTTTGGGTACTCCTAGTCCTACGAATATGCGCATCCAATTAGCGGATCGTTCGGTTAAGTTCCCTATCGGGATAGTGGAAGACGTCCTTGTCCGAGTAGACAAGTTTACCTTTCAGGTAGACTTCGTCATCTTAGACATAGAAGAGGACGCCGAGGTACCAATAATACTCGGTCGTCCTTTTCTCGCCACCTCCCGCGCACTAATAGATGTTAGTAATGGTCATCTTCTCCTCCGGGTAGGAGATGATCAAGTTACTTTCTCTATTAATCCCTCGATGGACAATTTGTCAACGAGTGACGATTTCTGCTATTCTTTAGATACCTTTTTTGGAGATCGTTCTTCTCCCGTTTTTGAGTCCGTATTTTTAAAAGACTGTATTTATGCACTCGAAAAATTTTATTACGATGAGGATACCTCTATAGACTTGCCTTTTGAACCAATTGGTAAGAAAGACATAGGAATTAAAACCTCGCTAGAAGAACCGCCCACCCTAGATCTTAAACCCTTACCCAAATCACTCAAATACGCTTTTTTGGGAAAAGGCGATACGCTTCCCGTTATTATTTCTTCGGACTTGAGTGATTCGGAGACTTCCGATTTATTGGAAGTTTTACTTAAACATCGTCACGCAATTGCGTGGTAAATCTATGACTTAAAGGGGATTAACCCCTCATTTTGCACCCATAAGATATTTCTTAATGATAATTGCCGCAAAACGATTCAGTCGCAGCGATGTCTTAACCCAAACATGAAAGACGACGTTAAGCCCTAGATCATTAAGTTGTTAGATGCAGGGATTATCTACCCTATTTCAGACAGTGCATGAGTTAGTCTCGTGTATGTCGTGCCCAAGAAGGGCGGTCTAACCATAGTGGCAAATGAGCACAATGAGCTGTCCCAACTCGTACTGTTATGGGTTGGCATGTGTGCATCGATTATTGCAAACTTAATGATGCTACCCGCAAGGACCATTTCCCACTACCATTTCTCAACCAGATTTTAGAGCATTTATCTGGTCATCCATATTATTGTTTTCTTGATGGTTTATCGGGGTTTTTCCAAATCCCTATTTCCCCCAATGACCAAGAGAAAACAACTTCTACTTGCCTATTTGGCACCTTCGCATACAGAAGAATGACATTTGGACTTTGTAATGCGCTGACTATATTCCAAAGATGTATGCTAGCATCTTTGGCAAGCTAGTAGAAGACATTATGGAAGTCTTTATGGATGAATTTTCTATTTTTGGACGCTCTTTTCCCGATTGCCTTCAAAATTTAGAACGTGTCCTCCAACGGTGCGAGGACACAAGCCTTGTTCTAAATTGGGAAAAATGTAACTTTATGGTTCGAGGAGGTTTGGTCCTCGGCCATAAGATTTCGATTAAGGGGATGAAGGTAGATAAGGCCAAGGTAGAAATCATAGAAAAACTTCCGCAACCAACAAACGTAAAATCTATTAGGAGTTTCTTAGTCCATGCGGGCTTTTACCGACAATTCATTCAAGACTTTTCAAAAATAATAAAGCCGCTAAATCACCTTAGATATCTTCCTGGACGGCTGGCTACTCGCCTCTTCCGTCGTCGTGTACCTTAGATATCTTCCTGGACTCAGAGATGGATAGTCCCGAGCGGTCGAGGCGAAGCCAACTGGTCCTCAAGAAGTTAGTGCGTGAGCTCCATGAGCTGAAGAAAGACAATTCCAGGCTGCTGGAGGAGTGCGCGCAGCTCGCGGGCGAGGCGACGGTCAGCTCGGCATATGTGGCGACGTCTTCCTCCCTACTCTTCGATGAGATTGATGAGAACTTGCGAGCTGCGAACAGGAACCTGGGGCAACTTCGGCAACTCTTCGCGCAGCGGCCGGCTACATCGGGCCGGCGAGAACGAGGTAATTAAGGACGGCTCCCTTGCGAGCTGACCGACACTTCTCCCCTGTTGTCACCTGGCCCATGCGTGTGTTTTGAATTTTTCCTATTCTGGACAATTTGCTTCCCTTATGCTAATAAACTGTATAATTTTTGTTATGCGAGCGTGTTTTATTTCTTTTGAATATGCAACGGCGAGTGCCTTTTCGAATTCCGTATCCTAGACTCGTCGAGGTCGGCAAGTAGAGAGTGGCGAGACGGAGTAAGCGAGCCGGGCTGGTCAGTCAGCCCCGGTTCTCCTCCCCTTTCTCTATAAATAGGGATCCCCACCTATCCTCTGGCTACGCCTTTATTACCTTCTTATCTTTTCCCCTCCTTGCCTCCCTTGCCTTCTGCTCGCGTGCTTTCCTCCCCTCGGCAAGTATGGGAAAAGTACACCCTGATTCTGATGGTCGCGTCAAGTGCGCCCAAAACATCGCCGACCATTGCTTCTTCGAGGGTAATACCACGGCGGATGAGCTCGCCGAATTTGTGGCGGACTATGTTCCTGCCGGCTTCGTGGCTCGCCTCCCGGCGGAGCATGAGGCCATAAACTCCTTCGAGGATGAGCTCGCCTTCCCCATCTCGCATTTCGAGGTAGGGTTGCACCTACCGCTCTGGCCTGAGGTCCGTCAGGTCCTTATGTATTATGGCGTCGTGCCCGCGCAGCTCAACCCCAATGCCATCGCTATGGTAGTTGGATTTGCATGCTACCTCCGCCGAGAGCGGATTGAGTTTAATCTGAACGTCTTCCGCAAACTCTTTTCTTACAAGGCCAACGCCGACAGGGTCACCTTCTTCGACGGCTCTTCCATAAAAATCTGCGAGGTTGCCAATAAGAACCACAACTGGATGTCGAAGATTGTCTTCATCCGGGGCGACCTCGGCAATATTCCCTTCTCGCCCCTGCAGAAAAGCGAGGAGGTGTACCGCCCACCGTCCGTGTCCGGCAATGATGTCGAGCTTCACAAGTTCTTCCTTTACAAGGACTTTGAAGTCGCCTTCCTCCGTCGTGGCCTCGGATCCCTGCCGCTTGTCCTTCCTGGCGAAGGTATGTCTCGCCTACTTTCTGCTTGTCATACTCGGCCGGGTCGGTCAAAACCTTTTTCTCCAGCTAAGTCTTTTTTACAGGGGAGCGACTGGTCCCGGTGAACCCTCCCTTCGCTGACTCGGGAGTATTCTCAGACCCGATCGAGCGAGCTCAGGCTGCGGCCGAGGCGTGCCGAGAAGAGAAGGTGAGAGGCAAGCCTTCCAGCAAGAGGCGGCTAGAGCTCGGAGGGCCGAGCTCGCTCCACCGTCCCTCGGCCCTTAAGCAGAAAAAGGCGAGCGTGATCTCGCGAGGCCAGCCACAGCAACCCTCATCGCCTGTCAGATTTATGAGCTCGCCGGAGGTTTTTTTTGACGAAGCCCCGGCGAGCCCACTGAAGGAAGCGTCATCCCCCCGCGGGAAGAAGCGTGGGTCATCCTCCCCTCCCTCCGTGGAGGAGGTTGTTCCCTATGATTTGGGCATTCCAAAGGACCACCCCCCACTTCGGCAAGGGGGGAGAAGCAAGGACGCGGCCGACGAGCCGATGCTGAGCTGGGATGAGGGGGCCCATCAAGTCTCTATCTTTACTCGCGCCCCCTCCTGGGGAGCTCCCCGGCCTCCCACGGGCCACGCGTTCACCCTCGATTTCGGCCTGTACGGCCGGGATGGCGCCGAGGCCTACAAAAACATGACCCTTCGGCAGATAGGCCACGAGGGTCTGCAGGCCAATCTGCGGGCTTTCGAACTCCATCACATGATGGTTCGTCGCGGTTTTCAGCTCAGCCAGCTCCTGCAAAAGGCCGAGCAGGAGCGCGACTTGGTGACGGAGAAAGCTGCCGACGCGGAGCGGCGGTTCGGCATTGCCGAGCACTTACTCAACGAAGCCTCGGGGGGACTGGTAAGATTTGACCAACTCTCATTTTTACTTAAAAAAACATCTCACCAAGAATCTGACCTCTGTCTTTTAGGATGCGGAGTCCGCCCGAGTGCTACAGGCCCGCGCTAGTGAGCTGGAGGGCGAGGTCGCCCAGCTGCGGGTCCGCCTCGCTGATTAAGAGGCCAGCTCGCGCGAGCAGGAGGCTCACGTTGCCGAGGTGGAGGTGCTGAAGGAGCATAACTGGGGTCTCCAAAGTGAGGTCCGTCGGCTGACGGAAGCCCTTTTCCCCCCGGACGGTGTCGAGCCCCCTTTTTCTCTATAAGCGGCCTCGGGTTTTTGGCGAGGGGGAGGTCATGGAGCGACTGCGAGTCAACTCGATCGAGTCTGCCGAATGCCTCTTGGGCGTCGTGAGGGGATCAGGGATCCTGGCGGAGGGTTGCGAGGGAGTGGCAGTCTGATACCTGCTGCCGAGCCTATTTCCGTCGTCTCTGCCTAGCGGGAAAAAGGAAAGCTTCAGCTCCCTTTTCGACGAGGCGAAGGGCAAGGAGCCGCTGCTCGGAGGCGAGGAGGAGGATCATCCTTCGGGGGAGGAGGGCGAGAGCTGACCGGGTCTCCTTCCCCACTTTCTGTATTCCTTTTGTAATCTATCAAATGTTGAAACCAAAGAATCGGTCTCTGAGGAGTTCGACCGTTGGGGAAGGGGTGATCGCACACTTACTCCTCTCGCTGCGAGCCCAAAAGACTAAGGCAAAAGGACCAGGGACAGACCCAAGGCTCCAGCACGGAGGTCCCACCACACACCCGGAAGATCGAAGAGCGCTTCCCCTCCTTAGCCAAGTGCTGAAGCTAAGGTACCTCAGAAAGCACTAGAAGGCCAGGCACAAGGAAAACGTGTCTTTCTGAGGTACCTCTTGGGTCCTATTTATAGGAATAGACGGTCTGCAAATATCCAACCTTCACTATTTTCGAGGACTATAGGCAGTCCAGAGGGGGTAATATGGTAAAGACACACCACAGTTGAGGGGCAAGCTGGCCTTAAGATAGCGTAAGTTCAGCAAGGGGGGCGAGTACTGGAGCAGGAAAGCGTCACCCCATGCTGAGGTAGAAAGCGGTGAGGATGCTCGCCCCAAGGGAACTCACCTCGCTCAATACCATAGGCCTTGCTCGCCTCACTCGATGCCACGGGAGAAGGCGTTGAGCGAACTCGCCTTTCTCAACGCCACAGGCCTGACTCGCCTCGCCTTAGGCCTGGGCGAGTTGGCTCTGAAGCCTCTGCTCGCGGGCGACGGGCGTACTGTGAAAGTTAGGTGATAAGATCTAACAGCCTCTAGAGGGGGGGTGAATAGAGTAAGTTCAAATAAATTGATATATTTAAAACCTTTAGATTTACTTAGTGTAGGTAGTGAGTGATGCAAACAGATAAATATATTTAAAGTAAAATCACGCAGCACACAAGCAAGAAGAAAAGCAATCCACAGAAGACACAAGGAAATTTATAGTGGTTCCCCAAACTTGGGTAGTCCACTCTTCTATCACCCCTTGATAGGAATCCACTGCAGGATGCTTGATCAGGTGTCCTGGGCACCACCAGATTTTTTGATAAGGTGTCTTGCCACCACTGATTTTGACAAGGTCTCAGCTAACCAAAAGGTAACTTTTGAAGGGAGTTAAAACCCTGTACAGAAGAGGTAAAATAAGAAGGGTTGAGTTTGCTTCTCTGTCAACAATCAGAGAGAAGCTAGTGGATGTAGATGTTGTCAAAGCTCCCCCTGAGATATAGAAGTTCAGGTAGAAGAAGCTTTGCACAAGGGTGACAGGCTCTTCACTGCTTGTCCTTCTTCAGCAATAGATGACTCAGAAACTGAGTGTTTGATGTCTGAAGGTAGAAAGCAAATTGAGAAGAGTTGAATGCAGAGGCTGAAGAGGTTTCAGAGAATGTTGATCAAGATGTTTCTCTGAGTGCAGTTCTTCTCTGTAAATTCTCTGCAGACTGATTTCTTGAGAGAGAGATGAAGATGGATGTTCTCTGTGTTGTCAGAATGAATGTCCTTCCTGTTCTCCTTGTCTCTTCTGAATAGATCTCTGAGAAAATGGGATTATAGCCGTTGGCAGGGCATTTAATGTATTCCATAACTGTCCATGCCTAGAAGGAAAGCCTTAATTGATTTCCATTGAAAATTCCTTGAGATATGGAGCAATTAAGTCTTGAAACGGCCAGGGGATCTCTTGCAATAACTGCTTGAAAAATCTCTCATTTGAATTTCAAATGTCGACAGACGGGAGAACTTAAAACGTCGAACTCATCCTGAAGCGTCGATCTGAGCTCGACTGACCGTCGATCAGAGAGTGAAATTGAAGCAGAGAGATACACGCCAAAACGTCGAGCAGAACTCGACGTTACGTCGAACTGAGAACGACGCTGCGTCGAGCTGCGATCGACTGTGCGTCGAGCAGCGGTCGACTATGCGTCGAGCTGAGGACGACTCTACGTCGAGCTGGGGTCGACTCTCCGTCGAGCTGAGCAGAACTAAATCTCAAATAACCTAAGTTCTAAACTCGCACTCAATGACCTATGCTATACAATTAGGTCAACATCCTTAGCATAGTTATCCTGACCCAAATATAAAAAGGGTGTTCCAACAATCTCCCCCTATTTGGATTAGGATTACTATTTACATGAATTTAAGGGAATTAAAAATGCATACAGACATTTGAAATACTGAAAATCAAGAACACAGATGGAAGCAGGAGCAGATAAGCAACTATCAAAAATGTTTATGGCAGTAGCATAGAAGATAAGCCATCTTACATTTACTTCTTCTTAGGCTCTTCTTCAGAGCCTTTCTTGAATTTGATTTCCCTTTGAGGGTTGGCAATGTCTTTCTTTGATCTGTAATCTTCAGAAGTCCCCAATGAAGTTATGCTCTTTCCAGAGGGAGGAACAGCAGCAGGATGTAACTCCATGTATCTATCAGCATCAAAGAATTTGCTAGAATGATATTTGTCTAATTCCTGTCTTCTTTGGTCTGACATTGTGCTTATGTTGGATGTGTCCAGTCCCCTTTCTTTGTTCTTCTTAATTAGGTCTAGGGCAGCAAGCTCAGTCATCCTAGCCTTCCATGCAGTAGGGTTGTTAACTGGATCATCATATGGAATAGGAGGCTCATACTTATTGCTTTGATCTGAAGGAATAGGTTTCTGCCTTACACCCTCATTGAGCTTAAAGGGAAAGGGACCAGTGGTTGAAGCAATGGTCTTTCCTTCCCTTTGATAAGGTTGGGGTCTGGCTTGACCTCTAGCTTGATTACCTCTAGAAGATCCTTTGGATTGATTTCCTCTTGATTGATAACCTCTAGATTGGCCACCTCCTTGTCCTCTCCTTGACTGATAAGCCTTGCCTTGGAAGGAGGATGTTGGAGGTTTGCTTACTGGGTTAGCACTGCCTCCTGCACCTGGAGAAGGAGGAGGTGGAGGATGAGGAAAGTCAAAAGACTTGGAATCTCCTTTCTTGAACTTCTTTTTCTTTCTCATTGCCTTGAGCTGATTTTTAGAGAACTGCATCCATGGCTCAGTAATCTTGCATTTGTGTTGTATATAATAAGGGATGTCATGGTCAGTAGCCCTTTCCATTGGAACTCTCTTTAGAGCTTTGCTTCTAGCTTTCCTCTTTTTAGCAATAGTTGCAGAAGAGTCATCAGAACTAGTTGCAAACTCATCAGAGGAGCTGCTTTGGATATGATCATAGGGATCATAATAATCATCTTTTGATGCTCTTTCTGAAACAGAAGGAGGAGCATCTGCCAGTGTAGATGACTTATCTAGCACTGCAGGGAAAGAAATGGTTTCAGGAGCAGCAGGCACTGAATCAGCTAAGTCACTCAAGACTTCAGAAATCACAGCCTCAACAGAAATGGCTGGATAACTTTCACTAGCAGGAGCTGAGGCTACCACTGCATCAGAAACAGAAGAAACAAAAGAGCTGGCAGGAGCAACAGCTACCACTGCCTCAGAAACAACAACTTCAGCAGGAGCAAGGGCTTCCACTGCATCAGAAGTGTTAAAAATCTTATCAACAGTCATGTTATCAACAGACTGATCATCATCAATAATATCAACAGAATCAGAACAAATATGAGCAACAGACTCATTTGCAGCAGCAAAGGGAATGATGGCCCTGGACAGATCTTCAGCAAGCAGTAACTTGTGAGAGCTGAAGGATTTTCTGAAAAATGATGCTGGTACTGTCACAATAGAATCTTCAACTGGAGGTGGACTGAATTCTCTATCTGCAATCTGAACATCTGAAACAAGCATCTCTTCACAATCAACAGAAGGCAGCTCTTCTTCTACCAAAATCTCCCCCTGCCTAGATTCAGTAGCAACTGATTCTAGGCCCCTAGAAGAAGGGCCAGCCACAGCAGGAGAGAGGGAAGAGAGCTTTGAAGAAATAGAGTCCAAAGATCTGATTATTGGAGCTAGGGAAGCATCCAATAAGGAGGACAACCTTGGAGCCAAGAGCTCATAGAGCTTATTAGCCAAGGGAAGCAGATCTACTTGCTCAGACTGTTGAGCAGAGGTAGAGGGGAGAGAAACAGATGCAGCAGGAGAAGATGATGGTATAGAAGGAAGAGGAATGGAGGGTTCAATAATGGAGGACATGATGAGGTCTGAGAATGAGGGCTCAGCAATGTTATCATGTGAATCATCCAAGAAGGAATCATCTTGATTGATCTCAATGTCTATTGGAGGGAAGTAATGAAGAGAATCAAATACTTCAGAAGTGGTGGTAATGGATGGACGAAGAGAAGATGCAATAGTGTCAATGGATGATGTTTGCAAAGGGGATGAGAGCTGAGAAGTTGATGGAGTGAAGGTGGTTGGAAAGCTGAATGAAGGAGAGATGGTGATTGATGGCCTGGCTTCTTCTACTAGGTCAGTTGACTGAGGGTGAGTGGCCACAACAGCCCTTGTTTCAGTAGAGGATTTCATTGCTGCAGCAGCCTTGGGATTTACAATCTTCCTGTCCCATTTTCCAATCAGGGCACAGGTCAACCTCTTTGAAGCATTAATGTGCTTGGAGGTTACCAGAAGCTGTGGGCAGACATGATGAAGCAACAATCCCAAAGTCCTTCCAAAGTGAACATAGGTCTTATTGACCTTTTTCTTCACTAAATCAAACAGTAATTCTCCCCAATTTAGGTGCTTTTTATCTAGGAGGGCAGCCATGATGCAGAATTGTTGCCTGGTAATAGCATCATGTGCTGTCCTCTTAGCACAGATGACCTTGCCTACCACATCAGCTAAAAGCCTAAATTCAATGGCAAGATCCACTTTCAGCAATTTGGAGGCATTCTCAGAAGAATGACCCATTCTGTCTAGCATTGCAGCATACTCCTCATTTGACAATTCCAAGCTGTCATTTCCATTCTCTAATTCAAAAGCTTCAGTAAAAGTAGCAGGAGATATTGATACCTGAGTTCCAGAAATAGAACCAGTAATAGTGCTCTCATCTGTATTAGCTGCTGTATATATCCACTCTTTAATTTCAGTCTCTGCCATGGGCATTCTTGTTGACATAAACTTCACTAGTTTCTGTTCTTTAAATAGCTCCAGGATATCCAGAAAATTCTGTGAGGAACCTTCAAAGGAATCCAAGTCGATGTCGAAACCATAATCGAACTTCATTGCCGTCAATATGTTTGCTGGAATCGCCATTATCTGCAGAATACCTCTCAAGAACAAGTGTAAAAGCTTTGGAGGGAGAATGTAGTTGCAGGAAATACGAAAGCGCAAATGACATCGACGCCGAGAAGATGATTTTATACTAGGGTTCGACGCAGAAAAGGAAATAACGTCGAGCTTAGTTCGACGCTAAGAGGCTCTAGGGGAAACGAAGAGACACGATGGCGTTCAGCTGAGTTCGACGTTCGACGTTTTGAAGGTCGACGGTCGACGCTATTAGGGATGCTGAACGTCGAGCTCTGGTCGACGTCAATTAACGTCGTCGACCGAAACAGAAACTTAACAAACTCTAGACAGAGTCGATCTCTGGTCGACGCAAAAGATGAGGTCGACGGTCGACGCTATATAGCGGTCGACGGTCAGTCGATCTCCGGTCGACGGTCAGTCGATCTCCGGTCGACGTTTTCAAGTGAAAAGCGTCGAGCGTCGAGCAGAGTTCAGACAGAACCTCTAGATCTAACATCCTCTAGATCCTTAAGGAAGAGATACATTTGCCTAGATTTTGTTATTTTTATGGTTTCAAAATCTTGTAAATTAATTTATGCTATCTCCATCTATCATTCCCAACTGATTAAGGAAGAAGAAGTGTTTCTTTTCATCCAAAGGTTTGGTGAAAATATCTCCCCTTTGTAAATCAGTAGAAATATACTCTAGTGCTATTTTATTCTTTTCTACATTATCCCTTAAGAAATGATGTCTGATCTCTATGTGCTTTGTCCTACTATGGAGAACTGGATTTTGAGCAATACAAATTGCACTAGTATTATCACAAAGAATTTTTGACTTCTCTAAGTTGTAACCATAGTCTAGGAGCTGGTTTTGAATCCACAATATCTGTGAGCAGCAACTTCCTGCAGCCATGTATTCAGCTTCAGCAGTTGATGTAGACACAGATGTTTGCTTTTTGCAAAACCAGGAGACAAGTCTATCACCCAGGAATTGACAAGTTCCACTGGTGCTTTTCCTGTCTACTCTACATCCAGCATAATCAGCATCTGAAAATCCAGTGAGATCAAATCCTGAATCGTGTGGATACCAGAGACCTAGATTTGGACAACTTTTTACATATCTAAGAATTCTCTTAACTAATGTGAGGTGTGACTCTCTAGGGCTCACTTGGAACCTAGCACATACACATGTAGCAAACATAATATCTGGTCTGCTAGCTGTAAGATATAAAAGAGAGCCAATGATTGCTCTAAAATTAGTCTGATCAACTGGTTTACCAGATTCATCAGCATCTAAGACAGCATTAGTAGGCATAGGTGTTTTCATAGAAGATGCATCTGACATACCAAATTTCTTAACCAATTCTTTTGCATACTTGGTTTGAGAGATGAATATGCCATCAGCATGTTGTTTGATTTGCAATCCTAAGAAAAAGGAAAGCTCACCCATGCTACTCATTTCAAACTTTGAGTGCATAAGTTGTGAGAATTTTTTGCATAAGCTTGTATCAGTAGACCCAAATATTATATCATCTACATATATTTGTACTAGTAGGATATGGGACTTATGGGTTCTAATAAAAAGAGTTTGGTCTACTCTACCCCTTTTAAAATCATTCTCAAGCAAAAAGGAGGCTAAGGTCTCATACCATGCTCTTGGAGCTTGCTTGAGGCCATATAAAGCCTTGTGTAATTTGAAAACATGTTCAGGAAGGGTTGAAGAGATAAAACCTGGAGGTTGCTTGACATAGACTTCTTCCTTGATGTCTCCATTGAGAAATGCACTTTTAACATCCATTTGGAAAACTTTGAACTTCTTGTGTGCAGCATAAGCAAGGAAAATTCTTATGGCCTCCAACCTTGCGACTGGTGCAAAGGTTTGGTCATAATCAATCCCTTCTTCTTGACAATAGCCTTGAGCAACAAGCCTTGCCTTGTTTCTCACAATGATCCCTTGATCATCTAGCTTATTCCTGAAAACCCACTTAGTTCCAACAATTTGATGGTTTCTTGGTTTTGGAACCAATTCCCATACTTTGTTCCTTTCAAACTGGTTTAGTTCCTCTTGCATTGCAATGATCCAGTTTGGATCTTGCTCTGCATCTTGAATAGTTTGAGGCTCTATTTGGGAGAGAAAACAGGTGTGCATCAGATGTTGATTTATCTGATTTCTGGTTTGCACACCTTCTGAGATTTCTCCAATCACTTGGGAGATTGGATGATCTCTTATTGTTACTAAATCAACAGTGGGTGTTGATTGTTCACCAACCTGTGTTGTTGTTTCCTCTTGTGGAACAACAACTGGCTCTCCATTTGGTTCTGAAATTTGATCTGTATCTTCACTCTTATTGCTAGCAGCTTCTTGTTGAGTTGTTGAAGATAGATTTCCCTCATCCATGATGGTTAACTGATTAATATTTTCAGCTAATGATTGTACCTGTAAGTGATCTATGGTAGAAGAATTCTTCTCCTTATAAGACATATTAGATTCATCAAAGGTAATATGCATGGACTCTTCAATTTTATGAGATGATTTGTTATACACCCTATAAGCTTTGCTGTTCAAAGAGTATCCCAGAAACACTCCTTCATCAGCCTTAGCTTCAAATTTTGCTAAATATCTCTTGTCATTATTATGAATGAAACAAATGCAACCAAAAATTTTGAAAAAGCTAACTTTAGGTTTCTTCCCTTTGAGCAATTCATAAGGAGTCTTATCCTTTAGTTTATGTATCAGGCTTCTATTCAAAACATAATTGGAGGTGTTCACAGCCTCTGCCCAAAAAGTTAGAGGAAGATGAGCATCTGTCAATAATGTTGTGGCTGATTCAATTAAGGTTCTATTTTTCCTTTCAACTACCCCATTTTGTTGAGGAGTTCTAGGAGCTGAGAAAGTGTGCCTGATCCCTTCATTCTGACAGAACTCTTGCATAAGAAGAGAATCAAACTCTGTCCCATGATCACTTCTGATCAGGGCTATATGAGTATTGAACTCAATCTGTATGCTCTTGAGAAAATCTGTCAAAATTTTGAAGTTATCAGACTTCTTTCTTAGGAAGAACACCCAAGTGAATCTTGAGAAGTCATCTACAATCACTAAGGCATAAGATTTCCCCCCTAGACTTTGTACTGTAGTAGGTCCAAAAAGGTCCATGTGCAACAGATACAAAACCCTAGGTGAATCACTCTTGTTAAGTGATTTGAAACTATTTTTAGTTTGCTTTCCTAGTTGGCAAGCCTTGCAGAGTCCTTCCTTCTTGTAGGGACCAGAAGGTAGTCCTCTAACAAGGTTGAGTTTAGACAACCTAGCAATAGTTCTAAGGTTAACATGTCCTAATCTTTTATGCCAAAGCTCATTTGGCTTACTAAGGGAATTAAAAAGGCATATGTCTACTTTAGAAGAATTAAAATCTACTAGGTATATGTTATCTTGCCTATTTCCAATCAACACAATATTATTATCTAGAGCAATATTACATAATAGATCAGTGAACCAAACCTGATAACCAGCATCACAAAGTTGATTGATGCTGATTAAGTTGTGCTTCAGTCCTTCCACATAGGCTACCTTCTTGAAAGTGATTGAGCCTATTTTGACTTGACCATATCCCTTGGTTTGTCCAAAATTGGAGTCACCAAAGATTACTCTTGGTCCAAGCTTTGCTTTGAAGGATGAAAGATTGCTTTTGGTTCCTGTCATATGTTTGGAGCAACCACTATCCAGGTACCAATGCTGGTTCACCCCTGGATAGCTCTTCATCTGCACATGTAACAGCTTAGTTGTTTTTCACCCAGTTTACCTTGGGTTGAGGTTGATAACCAATGAAATCAGAAATGAATGACATTTCAGGCTGACTCTTATAGCCTTCAGGATGATATCTCCTAGGAGGAATCACCCATTCAGCATAAGGGTTAGGCTGAGATGTAGGATACTTGATATTCAATTTAGATTTATCCTGTGCAGACAGCCCAGAACTCTGAGCTCTGTTCGACACACGTCGACCTAAGTTCAACGCTGAAGTTTCAGGACGTCGAGCTCCATTCGACGCTTGAACAGGCCTACTTTCAGGGACAACAGCAAGTCGACCTGAGTTCGACGTGTGTCGACCTGAGTTCGACGCTTCAGCAAGGTGTTGTTGATTCTTGTTAGAACGGCGTCGAGCTCTGGTCGAAGGACGTCGAGCTCTGTTCGACGTTTTCTGTTGAACTTGAAGTTGCTTAGGTAGATCAGAATTTTTTCTGGCTACTACCATAATTCCTTTACCCTTGTTACTGGTAAATTTTATGGGAGTTGTTAGCACTATAGGTTGGCTTGGAGAGGCACCCAAACCTAGTGAACCACTCATTCTTGAGTTCACTGTGCTTGTGATGTCTATTAGCTTGAGGCTCCTCCCATTGAGAGTTTCCTCTAGCTGTTTAGCCTTGGATAGCTCACTCTTTAGTGAAGCTATCTCCTCCCTACAGCACTCTAACTCATCAGAGAGCTTGAGATTATTTGCACTTAATGTGCTGTAATCAGACAGTTGACTTCTAAGAGAATCATTTGTCTTCTCTGCTGTCAGCAAGTCTATGCACATTGATTTAAATCTCAACTTGAAATCATCAGAAGAAAAATCAAATGAGTCAAGTACCTGATCTTCACTCAATTCCTGATCAGTCACATATTCAGATTCATGCTCTGAATCTGAGCTGCTTTGTGATGCATTGATTGCCATCATGCAGAATCCTTTTTCTGTGGCATCATCCTCATCATCACTTGTGCTGGATGATTCTTCAGAATCTTCAGTATCACTCCAAGTTTCTGCAACAAATCCTTTCCTTGTATTTTTGGTGTTTCTGGAAGAGGATTTCTCATAATATTTCTTTGAATCTTTCTCTCTTTTCTTGTCTTTTCTTTCTCTCTTATCTTTCTTGTCTTTGCCTTGATTCTCAGGACAGTTTGGTGCAATATGTCCTGGTTTCCTGCAGCCATAGCAAGTAATTTCTTTATTATTAGATCTATCATACCTTGGCTTGTCTTGGTCCTTAGAAGACCATTTTCTGAAATTCTTCCTAGCCATTTTGTTGAATCTTTTGGCTAGTAGGCTTAGAAGTTCTTCATTGACTATCTCCTTCTCTTTAGGTACTTCCTCTGAAGCTTTGAGAGCTATTGTCTTCTCCACTTTGGGTGCAGGAGAAGATGTGTTTTGCTCCCCTTCTCTTGTCTTGACAAATTGCTCATAGGACTTGAGCTTGCCTAAGAGAGCTTCAGTGGATAGCTCAATTTGACTTCTGCCATCTTTGATTGGCCAGATTCTTGAATCCCAAGTGCTAGGTAGGCACATGAGAATTTTATCATTTATCTCAGTGAGAGATATATCCTTGTCCAGAGTTTTCAACTCACTGACAATGAGACTGAATCTGTTGTACATGTCAGCCACAGATTCAGCTGGAGCCATTTTGAAGTTCTCATACTGTGTTATCAGTTGAGCTCTTCTATCCTTTCTTTCATCAGCTGAACCTGAGACTATTTCAGTTAATTTGTCCCAGATTTCCTTGGCAGAATTGCATTCAGCAACTTTTTGGAATATGTCATCAGACATAGTTTGTGCCAATATGTTCATTGCTTTTGCATCAGCAACTTTCCACTTCTTTATATCAGTGTCTGTTCCTGCAGGAGGTGGAACAGCTGAAGTACTTGTTGAAGTAGGAGGTCTTGGACATTCTGTTAAGACACAATTAAAGATATCTTCATCAAAAGAATTCATGTAAAGTTTTATCCTTGCTTTCCAGAGTCCAAACTTGGAAAGATTGCACACTGGAGGTCTTGTGCTTGCATACTCCTTGTTTTGTGCCATGAGTTTTATAAAAACAATTTATAACAAAACAAAATAAAGTAACCACTCTATAGGGTTTGATCTTATCAAAGATCTTTGTGGTCCAGGTGTTAGCCTGAAGTAAAGACCAACCTCCCTCTGATACCAATTGAAAGTTAGGTGATAAGATCTAACAGCCTCTAGAGGGGGGGTGAATAGAGTAAGTTCAAATAAATTGATATATTTAAAACCTTTAGATTTACTTAGTGTAGGTAGTGAGTGATGCAAACAGATAAATATATTTAAAGTAAAATCACACAGCACACAAGCAAGAAGAAAAGCAATCCACAGAAGACACAAGGAAATTTATAGTGGTTCCCCAAACTTGGGTAGTCCACTCTTCTATCACCCCTTGATAGGAATCCACTGCAGGATGCTTGATCAGGTGTCCTGGGCACCACCAGATTTTTTGATAAGGTGTCTTGCCACCACTGATTTTGACAAGGTCTCAGCTAACCAAAAGGTAACTTTTGAAGGGAGTTAAAACCCTGTACAGAAGAGGTAAAATAAGAAGGGTTGAGTTTGCTTCTCTGTCAACAATCAGAGAGAAGCTAGTGGATGTAGATGTTGTCAAAGCTCCCCCTGAGATATAGAAGTTCAGGTAGAAGAAGCTTTGTGTAACGACCCCATCCGTTAGATGACGTATAGTAGAAGGTCCGGCCGGGGCCCCACACTATATGCCACAAACAGACGGTGAGGTCACAGGATAATACCAAACCAATTACGAATCCTAACTCAGAGCATTCTAGCGGAAGCTTTAAGTTACAACTTTGAACTCTTAACCGGAATGTCCAATATATATAAAACCACCTTTATATATAAATACCACGGAATGTACACCACCACAAGAGTTTGGCCTTAAGGCCTTACAGTTCCTCTGAGCATACTTCATGTTTTACAAACCTCGGCGCGCAGGCCGGCCATACATGAGTAAAAAGAGAAAACACAACAATGGCTTAGCCTTCCAGGCTAGCCGCAGCAGCAGCAGCAACCGCAGTAGGGCTCTCCCGCCCATCACTTATTACTTGGCTCTCCAGCACCTGCACGGGAACAATCCACCCAACCGGTGGCAAACAATGCAACGGTCAGCATTCAGCTGACCCAATTATAACAATCCTACCCCTTTCTCGGGGCATGAGCATTCTTTCCCTGCAAGCATGGCATCATCAATAGCAACTATGTGCGCGCAGGCACATTCAAGCCATCACAACCATCGGCCACCCGGCCCGACAGTCCGTGCACTCAGGGCACATTTTCGGTGTACCGGAATACCAGGGTCAACACCACCGTCTACACGGTATTTGAGCATTTCAGTCTTTCCGGCGCGCGGGCCTAAGACTCTCATTAGGCGCTCCAACAAAACCTATACCAGGCTTCCAAGTCGGACGGACCTAACGCAGGTACGGATCAGCCACCCCCCGTTGCTCAAGTCGCCGAGCCACCTCGAATACGGAAGTATCCATGGCA
This sequence comes from Platanthera zijinensis, assembly GCA_039513925.1. Classification (NCBI taxonomy): domain Eukaryota; kingdom Viridiplantae; phylum Streptophyta; class Magnoliopsida; order Asparagales; family Orchidaceae; genus Platanthera; species Platanthera zijinensis. The sequence continues at coordinate 231,044,746 of CM077079.1, forward strand.
TTTTATAGGCGCGGGTCGGTTTCACCTTTCCTGTTCGGCAATCTGCCTTTTCATCGAGTTGCAGCCCAACGGCTCAACTACTCACAAAGTGGCAACGCACGGCCACAAGAGTTGCCGCCAACCCTCTTCATTTCCTGGACATCGTCCAGTACTTCCTGCCGCACCAAGCAACAGGTAGGAACAAGGCATCACAAGCCATAGGCATCACAAGCCATTATCACGGAGCCTTCTCCGATATGCAAACAAGCATCACCAATCCAGATTACATCCAGATGGGCTTCACACAGCATGCCTAGAGCCGTACTCCAATTCCGGCCTCTAACAAGGGGGACTTCACATATCTACCCCAAGGGACACCACAACCCACCGCACACTCGCGGGGAAGGGCTTTCCCTATGCAATGCAGAAAAGAAGGACTTCACATGTCCAAGGAGGGAGATCATTACCCTTGTCGATCTCTTCGGTGCCATCGAAAACTAGCCGGTGAGAAAGAACCGCAGCAGCCTTGCCGTCACAACGCCGGCTTCGGATCACGAATCGAACCACGGGAGCTCCGCTGGTGGCTTGCTCTCCTCCTCCTTCTTCCTCTCTCTTTCTCTCTTCCTTAAGGATAAAGAAGAATGACTTCTTCATTCTCTCTCACGACTTAATCCAGCCCAAGAAATCACCTGAGCCTTTGGATCAAAAGAGAGGAAACTGAACGGCCAAGATCTTCCCAAAAAATCACTTTTTGGCCGACACGGCCTGTGACACGCCCGTGTCACAGGCCGTGTACCCCTTAAGCGGTACACACAGCTTGAACCGACTGAACAACACGAGTCATCGACACGCCCGTGTCGGACCTGACACGCCCGTGTCAAACCTGAGACACGCCCGTGTCTCCTGCTCCATCGAGCTGCAACCAGTACACGGGTCGGAACACGGCAGCTGACACGCCCGTGTCCAGCCTGACACGCCCGTGTTCGAGGCCGTGTTCAAGGCCGTGTTCGGCTCGGGCTCGAATAGGCCAACTTCGAAAAATAATTCGAACACGCCCGTGTCGAAGGCCGTGTCCCAGGCTCGACGCTCGTCGACTCTCAAACGTCGACTAGCCTGAACACGCCCTGGGACACGCCCGTGTCCCAGGCCGTGTACACCCGACACGCCCTGGGACACGCCCGTGTCCCAGGCCGTGTAACCTGACCTGCTACTCAAACTTCAAGTTGAGTCTTTTGGCCCTTTTTGGGGTGTTACAACCCTCTCCCCCTTAACGAAATTTCGTCCCGAAATTTGCACGGTAAGGAAACAAAACCAGCAATGCTATAATACTGTTATAACAAAAAGTACACGGTCTACAGTTCATACAAATAACTCGGGAAACTCAGCTCGCATGGTCTGCTCTCGCTCCCATGTTAGCTCTTCACGGCCACAATTGTCCCATCGGACCTTGACCATCCCGATTACTTTGTTCCGCAACTGTTTCTCGGCTCGATCCTCGATCCGAATGGGTCTAACCCTCGTTGTTAGCCCATACTCGACCGGTACCCGATCAGCCTCCACGACTTGAGCTGGATCCTTTACTGCCTTACGAAGGACTGAGATGTGAAACACATCATGTAATCCACCCAAGTCCGCTGAAAGTGCTAGTCGATAAGCAGCTTCCCCAACACGCTCCACCACCTCAAACGGACCAAGATACCTCGGACTGAGCTTTTTCAAACGCCGAATCCTGGACACACCTTTGAAGGGTTTGATCTTCAAATATACCCAATCACCCACCGCGAACTCCACGTTCCGGTGCTTGGCATTGTAGTACTTTGCTTGACGATCTTGGGCTATCAATAGCCTCTCCCGAATAGAGCGTATGAGCGAAGTAGCTTCTTCGACTTCCTTTTTCCCACTCAGCTTCGATTCGCCTGCTTCTGCCCAAGCTAAGGGTGTACGGCATTTCCGACCATACAACGCTTCGAATGGTGCCATACCAATACTCGCTTGGTAGCTATTATTATAGGCAAATTCGACGAGAAATATATAATCTTCCCATCTCTTACCAAAGTCTAGGGCGCACATGCGGAGCATGTCCTCCATCGTCCTGTTGGTTCGTTCAGTCTGGCCATCCGTTTGGGGATGAAAGGCCGTACTAAACGCTAATTTTGTACCCAACATTTGATGAACGAGCCGCCAATCATTCGACGTGAACCGCCCATCACGGTCACTAACGATGCTCCGGGGAACACCGTGCAGTCGAACAACCTGCTCCACATACAGCTTGGCCAAGGTTTCCACTGAATCGTCTCTTCTGTTTGGAAGGAAGTGCGCCACTTTCGTCAACCGGTCCACAATCACCCAGATTGAATCATGACCGCGTTGAGATCTCGGCAACCCGTGCACGAAATCCATCGAAATATCATCGAACTTCCACTCCGGAATAGGTAACGACTTCAGAAAACCGCCAGGCTTCTGGCATTCTGCTTTCACCAACGCACAGGTGTTGCATTTAGCCACATAACAAGCCACATCTTTCTTTAATCCGGGCCACCAGAACAGCTTTTTCATGTCCCTGTACATCTTTTTGCTCCCTGGGTGAACTGAGTACTTTGCAAAGTGAGCTTCGTACATCAACTCTTCCCTCAGTTTACCCACACTTGGGACGCATACTCGACCATTTCTCCGTAACAACCCGTTATCCCAAGAGAATTGATCATCCGGCCCATCTTTAGCATAGCGCTGGAGACTTTCATCAAGCTCCGTTGCTCGCTGAATTCTGTCCGTAAGGTCATACTGCACCTCCGTCCAGTTCAAGCACGCATCGGTTGACGCACCCTTGTCAACACACGATATCTCCAATGCTTCCAATTCTTAGATCAAACGCTGATCATGCCTCTGCAACCAGCTTGCCCGTACCGGAGTCTGTCGACTCAAAGCATCAGCGACCACATTTCCCTTCCCGGGGGTATAGTGAATCTCGAAGGTGTAGTCCCCAAGGAACTCCATCCATCTTCGTTGTCGCATATTCAGATCCTTCTGATCCAACAAATACTTTAGGCTCTTATGATCTGTATAGATATCCACTTTCACGCCATATAGATAGTGCCGCCACAACTTGAGCGCAAAGATTACCGCCGCCAACTCCAAATCATGGACGGGGTAATTCCGCTCATGCACTTTCAACTGACGCGAGCCATAAGCAATCACTTTCCCAAACTACAGAAGAACGCAGCCTAAGCCGCTTCCAGATGCATCACTATAGATCTCATACCCATCGGTACCACATGGCGATGTCAACACCGGCGCCGTGGTCAAACGACTCTTCAAGTCTTCAAAAGCTCGCGCGCACTCCGGCGTCCATATGAACTTTTGATCTTTTCTCGTCAGCGTGGTGAGAGGTAAAGCAATCCGTGAGAAATTTTCCACAAACCGTCTATAGTAGCCCGCAAGTCCAAGGAAGCTCCTGACCTCGGCCACTGAAGACATCACTGGCCAATCTCGGATGGCACTTATCTTCAACGGATCCACCGCGATACCCTCTCCGCTTACCACATGGCCTAAAAAGGCTACTGAAGAGAGCCAGAACTCACACTTTGAGAACTTGGCAAAAAGCTTATTCCTCCGCAGGGTATGCAAGACCAACCGCAAATGATTTGCGTGATCCTCTTCCGACTGAGAGTATACTAAGATGTCATCGATAAACACAATAACAAACAAATCCAAGTACTCTCGGAACGTTCGATGCATTAGGTCCATAAATACCGAAGGCGCATTACATAGGCCAAACGGCATTACCGTGAACTCATAATGACCGTAGCGTGTTCCAAACGCTGTCTTGGGAATGTCACCTTCCCGAATCCTTAGCTGATAATATCCCGATTTCAAGTCCAACTTGGAATAGACCGTTGATCCTGCCAGCTGATCAAAGAGGTCATCAATCCGTGGGATCGGATACTTGTTTTTCTCCGTCAGCTTATTCAACTCGCGGTAGTCAATACACAACCGTAAGCTACCGTCTTTCTTTTTCACAAAGAGAACAGGCGCGCTCCAAGGTGACATACTTGGGCGTATATATCCCTGCTCCAACAACTCTTGCAGTTGGACTTTCAACTCAGCCATCTCTTTTGGCGCAACGCGATATGGAGAGCGGGCCACAGGTTTCGCACCTGGCACCAACTCAATAGAGAAGTCAATCTCCCGCTGGGGTGGTAACCCAGGAAGATCTTTAGGAAACACGTCGGCAAACTCTGACACAACTGGCACCTCACCGACACTGGCCTTTGGCTCAACAGCCTGAATTAGCGTGAAGAATAACTCTGCGCCCTTCCGCACAGCATTGACGACTTGGAGTGCAGACAACAACGTTCCGCCAACTCCTCGCATACCAGCGAACTTCGTCACAAGCCCGGTATTCTGGCCCAGTGTAATCTCTTTGGAGTTGCAATCAATAAAGGCACGCTGCTCCGAGAGCCAGTCCATACCAAAGATCACATCAAACTCCGATAACGGTAGCACAGCTGCACGCAAGCCGAAATCCCGACTTCCTATTTGCACATCCACATCGCAAGCCCTATCCGCAAGCATCACACAGCCATTCGGCAATAGCACCCTTGTACTATCCACCGTCACATGACTCGGTACCCCAATGCGAGATACGAAATCCTCAGACAGAAAAGAATGCGAAGCACCCGTATCAAACAGGGCTCTCGCTAAAGTATTCCGAATCAGGACAAAGCCTGCAGCACACACACATGCTCAAGCTAAACAAAACCAAAACCAAAAGCACAGCAAGTAAACTAAATCAACTCGTACCTGTGACGACGTCACTTTGCTTAATCGCTTCCTGCTGGCCAAGTTGATAGATTCGGGGCTGCGCCTGGGAAGCAGATGAATCCACCACCGCTTTGCCCTTCTCAGCATACGACGCACCCGTCTTCTTTTCCCCTTTGGGCTGCACAACTCGACAGTCACGAGCAATATGCCCCACCCGGCCACAGTTATAGCACGTACGAGCATCCGGCCTTGATGTCGCTCCCGACACCACAGTCGTAGTCACTTGCCCAGATGGCTTGGACCTCTTGCCCCCTTTCTTCTGGTAAAACGACTTGCCTGGGCGAGGTGCTTGAAACTCTGGCTTAGACACCACCAAGCCCTTATTCCCTTGCACTCGCCTCATGTCCTTCTCCAACGCGCACGCAGTATCAACCAACGCCTGAAACCCTTGGCTCACAGAACTCGAAAGCAGGAATCGTAACTCATCCCGCAATCCTTCATAGAACCGATTCGTTTTCCTTTGGTCATCCGCGAAGATTGTTCCCGCATATCGTCCCAACCTGGTAAACTCGTGCAAGTAGATATCCACACTATCGTCCCCTTGCTTTAACCGTTGGAACTCATTTTCCATAGCAATACGTTGCGCCGCTGGGACATGTTTCGCCAGAAATATCCGAGAGAACTCCTCAATCGACACTTGTGTTAGTTGCCTGCCCGCCAAATGGTGTAACTCAACCTCGTCCCACCACAACCGCGCCTCCCCTTCAAGCATGAAGGTGGCTAAGGTGACCTTGAGAGTTTCCTCCGCCCTGATCGCTGTCATTATCCTCTTGACACGCGATAACCAATCTTCCGCCTGCGTTGGGGATCCCATTCCCGCAAACGTAGGAGGACTGAAGCTCATAAATTGCTTCAACTGTCGGTCAGCTGCTCGTGGATCTACAGCCTCAACCGGCTCGGGTCTTACATCAACACGAACTGGCACTACCGCCGGCTGCGCTTGCCCGGTCGGCAGAATCATGGCAAATAGCGCCTCAGCCACTAAGCGAACAGTTTCCGCAGATGGAGGAGGTGTTGGCACCTCAGCTGGTGCCGCACTCTCATCAGAACGCTGGGGCTCAGACTGCCCAGCACCACTACGTGTCACCTATAGGTGGACAAGACACACATTAGCGAACGTATGCAAGCAAAACAACACAAAAAGGAACGCGCAGATTCCTCAAACAAGATGTTGTACATTCCTTAATGGACATTCCAGAGTTCATTAGCGTTACAGCAGGTCGCACAAACACGTGCTCGCCACCCCACAAAAGAATTCGACCACGAATTCGAAAGAGGAAGACCGAGGAAAAGCTGATACCAAAATGTAACGACCCCATCCGTTAGATGACGTATAGTAGAAGGTCCGGCCGGGGCCCCACACTATATGCCACAAACAGACGGTGAGGTCACAGGATAATACCAAACCAATTACGAATCCTAACTCAGAGCATTCTAGCGGAAGCTTTAAGTTACAACTTTGAACTCTTAACCGGAATGTCCAATATATATAAAACCACCTTTATATATAAATACCACGGAATGTACACCACCACAAGAGTTTGGCCTTAAGGCCTTACAGTTCCTCTGAGCATACTTCATGTTTTACAAACCTCGGCGCGCAGGCCGGCCATACATGAGTAAAAAGAGAAAACACAACAATGGCTTAGCCTTCCAGGCTAGCCGCAGCAGCAGCAGCAACCGCAGTAGGGCTCTCCCGCCCATCACTTACTACTTGGCTCTCCAGCACCTGCACGGGAACAATCCACCCAACCGGTGGCAAACAATGCAACGGTCAGCATTCAGCTGACCCAATTATAACAATCCTACCCCTTTCTCGGGGCATGAGCATTCTTTCCCTGCAAGCATGGCATCATCAATAGCAACTATGTGCGCGCAGGCACATTCAAGCCATCACAACCATCGGCCACCCGGCCCGACAGTCCGTGCACTCAGGGCACATTTTCGGTGTACCGGAATACCAGGGTCAACACCACCGTCTACACGGTATTTGAGCATTTCAGTCTTTCCGGCGCGCGGGCCTAAGACTCTCATTAGGCGCTCCAACAAAACCTATACCAGGCTTCCAAGTCGGACGGACCTAACGCAGGTACGGATCAGCCACCCCCCGTTGCTCAAGTAGCCGAGCCACCTCGAATACGGAAGTATCCATGGCATTTTATAGGCGCGGGTCGGTTTCACCTTTCCTGTTCGGCAATCTGCCTTTTCATCGAGTTGCAGCCCAACGGCTCAACTACTCACAAAGTGGCAACGCACGGCCACAAGAGTTGCCGCCAACCCTCTTCATTTCCTGGACATCGTCCAGTACTTCCTGCCGCACCAAGCAACAGGTAGGAACAAGGCATCACAAGCCATAGGCATCACAAGCCATTATCACGGAGCCTTCTCCGATATGCAAACAAGCATCACCAATCCAGATTACATCCAGATGGGCTTCACACAGCATGCCTAGAGCCGTACTCCAATTCCGGCCTCTAACAAGGGGGACTTCACATATCTACCCCAAGGGACACCACAACCCACCGCACACTCGCGGGGAAGGGCTTTCCCTATGCAATGCAGAAAAGAAGGACTTCACATGTCCAAGGAGGGAGATCGTTACCCTTGTCGATCTCTTCGGTGCCATCGAAAACTAGCCGGTGAGAAAGAACCGCAGCAGCCTTGCCGTCACAACGCCGGCTTCGGATCACGAATCGAACCACGGGAGCTCCGCCGGTGGCTTGCTCTCCTCCTCCTTCTTCCTCTCTCTTTCTCTCTTCCTTAAGGATAAAGAAGAATGACTTCTTCATTCTCTCTCACGACTTAATCCAGCCCAAGAAATCACCTGAGCCTTTGGATCAAAAGAGAGGAAACTGAACGGCCAAGATCTTCCCAAAAAATCACTTTTTGGCCGACACGGCCTGTGACACGCCCGTGTCACAGGCCGTGTACCCCTTAAGCGGTACACACAGCTTGAACCGACTGAACAACACGAGTCATCGACACGCCCATGTCGGACCTGACACGCCCGTGTCAAACCTGAGACACGCCCGTGTCTCCTGCTCCATCGAGCTGCAACCAGTACACGGGTCGGAACACGGCAGCTGACACGCCCGTGTCCAGCCTGACACGCCCGTGTTCGAGGCCGTGTTCAAGGCCGTGTTCGGCTCGGGCTCGAATAGGCCAACTTCGAAAAATAATTCGAACACGCCCTGGGACACGCCCGTGTCGAAGGCCGTGTCCCAGGCTCGACGCTCGTCGACTCTCAAACGTCGACTAGCCTGAACACGCCCTGGGACACGCCCGTATCCCAGGCCGTGTACACCCGACACGCCCTGGGACACGCCCGTGTCCCAGGCCGTGTAACCTGACCTGCTACTCAAACTTCAAGTTGAGTCTTTTGGCCCTTTTTGGGGTGTTACACTTTGCACAAGGGTGACAGGCTCTTCACTGCTTGTCCTTCTTCAGCAATAGATGACTCAGAAACTGAGTGTTTGATGTCTGAAGGTAGAAAGCAAATTGAGAAGAGTTGAATGCAGAGGCTGAAGAGGTTTCAGAGAATGTTGATCAAGATGTTTCTCTGAGTGCAGTTCTTCTCTGTAAATTCTCTGCATACTGATTTCTTGAGAGAGAGATGAAGATGGATGTTCTCTGTGTTGTCAGAATGAATGTCCTTCCTGTTCTCCTTGTCTCTTCTGAATAGATCTCTGAGAAAATGGGATTATAGCCGTTGGCAGGGCATTTAATGTATTCCATAACTGTCCATGCCTAGAAGGAAAGCCTTAATTGATTTCCATTGAAAATTCCTTGAGATATGGAGCAATTAAGTCTTGAAACGGCCAGGGGATCTCTTGCAATAACTGCTTGAAAAATCTCTCATTTGAATTTCAAATGTCGACAGACGGGAGAACTTAAAACGTCGAACTCATCCTGAAGCGTCGATCTGAGCTCGACTGACCGTCGATCAGAGAGTGAAATTGAAGCAGAGAGATACACGCCAAAACGTCGAGCAGAACTCGACGTTACGTCGAACTGAGAACGACGCTGCGTCGAGCTGCGATCGACTGTGCGTCGAGCAGCGGTCGACTATGCGTCGAGCTGAGGACGACTCTACGTCGAGCTGGGGTCGACTCTCCGTCGAGCTGAGCAGAACTAAATCTCAAATAACCTAAGTTCTAAACTCACACTCAATGACCTATGCTATACAATTAGGTCAACATCCTTAGCATAGTTATCCTGACCCAAATATAAAAAGGGTGTTCCAACATACTGGCACTCGCCCGCCCCTTGGCTCCGGGCGTGCACGTACTCGGCCGGATCTGCTCGCTCGTTCTGTTGACTTCCTTTCATCGGGCTCAGCTCCACGAACTCCGAGCTCGGCCCGACGATTGCCGAGCCCGTACTCGGCACGATGGGCTCGGCATGCTCTGCTGAACTCGCCTGGGGCTCTAGGGCGGTCTGAGCCGGCCGGTTTGGCTCCTGTTAGCCCACTCACTAGATACGGGGTTGTACATAATCCCCGCTCTTTGCGAGGTTGGCACAAACTCGGAAAGAAACATCCAACCCCCTAGGATCCTGCGAGTGCGACAGGAGCCAAAAGGAATCTCTTGGTGGGTCCCACCGATGGCTATAAATACATACCCAGCGTACCCGGCTGGCCTCTTCCCTTCCCCTTACTTAAGCCCTGACGAGATGCTGCTCCCTAAAGAGGTCATAGAGCGACTCGCGAAATCCCACGAGGAGACCGCCCTTCGTGCTACGGCCCTGACCAATCTGAATGTACCGGCTCGCCGCTTTACCGAATTCGGCTCGTCGAAGAGGGCGAAGCATTTTCCACCCGAGGCCGAGCACATTTTCGCTGACTTGAAGAACACCCTGGTCAATGGCTCCGAATCCTCCAACCGTCCTGCTCTGGCTCCCGACGGTAGAGACTTTGTGGACCTCACCACTGAACAAGACCATGGTGGCGGGATCTCGATGCCGAGGGTCGAGAATCTTACTGCCAACGCGCCTGAGCCATCCACTGACCCACGTCCGCAAGTTGGGGTTGCCGGCTCGTACCCCTTCACGACAACCCCCTTTTACTCCCGTGGCTACTGGGGAGGACGCCGAGCACACATCCGCTCCCAAATCCCCCTGAAATTCTAAAGGTAGGTCTTTGATCCACTCAAATTGCGTCTGATTTCAATCGGCGCTCGCGCCTCCTACTCGTTATCCTGACTCTCTCGCACAGGCCTTCCTAGCCAATCTGGGGCTGATGATTCGGCCGAACGGGCTGGCTACTCGCCTCTTCCGTCACCGCATACCTTAGACATCTTCCTGGACTCAGAGATGGAGAGTCCCGAGCGGTCGAGGCGAAGCCAACTGGTCCTCAAAAAGTTAGTGCGCGAGCTCCATGAGCTGAAGTAAGACAATTCCAGACTGTTGGAGGAGTGCGCGCAGCTCACGGGTGAGGCGAGGGTCAGCTCGGCATATGTGGTGACGTCTTCCTCCCTACTCTTCGATGAGATTGATGAGAACTTGCGAGCGGCGAACAGGAACCTGGGGCAGCTTCGACAACTCTTTGCGCAGCGGCCGGCGACATCGGGCCAGCGAGAACGGGGAAATTAAGGACGGCTCCCTTGCAAGCCGACCGACACTTCGCCCCTGCTGTCGCCTGGCCCATGCATGTGCTTTGAATTTTTCCTGTTTTGGACAATTTGCTTCCCTTATGCTAATAAACTGTATAATTTTTGTTATGCGAGCGTGTTTTATTTCTTTTGAATATGCAACGGCGAGTGCCTTTTCGAATTCCTCATCCTAGACTCGCCGAGGTCAGCGAGCAGAGAGTGGCGAGACGGAGTAAGCGAGCCGGGCTGGTCAGTCGGCCCCGGTTCTCCTCCCCATTCTCTATAAATAGGGATCCCCACCTACCCCCTGGCTACGCCTTTATTGCCTTCTTATATTTTCCCCTCATTGCCTCCCTTGCCTTCTGCTCGCATGCTTTCCACCCCTCGGCGAGTATGGGAAAAGGACACCCTGATTCCGATGGTCGCGTCAAGTGTGCTCAGAACATCGCCGAACATTGCTTCTTCGAGGGTAATACCACGGCGGATGAGCTCGCCGAGTTTGTGGCGGACTATGTTCCTGCCGGCTTCGTGGCTCGCCTCCCGGTGGAGTATGAGGCCATAAACTCCTTCGAGGATAAGCTCGCCTTCCCCATCTCGCATTTCGAGGTGGGGTTGCGCCTACCTCTCTGGCCTGAGGTCCGCCAGGTCCTTAAGTATTATGGCGCCGTGCCCGCGCAGCTCAACCCCAATGCCATCGCTATGGTAGTTGGATTTGCATTCTACCTCCGCCGAGAGCGGATTGAGTTTAATCTAAACGTCTTCCGCAAACTCTTTTCTTACAAGGCCAATGCTGACGGGGTCGCCTTCTTCGGCAGCTCTTTCATAAAAATCAGTGAGGTCGCCAATAAGAACCACAACTGTATGTCGAAGATTATCTTCATCCTGGGCGACCTCGGCAATATTTCCTTCTTGCCCCTGCAAAAAAGAGAGGAGGTGTACCGCCCACGGTCCGTGTCCGGCAATGATGCCGAGCTTCACAAGTTCTTCCTTTACAAGGACTTTGAAGTCGCCTTCCTCCGCTGTGGCCTCGGATCCCTGCCGCTTGTCCTTCCTGGCGAAGGTATGTCTCGCCCACTTTCTGCTCGTCATACTCGGCCGGGTCGGTCAAAACCTTTTTCTTCTGCTAAGTCTTTTTTACATGGGAGCGACTGGTCCCGGTGAACCCTCCCTTCGCTGACCCGGGAGTATTCTCGGACCCGATCAAGCGAGCTCGGCGGTCGGCCGAGGCGTGTCGAGAAGAGAAGGTGAGAGGCAAGCCTTCCAGCAGGAGGCGGCTGGAGCTCGGAGGGCCGAGCTCGCTCCACCGTCCCTCGGCCCTTAAGTAGAAAAAGGCGAGGGTGATCTCGCGAGGCCAGCCACAGAAACCCTCGTCGCCTGTCAGATTTTTGAGCTCGCCGGAGGTTTTTTCTGACGAAGCCCCAGTGAGCCCACTGAAGGAGGCGTCATCCCCCCGCGGGAAGAAGCGTGGGTCCTCCTCCCCTCCCTCTATGGAGGAGGTTGTTCCCTGCGATCCGGGCATTCCAAAGGACTACCCCCACTTCGGCAAGGGGGGATAAGCAAGGATGCGTCCAGCGAGCCGATGCTGAGCTGGGATGAGGGGGCCCACCGAGTCTCTGTCTCTACTCGCGCCCCCTCCTGGGGAGCTCACCGGCCTCCCACGGGCCACGCGTTCGCCCTCGATTTCAGCCTGTATGGCCGGGATGGCGCCGAGGCCTACAAAAATATGACCCCTCGGCAGATAGGCCACGAGGGTCTGCAGGCCCATCTGTGGGCTTTCGAACTCCATCACATGATGGTTCGTCGCGGTTTTCAGCTCAGCCAGCTCCTGCAAAAGGCCGAGCAGGAGCGCGACCTGGCGAAGGAGAGAGCTGTCGATGCGGAGCGGCGGTTTGGCATTGCTGAGCACTTACTCAACGAAGCCTCGGGGGAACTGGTAAGATTTGACCAACTCTCATTTTAACTTAAAAAACACATCACCAAGAATCTGACCTCTGTCTTTCAGGATGTCGAGTCCGCCCGAGTGCTACAGGCCCGCGCTAGTAAGCTGGAGGGCGAGGTCGCCCAGCTGCGGGTCCGCCTTGCTGATCAGGAGGCCAGCTCGCGAGAGCAGGAGGCTCACATTGTCGAGATGGAGGTGCTGAAGGAGAAGAACCGGGGTCTCCAAAGAGAGATCCGTCGATCGAGTCTGCCGAATGCCTCCTGGGCGTCATGAGGGGATCGGGGATCCTAGCGGAGGGCTGTGAGGGAGTGGCGGTCTGAGACCTGCTGCCGAGCCTATTTCCGTCGTCTCCGCCTAGCGAGAAAGAGGAAAGCTTCGGCTCCCTTTTCGATGAGGCGAAGGGCGAGGAGCCGCTGCTCGAAGGCGAGGAGGAGGATTATCCTTCGGGGGAGGAGGGTGAGAGCTGACCGGGTCTCCTTCCCCACTTTCTGTATTCCTTTTGTAATCTATCCCCCCCCTTTTTTTGTAATCTCGTCGAGGCGAGCCCCCCCCCCCCCTTTTGAAACTATAATGATAAAAAAAATTATCTTCTTTTTACCTTCGGCGCTAGAATGCACGTGAGTTAGGATTCGCGCTCGCAAAGGGGCCCGGAGCGTCGGCCGTGGTCAGACTCGCGAGCACTCTGCTTGCCTGCGAGCCGCATCTCGCTCTCGTTTGCTGAAAATTCACAAGGAAACGCGTCTGGGGTCAGGCCGCCGCTGATGCCCACCTAAAATACCGAGAAGTACCTTTCGCCGAGCGGACCTTTGTGAGAACGGGCTTGCCTGGGAGGTGCACTCTTCTCTTCAACCAGAGGTGAGATCAAACATCCCTTAGCAGAAAACTAAGGGGGACAGGGCCCCTTGAGCTCGCCTTTCTGACTGGTGGGTTTGCTTGTACATGCTTTCCTCTTTTCGAGTCGTAGCAATGTCCATCGAGACCTCTGCCCTGCCAGCTTCGAGGGATCCGGACAGCGGGAGAGTCGGGACCTATCCCCGGAGCAAGAAAACTTAGAATCATTTGCCTCTCCCGGGTGCTACCTCCAGGCCAGTCAGCTAGATGGGAGCCTGAGGGCGGGTGTTGAACACCCTCCGGGCTCAGCCCCAGGGTCATAACGACGTCCATCGAGACCCCTACCATGCCAGCTTGGAGGGAGCCTGACAGCAGGAGAATCGAGACCTAACCCTAGAGCGAGAAGACTTAGAACATTTGCCTCTCCCGGGTGCTACCACCAGGCCGGTCAGCTAGATGGGAGCCTGAGGGCGGGTGTTGAACATCCTCCGGGATCAGCCCCAGGGTCGTAGCGACGTCCATCGAGACCCCTGCCCTGCCAGCTTGGAGGGAGACTAACAGCGGGAGAATCGAGACCTAACCCCAGAGCGAGAAGACTTAGAACATTTGCCTCTCCCAGGTGCTACCATCAGGCCAGCCAGCTAGATGGGAGCCTGAGGGTGGGTGTTGAACATCCTCCGGGCTCAGCCCCAGGGTCATAACGACGTCCATCGAGACCCCTGCCCTGCCAGCTTGGAGGGAGCTTGATAGCGGGAGAATCGAGACCTAACCCCAGAGCGAGAAGACTTAGAACATTTTCCTCTCCCGGGTGCTACCACCAGGCCAGTCAGCTAGATGGGAGCCTGAGGGCGGGTATTTAACATCCTCCGGGCTCAGCCCCAGGGTCATAACGACGTCCATCGAGACCCCTGCCCCGCCATCTTGGAGGGAGCCTGACAGCGGGAGAATCGAGACCTAACCCAAGAGCGAGAAGACTTAGAACATTTGCCTCTCTCGGGTGCTACCACCAGGCCATTCAGCTAGATAGGAGCCTGAGGGCGGGTGTTGAACATCCTCCGGGCTCAGCCCCAGGGTCATAATGACGTTCATCGAGACCCCTGCCCTGCCAGCTTAGAGGGAGCCTGACAGCGGGAGAATCGAGACCTAACCCCATAGCGAGAATACATAGAACATTTGCCTCTCCCGGGTTTTACCACGAGGCCAGTCAGCTAGATGGGAGCCTGAGGGCGGGTGTTGAACATCCTCCGGGCTCAGCCCCAGGGTCATAATGACATCCATCGAGACCCCTGCCCTACCATCTTGGAGGGAGCCTGACAGCGGGAGAATCGAGACCTAACCCCAGAGCGAGAAGACTTAGAACATTTGCCTCTCCCGGGTGCTACCACCAGGCCAATCAGCTAGATGGGAGCCTGAGGGCGAGTGTTGAACATCCTCCGGGCTTAGCCCCAGGGTCATAACGACGTCCATCGAGACCCCTGCCCTGCCAGTTTGGAGGGAGCCTGACAGCGGGAGAATCGAGACCTAACCCCAGAGCGAGAAGACTTAGAACATTTTCCTCTCCCGGGTACTACCACCAGGCCAGTCAGCTAGATGGGATCCTGAGGGCGGGTGTTGAACATCCTCCGGGCAAATTCTGGGTGTGCTGCCTCCATATCGGCCTCCCTTGCCGCCCTCTCCAGGAGCGCCTCAAAAGATACTAGAGGCGTCCTCTTCAATTCTATGGCGAAGAACCCAGGCTGGAGACCTAGGGTGAAGGCCACCATCATGGTGTGCCCTAGCATCTCTTGCACCTGGGACAGTTCCTCCTGAAACTTGTCCAGGTAACTTCCTAGGGTCTCCCATGTTCCTTGCTTGGTATGGAATAAGGATTCGGCCTCCCTTTTTCTCTTCTTGGAGGTAGTGAACCTCAACAGGAACCCCCGGCGCAGGTCCTCGAAGCAGTAGATGGAGCCGGCCGGGAGCTGATGAAACCACTCTCTCGCTTTCTCCCTGAGGGTAATGACGAAGAGCCTGCACTTGAAGCCATCCGACATCTGTCGAATCGAGACCACGTCCTCAAACCACTGGACGTGCTGGACCGGATCTCCCTTCCATGAGTAGTAGGACATCTCTGGCTCTCAGAACCCCTCTGGACCTAGGGCAGAAGAAACGAACTCGCTGAAGGGGCTTCCTCCTTCAGCTGGGCGAGTTGGAAACTCCCTCCCCACTGTCTCGCCGAAGTGGTACTCGCCTGCCGAGCCCGGAAAAAGGACTCGCCCCCTCGGCTCACGCTCCCCCTCGCTCGCGACTTCCTTCCCAGCTCGCTTGATGGGCGTGTCGTTGCCCAGCGCCGGATCGGTGACCACGGGGACTATCGGCGTCGTGCTCTCGGCTCGCATGTCGAGGGAGACCCTGACAAACACGAGCACTTCCTCCCGGAGCTCTGCGGACATCCCTGCCACCACGGGAGGGGGAGGGGGTGGCGAGTTCGCCCTGCCTGAACCTTACCCTTCATTCCTTGCCATCGAACTTGCGGAAGATTTTCTATGCTGACCACGCTCCACGCTCACCGCACCAAAATGTTGAAACCGAAGAATCGGTCTCTGAGGAGTTCGACCCTTGGGGAAGGGGTGATCACACACTTACTCCTCTCCCTGCGAGCCCAAAAGACTAAGGAAAAAGGACCAGGGACAGACCCAAGGCTCCAGCATGGAGGTCCCACCACACACCCGGAAGATCGAAGAGCGCTTCCCCTCCTTAGCCAAGTGCTGAAGCTAAGGTACCTCAGAAAGCACTAGAAGGCCAGGCACAAGGAAAACGTGTCTTTCTGAGGTACCCCTTGGGTCCTATTTATAGGAAAAGACGGTCTGCAAATATCCAACCTTCACTATTTTCGAGGACTATAGGCAGTCCAGAGGGGGTAATATGGTAAAGACACACCACAGCTGAGGGGCGAGCTGGCCTTGAGATAGCGTCTGTTCGGTAAGGGGGGAGAGTACTGGAGCAGGAAAGCTTCACCCCATGCTGAGGTAGAAGGCGGTGAGGATGCTCGCCCCAAAGGAACTCGCCTCGCTCAATACCATAGGCCTAGCTCGCCTCACTCGACGCCACGGGAGAAGGCGTTGAGCGAACTCGCCTTTCTCAACGCCACAGGCCTGACTCGCCTCGCCTTGTCCTGGGCGAGTTGGCTCTGAAGCCTCTGCTCGCGGGTGACGGGCGTACTGGCACTCGCCCGCCCCTTGCTCCGGGCACGCACGTACTCGGCCGGATCTGCTCGCCCATTCCATTGACTTCCTTTCGTCGGGCTCAGCTCCACGAACTCCGAGCTCGGCCCGACGATTGCCGAGCCCGTACTCGGCACAATGGGCTCGGCATGCTCTGCTGAACTTGCCTGGGGCTCTGGGCGGTCTGAGCCTGTCATTTTGGCTTCTGTTAGCCCACTCGCTGGATACGGGGTTGTACAATTACAACTATTGTTTTCTATTTGATTACATCAAGAAGTCTTTTGGCCAACTTTTGCCATATTTAAATCATCTGCATAATTTTAGGACTTAACTCTTATACCCCATATATTTATTTAGATCTCTCTTATAATTAATTTAAAACGGTAGCTAAACTTAGAGTTTTTTTTTTATTTCTTATAAGTTCACCTCAAACTTTTGTTCTGGAATAGCAAAAGCTTAAGTATGGGAGTATTTGATGAGTTGTAAATATACGCATTTTTAAGTATTTTTTTTAAGTAATTTTAGAATGTTTTAGTTATTTTTCTGTTATTTTTCTTTAATAAATATGCTTCTTTTTGTAAAAACTGACCTAACTTAGTTTATTTTGATTTTCTGAAATTTTTCAGAAAATGGTCAAAAATTGACCTAACACGCCCGTGTCATGCTGACCGACACGCCTGTATCGCCCCTCGACGATCAACCATCGTCGGCCCCAACTCGATGCTCAACGCTTCATCAACCCGAGCAGGGCACACCCGTGTCCGAAGACCAAACACTGTCGTGTCAGCCACTCAACGCCTTCATCCAGTCGACACTCAACGCCACTCAACGTTGTCAGCCACTCAACGCTTTTACTGTTCACCTCTCAGCCACTCAATGCCTTAATCCAGTCCACACTCAATGCCACTCAACGCTGTCAGCCACTCAACGCTGTCAGCCACTCAACGCTTTTACTGTTCACCTCTCAACTCCACTCAACGCCATCAACTCGATACCCAACGCCAGCGTGTCACGCCCATGTCCAAGCACGACACGCCCGTGTCGGACACGTGTCCCGTCCTGAATCTTCAAGAAAGAAGCCAGCTCGCCGGATTTCGCCAAGTCAAATACGACAACTGTGACACGCCCCCCGACACGCCCGTGTTGTAGGTTGTGTCACGCCCGAAATTTTGTCTATAAATAAAAAATTTCTGTAAGATTCAAGGGTTCACTTTTTTGATCCAAATTTAGTGTGTTTTGTGGGATGCTTGGTGTGTTCCATTGCCATGTAAGGAGAACTTTCTCCCCCTCTTTTTATTTTTGTCTTAGCTTTGTAATAGTTCTTTTTCATCAATAAAAACATGTTAGCTTTTCTCTTCTTAAATGGTTTTGGAATGAACTTGTATGCCCACTTTGTTCTTCTTTTTATTCTCATGTTTTTTTAGTGTTTCTCTTTATGAAAAGTGTGTGTGTGTGTGTATATGAGTTTAACTAGTTAATTTCTTCATGCTTTTAATTAGTTGTTATGTTAGATTTTATTATAGTTTTTATTTCAAAAAATGAAATGTTATTAGGATAGTTTTTCTTCAAGCTTTTATGATACTTTAAAATTGTAACTTTTTCATTCTAATGAGTTTTGTAAAAGAGATTTTAAAAGTGATTTTAAAAGTGATTTTAATTTTCTTTAACTTAGTGTTTGTTTAAGTTGTAAAACTTTTTGTCCTTTTAAATTTTATTTTTACTTTTTCATCATTTTTATGAACTCTTAAAAATGAAAAGGTTATAATTTAAATTTTTGGGCATCTTTGATTTTAACTTTAATTTCCAAAAACTTTTGCTTTTTTTATTTTTATTTCATCTTTTTATGTGTTTTTAACAAATCCTAAGAATAAAAAAGTAGTTGTTTTAATTTTTAGGTAACTTTCATTTTATTTTTAATTTGTGTGTGTGAGTGTATGAGTTAGGTTTTAATTTTGTTCTTTTAAATTTCATGTTGTGTGTGTGAGTTTATGAGATAATTTTTCATGCTTTTTTTTATTGCTTTCATTCAATTATGTAGAGTGTGTAAGTGTATGAGATAAATTTTCATGCTTTATTTTATCGCTTTCTTCAATTATGTAGAGTGTGTGTGTGTAGGAGATACTTTTATTGCTTTCTTTCAATTCATGTAGAGTGTCTGCATGTGCGCATTTATTTCTGCTTACTCGTTAAGAGTTAAATAACGTGTTTTCATTTATCGCCTACTCATTCGAGTAGGACTTGTCATTTACCATCTACTCATTTGAGTAAGACTTGTACACGCATTTATTTCCGACTACTCGTTAAGAGTTAAATGACGTGTTTTCATTTCCCGCCTACTCATTCGAGTATGACTTGTCTTTACTTTATTTATGGTTTTAAAGTGTGCGTTAGTTCTCGTTTTAGTTAGCTTTTCAATTTTTCTAACGTTGTGTTGTTTATGTTTTCTTCTTATAATCTTTTAGTGTTTAGTCTCGAACTTGCGGCTCATTAAAACTATAAAGTCGTCCACATACCGATGAGTGGTTAATCGTTATTAGCCCTTGTCATCGAAGAGCATTGAGACATATAAAATAATTTGAAATAATTAAAGTTCTTTATTTTTATTTAAGGACTTAAGGTTTGTCCCGGGTTAACGACGCGTAGGACCACATAATCGATGTGTGGACTCTATTTCCGTTATCCATATGCTAGCTTGTCGAGAGGTCGTGTGTATGGACCGATCCCCTTTGGGTAAATAGAATTGTGTACATACCCTCGAGAGAGGAGAAGCGTAGTTCTACCGGATTGGGTTCCCCACCCAATAGCGGGGTTCTTAGCGTAAAGCGGGCGTTAAGAGGTATCCTTCGTCGGACTAACGTTCGGTCGAATAGTCTTAGCGTTCAGGTGAGCAATATTCCTAGAGATAAGTGCGCTCATATTCATGGAACCTCCACGGCCAAGTTGCCTTTTATTAATTTGAAAAATAAGTTCAATAATTATTAAGAATTATTTTAGTCTTAATCTGATTCAGTGCCAAGCGTTAACCCGTCATCGAATAATCTAGTAATTTTCATCTTTCTTTTATTTCTGTTGTTAGTGACAAACAAAAATCCACCTTACTTTCAGTAAAATAATAGTCCTCCTGGAGGAGTAGGAATAATCAACCCGACCCCGAGAACAATACGATCTCGGTATTCTCCCGAATATCGAGTACTACATGCGATAGGTGCACTTGCCTCCTTTCGTTAGAAACTTCGATTTTCTAGCAAGTCCGCGACGGTCGACTCATCGAACCA
This sequence comes from Platanthera zijinensis, assembly GCA_039513925.1. Taxonomy (NCBI): domain Eukaryota; kingdom Viridiplantae; phylum Streptophyta; class Magnoliopsida; order Asparagales; family Orchidaceae; genus Platanthera; species Platanthera zijinensis. Next base: position 231,064,382 of record CM077079.1, read on the forward strand.
ACCACCCCAATAAGAGTCTGCTCGCGGGCCCATCAATGTGCACCCCTAATTATACAAAAAAAAAATTATGTTGGTGGTTACGGTGTATGAATAGACGCATAAAAGGAGCCACATGTCTCCTCATTTCTCACATTTTCACTCCATAACTTTCTTCTTCCTCAAACCAGAGCTCTGTCGGATTCCTCCTACGAACCGCCTCCAAGCCATCTTCAAGCCGCCTCTAAGTCATCTTCAAGTCGCATTCAAGTCATCTTCGAGCCGCCTTCAAACCATCTTCAAGCCACCTCCAAGCAATCTCAAACCATCTTCAATCCGCCTCTACCTCATCAAAACCCGGCTAGATTCATGACAAACATCGAGGAGGAAGTTCCCGCGACAACCAGTACTCCCTTCTTCCACGTCCTCCCATCAAACAAGCCTCGTGCGGTGCAGCCCGTTGTCTGCCACGAGCCAACAATTCTCTCTCTCACCTCCAAAGTGTAACGAGAGACGACCCATCGCTCTCGATTCTCAGTGAAAGTTGTAACCGCAAGCAGATGGTGGAGTTCGATCGGCACTGACCCGATCACGTGGTTTTTTACCCAGTTGAGAGATTTTTTTATGTCAAAATCACCTTGTGTACCTACTTTTTGACTGATTGCGCGCTCGACCGCTCCCAAGCTAAGACAATCAAATTTGAACTGGTCTAGGAGCGCCGAGTTAGACCGCAACAATTATAATTATATCAAAATATATAAACATATATATATATATATATATATATATATATATATAAGTTATCTAAATATATTTATATATATATATATAAACATCTATAACTAATATAAACACAAATGTTGTGTTGCTAAAGTAATCGTCTGTTACATTTGATCTCCCAAAAATACCTCTCCGTCGGCGATGTTTTTTATTAAAAAAAAATTTGAGCCCCACACCGCCGCTGCTGGAGCCGGCGTTGGCCTGACCGGACCCCACCGACGAGGTCGCCGGACACTGATGACCCTGACTGGGGTTGGCCGGAGGAGAACCGGCAGGGCCACCTCCGACGGAGGTGGCAATGCCGGTTCGCCTCCAGCAAACCACGTCGGGGTCGCCCGCGTCCGGCGGTTTGCCTGCCCCCCTCCTCCTCCTCTTCTCGTGCACCCCTCCTCCTCCCCGCTTTAATTTCCTGTTCCGACCGAAGTCCTAAGTTTTAATTTTATTTATATTATATTATATTGTTTATATTTATATTATTTATATTTAGATTTATTTATATTATATCATTTATATTATATATTATTATATAAATATGAGCTTCTTCGCACGAGCTACGCTCGCGCTTGAAGCTCTCGGGCGGCCTTCGACCGCATCCAGGCAGGCTTTGCCCACCTCCGCACGGGCTTCGCCCATGCTTGATGACCCGGGCAGCTTTTGACCGCATGGAAGAGGGCCCTGCTTAGGGGTGTGCACAAAAAACTGAAAACCGCCCGAACCGAACCGAAATTTGAAACGAGCCACTCGGTTCGTTGTAGGGGTGGTTTTTTATTTTGGATAACCGCCCTCTTTTTGGTTTGGTGCGGTTTTCAATTTCGGTAAACCGAGAAAACCGAACCGAACCGAAAAGTCACATTATTACTTATTGTGATTCGATTAGAAATAATCAAAGTTAGGTCTATCAAAATATGCACGAGTTGTGATAAAAAATCAATAAATTAGGTATATTAAAATTCAAAATATGTATGCACGAGTATATAATATTTATGCATATTAATTAAATTAGAAACAATTGGAAATCAACATACCAATCTTTGTTCTCTTATTTCACGTAGATCAATAGATGTCAGATAAACATGTATAATATTTATGCATATTAATTAATTTTAAAATCAACATATTAAAATATTCCTGACAACATCACTCTATCACTCAATACAGTCAATACTCAATTGTCAATTGTCATAACTAATAACTTTTAAGGCTTTTCTTTTCTTGTAGGTTGCAACCGTTGCAGGACAACATAACGCTTAAATTATTTGCAATACAATTAAATTCTATATTAATATTCTTACGGTCGCACAATGTGTAAAAAAATTTGAGCACCGAGACTACTAGTTTAGGTATTCATGTAAATGTAGTATTAAATATGCATTATAAAAGACTGAAAATAAGCGGGGAAGAGAGAGAAGAGTGCAAACACGCTAGTGACTAGTGAGCCTATTGTAGAAAGAACCCAAGAGGCAAGAAGTCACAAGAAAGAAGCCAAAAGACATTGTCTAATTCTTTAGAGTTGGAAGTATCATATGTGGATGAAGATGCAATGGACATTGTCTAACTATTGTTGATGAAAAGGAAACAAATTTTGTCGAATAGTTAAGTGTTAATTACTTATTTTTTCAAAGTTTGATCAGATCTACTATAAAATTTAAAAAGATTTAATGTATTATTTTATATTCTTATAGGTACTTGCCGCTTGGTGGATTGAGAGCAATGCCACTATTATATATTTTTGCATTTTGTTTTCACTACTTTTGAAAATAAATGTTGTTTAAAGTAACTATTTTGTTGTGACTTGCGAGCGATGAGAGTATCGTTGTGTCAGGCATTAGGTGAAAGTATCGTTGCGGCGACAGTATCTTGGTTGTTGGATGGAGCAAAGTTTAGATGATAGTACAAAGTGATTTGATGATCCTGATTTGTTTAATGGTTATAATTTTATTCTATCATCCACAGTAAATTCACTTGTACTTTTTTGTTGACTGATCATGATTCATGATTCATGATTAACTTTTAAATCAGGTTAATGATGTTTTCACTTACCATTTAAAGTAACTATTTTGTTGGGAACGACAAGAGTATCGTCGTGCCGGGCATTATCATGATTGTACAAAAAACTTACATGAAAGATACGGATACTATCAATGTTGTTTACACATTTTGTTATTATTATTTTGTTGTTTTCACTACTTGATTATATATTATATAATTTAAGAAAAATGTTTTTAAAATAACTATAATACATAAATAATGATATTAACTTGTCATATAAATATTTATAATAAAACCGAAACCGCCCCTAAAAAATCGCCCCAAACCGCACCGATTAGTGAACCGAACCGATCGGTTTAGGTTTGGTTCGGTTTGGAGAAAAATATAACCGACACTTTTCGATTTGGTTTCGGTTTTGGTCCAAACTGAACCGCTTGCACCCCTAGCCCTGCTTCAACGCAGTTCACCGGCTTGACACTGCAACGGCCACTCGTCCCCCCCCCCCCCCCGTAGCCCTGTGATTATTTGATTTTGCATACGGGCTACGGGGGGCCGCGAGTGGCGATTGCGGCCCCAAGTCGGTGAACTGCGTGGAAGCGGGGCCTGCCCAAGAGGCAAAAAGACCGACCGGAGCATCAAGCAAGGGCGAAGCCCGTGCGGAGACGGGGGAAGCCCGCCTAGATGTGACCGAAAGCTGCTCGAGAGCTTCGAGCACGGGCATTGCTCGTGCGAAGGAACTCATATAATATATATATATTTAAGTCATGTAATATATATTACATTACAATTATATTACGTAATAATTAATTATACTACGTTATATCGTATTATTATGTTACAATATATATATTTTTATTATATTAAGTTATAATACACGAGCTTCTTCGCACGAGCTACGTCCATGCTCGAACCTCTCGGGCGGCCTTCGACAGCATCCAGGCGGGCTTGGCCCAACAAACAAGCCTCGTGCGGTGCAGCCCGTTGCCAGCCACGAGCCAACAATTATCTCTCTCACCTCCAAAGTGTAACGAGAGGCAGTCTGTCGCTCTCGATTCTCAGTGAAAGTTGTAACCACAAGCAGATAGTGGAGTTCGATCGGCACCGACCCGATCGCGTGACTTTTTACCAAGTTGAGAAATTTTTATACGTCAAAATCGCCTTGTGTACCTACTCTTTGGCTGATTGCGCGCTCGACCGCTCCCGAGCTAAGACGGGCAAATTTGAACCGATTTAGGAATACCGAGTTAGACCGCAACAATTATAATTATATCATAATATATAAACATATATATATGTATATAAGTTATATAAATATATTAATCTTTATAATATAAGCAAACTCCAAAACAGCCATGATGCAACATTCGTCTCCCCAAAATACCCCACAGCTATGGTGTAACATTCACTTACCCAAAATACCCCATCATATCTTCTTTTTATTTCAAAAGATTTGGTTTTTGAGTCATTTCTACTTTGCCGTCAATATATTCCGCTCAAATTTGCGAAGAGACGCGATAATAAAATCGGAATGCTAGACGTGTCAATATGTCCCGCGACAAATGTCATCACCATCACAAATGTCGCCCCCACGACAAATGTCACCCCCACGACAAATGTTCCCCGCACGGGCCCCCCGTGCACGACTGCTTGTATATATATAAACATCTATAACTAATATAAACACAGACGTGTTGCTACAATAGCCGTCTGTTACATTTGATCTCCCGAAAATACCCCTCCGTCGGCGATGTTTTTTATTAAAAAAAATTGAGCCCCGCACCGCCGCCGTCGGAGCCGGCGTTGGCCTGAACGGACCCCACCGACGAGGTCACCGGACACCGGCGACCCTGGTTGGGTAGGTCGGAGGAGAACCGGCAGGGCCACCTCCGACAGAGGTGGCCATGCCGGTTCGCCTCCAGCAAACCACGTCGGGGTCGCCCGCGTCCGGCGGTTAGCCTGCCCCCCCCCCCTCCTCCTCCTCTTCCAGTGCACCCCTCCTCCTCCCCGCTTTAATTTCCTGTTCCGACCTAAGTCCTAAGTTTTAATTTTATTTATATTATATTATATTGTTTATATTTATATTATTTATATTTAGATTTATTTATTTATATTATATCATTTATATTATATATTATTATATAAATATGAGCTTCTTCGCACGAGCTACGCTCGCGCTTGAAGCTCTCGGGCGGCCTTCGACCGCATCCAGGCAGGCTTTGCCCACCTCCGCACGGGCTTCGCCCATGCTTGATGACCCGGGCAGCTTTTGACCGCATGGAAGAGGGCCCTACTTAGGGGTGTGCACAAAAAACCGAAAACCGCCCGAACCGAACCGAAATTTGAAACGAGCCACTCGGTTCGGTGTAGGGGTGGTTTTTTATTTTGGATAACCGCCCTCTTTTCGGTTTGGTGCGGTTTTCAATTTCGGTAAACCGAGAAAACCGAACCGAACCGAAAAGTCATATTATTACTTATTGTGATTCGATTAGAAACAATCAAAGTTAGGTCTATCAAAATATGCACGAGCTGTGATAAAAAATCAATAAATTAGGTATATTAAAATTCAAAATATGTATGCACGAGTATATAATATTTATGCATATTAATTAAATTAGAAATAATTGGAAATCAACATACCAATCTTTGTTCTCTTATTTCACGTAGATCAATAGATGTCAGACAAACATGTATAATATTTATGCATATTAATTAATTTTTAAATCAACATATTAAAATATTCCTGACAATATCACTCTATCACTCAATACAGTCAATACTCAATTGTCAATTGTCATAACTAATAACTTTTAAGGCTTTTCTTTTCTTGCAGGTTGCAACCGTTGCAGGACAGCATAATGCTTAAATTATTTGCAATGCAATTAAATTCTATATTAATATTCTTATGGTCGCACAATGTGTAAAAAGAATTTGAGCACCGAGACTACTAGTTTAGGTATTCATGTAAATGTAGTATTAAATATGCATTATAAAAGACTGAAAATAAGCGGGGAAGAGAGAGAAGAGTGCAAACACGCTAGTGACTAGTGAGCCTATTGTAGAAGGAACCCAAGAGGCAAGAAGTCACAAGAAAGAAGCCAAAAGACATTGTCTAATTCTTTAGAGTTGGAAGTATCATATGTGGATGAAGATGCAATGGACATTGTCTAACTATTGTTGATGAAAAGGAAACAAATTTTGTCGAATAGTTAAGTGTTAATTACTTATTTTTTCAAAGCTTGATCAGATCTACTATAAAATTTAAAAAGATTTAATGTATTTATTTTATATTCTTATAGGTACTTTCCGTTTGGTGGATTGAGAGCAATGCCACTATTATATATTTTTGCATTTTGTTTTCACTACTTTTGAAAATAAATGTTGTTTAAAGTAACTATTTTGTTGTGACTTGCGAGCGATGAGAGTATCGTTGTGTCAGGCATTAGGTGAAAGTATCGTTGCGGCGATAGTATCTTGGTTGTTGGATGGATCAAAGTTTAGATGATAGTACAAAGTGATTAGATGATCCTGATTTATTTAATGGTTATAATTTTATTCTATCATCCACAGTAAATTCACTTTTACTTTTTTGTTGACTGATCATGATTAGCTTTTAAATCAGGTTAATGATGTTTCCACTTACCATTTAAAGTAACTATTTTGTTGGGAACGACAAGAGTATCATTGTGCCGGGCATTATCACGATTGTACAAAAAACTTACATGAAAGATACGGACACTATCAATGTTGTTTACACATTTTGTTATTATTATTTTGTTGTTTTCACTACTTGATTATATATTATATAATTTAAGAAAAATATTTTTAAAATAACTATAATACATAAATAATGATATTAACTTGTCATATAAATTATTATAATAAAACCGAAACCGCCCCTAAAAAATCGCCCGAAACCGCACCGATTAGTGAACCGAACCAATCGGTTTAGGTTTGGTTCGGTTTGGAGAAAAATATAACCGACACTTTTCGATTTGGTTTCGGTTTTGGTCCAAACTGAACCGCTTGCACCCCTAGCCCTGCTTCAACGCAGTTCACCGGCTCGACACTGCAACGGCCACTCGTCCCCCCCCCCCTCGTAGCCCTGTGATTATTTGATTTTGCATACGGGCTACGGGGGGCCGCGAGTGGCGGTTGCGGCCCCAAGTCGGTGAACTGCGTGGAAGCGGGGCCTGATTCCAAGCGGCAAAAAGGCCGACCGGAGCATCAAGCAAGGGCGAAGCCCGTGCGGAGACGGGGGAAACCCGCCTGGATGCGACCGAAAGCTGCTCGAGAGCTTCGAGCACGGGCATTGCTCGTGAGAAGGAACTCATATAATATATATATATATATTTAAGTCATGTAATATATATTACATTACAATTATATTACGTAATAATTAAGTATACTACGTTATATCGTATTATTATGTTACAATATATTTTTTTTTATTAAGTTATAATACACGAGCTTCTTCGCACGAGCTACGTCCATGCTCGAACCTCTCGGGCGGCCTTCGACAGCATCCAGGCGGGCTTGGCCCAACAAACAAGCCTCGTGCGGTGCAGCCCATTGCCAGCCACGAGCCAACAATTATCTCTCTCACCTTCAAAGTGTAACGAGAGGCGGTCTGTCGCTCTCGATTCTCAGTGAAAGTTGTAACCACAAGCAGATAGTGGAGTTCGATCGGCACCGACCCGATCGTGTGACTTTTTACCAAGTTGAGAAATTTTTATACGTCAAAATCGTCTTGTGTACCTACTCTTTGGCTGATTGCGCGCTCGACCGCTCCCGATCTAAGACGGGCAAATTTGAACCGGTTTAGGAACACCGAGTTAGACCGCAACAATTATAATTTTATCATAATATATAAACATATATATATATGTATATAAGTTATATAAATATATTAATCTTTATAATATAAGCAAACTCTAAAACAGCCATGGTGCAACATTCTTCTCCCCAAAATACCCCACAGCCATGGTGTAACATTCACTTACCCAAAATACCCCATCATATCTTCTTTTTATTTCAAAAGATTTGGTTTTTGAGTCATTTCTACTTTGCCGTCAATATGTTCCGCTCAAATTTGCGAAGAGACGCGATAATAAAATCGGAATGCTAGACGTGCCAATATGTCCCGCGACAAATGTCGTCACCATCCCAAATGTCGCCCCCACGACAAATGTCACCCCCACGACAAATGTTCCCCGCACGGGCCCCCCCATGCACGACTGCTTGTATATATATAAACATCTATAACTAATATAAACATGGACGTTGTGTTGCTACAATAGCCGTCTGTTACATTTGATCTCCCGAAAATACCCCTCCGTCGGCGATGTTTTTTATTAAAAAAAAATTGAGCCCCGCACCGCCGCCGTCGGAGCCGGCGTTGGCCTGAACGGACCCCACCGACGAGGTCACCGGACACCGGTGACCCTGGCTGGGTAGGTCGGAGGAGAACCGGCAAGACCACCTCCGACGGAGGTGGCCATGTCGGTTCGCCTCCAGCAAACCACGTTAGGGTCGCCCGCGTCCGGCGGTTGGCCTGCCCCCCTCCTCCTCCTCCTCTTCCCGTGTACCCCTCCTCCTCCCCGCTTTAATTTCCTGTTCCGACCTAAGTCCTAAGTTTTAATTTTATTTATATTATATTATATTGTTTATATTTATATTATTTATATTTATATTATATAAATACTAGCTTATTTGCACGAGCTACGCCCGTGCTCGAAGCTCTCGGGAGGCCTTTGACCGCATCCAGACGGGCTTCGCCCGTGCTTGATGATCCGGGCGGCCTTCGACCGCATGGAAGAGGGCCTCGCTTCCACGTAGTTCACAGGCTCGGCGCCGCAACGACCACTCGTGGCCCCCCAGAGCCCTGCGATTTTTTGATTTTGCATACACGCTCTCGGGGGCCGCGAGTGGCGGTTGCGGCGCTGAGCCGGTGAACTGCGTGGAAGCGGGGCCCGCTTCAATGCGATAAAAGGCTGGCCAGATGATAATATGTTTTGTAGCCTAAACTATTAGGGTATTTTTTAGGTTTTAATACACGAATCATGTCTTGTATTCTCATATTTTGGTCTCTTTTTGTATATAATTTCATCGCTAACATGTTTCTTTCTATTTTTTAGGTTTTGCCAGATTTTTGTTGTGACACGTCCCATTGTCACGCCCTCCCCGAGCGTGTACCAAGGGCGTGTAACCCAGTGAAATGAATTCGACGGTCCGAAGTCAGTCTCCAACCAAAAATCAGCTGTCACGCCCATTGACACGTCCTCCATGGGCGTGTCTGACAGGCGTGACCCGCCAAGTCCCGAGAAGTCAGTCCCGCGTTCAATTTCAATGCACCAAAGTCGCGCCGAATCCGTCACGCCCAGGTGTCACGCCCTCCAAGGGCGTGTCCGCAGGGCGTGTAACTCAGCAACCGCGCCAGAATTTATTTCCAACGCCCTATATGTCGCACCGAATCAGACACGCTCTATGGTCACGCCCTCCAAGGGCGTGTCATAGGGCGTGACCCAGCCAGAAAAAAGTCTATAAATAGGGATCATCCTCTAGGGTTTGCAATCCAGATTTTGGGAGGAGAGGTGCTGATATTTAGTGTTGTAGCTTCAAGCTTTTCTCTCCCTCCTAATTTCAAGCTTTTTAGTTATTTAGTTTTCATGCAAATACTTGTAGCCTTTCTGTATTACTCTTTTATTGTACTTATAGTGTGCGTGGAAGCTTTCTTCATAGTACATGTATGCCCTCCTTTTGACTCTTCACTAAGAAATAAAATAGCTCGTCTTTCTCTTTCAATTCTGCTCGCTGTTAGTTTTCAAATTCTGAATATAATTTTCTTTTTCTACACCATGAGTAACTAATCCTCCTTGTACTCGATCTTGATGATCCGAGGTTCGGGCGATTAAGTTATGATGCTTTAATTTCACCTTTTCTTTTTAGGGTTTAGCCTTGAATTACTCTTGATTTCTTTTGGGTTAACTAATCCTCCTTGTACTCGATCTTGGGGATATATTATCGATATATACTCTCCACCTTAGCTTTCATTCTTGGCTAGCCGAGAGGCCGATAGTTTGAAGTGAGCACTCAAGAGGAAAGGGATTTGTATGCACCCCTCGAGAGAGGCAGACGTCCAAATCTCCCGGATTGGAGTAAATTCTAATAGTGGGGTTCACCGCGTAAAGCGAACTTTAGGCCTCCGATCCAGACGAGAGTCGGTCGGACCTTCCTAAACTCAGTTGGGCACGACTTCGAGAGAAGCGTGTTTAAGCTTTAGTAACCTCCACGGTCAAGGACTTTTACCCTATCAAGTTTAGATTCATTGTTATCGCATTTCTTAGTTAACTCTTGCCGAGGTGATTCTTGATCGAGTGCTCTTCCATTTCATAGTTTCAACCTTTTGTTGTTATCGCTTCTGATAGTTCTCTAATTTATTATGGTAGTTCTCTTTCTAGCATTAGCCTTCTCCCTTTTGTTGCAATTAGTTTCTCAAACCCAGTTTTCTCATCGATAAAATAATAGTCTTCGTGTGAGTAAGTTTATTCAACAGTTCTCGGATTTCAATACGACACTTTTTGTCCCCTAGCTACAGTTCGATAGGTATACTTGCCTCATTGGATTGCTAGTTCAGTTGCTTTATTTTCTTCGAAGCTTAGTAATGCACATCAAGTTTTTGGCGCCGTTGTCGGGGAATCAACTCTTATTGATATATTGAAAACACGAACCTATTACTTTTATCCTCCTTCTTACAAATTAAAATTAAAAAAAATAATTATCGTTCTTAATAGAAACCCACATCACAAGTTTCTTACCCCAACAAATTCTCTCAAAAAGAGCAAAGCGGCTTTAAGTGTCGCTATCTTGTCTAGTACCTTACGAACCCTTTATCGGGTAGTCCTTGGGAAGTTTGGGAGCTAAAAAAATAATCTAAAAAAATCTATTTTAAAATAATAATAATAATAATAAACCCAATACTTCTCTCTTTCTTCTTTAAGTGCATGACCCGGGGAAGTCCGTCGGTTATTTTGTATTTGGATCACGAAATTGAGCGTACTCTTCGGAGAAGATCGCGATTTCAAGGTCCTACTATCCAAGTGCCGGTTGAGGATGCCGAGTCATTCTCTACTCTAAGAATGGAGCAACCCAACCAAGAGGAAGCCTTGCAGAGGAATATGTCCCATTATGCAAGACCAAACCTGGAGGGTACAGAATCTAGCATAGTTCGCCCTGCTATTGCTAACAATAACTTCGAATTAAAGCCTAGCATAATTCAAATGGTGCAGCAATATGTACAATATGATGGACTTCAGGATGAAGATCCGAACGCGCATATAGTTAGCTTTCTTGAGATCTGTGACACCTTCAAAATTAATGGTGTCACAAATGATGCTATTAGGCTAAGATTATTTCATTTCTCTCTTAGAACTAAGGCTAAGCAGTGGCTGAATACTCTACCTAAAAATAGCATCACAACCTGGAATGAATTAACTGAAAAAATTTTGGCGAAGTATTTTCCGCCAGCTAAAACTGCAAAACTTAGGAACAATATTTCCGCTTTTGGACAAATCGACTCTGAAACCTTATACGAGACTTGGGAAAGATTCAAAGAATTATTAAGACGATGCCCACATCACGCGCTGCCTGTATGGTTACAAGTGCAGACGTTCTACAACGGGTTAAATCAAAATACAAAGCAAATGATAGACGCAGCTTCTGGCGGTACTTTAAACCATAAGACCCTGGAGGCAGCTCTTGATCTTTTTGAGGACATAGCCATGAACACTTATCAGTGGAATGTGCCTAAGTCCCGCCCGAACAAACCTGCAGGTATCTTTGAAGTGGACAACGTCTCCCAGCTCGCTCTGCAAGTTGAAATATTAAACAAAAAGATAACGGAGATGACTGCTACCTCCGCCCCTCAGGTATGGGAATCTGCAACTCCCCCTCCCTCCGAACAATTGGACTATGTTAATAATATGTCTAGAAACACTATGCATAATTTTTCTGCTCCTAATTATTCTGCTCCTGGTTTTTCTTTTCCGAATAGTTATAATCCTGGTTTACGTAATCATTCGAACTTTTCATGGAGTAATCCCTCCAACGCAATGCGTCCGCCACCACAAAATGATTTTTCTACACCACCACCGCCACCTACCCAAAATTTTCCAAAACCTCCAAGTTTGGAGGAAATGTTTGCTAAATACATGAATATAAATGACGCTACCATAAGAACCCTTGTCGGGACCGTTAAAAGTTTAGAAAATCAAGTAGGATAACTCGCAAAAATTATTTCTGAGCGACCCGTCGGGGCTCTTCCTGCCAATACCGAGCCCAACCCAAGAGAGCAAGCGAAAGCTATAACTCTTCGGAGTGGGAAGCAAAGTTCTGGCATGGTTTGCATAGAGCCCGAGGCAATCTCCGCCCCCATTTCAAAAAATTCACCCTCTGCTGAAGAAGTTATCACCCCCGTTTTAGAAAAAAATCTCACTCTACCACCCATTTTCAAAAATAATCCAACTCCTCCATACCCCTCCGAACTTAATAAACAACGTCAAGATGATCAGTACTCTCGTTTCTTAGAAATCTTCAAGCAAATCCACATAAATCTGCCTTTCCACGAAGCGATTTCGCAGATGCCGAAATACACCAAGTATCTTAAGGACCTCTTGACCAACAAGAAAAAGTTAGAGAACCTCTCGCATGTCACGTTAAACGCCGAGTGCTCTGCTGTTTTAACAAACAGTTTGCCGAAGAAGATCAGTGATCCAGGTAGTTTCTCTATCTCGTGTGTCTTCGGTGATCTTTTTGTCAAGCACGCATTAGCCGACTTAGGTGCGAGTATAAACCTGATGCCCCTCTCGTTGTTTAAGAAGCTGGGAATTGGTAGCCTTAATCCCACGCATATGAGTATCCAGCTAGCCGACAGATCTGTCAAGTACCCGTTAGGAATAGTGGACGACGTTCTTGTAAAAGTCGACAAGTTCATCTTCTTGGTGGACTTTGTCATTTTGGATATCGAAGAAGACGTCGAGGTTCCCCTGATCCTTGGCCGACCCTTCCTTGCCACCTCCCGAGCCATCATTGACGTAAGCAATGATAAGCTTTTTCTTCGAGTAGGCGACGACGAAGTCACATTTTCTATCACCCCTTCGATGAAGAACACCTTAGGAAACGATGACTCCTGCTTTTTCGTAGACACCTTAAGTGATGGATCCTCCTACTGCCTATCCAACTTTGAAAAAGAATTTTCTGCGTTTTGTTCCTCTTCTCTTCCAACTGAATCGCTGCAAGAAAGTGATGAATCTTCTGATTGCCTTTCTGAATTTGAGAAAGAATTTTCTGATTTTTGTTCTTCCTCTTCTACTCTTCCGACTGAAACGTTGCAAGAAGCCGCCTTGGCCACCAGCTCCACACCTTTTAATTTTCCTTATAAAAAAGTTTACGAAGATATCGTTTTTGAAAAAGAAAGAATCTCCAAATCCTCTTATGAAGAACCCCCTACCCTATAACTTAAAGAACTTCATGAACATCTCAAGTACGCCTTTTTAGAAAAAGACTTTAAGCTGCCTGTTATAGTTTCGGTCTACCTCACAGATGTCCAACATGAAAAACTTCTTCTAGTTCTACGTAAGCATCGCCGAGCCATTGCCTGGCAAATTTCTGATATCAAGGGCATAAGCCCATCTTTTTGTACTCATAAAATTTTAATGGAAGATAATTCGCGTAACTCCATTCAACCTCAGCGCCGTATAAACCCGAACATGAAAGAAGTAGTTAAGGGCGAGGTTATGAAATTATTAGACGCAGGAATTATCTACCCAATATCAGATAGTAAGTGGGTTAGCCCTGTTCAGGTAGTACTAAAGAAGGGAGGGATAACAGTAGTTAGTAATGAGAATAATGAATTAATCCCGACACGGACGGTGACGGGTTGGCGCATGTGTATAGATTATCGTAAGTTGAATGACGCCACCCGCAAGGACCACTTTCCTTAGCCGTTTATCGACCAGATTTTAGAACGTCTCTCCGGCCATAACTTTTATTGTTTTCTCGATGGCCTCTCAGGGTATTTTCAAATCCCCATCTCTCCCGAGGACCAAGAGAAAACTACGTTTACTTGTCCCTTTGGCACCTTCACCTACTGAAGAATGTCATTTGGATTGTGCAATGCGCCAGCTATATTCCAGCGATGTATGCTCGCTATCTTTGACAAGTACGTAGAAAACATTATGGAGGTATTTATGGACGATTTCTCCGTGTTCGGTGATTCCTTCGATAGGTGTTTAGAAAATCTCGAAAAAGTCTTAGAACGATGCAGAGAGACTAACCTTGCCCTGAATTGGGAAAAATGTCATTTCATGGTGAGGGAAGGGTTAGTTTTGAGCCATAAAATTTCTGCTAAAGGTATTGAAGTAGACGTTGCCAAGATAGAAGTTATCGAGAAGTTGCCGCCGCCTACAAACATAAAAGCTATAAGAAGTTTCCTAGGCCACGCTGGCTTTTACCGTCATTTTATAAAGGACTTCTCCAAGATCACTAAGCCCCTCACCTATCTCTTAGAAAAAGACGCTCCATTCATTTTTGATGACTCTTGTATTTCTACCTTTGAATCAATTAAAGAAAAGTTAATTAAAGCACCAATTATGATAGCTCCGGTGTGGGACCTTCCTTTCGAGATAATGTGCGATGCGAGTAGTTTCGCAGTGGGAGCCGTATTAGGTCAACGTATATCTAAAAACTTCCACCTCATCTATTACGCTAGTAAAACCCTCACATCTGCACAAGAAAATTACACCACGACTGAGAAGGAGCTCTTAGTCGTAGTATTCGCATTTGATAAATTCCGTCCTTTCATTACACTTTCAAAAATCATAGTTTTTACGGACCACTCGGCCCTCAAATATCTTCTTGCCAAAACGGATGCCAAGCCGCGCTTGATTCGCTGGGTCTTACTCCTCCAGGAGTTTGACTTAGAGATCCGTGATAAGCGAGGAGCCGAGAACTTGGCCGCCGACCATCTCTCCAGATTAGACAATCCCTTTATAGAAAAATTAAATGAAAAATCTTTTAATGATTATTTTCCTGATGAGAAGCTGCTTTCAATTAGCGCATCTACTTCTCCTTGGTTCGCGCACATCACCAACTATTTAGTGACCCGGGTGCTCCCAAAAGAGTTCTCCTCTCAGCAAAAGAAGAAATTCTTTTCTGAGCTGAAGAACTACTTTTGGGAAGACCCACATCTTTTAAGAATCTGTGCGGATCAAGTGATAAGGAGATGTGTTTCTTATGAAGAAAGAATTGATATTTTAAAACATTTACATGAAGGTCTGACAGGTGGGCACTATCAAGCTACTCGCACCGCTCACAAGGTGCTTTGCGCGGGTTTTTACTGGCTAGCCTGTTTAAAGACGCGCAAGCCTTTGTGAGTAGGTGTGATAGTTGCCAACGGTCGGGAAATATTTCAAATAAAAATGAAATGCCGCAAAATTATTTCCTTGAGTGTGAAATTTTCGACCTCCGGGGAATCGATTTTGTTGGCTCCCTTCCTTCTAGCTTCGGAAACAAGTATATTTTAGTTGTCGTTGATTATGTTTCACGTTGGGCCGAAGCCCAAACTCTTCCTACGAACGACGCCCGAGTCGTAATTACGTTCTTAAAAAAATTATTTTCTCGATTCGGTACACCGCGCGTCATCGTTAGCGATAGGGGTTCCCATTTCTGTAACGCCCAGTTTTCTAAAATCCTTACTAAATACGGCGTTACACACAAGCTTTCAACTGCCTACCACCCCCAAACTAACGGACAAGTCGAGGTAGTGAATAGAGAAATAAAAAGAATATTAGAAAAGACTGTTTCAACATTTATAAAGACTGGTCAGCCAAATTAGACGATGCTCTATGGGCCTACCGAATAACATACAAAACCACCGTCGGATGTACGCCGTATCGGTTGGTTTATGGAAAATCGTGCCATTTGCCTGTAGAACTCGAACACCGCGCTTTTTGGGCCTTAAGATTTTTAAACTTCGATCCCCACTCTATCGGTGACCTTAGAAAATTTCAACTAAATGAACTCGACGAGTGGCGCTCTTACGCTTACGAAAATAACAAACTTTATAAAGAGCGGACGAAGCGTTTACACGATAAACACTTAAGGCATCCGAAAACCTTTAAGCCGGGCGACCAGGTTCTTTTGTATAACTCTCATTTACGTTTATTTCCTGGAAAATTAAAATCGCGATGGTCTGGTCCATTTTTTGTTTTAGAAGTTTTTCCTTATGGTACTGTTTTAATTTCACACCCTGATAAGGGAAATTTCAAAGTGAATGGTCAGCGTCTTAAACTTTATTTCTCTGGTAATGATGATGTCAGTCTTAACACTAGTAAGTATCTGTTGCACGAACTCTAACTTCGAACATTTATTTTTTGTTAAAAACAATTTTATTTCTGGATAATAAAATCTGGGACAATATTCTTTTGTTGGGTCGAGCTCAACGACCCTTATAAACAAAGGGCGCTCTTGGGAGGCAACCCAAGTTATCTTTTTCTGTTTTCTTTATTTTACAATTTTTGCCCCGGACTGCATCGACAAGCTGAAGCTCCTGCGATCACCTGCTCCAATGTTGCTGATTCCATCACAAAATCCAAAGAAGACATTTGAGAGAGCGACATCACTCGGCTTTCGCAATACATAAATCCGGGGAAGTACCTGTTTTTCAATTCTGTCCTTCAGTTCTGTACTTTAACTTTCTCTCCTTCTCCAATCCCCTTCTTCTGTCATTGAGGATAATGTCCATTTTAAGCTTGGGGAGGACTTCCTCCTTCTTTTTGCTAAGGACTTCCTCCTTTTTTATATATATTCTGTTTTTTTTTGTGAATTTTCTTTTCAAAAAAGCTAAAAAAAAGAAAAAAAAACTCCAATAGTTTAGACATTTCTTTGGTATTTCAATAGTACTCCTACTTTTATTTTGTTTTTCTCAAAATCTTATATAAAACACTTAGCTATTTATAAAATTTCTAATCCTCCTTTTAAATTATGTCTCACAAATAAAATGTTGGTCATGTTGTGTTTCTAATTCACGGTAGCATGCTAAAGTGAAACGTTTTTTTTAAACTTGCATTTTTTTTATGGTTTTCTTTATTTATTTTCTTTACTTTCTAAAAAATTTCAGCATCCACTATTTTTCTTCTTTTTTTTGGATAATTTTTGCAAAGTCAACTTTTGATTAGCAAAGTAGATGTGAACGATCTGAGACTCATATTATCCTAAGTTTTAAACCAAGTTCATTAGTCTAAATTAAATTTTTAGGACCTATTTTTTGAACTTTTTCAAAACTAATGCTTTAGGAAAACTTTAGGAGCATGAAAATGATATAGGACATTTTTGTTTTCGTTTGGGCCTTCTTGCCAACCCTAAAATTATCCCCCTAGTTAACCTCTTTTGAGCCCTTTTCCGATTTCAATTGAAAGCTCCGCATTTCATTTTCATCAAAGCCAAAATTTTCCAACCCTTCTTTTCATGCTAAAATTTTGAGCTTCTCAAATTTCATGTTGTAATAAGTTTATTTAAAAATCTATGGAAATCTTTTTGAAAAAGGATGCTCAGAAGAAATGTTGACTATCAGTTGGCCAATTCAAAATGAAAATATATATATTAAAAAGAGATAATTTATGATGGCCTTTGAAAAAAAAAGAGAATACGAAAATAGAGAAGCAAACTTTTTCTATGTTGAAGCTCTTTATTAGCATGATTTTAAGCCCTCAGGTTTATCTTTGAACTCCATTCCTAATTTTATGCCTAAACCAAACATTTCAGTCCTATTAAGTCCTGTTAATTCATGCTCCTAGATTTTCTTATAAGCTAAGTAAAGAGAAATAGTAGATTAGTTAAGTCTTGAATTTAAATATAGATTATTGCTCTTTGTTTAATTTTGGTATAAAATGCCTCTTAGAATCAAGTAACATTTCAATTCGTTTTTTTTTGTTGCCTTGTTTAATTGTTTAAAGAATTGGTTAAAAATTTTGGATGATTTATTTTTGTTAAGTAAAGACTATAAAAATTAAACCATGTTTAAATAATTGTTTTAGGTTTACGTTTCGCCTTCTCTCTACTTAAAATTTCGCATAGTACTTGTGATAGCATAATTAAAACTTTTGATTAGTCACTTTCATGATAATCTAGTTTTTATGTATTTGCTTGAGACAAGCAAAACTTAAGCTTGGGGGAACTTGATAAAACGTTTTGTAGTCTAAACTATTATGGTATTTTTTAGGTTTTAATACACGAACCATGTCTTGTATTCTCATATTTTGGCCTCTTTTTGTATATAATTTCATCCCTAACATGTTTCTTTCTATTTTTCAGGTTTTGCCAGATTTTTGCTGTGACACGCCCCATGGTCATGCCCTCCCCGGGCGTGTACCAAGGGCGTGTAACCCAGTGGAATGAAGCCGACGGTCCGAAGTCAGTCTCCAGCCAAAAATCAGCTGTCACGCCCATTGACACGCCCTCCATGGGCGTGTCTGACAGGCGTGACCCGCCAAGTCCCGAGAAGTCAGTGTCGCGTTCAATTTCAATGCACCGAAGTCGCGCCGAATCCGTCACGCCCAGGTGTCACGCCCTCCAAGGGCATGTCTGCAGGGCGTGTAACTCAACAACCGCGCCAGAATTTATTTCCAACGCCCTATATGTCGCACCGAATCAGACACGCCCTATGGTCACACCCTCCAAGGGCGTGTCATAGGGCATGACCCAGCCAGAAAAAAAGTCTATAAATAGGGATCATCCTCTAGGGTTTGCCATCCAAATTTTGGGAGGAGAGGTGTTGATATTTAGTGTTGTAGCTTCAAGCTTTTCTCTCCCTCCTCATTTCAAGCTTTTTAGTTATTTAGTTTTCATGCAAATACTTGTAGCCTTTCTGTATTACTCTTTTATTGTACTTATAGTGTGCGTGGAAGCTTTCTTCATAGTACATGTATGCCCTCCTTTTGACTCTTCACTAAGAAATAAAATAGCTCGTCTTTCTCTTTCAATTCTGTTCGCTGTTAGTTTTCAAATTCTGAATATAATTTTCTTTTTCTACACCATGAGTAACTAATTCTCCTTGTACTCGATCTTGATGATCAGAGGTTCGAGCAATTAAGTTATGATGCTTTAATTTCACCTTTTTTTTAGGGTTTAGCCTTGAATTACTCTTGATTTCTTTTGGGTTTGGGATATATTATCGATATATACTCTCCACCTTAGCTTTCATTCTTGGCTAGCCGAGAGGCCGATAGTTTGAAGTGAGCACTCAAGAGGAAAGGGATTTGTATGCACCCCTCGAGAGAGGCAGACGTCCAAATCTCCCGGATTGGAGTAAATTCTAATAGTGGGGTTCACCGCGTAAAGCGAGCTTTAAGCCTCCGATCCAGACGAGAGTCAGTCGGACCTTCCTAAACTCAGTTGGGCACGACTTCGAGAGAAGCGTGTTTAAGCTTCAGGAACCTCCACGGTCAAGGACTTTTACCCTATCAAGTTTAGGTTCATTGTTATCGCATTTCTTAGTTAACTCTTGCCGAGGTGATTCTTGATCGAGTGCTCTTCCATTTCATAGTTTCAACCTTTTGTTGTTATCGCTTCTGATAGTTCTCTAATTTATTATGTTCTCTTTCTAGCATTAGCCTTCTCCCTTTTGTTGCAATTAGTTTCTCAAACCCAGTTTTCTCATCGATAAAATAATAGTCTTCGTGTGAGTAAGTTTATTCAACAGTTCCCGGATTTCAATACGACACTTTTTGTCCCCTAGCTGCAGTTCGATAGGTATACTTGCCTCATTGGATTGCTAGTTCAGTTGCTTTATTTTCTTCGAAGCTTAGTAATGCACATCACCAGAGCATCAAGCAAGGGGCGAAGCCCGTGCGGAGACGGGTGAAACCCGCCTAGATGCGACCGAAGGCTGCTCGAGAGCTTTGAGCACGGGCATAGCCCGTGCGAAGGAACTCGTATAATATATATATATATATAAGTCATGTAATATATATTACATTACAATTATATTACCTAATAATTAATTATATTACATTATATCGTATTATTATGTTACAATATATATTTTTATTATATTAAGTTATAATACACGGGCTTTTTCACATGAGCTACTTCTGTGCTCGAACCTCTCGGGCGGTCTTCGGCAGCATCCAGGCGGGCTTCGCCCGCCTCCGCGCGGGCTTCGCTCGTGCTTGATGCTCCGGGCAGCCTTAGGTCGCATGGAAGCGGGCCCCGCTTCCACGCAGTTCACTGACTTGGCGCCGCAACCGCCACTCGCTCCCCCCAGAGCGCCTATGCAAACAATCACAGGGCTTCGGGGGCCGCGAGTGGCGGTTGCGGCGTCGAGCCGGTGAACTGCGTGGAAGCGTGACTCGCTTCCATGCGGTCGAAGGCCGCCCGGAGCATCAAGCACGGGCGAAGCCCATGCGGAGGTAGGCGAAGCCCGCCTGGATGCGGCCGAAGGCCACCCGAGAGCTTTGAGCCCCGCTGGTTCACCTCCGACCTACCTCCGTCGGGGTCGCCGACGTTCGGCGACCCCGTCAGTGGGGTCCGGTCAGGCCGACGCCGGCTCTGGCGGTGGCGGTACAGGCCTTAATTTTTTTTAATAAAAAGCGTCGCCGGCGGAGCATGACAGCTATGAGGAATATTTTCGAGAGTTCAAATGTAACCGACGGGTTACTATAGTAACGTAACGTTTGCGTTTATATTAGTATAGATATAACTTAAAATATAATATTAAAGATATATAAATTGTGTTTCAAAAAGAAAATTCTAATTGAGTTTTTTGAAATTTTTTGGTCTTGTCATTGTTCCTCACAGATTGAAATAGCACTGCAATAACTGTTTTTACAAACAAATTCACAGATTCTGCCATCACTGTACAAAACAACTGATTATTTCATTACTATTTCTTACTACTGCTTCCCCTACCAATAAGGAAAATAAATAAATTTGCGCCCCTTATCAAAAATCCCCGGTGGCCCTAAACGCGGACCCAAACAAAGCGAGTTTCATGTTAGGTTTCAACCGCGGCCGATTCCTCGAACTGCCGCAAGCGCGATTCATCTTCCGCTTTCGTTTCCGACTCCCCCTCCCGACGAGGTAGCGCTCCCGAAACCCTCCCCTCTCCGCGACATTCCTCGGCGACAACAGATCTTTGGCTCAACAGCTAGCGTCTTCGGCCTCCGCTTCGTCGGCGCCGTTCGTTGTTCCTGTTGGAAAGACGCTAGGTCACGCTCGCCTCCGCCCGAGAAGAAACATTTCCTCGTTAGCTTCCTCGGCAAGCAAAAGGTTCGTCTTTCTTTCATGCTTCTGCTTCGGCTGCGACGGCAATGGTGGAAGACACCAATTTCGAGGACGATCAGCTGGCTTCAATGACAACCGACGACATCAGTAGGGCCTCTCGCCTCCTTGACAACGAGATCCGAGTTCTGAAGGTGGGGGGAAAATCCTAGCCGAGATGCCAGGTGTCGCATCAATCCAATTGTTGGATTTTATTGCTTCCGTGTTTTGTAAGGATTGTCCTGGCTTCGATCTTTTGTAGGACGAACATCAAAGAACAAATCTTGAACTTGAATCGCTCAAAGATAAGATAAAGGAGAATCAGGAGAAGATCAAGCTCAATAAGCAGTTGCCATACCTTGTTGGAAACATCATCGAGGTTGAAATTTTGTTCTTTTCTCCTGGCATTCCGTTTTTTAATATTGGTTTTTCTGCTACCTGTATATAGTGCGATGCTCTATGGTTTTGAGTGTTAAGAAGTGAATTGTGTACATGAGAAAATAATGGGAGTTGTGGAGATGAGAATGCTTAGGTGGATGTGTGGACGATAAAATTAGGAATAAATGTATCAAAGATAAGACATGAGTGACACCAATTGTAGAGAAGATGCGAGAAGCTCGACTAAGATTGTTCGGACACGCACAAAGGAGACCATTAAAGGCACTTGTCAGGCGTTGTGAGAGTTTATTCACTAGGCATGTTAAACGGGAGAGGGGTAGACCAATAAAAACTTAGAATGAAACTATAAGGAAAGACATGATGTACTTAGGAATTAGTGAGATTATGACTAAAGACAGGGCACAATGGTGACAAAGGATCCATATAGCCAACTCCCTTTTAGTGCGATATAGGCTTGAGCGTTGTTTGCTGTTTGCATGGTTTATCAGTTTTTGTGATGATTTAATAACTCCTTTATCTTGTGAAAAATACAAAAATGACCGATGAACATATAAAATTCCTTTAAAATTTTGTTTTACCAATGTTTCTCACAATCAAAATTATCCAATACATGAAAGATACCATTAACAACCTATATATTTGATTTCAAGTCATTTGAAAATCTTGGCACTTTGAAATCATAATCATCTTATCATTGAATCAAAGCTGTAGGTGTGACAATTTTGATGCATTCCATTGATGATCAAATAATTTCTAAAATTCTTTGAGTGACACTAGTTTATGATGTTATAGAGAATGATGTAATTCCATTTTTATAAATCTAGGATGTATGATTTGTAATTGGACAGTTGATGAGTAGCAGAAATTTGAGTTTATTCTCTAGGATTTTACCCTTTGTGAATGTTGATGATTCACATCTTACCCAAGGATTCATTGGCAATTTTTGGATTCATTGTTTATATCGCCGCCTCTAATTTATGTAATTCATTTTATCTTCTCAATCCCCACCGTGCCAAGATGTCTATAAATTTTGATCAAGTTTGATGTTTTAGAAGTGAGAATTATAAGTTCTTAGTTAAAACAAATTCATTAACATAAGTGAAAACTGCTATTTTAAAACATTATTAAATGATAGTTTATTAAAGATGTCATTTAAGAAGAGAATATTGAACAATATAATTTTTTCCTTATCTCAAATATTTGGTTTTAAATTTATGAATTGTCATTTATGTTTGGGTGTTTTCGAAGGTGTTAAGCCTATTTTTTTCAAATCATTTTGAACTTCTATGTTATATCAACGCTACTCCTTTATTATTATTATTTTCAAGATTAATATTATTTACACATCTGTACTTAGGCATTAGTGAGATTATGATTAAAGATAGGATACAATGGCGGCAAAGGATCCATGTAGCCGACCCCACTATAGTGGGATAATGTTAGGAGAAAGCTAGGAGAGAAAGCAACTAAGAGAGATCTAGAAAGCTAAGGGAGAGGATTAGGGTTTGAGGAGGGAAGAAGAAGCTAACTTGATAATACTCTTCATACCCCCCAAAGGGGGGCTGCCCGGATATATATATATATATATCCGGCATGGAGGGGCCGGCCGGCCCTTCCCAAGGGGGCTGAACCCGCCTGGTTCAGCCCCTGGCCGGCGGTTCAGTGAGTGGGGGCTGAACCGGAGGTTCAGCCCCGTTGTTTAGCGCGCCCTTGCTCCTCCGAACATAATGACGACCCGTAAAGCGTAGCTGGGGCGTAACATTCCCCGCCCCATCAAGAACCAACTTGTCCTCAAGGTGGTATTCCGGATAGAGCTCCTTGAAATCGAAGAAGTCTACCCAAGAGTTGTGTGCTGACGACAGGGTCTTCCATTTGACCAAGAGCTCGGGCCGGTATTCCGTGCCCCGATTCTTCCATCTGTGCCCCAAAATATCCTCTGGAAGCGGCCGCAGCTCACCCGTAGTAGTAACTGCAGGCAATAAAGTACTAGGCTGGATATGCGGACCCAATTTCGGTTTGAGCAAGGAAACATGGAATGTAGGATGGATGCGGGAACCTTCCGGCAAAGCCAAGGTATAAGCCACCAGCCCCACCCTGCTGAGGATCTGAAAGGGGCCGTAATAGCGCGGGGACAGCTTCTGGTTGCCACGATGAGCCACAGACAATTGCCGGTACGGCTGGAGCTTGAGAAAAACTTCGTCACCCACGGCGAACTCCCGCTCCGTGCGGTGCTTATCCGCCTGGGACTTCATGCGCTCCTGGGCTAGGCGGAGATTCTCCCGAAGAGTCACCAACATGCGATCACGATCCAGAAGAGCATGATCCACTGCCGGAAGAGCGGTGCTGCCTGGCTCATAGCTGGCCAAAGTCGGAGGCGGCCGCCCGTAAACCACCTCAAACAGCGTCATCCTGCTGGCAGAGTGATATGCCGTGTTGTAACAGTACTCGGCCCAGTGTAACCAATCCGGCCAACTCCGAGGCTCATCCATAACAAAGCATCGAAGATACGTCTCGACACCCCGATTGAGCACCTCCGTCTGGCCATCCGACTGCGGGTGATGTGCCGTGCTGAAGTGTAAGCGAGTACCCTGTAACCTGAACAGCTCCCTCCAGAACCCACTGACGAATGTGGGGTCGCGATCAGAAATAATGGCACGAGGAATACCATGCAGTCGAACGATTTCTCGAGCAAAGAGGGCGGCCACGGACTCCCCAGTATACGGATGGCTAAGGCCCAGAAAATGACCATACTTGGAGAGCTTATCCACCACGACCAGAATAACTGACTTTCCTTTGGACTTAGGCAGCCCATCAATAAAGTTCATAGACACCGTGTCCCAAATAAGCTGCGGAATATCCAATGGCACGAGTAGCCCGACAGGAGAAGAAGTCTCATATTTTTGTCGCTGGCAGATGTCGCAGTGGCGTACAAACTGCTGAATGTCCCGACGCATGCCTGCCCAAAAAACGTTTGCTCTCGCACTCTGGAGAGTCCGGAGCACCCCCGCATGGCCTCCTGTGGGCGACGAATGGAACTCGTGCATCAATACCGTCTTTCAAGCTGAATCGGCGGGTACGACCACCCGACCCCGATAATAAAGCCGGCCATTACACAAGTGATAGCCAACCGGCCCTGGCTCGCCCCGCTGTAAAGTGTCCACCAACGACCGTAGCGTGTCGGAGCGAAGTACCTCCTCCTGAATGTCCTCCAAGGAATCGACCAACGGCCCCGAAATATGAGAGAGAACAGCCTCTGGAAGACGAGAGAGAGCGTCGGCGACCACATTCTCTTTCACGCGCCGATAAACAATCTCATAGTCGTAGCCCAGAAGCTTGGTAACCCATTTCTGCTGCAGAGGTGAAGAAACCCGTTGGTCCAGAAAATGCTTCAAGCTCTGGTGGTCCGTTCGGATCTTAACGTGCCGGCCCAACAAATAGGGCCTCCACACAGCCACCGCGTGAATGATCGCCAACATCTCCTTCTCGTAAGCCGAGAGACCCAAGGTACGAGGAGCCAAGGCCTTGTTGTAAAAGGCTATTGGCCGCCCTGCCTGCATCAAAACCGCCCCGATGCCGACCCCCGACGTATCGGTCTCCAGAACGAAGTCCTTCGTGAAATCTGGTAGTGCAAGCACTGGTGTGGTGGTCATTGCCCGTTTGAGAGCCTGAAAGGCTTCCTCCGTCTCCTCACTCCAAGAAAAAGAATCCTTCTGCAGCAGCTGGGTCAATGGTCGGGCTATCTTCCCGTAGTCCTGTACAAACCGCCGGTAGTACCCTGTGAGGCCCAAAAAACCCCGCAAGGCACGAACTGTAACCGGTCGCGGCCAGGACTGCATACTCTGAATCTTCCGCGGGTCGGTCCGAACGCCCTGACCAGAGACCAAATGGCCCAAGTACTCCACCTCCGCCTGACCGAAGGAGCATTTGGAACGATTGGGATAAAGATGGTGCTCACGAAGTCTGGCAAGAACCTGTTCCACGTGGTGCACGTGGTCCTCCCAGGTCGCGCTGTAGACGAGGATATCATCAAAGAATATCAGGACAAACACCCGCAGGAAATCTCTGAATATCTCATTCATGTTGGCCTGGAACGTAGCGGGCCCTCCAGTCAGCCCATTGGCCATAACCAAAAACTCATAATGGCCGTCATGTGTCCGAAAAGCCGTCTTATGGACGTCCTCCGGGGCCATCAATATCTGATAATATCCGGAACGAAGATTCAGCTTGGTGAAATGCTGCGCTCCATGCAGTTCATCCAGTAACTCCTCTATGTGAGGAATCGGGAAGTTATCTTTGACAGTAGCGCCGTTCAAGGCCCGGTAGTCCACACAGAATCTCCAGGACCCATCCTTTTTCTTGACCAAAATAATAGGAGCCGAGAAGGAACTCGTACTCGGCCGAATGATGCCAGCCTCCAGCATCTCCCGGACACTGCGTTCGATCTCCGCCTTCTGAACGTGCGGGTAGCGGTAAGGACGAACATTTCTAGGCTCAGCGCCCGCCTTGAGCGGAATACGGTGATCCCGAAACCTCGGCGGTGGCAAAGTGTGTGGCTCCTGAAAAACGTCAGCATAATCAGTCAGAAGTAACTGTAACTGAACCGGTACCTCAAGAAGTGTGGAATCGCCGGTCTGGACCTCCCGAAGGACGGCCATGATCTGCCTATCCCCGCTCAACCGCTGCAAGCTGTGAAGAGAAACCTCCTTAATAGGAGAGGACATGAGACCCTTCAGGCAAATCTGTTTTTCCCCGTGCACAAACTCCATAGTCATGTGCTTCCAATCAAAAGTCACCCGCTGTAACTGGCGCAACCACTGAACTCCCAACACCATGTCCGAACCCCGAATAGGCAATAAGTAGACGTCAGTCCGTCCCACATAACCATGTATCCGCATTTCCACTCCCTTCAGCACCCCCTGGCACTGCAGCTTGCTGCCATCCGCCACCATAACGTGAAAGGCAGCCCCCCTGTCAACCACGTGTCCCACGCGCCGTGCTACGTCGGGATGTATGAAGTTGTGGGTGCTCCCACTGTCCACCAGAATAGTAACCTTCTCTTGGGCAATCCGGCCCGCCAGCCGCATTGTAAGAGGGGGAGCGCAACCCTCGAGAGCATGGAGAGAAACCCCAAACTCGGTCTCCTCCAATTCTTCCCCCAATTCCTCGTCCGGAGCCGGCCCGTCCTCATCCTGATGCAACATGAAAACCTGCAGCTTTTGGCATTTATGACCTGACACAAACTTCTCGTCGCAATTAAAGCACAAGCCCTTCTCCTTCCGAGCGGCCAACTCACTCCAAGACAACCGAGTCACCGTTGGTTTGGTACCCGTGTGCTGCTGTGGCCGGGGCCAAGGCTGTCCTACTCGTGATGCGGGTCCGCTGTCTGTTGAACTTCTCCTCCTGGATACGCGCCAAAGTAATGGCGTGGTTCAAGGAACGAGGCATGAGTGCCTGCACCTCGTCACGAATGTGCTCCTTGAGACCCGAGATGAAACAGCTGTAGAGTGTCCTCTCCGGCCACTGAACCCAATTTGCCAACTTTTCGAACTCAGTGCGGTACTCCAACACTGATCCTTTCTGACGAAGCTTCTGAAGGAGGGCCTCAAAGTTGTCGTACTCCAGTGGACCAAATCGGGCCGTAAATCCATCCACAAACTCCCCCCAAGGCACGTACTCCCGTCCCCGCAGGAACCACTGCATCCACTGGAATGCGTCGTCCTTCAAATGAAAGGAAGCCAACTGCACCCACTGTCCGTCAGGCACCTCCTGGTACTGGAAAAAAAGTTCCGCCTTTTGAATCCATTCCAAGGCGCCACCGCCCTCGAACTCCGGAAAGTACATACGAGTTAATCCGGGAGTCAAGCGTTGTGTCCCCTGACCTCCTTCCCGTCTTGCAGGCTCCCCTTGCTCGAAACCGCCGTAACCATGATGCTGACCCGCTCCCCAAGGCGGAGGTTGCGGCTGGCCGCCCCATCCTGGGCCAAAACCGGCCACCCCTGGCGGCCCAAACCCGCGCAGAGGAGGGAGGAGCCCCCCTCTTTGCTGTCCCATCGTGTCGGGTGGCCGCCGGAACCCAAATGGGTCGTCACCGCCCCGGCGCCCCTGCCCTTGGCCGAATCCAGGCTCGCCGAGCCCCGCTGCCGCAGATCCCAGCGGAAACGACCCCGCCGGACCCCCGTACGCCGCCGCCGACCCTCCGGGTAGACCGTAGGCCGTCGAGCCAACTCCGCCCGTCCCCGGCCAAGCCGTGCCCGGCGCGATCCCGCCCGATGCGCGCGTCCGCTCCGTTTCCGGAAACCGCACGCCGACGCCCTCCGCAAGTCGCACGCCGCCCGTAGCCGCTGGATCGGCCCCCGATCCGGCCGAATCTTCGTTCGCCGGTGCCTTACCTTTCAACAGCGTCTTCAACTCCTCCATCCGAGCGTCCAACCGCCCTTCCAAAGCCGCCATCGAATCGGTTAGCCCAACAACGTTCTCCTCTAGGGTTTCAATACGCGAGGACTCCTCTTGAGTGCGAGTAGTCACCATTTCGGAGAGACGAACACCTCTGATACCAAATGTTAGGAGAAAGCTAGGAGAGAAAGCAACTAAGAGAGATCTAGAAAGCTAAGGGAGAGGATTAGGGTTTGAGGAGGGAAGAAGAAGCTAACCTGATAATACTCTTCATACCCCCCAAAGGGGGGCTGCCCGGATATATATATATCCGGGCATGGAGGGGCCGGCCGGCCCTTCCCAAGGGGGCTGAACCCGCCTGGTTCAGCCCCTGGCCGGCGGTTCAGTGAGTGGGGCCTGAACCGGAAGGTTCAGCCCCGTTGTTTAGCGCGCCCTTGCTCCTCCGAACATAATGACGACCCGTAAAGCGTAGCGGGGGCGTAACAGATAAAGACTTGACTGTTGTTGTAATATTATTTACACATCTAATGGGTGTATTATCTACACTTTTTTTTAATAATTCATTAATTTATCATTCCTAATTTTGCTGTACAACTATTTATGTTCTAATTTCTACCACACACCTTAGTTGTAGAAAGGAATACTATTGTTTGATGTGAAAATTGGAGTAATTTTTAGAGAAGATGCACACAACTTAGCTTTACACTCTTGTAAGATACCTCTTGAGGCTCGGAAAGCTACAGATTCACTTGATTGACGACAATATCAATGATTGAGAACAAAGGAGTTATTCAAGATTAAGGCGATTATATGGAAATTAAACTTATGAAGCATACAATAAAATTATGAGAGAGGATAGTGGAGCATATGCTTCAAAAGATAATTTTGTTTTGGATAAAGTAGTTTAGTTTTATACTAGAATGTTTTTGTATGGATGCAATTTTTGTATTAACACAATTTCAAAAAAGTATAAAGAGTAAATGAAGGACTCACATGTTTTTGATTGATCTCAAAAAGTGTTGTTCAAGTACATTGTTTTGAATTCGACATGTTATTGTTTAGGGCAAAAAGATATTTTTATAAAAAAGTAGATTATGTTCTTTAGCAAAGATATAAACTAACATATATGATTTTTTTCGATATATTATTCGACGCGACTTTTGAACATTTTGTCTACTATTTTATTTTATGTTATGTATTATGTTATTAAAGGCGTGCCTAAGGCTCACCAGGCTCAGAGATTTGCGCCTCTGTGCGCCTTATTTGTGGCTTTAGAATATAAAAGGTGCGTCTGAGTGAGATTTTTGTTGTAAATTTTTTTCTTCAAAAATTAAGAAAAAAATAATGTAAGAGCTCAATATTTTTTTTATCGATTTAATGTTTGTGAAAGTTAATTGTGCGTTTAGACTTAAATATGATGCAAATAACCACATTGATTCTATTTTTTAAGAGATATAAATGATAGTAGTGAATGATTAATTAGTAGACTAGAAGAAAATTTTGATATAGAAGCTGAAATGATGTTTGATGCTGATTATTTAAAATGTATGTGGTTGCGCCTTGCCTTCGTCAGGCGCGCGTTTGCGCCTTGCCTTCGTCAGGCGCGCGTTTGCGCCTTGCCTTCGTCAGGCGCGCGTTTGCGCCTTGCCTTCGTCAGGCGCGCGTTTGCGCCTTGCCTTCGTCAGGCGCGCGTTTGCGCCTTGCCTTCGTCAGGCGCGCGTTTGCGCCTTGCCTTCGTCAGGCGCGCGTTTGCGCCTTGCCTTCGTCAGGCGCGCGTTTGCGCCTTGCCTTCGTCAGGCGCGCGTTTGCGCCTTGAGCCTTGCACCTAGGCTCTATGTTGCACCGACACGCGACACGCGACACGACATGACACGCGACTCGTCCATTCTCCTAAACTAGTAATATTCGACACGTTCGGACACGTTTGTTAAATTCATATTTTATAATTACAAAAATTGTAAAATACTAATAAATAGACAAGAAATGAACAAACTTGGCATATAAAAATATAATACTCATACTTACATGTTATATATCATCTAAAAAAATAACTGATTCCATGTCTGGCTCATCCAGTGAGAGATTTGCAATTTCCAGCATACCAACATCTTTGAATGTATCAAAAGCATCTCCGCCAATATCCCACATCTTTGTTTCTCCTTTTGTATATTGTGGATTTTTTCTTGAAAGTAGGCGTAGATTGCTGTGTATGAAAACCAGATCTTCTGCACGCTTTGGTGTCATTCTATTTCTCTTCATTGAGTGCACAAAAGAGTATGTACTCCAATTTCTTTCTGCACATGATGATGAGGATGGTTGTGCAAGAAGCTTTAAGGCTAAGCTTTGTAGAATAGGAGCATTTGCTCCATGAACAACCCACCAAGCCTTGGGATCCATAGAATATTTGCTTTGAATTGAATCAAAATCTCTAAAATCTCATGTATGCAAAATTTGCATACTCTAAATTCACCCGTGTTCTCTCCTCAATATCCAGAAAGTATTTCCTAAATATTTCTTAGTTTCTTGAATTATCTCACTATCCTTGTATGGAGTATCAATGCCAGCACCATTCTGAAATTATAAAAAAGTAATAATATATTTGGCTCATGTATCTCATTGGTAATTTCTATCAACTAGGGTAGAAGATAACAAGCTTATCGATTCATATTCAATGTAATGAAGAGGAGAAATATATTAGATGATTCAAAAAACAATGCCCCACATCCACTTCTTCGTGACAAGGAACATGGGGGAGGGCCTCCCTAGTTCTCACTTCCAGCACAAACGCCATTTTTGGCATTTGCATGTGGAGGAACTGAGAGCACCCTAAATGTGAATGTCGCTTGCCGCACCAAAACACATTTCGGTCAACACGTTGGGCGGATAACGGGATGCCAGAAATATCCAAGTATAAGAATGGAGCTTAAGATAGACTTACGAGTGCAGGAAATGATCGAACAACCAAGCTTTGAGCAAGAAAAAACTTGAGCCTGTTAGGTAGAGGAACAGGAATTCAATCACGAAGAGTAGAAGATGACATACCTGGAGCTCAAAGCAGTGAGAGCACGAAGTGTCGAAGATGCCTTAGATCTCGCGGGAGAAGAGCAAGAAAAACGACGATGCCCTAGCTCTGCGGGAGTCGGGAGGAAGATGATCTTCACCGGAAAGCTGATGCCCTAGCTCTACAGGAGGAATATCTTCGCCAGAGTGAGAGCACGAAGAATCGGAGCACGATGGAGCAAGGAAAGCTGATGCCCTAGATTTGCGGGAGAAAGACGACGCATGCTCTGCAGGAGAAATGGGATCAAACAGCGGCTCCGGCTCGGGTTGCTTTAAAAAACAGCGGGACACGCGTGTCCTGTGTGATCAAAAATGTGTCGGCTCTCCGACACGCTTGTCCGAGCGTGTCGGTGTGTCGGACGCGTGTCGGAGAGTCCGACACGGACACGTTGGCCCCCCGAGAGTGTCAGTGCTTCATTGTCCTAGGCTCCAAGATCCGTTTACGCCTTGGCGGGCCTTGCGCTTTTAATAACTTAAGGTTATGCAAAAGTATATATATTTAATATTTATTATATTATATATGCTTAAATTGATTAGACTTATTGTTTCATTTATTTGATTCATTATTACTGCAATTAATTTGTTAAGGTCTTTTTTCGGTGGTGGTCAGATGTAGGGATGTGGGTGGTGGAGATGGTGACGGGATATTACGGAGCCGTGACCGCGGCTGCCTAAGCGGAGTTGCTCGTCGAAGGAGAGAGCCACCAAGATCTCACAATAAAAGAAGGGGAATTAGAATATTTTCTTGCTTACCTCATACATACCCCCACATGCCTTTATATAGGTTACACGTAATGATGACTCACCTAATAATCTCCTAACTCTCACCTAACATAATGAAATGATAAAGATACAACAACACGATTGACACCTCATAATACGATACATAATACGACGCATAATAACGACACAATACGACACATAACATCTCATCCGTCCTCCGAAAAAGCTTGACCTCAAGCTTTATCCGATTCTCTCGTCGTCAGAGTCCTCAACGTGTAGGTAGAAAAGCCGGGTGCACCTGTGACCACGAGTGTACTGCTCGTCGCAATTGAAACATAATCCTTGCGCGCGGCGTTGCAGCATCTCAGCCCGAGATAAACGGCGGACCTGTGGTGTTGGAGGACCCTCGCGTCGGTTCTGTGGAACAATGTCGGTAGCAGGTGGATATGCCTCTTGGGACAACTAGAGACGACGATCACAGAGCCGTGCCAGACTCATAGCAGGCACTAAGTTCCGGAGGGGCCTCAAACTCTACCTCCAGACGCAGTCGCTTGCAAAGTCCTGCGGTGAAAATGTTGACCTGCATATCCGGGGCAAGAGGGACATGCGCTAAGAGGAGCTGAAATTGTTCCATGTACTCGTCTATGGTACCCGTTTGTCGTAGAGTTGTGAGTGCACCTAGGGGGTTACTGCGAATAGGAGGTCTGAAATGCAAGTTGCAGAGCCGTTTGAAGTCGTCCCAAATTAGATTCGACCGGTCGGTGAGAAGGCGAGAAGCCCATAAAACAACGGAGTCGAGCATATGGAAAGATGCGAGATGGATTTGATCTGCTGCCGGAGTTTGCTGGTGGCCGAAGAATTGTTCACAGTTGGTAAGCCAGCTCAAGGGATCACTTTTCCCATCATAGGTTGGAAACTCTAATCTGGTATAGCGTGGCACAATTGCAGCGTCGGGGTGCGCGAGGACCGATGGTGGTGATTCGTGGACGGTCAGGGGCGGTGGGGCATTGCGGAGAAGTGGCTGTGCCTGACTGCTGCTTGCATGATCATGTGGCAGGGCGGTTGACAGATCATCGATGCGCTTGGCGAGCGCAACAATTGCCTCCTGATAACGGTCCGCGAGAGCAGTGTGCGCAGCTTGTTGCGTCATGAGGTCATGTAGCATGGACATAATTTGATTGAGTTGTTCAGAGGAGTCGCCCATAGTGCGGGATGAGGAGCGAGAAGAGGAGCGGGTGACCGAGCGGTCGGAGTGCGCCGATTCAGATGACTGAGAGTGGCCGCAAGAGCCGCGGTGGCGCCCAATATTGACAACAAAGAGATGGGCCCACTGATAAATAAAAATGAGGCTTGGAATGGTCTGGCCGAGCTGTTTAAAGAGTAAAATGAGGATGCTGGACGGAATTGGGGGTGGGGCCCATTGCCTTTAGTTGTAATAAAATAATACTTGTATGGGAGTGGTTTAGTAGTCAGAAGGATGGAAGAGGCAGCAGTTTAGAAAAAGGCAGCAGTTTAGAAAAAGGAGCGGCGTGCCGTGTGCGGGGCTCGATGCAGCGCGACAGGGCGTGGGCCTCGATGAAGTGGCGTGCTGCGGCGGTGATGTAGAGGAGGGGCTCAACGGCGTGTGCGGCTTGGGAAAAGACGGAGAAAAAATGCTTGATGTTCCGTCGCCTGCGCTGGTCGTGCGGGAGTAGAGATCGAGGATGCCTGGCGAAGCGGCACGGCTCGACGAGGCCGAAGACGATGCTGCAGGGCAGAGTGCTGGCTGGCGCTTGAGGATTTTGCGGCTGGAGACGATGCTGCGGCTGGAGACGATGCTGCAGGACGATGCTGCAGGACAAGTGTTGGCGTCGAATATTGTTGGACAGGGAGCAGGCTGGCGCCGTAGAAGGGTTGCAACGTCGATTTTGCTGGACAGGGAGCAGGTCATCGCTGATGCAGAAATCAGTCCCTACAGGACTCCGGAAGGGAGCACGGGGATGGGGAGAGGGCTCTGTTGGTGTCGAATAAGCGGATGCGGAAGAATGGAACCCTCTGATACCAAGTTGTTAAGGTCCTTCTTCGGTGGTGGCCGGATGTAGGGATGTGGGTGGTGGAGATGGTGGCGGGATACTACGTAGCCGTGACCGCGACTGCCTAAGCGGGGTTGCTCGTCGGAGGAGAGAGCCACCAAGATCTCACAATGAAAGAAGGGGAATTAGAATATTTTCTTGCTTACCTCGTACATACCCCCACATGCCTTTATATAGGCTACACGTAATGATGACTCACCTAATAATCTCCTAACTCTCACCTAACTCTCACCTAACTCTCACCTAACATAATGAAATGAAAGATACAACATGATTGACACCTCATAATACGATACATAATACGACACAATACGACGCATAATAACGACACAATACGACACATAATAGAATTTTGTATAATCATTTCACAACATGTCTTTCTTATTTCATATTTCAAAAAATTATAAAATTTTTCTGTACATTTAATAGATGATTATTTTTATCCTTGTAATATCAATTTATTATGCATGGAAAAATTTATAATCAATCAACTATATTTATCTTTTTAATATTCTTTGCTTGTTATGAAACTTAATGTTATTTAATTAATGTTATTTTATAAAATTAAATATGTATTATAATGCATCTATTTGTAATGGTTAATAGTTGTTGTAGTGTATTATTAAAGTTTTATTTCTGACACTCCTTGAATTTATTTTGGTATGTACATGATCTTGTCTACTTGTTATGCTATTTTTTTTCTTTTAGAAAATATATAGTTAGTATACATAAATACAAAATTTTTATTTATTTATAAGATTTAAAAATCCAATATTTTTTAATATTCCTTACATATCTCCGACTTTCGATATTTTAAACTCAATCTAACATGTCACTGACATCTGATATTTACAACCTTGATCAAGTACCATATGAATCAATTTGGTGTACATCAAGGCAATGATCCATGTATTTAAGGTAATTAAAGATATATGCATGTGCTCAATAAAGAGTCAATATCATTGTGAGCGGCTGTTGAAGGAAATATGCGTAAAAGCCCAAAGTAAGGCCCATCTAGATCCCACTTCCTCTTTATGAATTAGTCCCACATCGTAGATTGGGATTTCTACTGCTCTATCTCTTCCTATATAAATGTACAAATACCTGTATGTATTTACAATATTTGGAGAAATTAATAAAAATATATTTTATTTCTCTTCATTTTCGTGTATGTCTACATGGTATCAGAGCTTAAACAATCCTAAGGAATTTTTTGGGGTCTTGGTTTCGCTCGCCGGTTTGGGTGGTTAGCTGTTTTTTTGACCGCAGATCT
The DNA here is from genome assembly GCA_039513925.1 of Platanthera zijinensis. NCBI lineage: Eukaryota > Viridiplantae > Streptophyta > Magnoliopsida > Asparagales > Orchidaceae > Platanthera > Platanthera zijinensis. The sequence continues at coordinate 231,099,359 of CM077079.1, forward strand.
GCGGCTCCACTCATGCCTTTCCTTTCGGTCCCCCACTGCTTTTATAGCATTTGCTCATTTTTCTTTGGACTTTGCCTGATTGCCGCTTCCTCGGTCTCTCCTGTCTTGCCGCCTGATCGCTCAGTCTGCCCATGGTCACCCGTGTCTTGCCGCCTGATCGCTCAGTCTGCCCATGGTATCTCGTGTCTTGCCTGATTGCCGCTTCCTCGGTCTCTCCTGTCTTGCTGCCTGATCGCTCAATCTGGCCATGGTCTCTTGGTCTTTCCTGTCTTGCCGACTGCTCACTCAAATCGCTCGCGTCCTCACTCTACTCCTTGCCGCCGCTGCTTGTCGCTCACCTTACTCCTTCGGTTCACCGATTCTGCTCGCGATTCCTGCACTCTTTGTCGCGTATTGGTTGACAAGCCTCCTGCTCGCAGCTCTTGATCGCAGAGGTTTCTTGCGAGTTATCTTGTTTGCCAGGTCGTCTGCTCGCAACACGTGGTCACTGCTCGTCGCTCTCCTTCTCTTTGCTGGCAACCACTGACTTCCGGTCAGATCGACGTTATTTTTCCTCTCTTGCTTGCCGCTTGATCGTCTGTCTAACTGCTTGATCTGTCGACATTTCGGCTCTGGATATATTCGCAAAAATTGACACACCCAACATCAATCAACCAGTTCCTTGCACAACATAGAAGGATCCATACCAGGGTTGATCAACCAACCCCCGATCTCCTCTGTTCACAAACAGACATGTCAGGACGTGTCTTCTCCCGCCCAGATCTTGTTTCAATTGAGGATTTCTGCTTCGCACGTCATTAATAACCAGGTTAACCTCCTTTCAGAGTTTAGACATGAACGAAGAGCTCGACAGATCATCCAACTCTCCTTTCTTTTCCTTAATCCAACAACCGTAGCCATTGAGCCTCCCACTCCTTTTCCTGGCCCAATAAATTTACTGCAGACATGTATTTGATTAATTAATTTCTTATTAGATTAATTAATTGTTTATTAGTTAACTTCGACATGACAACTTATTTTGATGATCAAATTGATATTCGCGAGATATTGCGAATGACGTCAACGACAATGAATCAAGCGATGTTGGAACTGCTCCATGAACTCTTGAAACCCTTCTCGAGCGAGGCCCGATCAAAACAATGAATACAGAGTGTTGACCAATCTGTATCTGTCAAGCTATACCACTGTCGACCCCATAGTTTATATCCATCCGACTACTCTTTAGCAAAAAATTCTGCCATCTTTGAGCTTTGTGTCTCCTACCCGACACCACTCTCGGGGCATTCCTTTCGGTTTTTGCTCACCAGTCGGCGCCGCCACTCTGATCACCGCATTTCACATTCCGTAGGCTCCTCAATCGCGTCGACTGTCCTAATACAAATCTTAGTACCCGTGCCCATACTCCAAATATTACTTCCGACAATCTCCCCCTAACAAATTATGCAATATATTGTAGGTCGAATTGTAATGATATGATTGACTAAAGATAAGATAGTGTGAAATAAAGTTAATGGTGGACATGCTCAATAGATTGTGGAAGATGCATCAATAAGGTGAATAAATAAGATTGTTATATAGTTAATGTATAAATGAAAAGTAACACTTACAAATTGTGCAAAAGGAACCTAAAATATTTTAACACTCAATAAGTAAGAATGTAATTTAGTATTATTAAAGACAACATGAAATAGTTGGGATAAGACTAACCATATGTTAATTAAATAGAATTACCCTCTTTAATCGTATAAATCTGTTAGATTGTTATGGGCTCACACTAGTTATACTTTAATATTTTATGTCTGTCTTATTAAATCGTTATGTTATGAGTCATTACCGTCTTTTAGTATTTTGAGTATTTTCAAATGTTCAGACTTATTACGAGTATGCCATTTTGTAATTCTATATAAGGATCCCTAAGGTCATGAATGAAGGGAAGGAATGGATGATTGTTATGAGATCCTTTCTTCTCCCTAGTTTTCTCTTGTTTTCCTCCTTTTTAGGGTTAGGGATGTGTCTCTTCTTCCAACTTCTCCCTTAGATTGAGCTTCACTTCCTCATCACATTCTTCGTAGGTTGGGCACAACTCCCTTGTATCTCCACCCCACCATCACCTCCGATAAGATATTGACGCGCTACGAGTTTTCCCGTAACAATTTGGTAACAGAGACATTCCATCCTCTACGTCGCCGATGTGACCCACGGTAACGAGCCCAACATCCAGCATGTCCGACTCCATCCAATTTCCTCATCAGATCCTCAGTTGTGCATGTCGACGTCAACAACAACACACTAACAACAACACCATCTCTGCTCGTACCCTCTATTTGTATCCCATACGAGCAACAATGCTTACCCTGGACACGCGTGAGTCCTCATGTTTCTTGTACCAAACCACAGTTGGAATAGATCAATTTGCAGGTGTGTGCATCCTGGACTTGATCGTTCCCCGCTGACTTTTCGGCTTTGGATCGACTCGCAAAATACGACACACCCAACATTGATAAGCCAATTTACGCACAACACAGAAGGATCCAACCAGGGTTGATCATCAACCCCCGATCTCCTCTGGCCACAAACATCGCCGACCTGTCTTCTCTCACTTAGATCTTGTTTCAATTGAGGATTTTTTGCTTCGCGCGTCAACAATAACATCGCCGACCTCCTGCCAGACATGAACAAAGAATTCGATAGACCGTTATGCAACCTGTGTTGCCTCATTGCACTTTAATTAAATTTTTTTCGCATATTTATCTCTTCTAGTTTCGTGCACGTTGTTTGCGCGCGTATGTTTATTTTGCGCATGTCACTCGCGCACGCTCGTGCATCTTATTGACGTGACCAACCAATAAGATCATCAATAAAATGGGCCGTCAAACTAGGTAATGCGATAGTTATGGCAAACTCACAAATAATAATAAAAAATTATAATTAAGCACTTTTAAATTGGTAAAATTAGAATTAAATACCTATTTAATTCTCATTTCAAAATCCCTCTTTGATACTTTTAAAAATCATTCCCTTTATCAAATTACTAAATCCTACTATTTAGTTAAATAGCCCGACCCCCTCCAAATGGAACAACTTTGAAAAATTAGAAAACAGAGTAATTCTCTGTTTTTCTGAAACTCCAGCCCGCCCTTATCTTGACGATGCCACTGCCCCTCGCCCAGAAGCTCGCCGGTCTTCCTCCAGAGGCCAACATCAATGCCTACAATTTCCACGATCCCAGTCATTCCCTCTCCATCGTTCCTAGTAAACTCAACCATTCTTCCATCGGGTTCGACCAAGCTTAATGTCGATCAAGCTGACGCTCGCTCCTGCCGCCGCTGTCGCCGAAAAATACGTCTGCAACGCCGACAAACTTTTAGGGCTTCACCCCTTCCTCTTTAGCCCCTTATGACTCTCTTCCTACCATTCCCAACGCCAACAGCTGCCTGCACCCCTTCCATTACTATTCGAACCCCGTCCTCATTTCTGGCAGTCAACAATGGTTCAAATTTAAGTTGCGTTTGAGCCTATGGTAAACCCCTCCCTCTTTCTTGCTCCTATTTTGTTAGATCTAATTAAATACTTATAATTTAATGATCAATTAATTAAGATCTTGCTTTCCCTAAATTATCATCTTGCCTCTTTGTCGTTAATTTGGAAAAAACACTGTTCGTTCACCTTCGCTTGTATATCTGTGGATGATTTATTTCATGGCGTTGATTGCTTTGGATAGCTTAGTCCTTGCATGATTTTACGAACCATAGTTCGATTGTCGCTTACAAGCCTTCGTGAAAATCTCTTTTGTGCTACATATTTGAAGGAACTCAACTTTGTTAAATTAAAATCAAATCAGAAATTCTCGATTGCATCAGTTTGGTATCGGAGCGTGAATTAGGCGATACCCGCTTAAAATTTTTATTTTAAATTTAAGGAATTAAAAGCAAACAACAGCAAAATATTTCCTTTTTTTACTTATGAACTTTAGAGGGTAAAAGATCTTTTATCTCTCTCATTAAAATCCTTTAGGGCCTTTTAAAAAATATTTCAATTTTCACATATTTTAATAATCCTTTTTTCCGCTTATAAAAAATTTTATCACGAGTAATTTTAAAAAGAGCAAATTTTTTTTTTAGAAAATTTTCTTAATTAAAAAAATGTTATTTTGATATTTTAATCTTAAAAATTTATTAGGATCTTTATTTTTTGTTGAAAACAAAAAATATTTCCCTTTTGAGGTGAAAAAACTTTTTTTTTAAAAACTAAAGGAAAATTTCAATTAAGATCTTTATAAAAAGAAAAATTTATCATGTATTCCTTATCTCTTTTTAAATTTTTTTTATATAAACTAAGTAAAAAAATAATTATTTTTTTCAAATATTTTAAATTTGAATATTTTGTCTTGTTTAGATGTTAAACTATTTTAAGTTAATTTTTAATTTATTTTTAAAATAAAATGAAAATTTGTGTAGGTTTAGAGAGTAGCGCGGGAGATCTAAATTCTCAAATAAAAAATGATCAGAAGCAATAACGTCTCTCACCACTAATATAAAGCACGATTTAAACGGGTTCCACGGCTTAAGTAGTAACACTCAGTCTCATGTACATTGATGTCATGAAGAGAGCACTCACCCTAAACTCTTACAGCCTACAAACCCAAGTGATTTTGATGGTCTTCTAGGGCTTGAGAGATGTTTAGGCTGGTATCATAGTATAAAATATTTTATGAGTTGGAGTTACATACCCTTGAGTAGACAAGTCGAGTTTGTAACTTGCAGGTTTAAGGGACCCACATTAGATTGGTGGAAATAACTAGAACGTAGGAGAGAAGTTATTTTTGCCTCCCTTAACTACCTGGGTTGAGTTTAAAACGGAATTGCGCAAATGCTATGTTTCCCCCAATTGCCTACAAACTATGCATGCATGGTAGATTCCATAGTCTACAACAAAGGGGTTTATCCGTAGATGAGTACAGTAATAAATTTTTAGTCCTTCAGTCTAGGCTAGGTATTCAAGAGGGCAATGTGATGACCGTGTCCCATTATCTACACTGGTTGCACTACTCAATTAGGGATCAACTAGAGCTACACACTTATCACAATTTAGAGGAAGTTTCTAGTATGGCTCGTAGAGTAGAGTCTTGGTTTTGGTCCGCTAATATATCTCATCCTAGTTTCTCCATTTCCCCCACTCTTATGGTCATTAATTCTCCTTGTCCTACAACTTCCATGAGCACTGTGGCTCCACCTATCTCCTCTATATCACTCCTTTTAGTCTTAGAGATTCTTCCTGAGCCCCATTTCAAGAAGGAGTGCTCCTTTGTGTTTGTCCTATGATCTCCATTGCAATTGTGACTCCACTAATCCCCACTATATTACAATCATTAATCACTGAGTTTCTTCCGGAGTCTCTGCTACAGGAAGGAGAACTTGCTAGTGACAACCATTCAGCTTAGATGACACAGACGATCTCCACATTTCCTGACTTTCCTAGTCCACTATAGCCGCACACCCCTGAGCCCGTAGACACTATGCTTGACGTTCGCTTGTCATTGACACTAAAGTCATCACCTTGTATTAAATTTGTATTTGGTGACCGCACTGCTATTATACCCAATGATCCTTTATGTTTAAACACGCACAACAAACTTTATCATCAAATTAAATATCTATTTAAGAATTCGTATTGGGAGGATAATAATGATCCTTAGAATTTTTACTCATCATAGGGACACATGCTTTAAAAGTTTTCTTTGGAAAATGCCCTCATCTTTCTCACCATTGTCAATAATCTCATATTTAGAAATAAGTGTATACCCATCATCTTCTTCATCATAGTCAATAACTCCCTTATTCTTTACAAATAGTTGCATAACTCTCATAATCTAATATTAGATAATTTGGTAAAATGATAAAAATATGCATTATAGAAAATTTTAATTGGAATTCATGATAAAAAAACTCAATTTTAATATTTACCTACATATTATTTAATTAAAATATATTTAGTAATTAATAAAAATATGTATTGTAGAATTCTTTGTTTAGAATTCATCGTATAAATAAAAAAAGTAATTAAAATTTATACATATATTATTTAATAAAAAATATATTTTGGCTAAATAGCACAAATAAACTAGGTATTTCTAAAGAAATGATAAAATTCACGAAATATATATTTTTATGATTTTTTGTTTACCTTATTTAAACTTAAATGCATTTTTTTTGCATATTTGACAAAAAAAGAATAAAGCTAAATAATATTTATTAAAAAAAATAAACAAGGTTATTTGATTAATTATTTTTATTGATTTATTATAATTTATGGAATTAAAATAATTCATAATCACCATTAATCATGTATCTATAAAATATATAATAATAAAGCACATAAATCAAGATTTTAGAAGTTATAATAAATTTGTAAAAAGTAGTTAAATGACCTTGTTTATTTCATTTAAAGAGTTTATCCAATTTTGTTCTCGTCTTTTCAAAAAGTACGAAAAAATGCATATAAATTTAAACAAATTAAATAAATTAGAAAAAACTTAAAAACTTGTATTACATGAATTTTGTGATTTATTTAGAAATACTCATTTATCTGTGTTATTTAGCCAAAATATATTTTAATTAAATAATATGTAGGTAAATATTTGAATTAAGTTATTTTACTATGAATTCTAATTAAAAATTTCTATAATACATATTATTATCAATTACTAAACTATCTAATATTAGATTAGGAGAGTTATACAACTATTTGTAGAGATTAAGGGAGTTATTGATTATGGTGAAGAAGATAAGGGGGTTATATACTTCTTTATAAATATTAGAGGGTTATTGACCATGGTGAGAAAGATAAGGGGAGTTTTTCACCTATTTATAAAGGTAAAGAGGGTTATTCATTATGGTGAAAAAGATAAGGGGGGTTATCAACAATTTACTCCATTTTAAATGGTTAATTTGAGATCAATTTTAAATTTTGTAACGTTAGCTAGATTCTACCGGATGATATGTTTGGGATAGTTGATCTTGATCTAGTAGACACTCGTAAGTGTCTGGCAGGAAAGCGTATGATGCGATATGATTTGTTGATTCCAGAAGTCGTCTGTGTTTACTCCTTACCTTTCTTCTTTAATCTTTATTCTCTCCCGTTTTTTGATTCTTGTCTCTTTGATGCTCTGATTTTTACTGATCATTTAAATATTATGAATAACAGTTTGCGTGTAACTTTGGAATATTGCAGTGAAGGATCCTTCCTTTGACCCACTACCTATCACAACCAAGAGTTTCTCTCACCCCGTTACATTTTCAGACTTATTTTGGCAGAGTTTACTCAGGTTTTGGTTATTCAGCAACATGACAGTAGCAGAGCAGTTCCAAATCGATGTTTAGACACTTTAGTAGCTCTTTCAATCTCGGGAGAATTGATGCAACCTGTGTCGCCTCATTGCACTTTAATTTCATTTTATTCACATCTATATCTGTTGTATTTTCGTGCACGTTATTGGCACGTGTATGTTTATTTCGAGCATGTCAATCGCGCATGCTCGCACGACTTTTTTGACGTGACCAACCAATAAGATTATGAATACAATGACTGTCAAATTAAGTAATGTGATAATTATGGAAAGCACACGAAGATTAATTAAAAATTATAATGAAGTACTTTAAATTGGTTAAATAAGTATTAAATACCTATTTAATTCTCATTTTTTGGAATAATTTTACATGCAAAGAATACCAAGTAGGAGAAATCCTTAAATCTCTTGCCTTTGAAATTCCTAATTTTATACTTAGAATTTTCTTAAAAAAATCATTCCCTTTATTAAATTACCTAAATACTACTTTTAATTCCTAATTATCTGTTTTTTCGAAACCCCGGCTCGCCCCTATCTCGACGACGTCACTATTCCTCGCTTAGAAGCTCGCCGGTCTCCCTCTAGAGGCCAATGCCTGCAGTTTCTATGAGCCCAGTTGCCCCCTCTTCCATCGTACCCAATCGACGCAGCCGTTCCTTCGCCGGGTTCGACCGAGCTCATTGTCGATCGAGTTGACGCCCGCTCTTTCCTCCCTTGTCGCCGAAAAAACATGTATGCAATGCCGACCGACTTCTAGGGCTCCACCCCTTCCATTACTGTTGAACCCCGTTCTCATTCCTGCCAGTCAACAAAGGTTTGAGTTTGAGTTGCGTTTTAGCCCATGGTAAACCCCTCCCTCTTTATTGCTCCTATTTTGTTAGATCTAATTAAATTCTTATAAATTTAATGGTCAATTAATTAAGAGCTTGCTTGCCTTAAACTATCATCTTACTTCTTTGTCGTTAATTTGGAACAACTCCATTCATTCACCTTTGCTTGTATACCTGTGGATGATTTACCTCATGGTGTTGATTGCATTTATGGCTAAGGTCTTGCATGAGTTTGCGACCCCCTAGTTCGATTGTCGCTTACAAGTTTTCGTGAAAATCTCTCTTGTGCTACATATTTAAAAGAACTCAATTTTTTTTAAATAAAATCAAATTAGGATCTTCCGACACTCCTTTTTTTTCCTTGATCCAACAACCATAAGCCATCGAGCCACCTACTCATTTTCCTCAGCCTAGTAGATTTATTGTAGATATGCATTTGTTTAATTAATTCCTTATCGAATTAATTAATTGCTTATTACTTCACTTCGATGTGATAACTTGTTCTGACAATCAAATTGAAATTCACGAAATATTGCGAATGACATCAACGACAATGAATCGAGCAATGCTTGAACTGCTCTCTGAACTCCTGAAACCCTATTTGAGCGGGCCCCAATCGAAACAATGAATAAAGAGTGCTGACCAATCTTTGCCTGTCAAGCCACACCAATGTTGACCACACAATTTATATCCATCCGTCTACTCTCCAGCCACAAATTCCGTCAGCTTTGAGTTTTGTGCTGCCTACCCCCACCACTCTCGAGCCATTCCTTTTGGCGTTTGCTCACCAGACGGCGCCACCACTCTGATCACCACAATTCACATTCCATAGGCTCCTCAATTGCGTCGGCCGCCCTCAACCATTGGGCATCCATGCACAAACTCCAAATATTTCTCTCGACAATCTCCCCTAACATCCACTCTCATTCCAGAGCGATCCAATCATCATTCCAACCAGGCGCTATACTTTCAGGATGCAACTCCCCCACCACAACATTCCCATTGTAGCAACATTATTGTTTGTGTTAGCCACACACAAGCAACACCCCCATCACAACATCACCATCGTTCGTGTCAGCCTTGAGCATGACATAACCTCTCCCTCCGATAAGGCGATGACATCTCAATTCTAGTGACACGCTACAAGGGTTTGTTCTAGTGCGAATCTAAGGAACCATATGACTGCCTCACATGTTCTATGCCATTCAATGAGCTTTAAGAACAAACTCAAAATGCTCAATGTGAAGGAGAGTGAGATGTTATGGGCCCACACTAGTCATCCTTTAATAATTTATGTCTAAGTAAAGAAGAAATTTTGTGTCTTACATGTTTTTTCAATAAAATACTGAAGTCAAATAGGATGCCGAACCAATAGAGAGAAAGTATCTTGGTACCTTTGTATAGGAACAAAGAAGATGTACAAAATTGTGTTAATTACAGAAGAATTAAATTAATGAGTCATACCATGATACTATGAGAATGCGTAATAGAAAGAAGAGTAAGGCAAGAGACTAGTATCTCAGACATTCAATTTGGATTCATGCCAGGGCGGTCAATCATGAAAGGTATATATCTCTTGAGGGGACTCATTGACAACTATCAAAAAAGAAAACAAGATTTGCATATGTTGTTTATCAATCTTGAGAAGGATTATGAAAGGGTTCCAAGAGAGATCATATGGAAAGTCTTAGAAAAGAAAGGTATAAATTTATCATACATTGACATAATCAAAGATATGTACACATATTCAGTGATGCGGGTGAGGACATATGGAGGATTAACACATGAATTCTCTAGCACTGTTGGCTTACATCAAGGTTCAACTTTAAGCCCTTATTCTATATTCAATAAGCAATACCTTGGTGTTTATTGTTTACAGATGATATCGTTTTGATCGATGAGACGCGCGGGGGTGAAAACGCGAAACTTGAATCTTGCAAGACACTTTAGAAAAGATGGGTTTTATGTTAAGCAAGACAAATGCGAAGTATATGAAGCTTAAATTTAGCAGTACAAGAAGGACAGATGACTTCGTTATTAAGTTGGGTGATCAAGATATTTCCCGCAGTGAGTGCTTTAAATATCTTGGATCGATAGTTCAAAAAGATGGAGGTGTTGATAACGATGTAATACATAGAATCCAAGCAGGTTGGTTGAAGTGGAGTGACGCGTTAGGGATCTTATGTGATCGTAAAGTACCATTAAAACTTAAAGGCAAGTTTTACCGTATTGCAATTAGATCAACGATGCTCTATGGTTCTGGGTGTTGGACAGTGAATTGTGTACATGAGCAAAAAATGAGAGTTACAGAGATGAGAATGCTTAGGTGATTGTGTCGACACACGAGATTGGATAAAATTAGGAATGAATATATTTGAAATAAGACAAGAGTGACACCAATTGCAAAGAAAATGCGAGAAGCTTGACTAAGATGGTTTGAACACGTACAAAGGAGACCATTAGAGGCACCTGTTAGGCGTTGTGAGAGTTTAATCACTAGGCATGTTAAACGGGGGAGGGGTAGACCAATAAATACTTGGAATGAAACTATAAGGAAATACATGATGTACTTAGGCATTAGTGAGATTATGACTAAAGATAGGGTACAATGACGACAAAGGATTCATATAGCTGACCCCACTATAGTGGGATAAAGGCTTGAGTGTTGTTGTTATTTTATTAAGCTGTTATGTTACAAGTAATTTAGTATCTTTTAGTATTTTTAATACAAGTCCAAATGTTCGGGCTTAATACCATTTTGTAATTCTGTATAAGGACCCCTAAGGTTATGTATGAATGAATGTTTCTCTCTTGTTATCTCTTTCTCTCCTTTTAGGGTTAGGTTGAGCAAGATTCCCCCTTCCTCGTTCTCTCTTTGGTTGTGCTCGGCTCCCTCATCACATTCTCCGTAGGTTGAACACGACCCCCTTGTATCTCTACGCCTACCACCATCCCCAACCAGATATTGATCCGCTACGGGTTTGCCCGTAATAGATGCGTACATTAGGTTTTATTGTGTAGGTGGGCTATCCATTTCCACATGAAAGTGGAATTCTTTGATGAACAAAACAAGCTTTCTTTTTTGGAATTTAATGAACCCTCAGAAAATTGAAGTTACATTTCTATTTATTATTACTAGGTATCGTTTGAGTTCCTTTTATAAATTTTCCCTGTGATAGTCTTATCTTTTGGAGAACTTTACATATTATGACTTGGTGGACTATGAAGGAAATCAGCCTCTTACAGTATTGTTTCTTCTTTTTATCTGTTATTTGCTCGCTGTTTATTTGTTTTTGCACTGCTGTTTATTTGTTTTTGCACTTCTGTTTTACTTTAGATTTTGGAAATGAACCCAGAAGATGAGGCCGAGGAAGATGGTGCAAATGTTGACCTGGACTCACAAAGAAAAGGGAAATGTGTTGTATTGAAAACTTCTACACGCCAAGTAAGCTACGAGTTCTTTTTCATTTTTAGTTTGTGAAGTTTGTCTTTTGTGTAACAACTTTGCGATTTCAAAACAGAGCTTTTGCAGTTAAGAGTTCATTTGTTCTCACATACAAATAAATAGAAACGCAAGATTAGTTTTGCAGTTACATCTGTGATTAAGAGTTGTCAAGCTAACAAGGAAAAACACATATTTCTCTGGCTAAACATTTTTTTCTTAAGTGATAAGACATCAGCTGTTTTTTTGAATGTTTTCTTTGCTAGGAGTAGTTGGTCATAAATCTGTTGTGGGCAAACCTGTGGGATGTTGGTCTTGTCGCCTGAGGTTGGCTTGAGGAGGGGATGATTATACTATGGAGCCGGAATCACGACTGTTTAAGCAGGGTGTGCTTGGAGAGAGAAAGAGCTACAACGATCTCTTAACAAGACAAGAGATTCTAATTCTTGGATGTCTTCATTCAACTCATCACTTTCCTTTAAATTGTCTTATAGGATTTAATGACACATAATAACTCATAACTACTATCTTCCTAATGACTCATCATTTAATATCTAAAAGACAATATTCATAAAGACATAAAAACTAATTTAAAGATAACTTGGTCCATAACAGATAATTAGGCATAAAACCCATAATAGATAACTAGACATAATACCCATAACAGATTACTAGGCATAAATCCCTTAATAGAACCATGCTCTAAAATTTCTTGGGATTGTTCCTACTATTAACCATGCAATTGAATTTTTGTTAAGGTTCCTTTTACTATCAAAAAGTTGAAGAGTGTCTCTTTCTCTCTCTCTCTCTCTCTATATATATGTACAGATATTTGTGAAGTAGCATTTTCCCTCTGCTGTCTGAGTTTTATGATCTTGATAATTTGAAACAAACATTTTGTGATTTTTTATCACATGCATTCTGAGTGAATATATTGATATTTAAATGATTTATATTTCTTTTTCCTGCAATGTCAAGCCATATTGTAATTTATTTGTACTTATTTTATATTCCAGACAATCTTTCTTCCAGTTGTTGGGCTGGTAGATCCCGATAAGTTAAAACCAGGAGATTTGGTTGGTGTTAACAAGGACAGCTACTTGATATTAGATACTCTTCCATCTGAATATGATTCACGTGTAAAGGCAATGGAAGTTGATGAAAAACCTACAGAAGATTATAGTGACATTGGAGGCCTTGAGAAGCAGGTGACTCCATTATTTTCTTTGGGAAATTACTATTTTTTTACATTAACAAATTTTTTTAATGGTGCTTATTGTTTCTAAATTAGGTTTTTCTGCTTCTTTTAGATGTTTCCGTTTATTTGAAATACATTCATTTTTACCATCATAATTGTCCTTGTAGGATGTAATTTTTTTTAGCAATTTTTATATCCACACTTGGAAGTAATGAGCTTCATGCATACATCAACAATTTTCAAATATTAATCTAGAAAATACCTGTTAAAAATCAACCCGATACATATGAGGTAAGGTTACTCGGAGGTGACCATAACACCCAAAATAACTCAATGGACCAACTCCTTTCTGTGTTAGGGTTTATTAAAGCAATATGTAAAAATGGGCAGTAGAGCCGCACACTAGAAGACTTCGACGCTTTATGTATGCTTAGAAGCAGGTACTCATTATTTTTCATTTTCAACATGGTATCAGAGTCGTGATCAGGAATCGTAACACTACTTATCTCCTTTTGACGTTACTGGTTGTGGTTTTGGACGGTAGCCTTTTATCCAATAGTTATCTGTTTGGTTCTCATCTTATCCTGCCCGTTGCAGCCAACTCTCCTATACCTCGTTGACGACTACTCTCTTATTCCCTGTCGATGACTGCCCTCGATGACATCTGTTTGTTCTAACAGGATCGGCAATGCTTGACAACAAGTCATCTACTTGGCTCGGGTGAGATCTTTGTTCATCTGGTTGATGGGGATGACGTTGTTAGCTTGAGCGGTGCTGGATGCTGATAACAATCTGCTTGGAATTGGACGGGCTTCACCTTTCCTACATCAATATGACTTACAACCTTCTTATTGATTTTTTTCCTGCTGGCTAAGATCTGGACTGTATTGGATTTCTTCTGATTGTTTTTAACTGATTTCTTCTTGTAAGCTGAGAAGTCTTCTTTTTGCTACATTTTGTTTATTGGGGTTATTTCGTGATGTAGGGTGTGGCTAAACACATTATTACTTGATCAACCCCACGACAAAATGTTTATATTCATGTGATTCAACGGTTCTATTCACACAGTTTTCCCAAATTAAACTGAATGGACTGAATCATCTTCAATGGGCACAATCTTTCTGCATTTTGTTGGAAGTCACAAAAAACGGAAATTTATTACTAGGTCAAGACCTCCTAAAAATGAGGCCTCTTATGAGGAGTGGGAAAGAGAAAATTTGACTATTATGGATTGGCTTCTCAACTTTATGGATTTGCATTTTTTTGTACCATTTATTATTTTATTTGATTTTCAAAGAGATTTGGGATCTAATTGAAAAAAAATTATTCCAAGAAGGATCTAGACAGAGTTTACCAATTGCACTTAGAGTGGTTTAACACATTATAGGTAGATCAACCCTGCAACAAGTTTATGTTCATGCGATTCAACCATTTTATTCACAGTTTTTCCCAAATTAAACTGAATGGACAGAATTATTTTCAATGAGCACAATCTTTCCGCATTTTTGCTGGAAGTCGTAGGAGACCGAGATTTATCATTAGGTCAAGACCTTCTCATCCTAAAACTTAGGCCTCTTATGATGAGCGAGAAGCAAAAAATCTAATAGTTATGGATTGACTTCTCAACTTTATGAAATCGAATATTTCGTACCATTTATTATATATTAGATCACCAAAGAGATGTGGGACCTAACTGAAAAAATTATTCTAAGAAGAAGAATCTGGTCAGAGTTTAGTAATTGCACTCATTGCGGATTTTGATGGACACTATACAAGACTTTGAAAGCTACTATAGTAAGTCAACTCATAAATGTGCTAAGACAAGTACTCTGATTTTCAGTAGGTGGAAGATTATCAAAAGGTATGCAACTACATGTGTTTGAAATGTCTTAGGCCTCCCTTCTGAACTTAAATTTTAGAGAGTTCAACCACTATGGACTAGGGAGAGACATTGTTCCTGGCTTGGACTCTGCTTCTCATTGTATTTGGGGTGAAAACAGTAAATCTAACTCTTCCAGTAGAGATGTGGGAAATGAAAAAAGCGCTCTTGTTGTTGATCATTGGAAATGAAAAACTCATAACAATGTCAATGAAATTAAAAATCAAAATTATAAGGGTAAATTGAAATGCCCTCATTGTGGGAAAAAAGGGGGTATAACAAGGAAATGTTTTGGGAACTTCATCCTAACATTGTTCTTAAGGATTGGCTCAGAGGCACCATGATAGATATATTCGACCTCAAACTATCTTGTATAGAACTCTTGATGATAAAAAAGAGTATCATCGCTGAAAAGGAAAATCTTGTTAAAGAACTAGCTGCATTGAAAGATAGTATTGGTAGGTCTTCTTTTTCAGGAAGTCACATGTACAACTACCCAAGCTTCCTCCTTAAGAAGGCCTAATACTCTGTGGATTATTGACTCTGGAGCTTCCGTTCATATGACATGATCTTCGTGTTATGTTACCTCTCTTCTTCACTCTACTGGCAATATCACACTTGTTGATGGGTCATCTGCCTCAGTACCTGTTAAAGGAATTCTTCACATTTCCCTAAGCTCTCTCATATTTTTTTCTTATTCTCTCTTTTCCTATCAATTTATATCTATGGGTTCCCTTACTGGACAAGTTAACTATTCTATCACTTTTTTCCTTCTCATTGCGTCTTTCAGGATCTGTTGAGCATGAAGACGATTGGTGGTAAACATGAGTCTGGTGGGGTCTACAATATAGACACCGGGCATGCCTATGAAGTAGGTTAAGTATGTAAGGATGATCGGTTGGCTTTTTGACATCGTAGTTTTGGGCATATTAGTTTGAAGACCTTGACACTTGTTTTTTTCCACTTTATCTTTTGATTGTAATTGGAAGTCATTGTTAAGCCCGTGACTCCGTGAGCTTGGAAAACGTCGTAATACTTATTCATCCAGTATTAGTTGGATAACTAAATGCTTTGATATGTTACATTAAGATGTGTGGAATGCGCCTATTAGTTCTGTTAATGGTTTTAGCCATTACGTGTCTTTTATTGATTAATTTTCTCGCTTTACATGGATTTATCTAATAGAGCAAAAAAAATCAAGTTTGTCAAATATTTAAATTATTTTGCATGCGAAAACCCTGTATCATTCTAAGATAAAGTGCTAAGGAGTGTTAATGGAGGAGAATTCATGTGTGATGAACTCAAGTATTTCTACAACAAAAAAGATTATTTTTTAAACATCTTATCCCACAAATCCTTAACAAAATGAAGTCACGAAAAGAGAGAACAAACACATATTGGACACTACTAGGTTTCTTTTACGAGAAATGCATGTTCCTAAAGTGGTATTGGACACTGGGCATGCCTAAGGACTATCTTCATGATTAATCGCATGCAATCAAATTCCTTTGGAGGACAGTGTCCTATTCAAATTATGGTACCTAACTCCCCTTTATTTAACCTTCCACCTAAAGTTTTTGGGTGTGTTGCATTTGTTCATGCCGTAGAGCCAAACAAAGACGAGCTTGAGCTACAAGTAGAGCTATCACAGTTCCGGCTCAGTTCTGGTTCTATTAAGAACGTGAACTGAACTGCTAAGGTAACCGTTCTTCAAAATAGAACCAAAATGTTAATTGGTTTGATCGGTTCCAGTTTCGGTTTCAGCATAATTTTTGAAACCGTCGTGTCAACGATTCCGGTTCCGGTTCCACAAGAACCAAAACCATACCGGCCACTAATGATTCCTTCCGGTTCTATGCGATTCGGTTCGGTTTTAAACGGTCCTATGTGTCATAGTTTTAATCATTTTATAACTCTATAATTTGAGGCATTAGAAATATTCACAAAGGTTATTATCTTTTTAAAAATGCATATTTGAAAAAGGAGATTGAAATTCAAATGGTTGGAGCAATAATTTCATGGTTTTTAAAATCTGTATATGTTAAAATTAAACTAATACAGATATGGATGCAAGAATATCTGATTTGACGCACTGAATAAAAAATGAATTGAGTAATATTGTACGATTAAAATAAACTTGATCAAAAAAAATTAATTAACATAAACATGGTCATTAACAAAAAGGCCGGAACGAACACTGTCGGAACGAACACCACCGAAATAGGGAGAAGAAAGCCTTTAACGATCGAGCAAGCAGAGTGAGAAGGAATCCTTCAGTGCAGAGGAGCAGAAAAATGACCTACTGCCGCATGGCCCGCATATGAGTATTTGAATCTCGCTGCAATCAGACGTTTGATATAGGTATAGTTGTATCTATAATACACATATTATTAATACAACACTCAAGCCTTTATGCCACTATAGTGGGTCGGCTATATGGATCCTTTGTCTCCATTCTGCTCTATCTTTAGTCATATTCCTATTTATGGCTGAGTACATCATGTCTATCCTTATAGTTTCATTCCAAATCTTTATTGGCCTACTCCTCTCCCGTTTAACATGCCTAGCGACTAAACTCTCACAACGCCTAACAAGTGCCTCTAATGGTCTCCTTTTTACGATTCTAAACCATCTTAGTCGAGCTTCCCGCATCTTCTCTGCAATTGGTGCCACTCTTGTCTTATCTCTAATACATTCATTCCTAATTTTATTCAGTGTGTGTTCACACATCCAACTAAGCATTCTCATTTCCACAACTCCCATTTTTTGTTCATGTACACCATTCACTGCCCAACACTTAGAACCTTTGAGCATCACTGGTCTAGTTGTAGTACGGTAAAAGTTGCCTTTAAGTTTTAATGATACTTTACGATCACATAAGATCTCCGACACACATGTCCACTTCAACCAACCTGCTTGGATTATATGTATCACATTTGATTAACACCTCCATCCTTTTGAACTATCGATCTAAGTTATTTAAAGCACTCACTACGAGAAATATCTTGATCACCCAACTTAATAATAAAGTCATCCTTCCTTCTTGCACTGCTAAATTTAAGCTCCATATACTCTGTCTTTGCCCTACTCAATCAAATCCATTCTTTTCCAAAGTGTCTCGCTATAAATATATTATTAATAATATAAAAATATGTAATAATATTAATAATTAATTTATATTATATAAAAAATAATAAACAGATTATAGTTTGGTTCTGCTTTGGTCCGGATCGGGTCTAAAAATTCTTAAACCACTCGAGACATTTATGTTCCGGTTCTGGTCCAGATAATAAAAGGAAGAAACAACACTCAAACCATTACTATTTACAGTTCCAAAATTCAAAAGGGCTATAAATTTGCAAACGGTTTGGTCTATTTACGGAACCCGAATAATTCGCAGATGGTTTGGTCCTGTTCTTTGAGGTTCCGGTTCGGTTTGCGATTTTCGGTTTTAAGTGGTAGCTCTAGCCACAAGTGGTCATCTATATTTTCTTGCATTATGCTGTGAATCAAAAGGTCTATAAATGTTATTCCCCTCAAACACACGAGGTTTATATCCAAGAATGTCTCTTTTTTCGAAGATATTTCTTATTATTCCTAGCAAGGAAGACAACTTATGTTTTGAGCACTCTCTCTTTAGAGGATGAGTAGTCAAGAGAGAATGTTTTTGAGGTGGAGGTTGAAATCCTAAACCCCCGAAACAAAATAAGTGGCAAGGCCTTAGAATTCGTACCAATCAGAGAAGGAAGAAGATTTAGATTTACGAGAGTAGGAAGTAAGCTCATGTCGAGGGCGAGAAGACTAACACTCATTGTTGACCACCTATGTATCCTCCACCAGATCCGGAGCCTGAGTCCATTTCTATTGTTGCACCAGTCATTCCTAATCTCAAAAGTTGGTGGACAAAGTATCTTATTGACCATTATGTTGGGTATCCATCTCTCCCTTTTTGCAATCCTATATTACTCCTATTTCTGCGATTTTCATTCCTAACAATTTTCCGGAAGTAATCACCAATTGTTATTGGAGGGATGCTATGGATGTTGAAATGCAAGTCTTACAAATGTAGACCATTTGGTCTATACCGATGGTTTGACACATTGTTGGATGCAGACGAGTCTACACGTATTAATAAGATGATACTCTTGATTAGTATAAGGCCATACTGGTTGCTAAGTTATTTACTCAGATGGATGGCATGGATTTTCATGCTATGTTTGCTCCAGTTGCTAAACTTATGCCAAAATTCTTTTATCTATTGTTGCTCACAAGTCCCGGGCTCTTCATCAACTTGATGTGAAGAATGCTTTTCTTCACGAGGATCTTAATGAGTTAAATTATTTGACTCCCCATGGATTAGATGCTCCCCGGGGATGTCGTTTGAAGGCCATTTATGGTTAAAAATACTCTTCTGACATGGTTTGAAAAATTGAACTATAAATTTTTTGATATGCAATTTTGCTGGACTGTTTTTTGATCACTCTATTTTTGTCCAACTCTGATTATATGACTGTCCTTATTGTCCATGTTGATGACATTATCATCACAGGAAATGCCGAGCAACACATTACATATGTTAATAGGGATATGACTTCTGCCTTTGAAATTAAAACCTTGGTTTATTGAAGTATTTCCTAAGAATTGAGGTTGCTAGATGTAAAAAAGAAACCTTCATCTCTCAAAGAAAATATGTGTTGGACTTTGTCAAAGAAATTGCATATCTTGGGGTCGAACCTGTAGATAGCCCTATTGATTCAATTACAAAGTTGATAATGTTGATTCTCCTGTCTTGGATAAGAAGCTGAATTTTCAACTGCGGGTGGGAAAACTGATTTATCTATCACTTTTCCTGATATCTCATTTGTTGTTAACCTTATGTATCAATTAATTTGCAATCCTAAATTCCACAATTATTGAGCTGTTCTAGGAATCTTTAAGTATCTTAAAAAAGCTTCTGAAAACAGGATTCTCTATAAGAAACACCGACATGTGGATGTGCAGGGTTTGTGATTTTGATTGGGCTTGATTCGCCACTGACATATCTACTAATGGTTATACTATGTTTGTAGGGGATAATTTGGTGTTTTATAAGAGTAAAAATCAAAAAGTTGTTGCCTTGTCCTCTATCGAGGCTGAATGTACTGCTATGACCTTAGCTACTTGTGCGCTTGTGTGGTTGAAAACTATTTTGGGAGAATTCAACTTCCCTATTCATTGATTTATGTATCTGCATTATGATAATTAGGCCACCATTCACATAGCATTAAATCCTATCTTCATATTGAAATTTATTGTTATTTTTTTAGAGAAAGCTAAAATTATCTCTACTCAATATGTCACGTTCAATGTGCAATTGGTAGATATGTTCATTAAAGTTGTATCTGGCCGGAGCTTTCATAGAAGCTCTTTATACTTGGGGATGCTAGATATTTATGATATTCACTTGAGGGAGGGCGTCGATCATAAAAATAAAGTACGGTTAAAGGGAGGTGACCACATCACCTAGAATAACTCAATGGACTCTTCTTCCTGAGTTACGGTTTATTAAAGAAATATATAAAAGGGGCAGTAGAGCCGAATAGTAGATGAGTTCGAGACTTTCCGTGTGCTCGGAAACAAGTACAGATTCTTTCTCGTTTTGATCAATACCTTCCAGTCTAGAATAAAACATCATTATGTCTCAATACATTGTGATCTGAGATGATTTGATTCTAGAGATCTTCGAGCTGCTAATCATAGCCATTTCTATCATTTCCATTATCAGATGTTTGAGTTCTTGGGCATGCTGTAGTATTTCTATCCTTCCCAATACCAGATGTTTGAATTTTTATGATACTTTGTTCAATGTCTTCTTTGTCTTCATATTATTTAATTTAGTTATTTATTATGCTCTTTATGCAAAAACCATTATGGCCTGTTCGGCGGAACGGAATTGGCTTTCAGATATTGGCTTTGGCCAAAGCCAATTCCGTTTGGTGTGTTCGGCGGGTTGGAATTGGCCAGGAATCGACTTTTGAAGTAAAGCCGCCGGTTTTCATTATAACCTAACAATTGCGTTCCTCAATTCTTACCCCCCGACGCCGGCATCGTGCGATTTTTAGGTCCTCTTCCGCCCGACGCCGAATTTCTCCTCGCCGAGCCTCCTCCGCCGCTCTCTCCGCCGCAGGTATAACCCCTCCTCCTCCTCCTCCTTCTCCTCCTCTTCTCTTCTCTTCATCCTCTGCTTCTTCCCGAGCCCCTTCTTCTTCCTCCTCAACCTCACTTCTTCTTCCTCCTCCTCCTCCTCTTCTTCTTCTTCCTCCTCCTCCTTCTCACGTCTTCTTCCTCCTCCTCCTTTCTTCTTCTTCTTCTTCCTCCCGAGCTCCTTCAATGGCCGTCCCTTCTTCTTCCTCCTCAACCTCACTTTTTCTTCTTCCTCCTCCTCACTTCTTCTTTTTCCTCCTTTCTTCTTCTTCTTCTCCCGAGCTCCGTCAATGGCCGCCCCTTCTTATTCCTCCTACTCACTTCTTCTTCTTCCTCCGCCTCCTCACTTCTTCTTCCTCCTCCTCCTTTACAACATCTTGCTTTGATTATAGTAGATCAATGATGTATGCAGCTTTCAACTTTACAACATCTTGCTTTGATTCCATCTCTATGTGCATTATACTTTTAAATCTAATTTTGTTTGTTCTTTGGTATATGGGAGAAACATACTCTAGGGCAAATGGATGAAGATGCAAGGAAATTAAAACAACTAACTAGCTCAATTTTGATCTCATTTATTAAATGTTAGATTCAAATTAGCTCACCAAAATGAGGTTGAGCTTTCTCAATTTCATTAAAATTGATAACTAGGATTTCAATTATTTAACTGTTAGATTAAATAATAGAAATAATGTGGGACTAACTAGTACTTCATTTTGCTGCTTTAATTTAAAACTGTTTAAATTTTAAAATTTTAAAGTTTAGAAAGCCAATTCTATTGTGCACTCGAACAACTTTTACATATCAATGCCAATTCTGTTCACTGAATACCATCCTGCAGCCGAACAACATAATTGGTTTTGGCACAAAACCAATTCCTGCAGATATTGGTTTTCTGGCCAAAGCCAATTCCAGAAAGCCAATACGTGCGCGCTGAAAGGACCCTTATTGTTTTCATTGATTTAGCTATTTTTGTTAAATAATTATTCAGAGTTACGAGTGACAGTTCACAAGGCCCCCCGTGCGGCCGCAACAGTACCCCAACCACGACAGAGCCTCGACATGACAGTGCTCCCATCCCTTGCGGCCCCCGGAGAGCATTAGAAAAATAATCGACAGTCGGAGTACTGCGCTCAGGGGGCCGTCGGTGCCGGGAGCATCGTCGTGCTGGGGTACTATCGTGGTCGGGGTACTGTCACGACAGCACGTGGGGCACCCTCGTGCACTATCACTCGTATATATACATATGTTTATATATATAATATATTTTAATATTATAAATATTATATATATAAACATTTATAATATTATTAATAATATATATATCTATACTATATATACAAATATATATTGGGAACCGTTGCGATTGCACGGTGTAACACCCGAGACCCTTCAAATAATTTTTAGCCATTGGATCGAGGGAGGGGATGGACTGCCAATAGTCTCTTTAAGAAATTCCTAAACATCGAAACCCGCTGCTCCCCCGATTCCCCCCACTTCTTTTTCGATTCCACCTACATGTTTATTGTTTAGGGTTGCTGCCAGCGACGGAGCCATTGGCGGCCTGCCCGGAGCCCACCGACGGGCTTGCCGGACCCCGGCGAACCCGTCTGGGGTTGTTCGACGGCTTGCGGGAAGGCCACCTCTGGACAACCCCCGATGGGTTCGCCCGGGTCTAGTGAGCCCGCCGGCGGGCTCCGGGCAAGCTGCTGGCGGCGGCCTTAATCGCGGCCTGTGCGGTTTTATTTTATTTTCTAATTTTCTCAAAAAAACTTTAAGAAATATATAAATATTTAAAAAATATATATATTTAAATTTTACATAATAAAAAAAATAACATGATTTTAAAAAATAAATTTTGCGAAGCCCGCCAGGGGCGGCCTGGGTACTGTCGCGTGGGCACGGCTAGCCCTCGTGCACTGTCACTCGTATCTACACACACACACATTTTATAATATTATATATGTAGAATTGTGCGTCGACATTCTAAAGCAAGAATTGTGCGTTGACGTGCTGGGTGGGTTATTCGTCTTGGGGTTGGCGCTGGTGCAGAGCTTCTGCTGTCCTGTGATCTGGAGTTGTGCCTCGACGTGTTGGGTGAGTTAGTCGACCTGCGCTTGGCGCTGGTGCAGAGCTACTGCTATCCCGTGATCCTTGGAGTTGGATGCTGTGGCAAATAGTACACCGCCACATACTTTCTGAACCTAGGCATTCCGTAAAAAAAAACGAAGCCGGAAACATACGCAAGCACTCAACAGTTACTGTTCATCCGATAAATTGTTTATTCATAGTATTGATATAAAATAACTATTTGGAGTAATTCAGAGCATGAATATGAATTTTGAATTCATGTTGCTCCCTCCCAACTTTGTTGAGATTGTGAGATGCTTTCTCTCTTTTGAAAGTATCAAGCAACCTTCACAGTTCCTCATAAACAGCAGTTCATCATGGTTGTTCGAACTTCTGTCCCTCTTAACTCAAATTGCTCTCCTGTTTCGCTTTTTATGCTTTAAATGGAAGCTTTCCTCCAGGCATTCGTCGTCCAGATCTATTATGATAATTTAATAAAGTTCCACACCTGTGTTATTATAACTCTGACTGAGATTTGACTAATGTCGACACTCCACTACATGAGTAGGAACCTTAAGAATTGGATTCCCTAGCAATTGCCTCTTTGTATGCAATCATTCTCTGAATATTTGATTAAGCATGTAAATGTGCTAAACATGTGCCAAAAGAGAATGATTTCAAGTTTCTTTATTAGCTGAATGCTATGCTATTAAAGACGCGTCTAAGGATCAAGGCTCATCAGGATTAGAGGTTTGCGCCTATATGTGCCTTTGGAATATAAACGGCGCGTTTGAGTGAGATTTTTGTTGTAAATTTTTTCTTCAAAAAAATGTAAGAACTCAATAATTTTTATTGATTTAGTGTTTGTGAACGATAATCGTGCGATGAGACATAAATATGAAGCAAGTGACCACATTGATTTTATTTTTTAAGAGATATAAACAATAGTAATGCATGATTAATTAGTAGACTAGATGAATTTGATTGAGAAGCTAAAATGATGTTTGATGATGATTATATAAAATGGATGCGGTTGCGCCTAGACTGCAAGACCTTTTTGCGCTTTGGTGCACCTTGCGCCTTTAATAACTAAGGCTGAATGTCATGAGCCTATTCGGAGCGGTGACCGGAGTAGTGTTCAGAGGCGAAGATGATGGTGGCGGTCCTGGTGGATGATACAACGGAGTCTTAACCGCAGTTGCCTAAGCGGGGCTTGCTTGTTAGAGAGGAGCTACCAAGATCTCACATTCAAAGACAAGGAATTAGAACTCTTCCATTGCTTACTATATGAGACCCTTAAGGCCCAATAAATAGAGATACAAAGGGGCAAACATGTAACTTCCCTTGACACAATAAAATAATAAAAATACTCAAAGAACACATAACATAATAAGTGGGCCCGGAGCCCATAACATCATCATTGGGTACACAACCCATAACATCTCTCCCGACCTTCAAATTGAGCTTGTCCTCAAGCTTGAACAAGGATTGTATTGCATGATCGTCTGACTCTTCGATGTCATGCCAAAACAATTCTCGGTATTATGTTGTTGTAGCGGAGATTGCGGTAGAAATGATGATGATGAACAAGTGGAACGACATTAGCTTGGTCGGAGAGGGAGCAGTGTCATGAAGAAATGGCGTCGCCGACATGGGTCCGGTCAGCTGATGGAAGGGATCTATGGGGCCCGGAAAGCAAGGGTCGACATGAGCGGGGCTAGAGGAATGAACGACAAAAGAGGCGGTGATGTGACCGGAGGCAGGAACTGGTCCGTCGGGGTCGACAGATGGATGATCGTAGGGATGGGTGGTTGCAGTGGAAGCAGCCACGACACATTCTGTGGCAGCAAAGCAACTGTCAGATTCCTAATTTGGTGGAGAGCGTCGGCGTCCTGCAGACGAACGTTCATGGAGGCCATGGATTCTTGTAATATGGAACAAATCGAACCGGTGGCGGCCCCCTCCGTGGCACTAAGCTTCACGACCACTATAATTAATTGGTGAAGTAATTAATTAACTCAATTAAGAATTAAATGATTAAATCAATTAATTAATGGGCTAAATTGGAGGAGGTTTGTGTTGCTCAGCGTAAGGTTTTAATACAACATAGTTGCTGCTATGGGGAGGGGCTCGAGGCAAGGGAACCATGCGGCAGGCGGCTCAATAGACATGCACGAATATTCGTGCAGAGTGGCAGGCGGCTTGAAATTTGAAGGATCTGATAGGTGACTGCTGCTGCTAGGTTGAAGGGCTTGAGGAAGCAGAGAGACGCCCAATGGAAATGTTCGTGATGAACTCGCTTGCGTGAGGCCTTTGTTGTCGATAAAGCAGAGCAGCGGTGAAGAGAGATTCATGAGGGGAGGCGTCGATGATGATGAAACGACGACCGAGTGGAAAAAGGGAGGCGCCGCGGGTCGTGTAGAACTATCATAGATGCGGAAAAAAGTCAGCGTGCGCGACATGTCGTGGCAGAACAACTACGAAAGTGTGTCAGATGGTTCCAGGAAGGGCACTGGCTCGTTCTAGGCAAGGCATGCTGCTACTGTTGGGGAAGATATCGTGCTGCGAGAGGGAGGAACCCGAGGACCGTGGAAGTTGGTTGTGGGTGAAAGGATCGATGCTCTGATACCAAAGTTGTTATCGGCCTATTCAGAGCGGTGGCCGAAAGTGGTGGTCAGAGGTGGAGATGATGGTAGTGGAGGATACAATGGAGCCTTAACCACTATTGCCTAAGTGGGGCTTGCTCGTTAGAGGAGAGAGCTACCAAGATCTCTCATTCAATGACAGGAAACTAGAACTTTTTCATTGCCTACCATATTAGACCCTTAAGGTCTTATAAATAGACACAAAGGGCAAACATGTAACTTCTCTCGACGCAATAACATAATAAAAATATTAAAAGAACACAGCATAATAAGTGGGCCTGGAGCCCATAACATCATCATTGGGCAGATAACCCATAACACTGAAATCCTTATTCGTGCTTGGCTCAATATTATACTTACTATTACCATCTATTGTTCAGTCAGAACACGACCTAAACATAGAGCCAAGTTGGTGACTATTTAATGTATGTAAAACTTTTCAATTAATGACTCCGATTTCAGAAAACATTGTGATTTTTTATAGAACTCGGATATCAAGAGGGACATTATTGATTTTTCTTTCATTCGTCATGTCTTTTAGTAAATGGATTTTGAAATATTATTCATGCTTGACCTATCTTCTCTTTGGTCGAGCTGAATTTAGACCAAGTCGAACGCAAGCATCTTTGATACCATATTTTGTATTACTGCAATGCTCTTCAGGCCCCATGTTAAAAGAAGTTTAAATACTAAACTAAATGGTGAGTTTTTTATGCTTCTTTGTTTGTGCATTATGAGAATTGCTTACTTAAAACTATATCAAGTAAAGAACAATTGGTTAAGTAACACCGATGTAACTGGGGGCGTAGTCTTTTGTTATTTTATAAGCTTTGTATCTTCTTTGATTTAAACTTTTGGATTATTGGATAACAAAATTTGTATTTTTGAATTTCTTGTAGATTCAAGAACTGGTTGAAGCTATAGTATTACCAATGACTCACAAGGATAGGTTTCAGAAATTAGGTGTCCGGCCACCTAAAGGTGTCCTGCTCTATGGGCCTCCCGGAACAGGAAAAACGTTGATGGCTCGTGCTTGCGCTGCACAAACAAATGCAACTTTTCTGAAGCTAGCAGGCCCACAACTTGTCCAGGTGATTTTTTTAAACCATTTGTATGCATTATTTATCGAAATCGAACATTTATTATGTATGACCAATCATAGCTGTTCATGATGAGTCCCCTAAGATGTTTGTTATAAATAAGAGAGGAAGGGGGACTGATGTATTGGTAGATTTTGGAGGGTTATTCCCCGGAATTCGGCCATCTTTTGTGGTGCTGACTCCACAAAACCCTAAGGTGACGATTCCTAGGATTTACCCTACTTGCCTTTTGTTTTCCACAGTAGCTGCCCCTCATCAACACCTCATCACCCCCTCCTTTACTGAAAAGCACCGCCAGCCATCAGGAACCCACCTCCAACGGTCAGCCCTAGCTGTTCTTGGGTCGATCCTGTCCAGCCACCTTGGATCTTCTTCCCCAGCCGCCGGCCTGCTCACCCTTACTACCAAACAACATTTTCCTGCTATCCTCCCCCTGCCAAAACAACCACGATGGCACGATCCAGTCCAATTCCTCCCCCCAGCCGCCAGCCTGCATCCTCTGCCTCTATAGCAGCCCTGCCACCTCCCTGCCGATCCTCCATCTCCACACCCTCTCCGAACCCCTCCAGTCACTCCCATCTCGCCGAACACTATTCACCTGCCTCCAATCCTCCTATCTGCCACACAACAGCCCTCCAACAGTCCTAATATCCCCAGACCATCCTGATTTAGTTAGGGACAGCCACCACTACTCTTTGAGAACACCAACGCCGCTCATATGGCCACCAAATCTCATCCTCCTCATCGGCTACCTTCCCTTTGTGAGTACTTGTTGTTTTGTATTTTGATTTCTTTTTATTGCACGGATTGATATCCATATAAGATTTGGAATGCTAGCTTGTTAGTGTGCTTGTTTTGTAGTTGTTTACATCTTGCAGGGCGTATTCTCTTTAGCATTTGAAATCAAATTGTTCGCGGGGAAGAAAGGCGCACCCGCTTACCTTTTCAAGTTAATTTGTTCTTTCTCTTGTGATAATGCGTTGTTTAAATATCTGATTGCTGTCTATTTCATTGCTTACATCATCCTAGGTTAGTAACGATTAGGTTTCCCTAGTGCCGCACCTAGGATTGCATATTTAGAGTTCACCTTCACAACCTACCCTGCGTCACAAATCTTGTTAAAGAGAAGAGAGCATTGTTGATATTGAAGATTAAAAAAAAGGCAGTTGTAAATATTTGATAAATTCTTATGCTATGTAAGCTTAAAACTTAGCTCTTTAAGTTGTTCTAAACATATATTTTGGTTACCTTCTTTAATATAAGTTCTTTAGCTGGGTTTTGGCACTTGGTATGCAACAAAACCTGAAGACTAACATAATTAAGAAAAAATTATACTCTTCAAAAGTATTCCTTTAAAGTGAAGAGTCTTATTAAATACCTTTTATTATCTCTTATTGAAGTGGAGATTGCAGTATGCTAAGCATTGCTCCACTCTCTTTATGGCATCCCGGGTAGAGATACTGTAGTTTTATTGTATTGGATTTTCTCAAATAGAACTGAATAACTGGGAACAATCTATCTGAAATTGATTCATTGTTGTTAAAAGTATTAGAAAAGCCTTGTTAATAGGCCCATTACTTTGGCCCATATTGTAGCCCATTATTCTCTTAGATTAATCCCACATCTTAGATTGGGATTCGTCTCCTCTCTCTCTTCATATATATATGTATTCCCTCAAGTTGTAAAGACAATTTTTTGGCATTAATAAAATTTCCACAAATTTCTACATGGTATTAGAGCGCTCGACCCCCTTTGGGCGGCTAGAACTTTTTTAACCGCATCCTCTCTCTGGCGAGCTCTTCTGCGGTCTCCTTGTTTCTACCCGTGACACTCTACCTCCCGTGGTTTCCACATCTCTTCCCCCTCCTCTCCTCTTTTTATAGCCTTTTCTTCTTTGCTCCGTGGGTCCTACTGTGCCTCTTCTCGCTGCGATCTACTCGCTCTGCCCGTGGCCCTCTCCCACTGATCTGCTCTGCTTGCTGTCTGTTCTAGCCGCTTTGCTGTCTTCTCGTCGCTATTCTGATCTGCTCGCACTCTGTTCGCGGCGGCCTCTGACCGCGGTCTGAATGTCTGATTGCGTTCTGCTCATCTCGCTGGTCCGACAGCCTCTTCTAACTGCACATGTTTACCGCTGCGGCCTCCTCAATTCTATCCACTGCAGCCTCCTCAGTTTTATCCGCTGCGACCTCCTCAATTCTATCTGCTGCTTGATCTGCTCTCACTGTTCGCTTACCACTTTTCGAGCACCATTTGCTTGTCGCTGCAACACTTCCTTCTTGCCGCTGTTCTTGCCGCCTGACTGTTTTTTTTGTTCTTGAGTGCTGGTTCCGCTATTTCCTCTTACCGCGACAAGCACTGTTCGCTTCTCGATCTGTCTCCATGCTTTACCATTGTTGCCTCTCCTTGCGGGCTCTTCTAACCGCCTTCTTCTAGTCGCAACACTTGCCCATTACTCCTTACCTTTTCTCCCGCTTTTTAGCCGCACGACCAGTGGGTTGTTCCTTCTCTAGCCAACGTTGTGTATTCGCCTGTCCGCCTAGCAAGCTTCTGGAGCTGTTTGATTTATGGAATCGACTGCCGCTTTCTCCTTTTCGTCCCGTGCGACTGCTGCTCCCTTTCCCGAAGTTTGTGATGAACTCCGGATTACCACCATCTCTCTCAGCGGGGAGCGGAATTTTGTGGAATGGGTGCACTCTGCTCGCAGTGTTTTGTAGATGAAAGGACTTTTTCATCATCTGACACGTGCTACTCCTACGACGCCCACCGATGAGTAGCTTCGTGATGACAGTCGTGTCCAATCCCGACTTCTCAACTCAATGGACACCGAGCCATGCAGGATGACCATGTATCATGAAACGACCAAGGCAATGTGGAAGGAGCTCGACTCCCTCTATTCTGGCCAGGATAGTCTTCAACACCTGTTCGACATAATTACAGATCTTCAATCTCTTGACCCCGAGGCCACTGGTGATGTGACTTCATTTGTTACTTGGGCCAAAACTCTTGTTGAGGTATGAATACCACATCAGCCTCCCACCACAGATTTTGTTGTGCAACGTGCGCAGAAAGAAGCCGTTGGGATTGCCATGATGATAACCCGTGTTCCACCCCATCTTCATAGTGTCCGAGCTCAGATTCTATCTTTCACTGTTACTCCGTCCCTCTCAGACATTTGCTCTATGCTCCTGAAGGTGACTCCCCCCCGGATGCTCCTACAAGTCTAACTCTGACTCCCCTACAACAGACCGTCTCTACTCTTGCTCCTTCTCATGGTCCATCGACTTGTGGAGGTCGCCATTCTCGGGGCGGGGCCGGGGCCGTGGTGGTCGTACCCTCTTTAAATGTTCTCACTGCCAATGTTGTCAAGATCGATATCTTACCTAGGATCGGTCGGCAGTGGTAAGATCGTAAAACGTGAGATCGACACGAAACAGTAAGATCTTACTTAGTATACAAAATTAAATAAATCTAATATATATATAAATATATGTAGTAGATCAATAATCATAAAGCAATATATATAAAAGAAAAGTTCAACTGCATAGTAAATAATTATAGCAGTACAGTACATTTAACTCATTCAAAAAAAGTCATCTAAGCTAAAGTCCAAATTGCCTAATGAAGCATCTTCGTCGCCTTCATCTATCCCAAGATCTTGTTCTCCTCCTTCTATGTGAGCAGCTATCTCCTCAACATCCGAATGCTCTATCTCAAGATCTTCTTCATCATCTTCATCAACAAAAATCCACTCATTATCAGATGGAATATCATCAAAATTATATTTCTGAATTTTCTTCAACTTGCTATTTGTCAAACGAGAATTCGCCATCACAAAGACAACATCATTCATTGTCTTTTGTTTCAAACGATTTCTTCTTTTTGTGTGTACCTAGAAAAAAAATTAATTATATACAATAATTTTGGTGATTAAAAATATTTAATAAATTATAACTATACCCTTTCAAATGCACTCCAGTTTCGCTCACATCCAGAAGAACTACATGTCAAGCTCAATACACGTTTTGTAAAATTTTGTAGCTCCGGATGTTCTTCTCCATAAGAATCCCACCATGCCGCTGGAGTTTTGATATTAATACTAATTTTGGCTATTATAGAGCCAAAGAATTTTTTCCGATTCTTAAAATCCTCCAATTGGCCATCAATCTTTGAAATTGTATCAATATCTCGCCCGGTCATTCTTTCTAAACAGTCATATAGTCCTCGCTTCACCTCATAATCAGCTTTAAATGACGGACTATAGTGAAGTTGAGGGTTTAAATAATAGCCTGCAGCATGTAATGGTCTGTGCAATTGTTTGTCCTATTGAGCATCAATCACATCCCAAATTGGTTGATAACTAATCATCACAAATAATTGAATTAATATATAAGGAAAAAAATCTCATATCTATAAGTCTATAATACTTAAAAAAGAAACTAATTGACTTATAATTTTTGCACACCATTAAAAGCATGGACAATGTGTTCTTTTGCTCGATCCATTTCCTCGTATATATATCCCATAACAAGCTTCTCATCAGAATCAACCAAATGAAACACCTTCATTAAGGGATCAAGCAAATGACAATATTCTTCCAAAATTTTTTATCCATCACCACCTCCTCAATTAACTTTCCTTTACTTGAACATGCAGATCAGCTAGCTTTCCATTCATCTGAATTGAACATTCTTATCAAAGCAAGTTTGTTCTCATTAAGGAAACCCAAAGTTAAGTATGAAGTGGCGAAACGTGTCATTGCCGGTCTCACCAAATCCCTGTTTTTAGTGAAGGTTTTCAATAAAGATATGAGAGATGTTCTGGAATAAATATATGTCGTGATTCTCTTTGCTTTAGGAATTGTATCATGATGCACTTGTATCTTCTTCTCAAAATCCTCTAGCATCAAATCAATACAATGAGTAGCACATGAAGTCCAATATAATCTTTTCCTTTTTAACATTAACATTTCTCCAACATCTTTGTAATTTGCAGCGTTGTCAATCACCATCTGGACAATTCTCTTCATCCACCTCATCAACAATATCATCAATCATCTTGAAGACATTTTTTATTGTTTTGGATATATGAGATGCATCAATGGACTTTATAAATATAGTTACCATTGAACTATTCACTAAGAAATTGATCAATGTTCTCCTTCTTTTATCAGTCCATCCATCTGTCATTATAGTGCATCCCATTTTCTTCCAATGAGCTCTATGTTCTGAAATATTCTCCATAGTATGTTGATATTGTTGCTTCAGATATTTCACTCTGATACCATGATATGATGGAGGCTTAAAACCCAAGCCATGCCTTGATATAGATTCATACATCTTATGAAATTCTTCACTTTTTACCACATTGAATGATAAATCGTTGTTGTAGATGAATGATGCTATATCATTGCATGCTTCTTCATGCAATCCCTTCTTGAAAATTGAACTGATGGTACTTTGAGTTGTACTTTCTCCACTTCTCTTAAAAAGTCCAGTTGAGCTTCTATCTTCCCTTTTCCTCTTCAAATCTCCAACATCCTCTTCTTCTTCCACATGGGGGATTGTTTTCTTCAATAATTTTTTTTGCAATCCAACAACAATCTCCCATATCTCTTTCTTCACTTCCGCAGGAACAACTCTATATGCTCCAACATATTTTTGAGTACCCGCCAAATGATGCTTTAATCTATAAATTCCCCCGGTCACTATTTTCTCGCAAAATTTGCACTTTATTTTTCTCGCATCTTCTTCAACTGGGATGCCATACTTCCATCCAATATCACTCTTACTTCCAGGAGCATTTTTATCCGTTTTAGACCCTTTGGTAGCAGTGGCAGGAGCATTGCTACTCCCAATTGCACTACCTGAAGCACGACTTGAAGCCATTTTTAACTACCTACTCAATACAAATCAAACCATAAGCACATGAAACAAAAAAATATTCAAGCATACACTAACTTGCATAAAGTACATCATACCTAATAGAATCCAGAAAAATAGTGGCTTGGTGCCACTACTTTCATAAGCTATATTCACACAAAAGAAACTAGAAAATCAACAAATTAACTCATACATGCATACAGCTGACAAATAAAAAAAGAAGCTAAATTTCAAATGGAACAGTTATTATGCTACCTATAAATTTGGTGCAACAAAAAAAATCGAAGTTCTTTCAACATTATTTGAAATCAAGAAGCTATATCAAACTTATGACAGAAAAACATCAAATCCTAAACTTATGTTATTCACAACAAGATGAGTATGATCTTAAAACTATGGTATCACATAAGAAAAAGGAGATATATGAATTACAATAAATAAGAGTTCAAATTAGGGTTTATGCTCTAGAATGGACTATGGTGAATTATTAGTTTCACGTTGAAAATCTGTTATTATAAGAAATCTGAAAATAAATCCTACATAAAGAAAAGTCCTGCAATATCCATAACCAATTCACAAGTTCAATAAACTAGATGTTATAAACTTGGTCAAATATCTAAGAGACGGATTTGAAAATTTCTTACAGCGGCGAAAAGCTTACATTAACCAGATACACTGCAAGTAATACCTGGATGTTACAAAATTATGACGGATTTCGATAAACTAGATGTTACAAACTTATGAATGTGTTTACAGAACTTATGACAACTTATGACATCTTCTTATGAATATGTATACACTGCAAGTAATCCTCTTATGAATGTGTTTACAAAACTAGATGTTTAAACTAATGTTATAAACTAGATGTTACAAACTTATGAATGTGTTTACATTAACCAAATCCAGATGTTATAGCTTACATTAACCAATAAACTAGATGTTACAAACTTATGACAGCGACTAAAATATCTAAGAGACGGATTTCAAGTTAATCAAATACACTGCAAGTAATACCTGGATCACATTAACCAACAATGAGTTTTCCTTAGGCATAAAGCTTTCAGAAAGTGCTACCATGTGCAATCAAAGAGTAGAAGAAAAAAAACTTTATATAGAATTCAACTTTTGGGCACAAAAGACATGTTTAAAATAAATGATCATAAAATCCTATGAACATCTTTACCATTTGCACTATAATATTGTAAAGATTGCCTTATATAACAAACAGAGATATTAAACATCACTTGTACTTTAGATTCAATAGGAAGATGGGGAGAGCGAAAAAAATATTAGGGATTTACGATTTTAAGAGACTCACGTGACTTTGGCCCTTGGGAACGGAGTAGTTGACCACTGAGGCGACAATGAGCGACAAAGAAGTGGAGAATCCGAAAAAAGAGCAACAAACAAACAACGAAAACCCTGGAGTTTAGTAACAAAACAGTAATAGAGGAGGTGAAAATTGAAATGAATCGGTACTTAACAGAACAACGGGAAGGAGTCGCACCAGTTCGGGATGGCAAGAGGAGGTCGAACCCTTCTCGGGCGAGCAAACACCAGCGGCGGTGGCGTCTCACTGTCGCGTGCAGGCGGAATAGGGCGACAACGACGTCTCACTGTCGCACGCAGGCGGAATAGGGCGGCAGCGGGCATCAGATTCTTCGCACAGCTCGCACACAGGAGGGAGGGGAGTGTCGGGCCGAACCCTAGGGAGAAGAGGACATTTCGTTCTCCCGATTTCGTTCGTGAGTTCTTATAAGCTTTTCCCGTGGAAACGGTAGGATCATACGGGATCGTAGGATCGTATGATCATACGATCCTAAACGGCGATTCTACCGTTTCTACAGAACGCACGATCTAGGATCGCTCGAGGATCGTTTCCCCCGTAAAAAACGTAAGATCATACGATCTTACGTGAAAAATCGCGATCTTGACAACATTGCTCACTGCGGCCGAGATGGTCACCTTGAGGCCACCTGTTATCGCAAACATGGCTCGCCTCCTCATCTTTACTGCGTCTGTTACTGCAGCTTCTTGCTCAGCCACCAGTGATGACATTGCTGCTCCGCGTGCTCAGCTCCATCAGTTACAAGG
This sequence comes from Platanthera zijinensis, assembly GCA_039513925.1. Taxonomy (NCBI): domain Eukaryota; kingdom Viridiplantae; phylum Streptophyta; class Magnoliopsida; order Asparagales; family Orchidaceae; genus Platanthera; species Platanthera zijinensis. The sequence continues at coordinate 231,134,024 of CM077079.1, forward strand.
GGTGGTTAGTCGCTCCTCTGGCTCCGTGACGTCGATCTCCAATGAAGGTATATCTTGTCTCTCACAAAACTCTTACTGGATTGTGGATTCGGGTGCTACGCATCACATCTCTCCGCAACGACCACCTCAATATTTGGACTCTGCTTATCCGAACTCCTAAGTTCATCACAGTGGCCAATGGTGACACCACCCCGGTTTCTAGCATTGCTCATAGGCCTTTTACTCTAACCCTCTCTTTATTCTCCGTTCTTCATGTTCCGGGATCCCCCTTTAACCTTTTCTCTGTTAGCCGTCTTACTTAGAACCTTGATTGTTCTGTAACCTACTGCTCTCTCTTGTCTACTGTCTGTCTCGTCTGTTGATTGGATTCGTCGTCTTGGGCATGCTCCTCTCCAGATTCTCAAGAAAGCTCTTCCCGTTGTAACTCTTCATGAGTTTACTTGTGAATCTTGTATCTTTGACAAATAACACAGTTTATTTTTTCCTCCTTGTACTCGGAGTGATGCTTTTTTTTCATTGTTACATTCTGATATTTGGGGACCATATAAGATTCCCAGTATCTTTGGTTATCGTTATTTTGTGACATTTATTGATGATTACTTGCGCATAACTTGGTTATATTTACTTCGTGATCGTACCGAACTCTCATCTATCTTCCGTGTATTTATTGTAGAGACGTATACTCAATTCTCTACTTGCTTCAAAGTTATTCAGACTGATAATGCGTGTGAGTATACCAGCTGAACCTTCTCCAATCTGTGCACCGAGTTTGGTATTATCCATCAGACTTCGTGTGCTTATACTCCTCAACAGAACGGTGTAGCCGAGCAGAAAAATCGGCATCTTCTCGATGTCGCTAGATCTCTCATGTTTCAGATGCAGGTACCACCTCGGTTCTGGAACTTTGCCGTTTCTACTGCCTGTCATCTCATCAATCGCATGCCGTCGTCCATCCTCAACTTCGTGGCTCCATTCACTCTCCTTTTCCCCTCAACGACTCCGTTCTCTCTCTCTCTCGCCCTGTGTATTTGGATGTACGTGTTATGTACATAACCTCGGTTCACCCAATGACAAGTTTGCTCCACGTGCTACCAAATTTATGTTTGTGGGCTACTCTCGCACCCAGAAGGGGTATGCTTGTTATTATGCTACGGACGGTAAAATGGTTGTTTCTGCTGATGTCACCATTCAAGAAGATGAACCGTTTCACAACATGCCCACAAATCCTCTTCTACCTCCTCTACCTCGGCCGGCGGTTCCAGTCTTGTCTCTCCTTCCACCTCTCCTTCCGACACCAGTCCAATCTAAACCACCTCTTATTCGTGTTTACACTCGTCGCCCCCCGAAATCTAATGCCTTGCAGCAACCTCCTTCTACCATTGTGATCTCGCAACCTGTCGACTCAGCATCAACCTCTACGACTTATACTTTGGCGAATTACGTCTCCTTACATCGCCTCTCCCCACCTTAGTCGTGTGCAAAAAGCCCGGGCCTGGAAACCCCGCTCGGCCCAGCCCGAAAAAAGTCCGGCCCGGGCCAACGCCGGGCTTGGGGGACTTACCGGGCCCCCATATTAGTTGGTTGCCCGGCCCGGTGTCCGACCCGGGCCAGGCCAGACAAACCCGGGCACCGGGCCTAACATATTGGTGGGATTTTAATCCCGCCTAATCATAGGCGGGATTAAAATCCTGCCTATGATTAGGCGGGATTTTAATCCAAAATCCCGCCTGTTTGGTATTCAGGCCGGCCTGAAGTGCCTTATCGGGCCCCCTCTTTGAGAGGGAGTCTGACCCCGACCCGACTTAAGCTGAGCCTGGGCCGAGCCCAGTTGACAAAAAGCCTGGGCCTAACCGGCCCAAACCCGACCCGGTTGGGCTTTATGGACACGACTACCCTACCTCTTCTTAAATTTGCGCTTTCTCTGTTGGTGTCTTGGTGATCTAGAACTAATCAACGAGTTAGTCTTATTACCAACGTAATATGAGCTTATGGGATCACACATAATAACGTGTGGGAAATTGGATCTTTGATCGAGGTTGCTACTCATAAAGGTTATGAGTGTGTTGAAAAATTCATTTGACTGGAAACTGTATCACAGTTTGTCAATTGGAAGGTTTGCTGATGAAAAAGGTTTTTGATTCTAAGTAAAAATTCGGCTTGATGGTCCAGTTCGACTGGATGCGGTCAATGAAGTCGATGTATTGTATATTGGGCTGCTGCAGGGACTAAGTCCATTTTTGACTAGATGAAGTCGATGCAGTCGAATCCATGCAGTCGAATTGATGCAGTCGAATTGATGCAATCGATGTATTGTATATTGGGGTGCTACAGAGACTAATTTCATTTTAGACTAGATGAAGTCGATGCAGTCAAATTCATGCAGTCGAATTTCAGTGAAGTTGTTTGACAACTTGTTCACTGGATGCCTTCGATAAATCAAGTTGTTGATGAAGTCGATGCAGTCGAATTGATGCAGACGAATTTCAGTGAAGTTGTTTGACAACTTGTTCACTGGATGCCTTCGATAAATCAAGTTGTTGATGAAGTCGATGCAGCCGATGTAGTCAAATTCATGCAGTGGAATTCATGCAGTCGAGCTGATGTACTCGAATTTCATGCCGTTTGACAGCTTGGAAATTTGGATTTGTGACTAGGTATAAAATCGACTGCACCCGTCTTTTTGCCAGATTTTGAATCTTGAACCCGGTTCAGGCTATTACGGTGTAATTACTGTTTAGCCCAAACCAGGTTCACTGAATCTTATATATAGATATAATTTCAGGGTCAGGGCACGATTTTATCTCGGTTTATTTCTTTCTCCCAAACCCTAGCCGCGGAAGTGGAACTATTTCGTGCGGCGAAATCCCGACGACAGCCTCACGTGCGATTTGATCCCTAGCACCGACGATCTTCTCCAGAAATCGAACCTAGCAGTTTGTGGAGACGAAGATCTCGATCCTCTCTCTTCCAGCCTGCCCTCGTACAACGACGGCGAGACGTTTCTCACGTTAGTGTAGATACCCGTAAAGGTGCAGACATCTCTCTGCACTTTCGGACTCAACGAACCAGAAATCGCTGGAATAGGATTCCAAAACAAAGTTTGAAGATCTTCTGGAGTTATTGGCCGGAGCACCTTCGTCGATTTTTAATCGTTTCCGTACAGGTATTTACCCTAACCCTACCGGTTTGTCTCTTTCTTGATTCATGGATTTCAGAAGTTCCTACACTATTTGGGTTGTTCTAGAGATTTATTCCGCTACACACATGGTGATGTGTCATTCTCACCCCTGTAGAAAACACAACAGTGGTATCAGAGGGAGGTTTTCATGGATCCAGTCCGTGTAAATCAGGACTTAAAACTGTTCTAAGACCCAGATTTATTCCTGGAAAATCAAATGTTGATTTATTTCCAGGAATGCCTGAGATCTGAGATGCAATTTCCATGTTTCAGAAATATTTTTCCCTTAAACAGTAACCGTCCCTCTTTGTGGTTTGTGAAACCAAATATTATCTTGGATTTGAAATCCGACAATGAGAGACTAGCTTGTCTACTGCCATAAGGAAGATTGCTTGTGCCTGTGTCCAATACATGTAAATATGAAGATTTAGAAATGTTCTAAATGTTTCGATTTAGCTTCTTTTACATCAGCCGTTGATGGTTTTTATTTCTGTGCACATCTGAGATGTATCTGGAATGCGTATGTTGTAATTTTGTATTTGTACATAATGATTAAGTGTTAGTCTATCCTCTAAAATCCCTTAACTAAATATTTAGTGTCCGAACACCTTACGATGAATGACACTTTTCCTTCCTCGATCAATGAAGTGTGGGCTTGCCAAAGCAAGATGCATCAATCTATCTTGGTTAGGGTGTGAGCGGATAATTGTGATATCCCACTGTCGACATCAAGTCCAACTTAATTAGGTGACCTCAAAGGTTGAGTGCCTAGAAGCATATAGTTGACATGGACCATATGATAGATGTGAATAAAGAGTTATTCACCAACCATACAAGAGTTGCATGATGATGCAATTGACAAGCGTTGCCTACCTATATAACCACTATATGGGTGATCAGCCAAAGCTGACTTGGTGTTGGTGAAATACGGATTTTGTCCAGTAGAGAGAAACTCGCATAAACTCTCTGAATTGATATTGAGGGTTATCAATTTGAATAAATTCTTTGTAGAATTTCCATGACAAGTGAATCACACTCCATCCTGTCCCTGGGAGCTATCCTTGAGAAGGATAAGCTGAATGAGATAAATTTCCTGGACTGGTACAGGAACCTGAGAATTATTCTCAGGCAAAAGCGCAAGCTCTATATCTTGGAAGAAGATCCCCTGCCGAGGCAACCATTACTGCCCCTCGAGCAGATAAAGATGTTTACAAGAAGTATTGTGACGATTCCCTGGATGTCGAATGTCTCATACTTGCCAGCATGAACTCTGAGCTTCCGAAGCAATATGAGAACATGACATTTATGAGATGGTCGAACACCTAAAGAAAATGTTTTAAGGGCAGACTCAACAAGAGAGGTGTGACATCTCCAGGTTGATTGTGCATAAAGACAAGGGTAAGACCAATGGATCAAAGAAGACTAAGGTGGGACCTAAGTCGTATCTTGATCCCAAGTCTTCAACAATGAAGAAGGGCTTGGCGAATGAAGGAATGCGCCACCGCTGTGGCAAGGCTGGATACTAGAGGAAGATAAACCTTTCTGCTCCTTCGTCTTGGGTATTAGATACCAGATGCGG